>OX123205.2:13442563-14642563 GCA_944739405.2 Euclidia mi | reverse complement strand
CCATTCCAATGATGAGAAGGGGTCTGTACTCAGTAGTAGTACCGATTGAAGACAGTTTACACATTGCAGTTAAAAATATTTAATTTCTGAGATGTTAAGAATAGAATTCAAAAGCCAAAAACAAAACATATCACAATTTCGCTTGACATTAACAGTTTTAGTTATTCGTATAGTTTACACGAACATATGCGGTTATGTGGTGTTTGCGGTTTCAAAACTACTCTGGGACTGCATTTTCCAATAATTTATTATCACATAATTATAGGGCAACCACTTTTAATGACGCAGCGCCGTGTTGATTTAAGGCTAGTTTCAATGGTTTCATTGAAAATGGCATGGCGGATGATTGATAAATGTTTCGTATAATTTGTATCATATTCATTGGAAATTCCCTTTATGACATAAGATATCAATAATTGGTATTATGTTATAACTTAAGTCATAATAATGCATTATACATAATAGAATGTATGAATAAATGTAAACATTTTTGGACTTAGTGTGCATTTATCAGAGAATGCATTTTTTTATTTAAGCAGGAGTGGAATTGTCACATGTCCAAATGTAATTGTACAATGGACTATAAAGAAAACTTTCAATTGTAACAATATAGTTTCTATATATAGGATTGTACAATACAATTATTAAAATCTTGACTGGCCGATTGAATGTACATATACACAGAATAATCTAGCACATAAATTAAAAACCAGAAAATAATCCCTCCGAATAAAAATCCTGACAGGTAAACCCGCGCTCAAAAGTTACGATACCTACCCTAAAATGTTATATAGGGGAGTGTCAGGTGGTGAATGACGTCACATTAACCCTCCTCCCCTCATCCCCGAATGACGTGACGGCCATTGTACTCCAAACGGTTTTTTGTTCGTATTCCGAAATCGTTTTAGAGAGAATCCAGAAAGGCTTTGTAGGTAAAATATCTATTGTTTGTTATTGAGGTTTTTTGGGCCGTTGGATTTTATTGTTTTATTTAATTAAATGTATTGGCCGCTTAGAATTATGGGTAACATGTGTTGTGATTTTGAATTTATTGGGAACGAGATTGTATTTAGAATTAGGATGGAAAGGGGCAGGGAGAACTGAATGGACAGCGAGAGGCGACTTTACATTGAATCATAAATATTTCGTAAGTACATAGAATTAAGAGTTGTGATGCTAAGGTTTAGACAATGCCTATATCTCATCAATTTCATTTTTAGTGCTACCAATAATAATGCGCAAAAATAAACCTTTCATCTGTGCTGGGTAGTTTACCCAGGCTCCCTTAAAAAGAACCACGGTACCAGTGCACAGTGTTTTATGAAGACCATTTTTCGGACACCGTCTTTTTATTAAAGAAGCTAATAGATATATTCAATAAAAAGAAATATTTCGTATCCCCATCAAGCTAGCATCTCTAGTTTTTTAGAAAAACTTTTTTGAAAATCTTCATATTTTAATGCGGATATGCATCTGGATTTTAATGATTAATTTTTTATTCGATATTGAATTCTTTACAACATATAATTTAGTTATAATATCAATATCGAATAAAAAATTAATCATTAAAATTCGGAATATAAATGTGAAAACCCTAGCAAAATCAGTTAATATGGAATAACTTCTAGATTCCATGGATATGGGATCTGAAATTTATTGAGTATATGAGGAAAGTAAAGAGCATCATTTCTGTATAATTATATAACTTTTCCACATTTGGTAGAATCTTCGAAAAAAGTATCAAAATCTAAAAATCCAAAATCTCGCTTAAATTTGAATCTAGTCAAGTTATGAGGTTCATTTTAACTGTAAAATGTGCAGTGAAAGAGACGCTATCGGTGCTTGTAACATTATTATTGCGTATCATGCTTAGTTTAAGAGGAATATCTATTTTTCTAAATATCCGCTTTAAAATATGAAGATTTTCAAAAAAGTTTTTCTAAAAAACTAGAGATGCTAGCTTAATGGGGATACGAAATATTACTTTTTATTGAATATATATATTAGCTTCTTTAATAAAAAGACGGTGTCCGAAAAATGGTCTTCATAAAACACTGTGCAGTGTTCAAAATGATTTTTGGTCATCATTTTAATCAACTTCTGTGATGGTAAGTATGTCTTCTTAGGAGTAAATAAATAGGTATAACGATTATTAGGTAGAATTTAGTAATTTACTTCGTCACATAGATTGTGAATATTCAAATGGCCGTAAGACCAGTCAAGTTTATAATCTACAAGAGGACGCCAGCAGCTACGCCTGCATTTTTTTTAATTACCCGTTTTCGCCGATCCCATGGGAATTTCGGGAAATCCCTTCTTATTGCACTCCTACGGTCCCCAAGGAACATACATGCCGAATTTCAGCTTCCTGCGCCTAATACTTTCGGCTGTAGCGTGTCTGTCAGTCAGTCAGTAACGCAAGGATTTTATATATTATCATCATCCTTCAATAATTTAACGACATTTAAAGAGTTCAGTCTATGACTTAATTCATTTTATACTATTGACCTCTAAAACTTTAACCACAGATATCCGATACTCATTTTAAATGTTTCTAGAAACTGATATTTTATTACGTAAATACTCTGGTTATAAAACAGCTTTGATCTAAAAACGGCATACTTTGCATAAAAAGGGATATAATGTTGCAATGGCGGACAAAAAATGTAAATATTTATGCTAAGGCAAGTTTGTATTTGGCGAATAGTCTGCAGCTGAATATACGTCAGTGGAATAAATGGTCCCATTTTTTATGAATTATGACTGTATGACCTTTCGACCATGACATTGCCTGTATAATATGTTGGTTATGTACTACTTAGATGGTTAGAACTTACTATTGGTAATATCAGATAACAAATAAATGTGTACTGAATTTCATTCAACCTATCGACCCTCATTACGGAAACATGATGCACATTGTTAAAAAAAATCTCAGTCTATGTTTCATCTTTAGTCTTCCACTATCTCGATGATTTATTTAAAAAAATCATCAATATCGGTTGGATAGTTTGTAAACTCAGTATACACAACAAAAAGTAATGCAATTTCTCGCAATAGTCTAGGGAGATGTACATTATTTAACATAAATGTAAAACCCAGCAAGGAAAGCGCATAGCTGCTTGAAGTTCGTAAGTGGGATTATGAAGCCGGAATTCAAAGTTATAATTGCCTTAACTTCTCGGTAGTAAGTATATCATTGCGCATTGTAAGATATTATACATATGTGCGGATATAATATCTTACGATAACTTTAAGTGAAGTGGTAATTTAGCTATTACCAACTTATCCAAAAAGTTGGCCTGTTAAACCCAAATGCGATTAAACAAAAGATCTAGGGCACAAAATGCTGAGGACATGGGATCCAAATGCTCTATACTTGGGACTGAGGCCAGAAGACTGGTTTATATTTTGAAGAAAGAATAAGCCTTTCAACGTGTCAGTTTGCAACTAGACGTCCGGGACTAATTTGCATCGATCGATAACGTTGCGTAGTTATAGCCACAAATAGTCTTATTTTGTATTCTATCACAAATATTGGCATTTCTTACATGAGATGGAACAATTTCGTATTGTTTGCCTTATTCATTTTGCATACTGGGAACTTGCACTTACAGTTCAAAGGAACTGTGACCTATTTTCCATGTTCCACTTAGTGCTATTGAAAACAACTCTTATTTTCTGAACATAAGGACTAAATTTATATGGCTTGGGACCAACGGAGGTTCCCGGTTACCTGGAGCGAGCCAAAGATAGATTATTTAATGCTGAGTGAGATATACACTTCTGAACTAAAGTATCGAGAATGTCTTGCATATTTGATTGTGAGGATTGCATAGTGCTTTTAATAAAACAGGCAATTCCTGTAAAGGAAAAAGGGAAAATTTAATAATGTGCGCTGAAGTAGACGAGTAACATTTTAGTATCACCTTTTATTTGTGCGAATAAAACGCATTGAAATTAAATTGCTGTTTACTGTTTTTATCATTGTTTATTTTGGTTTGGCTTAAGTAATGGTAATCGGATAGGGGATGGGAAAATATATCGATGGCTGAAAGGATGGTCAGACCAGGTATTCGGACAACTCAACGTCAGGCTGAACAAGACCATATACTGTGCATCTGACCGCTGAAAATAGCGGCAGTTAATTGGCGATGCAATGATCCGCGCGCCTCTAACGGCGAATTTGGAAGTTGTCCGGTTACGACACATTTTACAGATTTCAATACAATTTTGCTTCGAGGTTATAGTGGTCATTGTATTGAGCTGTCAAAAGTGTCGTATCCGGACAACTTCCAAATTCGCCGCTAGAGTCGCTAGTTAGAATCTTAGCATCGCCAATACATGATAGAACAGATTGAGATTGGACCTTCGCGATGCTTAGCAGTGAAAACACTACTAAAGGAGAAGGAGGTTTTTAGTTTTGTAGTTTTTTACTCTACAAGGTCTTCTAAAATAGCGACATCATAATGAAATCCGTTGTAGTTTTTTTAACTTTCACAAACATCGATATACCTAAATATGTTCTAGATTGTCAATAGTCACAGAAGAGTTGAAGTCTAAACAAGCAGTGCGAGTCAAAACCAGACTCGATTCCCGATCAAGTCAAACATTTGTGTGCATGAACATGGATATTTATCTTGGTCTGGGTGTTTCTTTGTATAATATGTATGTAGTTATAAAAAAAAAATATCTTATACCCATAGTAAAAGCTCTTCTTAGTTTGGGACTCGATGGTGTGTATGGTAGAATATTATATTATAAAAAGAAAAGAAATACTCCATTTACCCTTGTAGCATCAGCTAAGCTGATGATTATTTACCCTTTTATTGCCTAAAAAGTAATATTCTGACAATATGTGACATCAGTAGCTACTTGAGTCAAGAAATTGCTGTAGGACTGTAAGGCCTTCGGCACAATAGCCAATTGAAGTCAAGGACAAGTGTTATCGTGTTTTGTAAGAAGTTTTCAAATACCGCCAGAACTTTAGAGGACAATAATAGGCTCACTGTCAGCATCAGGAACAAACAAGACAGTATATTTATACAAATGGTTCTGTTTACCATCGCGATGTAAAAAGACACGCATAAATTTGAAGATACTATGGATTTGAGTTCAGACCCGAGAAAAGTATAAGGGAATGATGAAGTTCAAGGTTTAATACTATATTGGTGATTAAAGAAAAAAATATAATATAATAATATTCTGCCACATTCACACAACACCATCTAGTCCCAAACTAAGCAAAGCTCTATGGGTACTAGACAATGGATAAACATACATTTATATAATTTTTTTTTTTGTAAATGCATACATATTATACATAGAAACACCCAGACTAAGACAAACATCCATGATCATGCTCACAAATGTTTGACTTGAGCGGGAATCGAACCCGCGACCTTCGGCGTAGCAGTCGTTAACACTCCCGCTGCGCCAACCAGTCGTCATACCAGTATACCTTTTTTACCCCGATTATCTGACTTGCTTACATCGGTCGTGGTCATTTATTAACTGATCTGAATTAGATAAGTACAATCTGATTCTTTTAAAGTCTTATTAGTCTTTCGAAGGCGTGAAGTCAATGCGCCCTCACTGGTCGCCATTATGTATAGCCATCTCTTATCACACTGCAATTAACTATGCCCAGCAGCGTCAAAGCTTAAAGATGTATTTTATATAACTCTCCTTTCATAATAAATTATAATCAAACATTGTTATTTTATGTTGAGTTTTAGTGACAAACTGCCTGTCGCCCGCGACTATGTCCACCCCAAACACTCAACCCCTATTTTACTACCTTAGGGGACGAAAATCACAATATTCCTTAGCAAGCTTAATTTGCATGCGTCATATAATAATAATAATAAATATTCTTTATTGACGTAAAATAGGATCAATTACAATAATGAATTCCCTGATACCTGCGCTAGTAAAAACTGTGTTGCAGGCATCAATGTCTTCCCCGTTATGTTGCACAATAATACATCAATAATTTAGACTTGACCTAAATAATGACCGAAATAGAGAAAAAAAAAGAAAGACTGTAGATGTGTGTGTATGTGTGTGTGTGAGTGTGTGTGCGTGCATGTGCGTGTTTGCGTGCGTGTGTGAGCTCGTATGTGTGTGTGTGTGTGTTTTTAGTGTGTGTGTATGTGACTTTACGTGTCTATGGTTTTCAGAAGATTTTCTACAGCATCATAGTCCATTGACTGTAGCCAAGTTGATATTACTATTTTACATTTCCTATTATTATATTGGTGCAAATTGTTAATTTTGTTACATATATTATACAAATAGGGAGCCAGAAAGTCGTAGGATCTCTGAGCAAATGTTGATTTCATATGAGGCACGGGCCAGCGTCTTATGCGTTTTTGTGGCAACATTAGGTTAGGAACCACTTTCCTGTGATATCTTTGTAAAATTTCGCACACAAATATCTTTCTTATTATTAGCACACCTGCTTGTTCATAGAGGGCAGAAGTTGGATGCCGATATGGTAAGTGAAGAATAACTTTAAGCACCATACGTTGTGCTCGCTCCACGCCGATCATATGGGTTTTTGCCAAACCTCCCCATGCGCAAATGCAATATCTAATAATGCACTCACACAGAGCTCGATATGTTTGTAGAAGGAGAGTATCGCTGGCAACTGTACGTAAGTTTTTAAATATGTATATCATTTTTCTGATCCTTGAGATTATCGACGTGAGATGTATAGTCCAAGAAAGCTGGTCGTCTAATGTTACACCCAAGTACTTTATAGATTCAACTCGAGTGAGTGTAGAACAAGTACAGTTTGCAAGATCCTCTCTTCTGTTACATGGGAAAGTATGTATTTTGAGGACCTGTGACGCGGCTGGTTTACCTATAGATGTCTTAGTAAAGCAAACATATTTCGTTTTGCTGGTGTTTAAAGATAAAAGACTATCTTCAAGCCAGGATGTTACTTTTGCTAGACCGGTTTCTGCTTGTTTAAATACCGTATCCCCCGTTTGGCCATGAAAGATTAACGCCGTGTCGTCAGCGAACATAACTATATCAAGGTTTGGCAGGGCAGCTATCTTACCGAGGTCATTGATATATATTAAGAATAATGTCGGGCCTAAGGTGCTACCTTGCGGCACGCCGTATATGCACCTAGAGTCAATACTTTCATAGCCAGCAGCTCTAACCCTTTGGTATCTATCAGTTAGATAGTCAGAAAACCACTTCAGGACCACTCCTCTTATTCCAACGTTCTCCAAACGTCTTAGTAGGATTGGGACGGACACTGTGTCAAACGCCTTTTGTAGGTCTAAGAAGACCCCTAGGCACTTGTTACTTTTATCTAGTTTCGTAACTAAGTTTGATGTAAGTTTTAACACAGCGTCCTCTGTTGATTTGTTTTCTCGAAAGCCGAATTGGAAGTCACTCAGAAATTTGTTATTTTCTAAATATTTCATGACCCTCTTCTTGACAATTTTTTCTAATATTTTGGACAACACTGATAAAAGGGAGATAAGGCGATAGTTACTTGGCACTCTCTTATCCCCAGATTTGAAAATAGGGAATATAAGGAATCCACTGACCATATTTCGCATTTTTAGTTTCAGTCATTTAATCTCTGTGTTGGTATGTCACATGGATAAATATTAATAATATATTTCATTATAAATCGTTAACAATGTCAAAATTGAAGTATGTTAGATTTAGAGTATCATCTACTCTAAATCTAACATACTTCAATTTTGACATTGTTAACGATTTATAATATATTATGGCATTGAATTGACGAATCAGCACTGTAGCTCTTTGTCAGAAGTTTTCCACATTCAATGAGAAAGTGTGGCTAAAAAGAATAACTATGGGGTGCCGTTATAAACTACATGAAATTTTCATATTTCTGCAAAGTCAAACATCCATCCGTCTTTAGGTCCATGTACAGTTTTACTCGACGATTAGGCACTACGCTTAAAATTGGCAAGATTAAGAGCGCCTAAGCTTGGCCGCAAAACTTTACAGTTATAAAAATTTGGAGATATAATTTTGACGCGAATCTGAAGCCTTAAAAATAACACTGAACATGCTGGATACCATTTCAGAAA
Source organism: Euclidia mi (assembly GCA_944739405.2). NCBI lineage: Eukaryota > Metazoa > Arthropoda > Insecta > Lepidoptera > Erebidae > Euclidia > Euclidia mi. The sequence continues at coordinate 14,634,476 of OX123205.2, read as the reverse complement.
TGTGCGTGCAATGATCTTTATCGTGTTACCTAATAGCTACAAAACTAAAAAGTCGGTTTCAGCACCATTTTTTGCCTGACTTTGGAATCCAATCCGGCACCCAGATCGCCGTTCCGTTCAACAACTCCTCCCCATCCGCTATTAACTGGGCCATGGAGGCAGTCTACACAAAATTTATATTTAAGAATAACTTAAGACTGCGCCGGGGTGACAAAAATAAATAAATATTTAGCATGTCAGCGTTTGCTCGTACAAGATCCTGAAAGATATATGTCTCTACTATCGTTGGAAGTGGTTATGGGCCAGAAAGGCAACAACCGACAGCAGTATGCATGGACATAGCGTCACTAAATTTTTTAGTATTTTATTAAACGGTGTATGGTTACATCGCTATAAAATTCCTTTAAAAACATTTGACGAAAAATGTGTAGGTTTCATCACCATATGATACACTCAAAAAAATTTTGAGGAATTTTGCAGAATTCATTGACGATATATTTTGTCAAATAGATAGTTGCAGCATATATGATGTCACATTTAATTCAGTATGATATTGACTAGAGAAAGACCTCAAGATTAATTGGAAAGCAAGGATTTTTTTGTGATCGACTTGGTGTGTCATACATTTGCTGCAATGATGGTACTGGTAGCGCCATCTACCTTCCTATATATAACTAATCGCATCAAGATCAATCGTTCCACGTCTAGTGCGAGCGATACCATATTTCCGTCCCGCTCTATCCCACTCCCTGGAAGGGCACTGCCTTCGCCTGATTCGTCGACGCGATTCGTCGACGCGAGTGACAGTCGAGAACATTCCTCCCGCTGAGAACGCCGTCTCGATACCGTACCGCGCCGCACCGTTGTATGTGATTTATTACCGCTTCCACCAAGGAAAACCTGCTCGCGAATGGTGAATTGAAGTGAAACAAGCAGCTGCATCACGAAACCACCAGGAGACTGCCCTACGGAAACGAAGAAGGTTGTATAAGGTAGGTGCCCTCCATCCTTGAAATATCCTATACCCACTCATCTCCTCTTCCCTTATTTCTTTCTAGGCGACCCAGAACTCGCCCTAATACAGTTCATTCCATTAATCCTTCCCAAGTCGCCTAGAACCCTACGGTTTCGGTGTAAAGCCGAGCCAGGTACAGATCTGCAATACGTTACCTTTCAGCCTGTAATGTAACAAGCGAACGCCACATACCTGTGAAGAAAGAAACATTATATTAAAAACCGGTCATGAATTACACATTTATCAAAAGCTAACTAATTATTATAATATTCAATTACTGTTCTTTTTGCTTTAAATGCATGCGGCTGACTATCAAAAGCATGAAATTAAAATATACATATAAAGAATCCTTTATATGTCACATAATGTTTAATTTAATAGTGTAGTGTTCTTTATGATTGTTGTTTAAACGTTTAAAAAGTCACCGCGATACAGGATTTTACTAGGATAGCAAATAAGAACTGCGAGTCCAAACACTACTCTTTAAAAAAATAAATATATCATCAAGCTTTTGCTCTAGTTGAAATTTATTTGGAATCGGTGCGGTATATTCTTCATTTCCATACTTCTACGGTCACCTGTATTCCGATCAATATTATCCTTTTCTATTTCATATCCACCCTCACACAATCTATCCATCTTTTATTAGCCTCCCTCTTCCTTTCCGACACTCTACTCTTTTTATCCATACGAGTCGGATTCATTTACGTTTTATACGTTATACCGCTATACCTAGGCAGTTATAGCACCTAGCTATACTCCTAATATATTCACATAACCGTCACATGGTTATTTCCGCCCGCATTAGTAGGTAAACTTTTATGTAGCTACCTACTTATTAAATTATTATTTCTGCAACTATCATAGTTGTCTTATAAATCTCATATTTCAATCAACTTTAATTCCTCGGCTCTAAGGTGTTGCCTACTTAGCCTACTTAGGTAAAATAATAGGTACATTAGACATTCTTATTTTGTTTCGGTCTCATTAGCTTATACTTACGTAAGCATGTCACAACAAAAGAAGTCACGCGTGTCGGAAGACAAAGAGATGACAATCTTAGAAGCAAAACGCAATATTTTATTTGAGCGCATTCAAAATATCTATGAATGCTCAAAAACCGCATCTATGTCTGACAGTAATAGCAAAGCATTTCTCAGTTATTGTATAACAGTAGATAGTATTCGAACGGATTTTCATAAGTTGTTAGACGATTATAACGCAAGATTACTTTCTATCAATCCTGATGAAAAACCGAACTATCAGGCGTATACATCATTCGAAGATCTTTATTGTATTATTAAGCGAATACAATCGCAATTGGAGGGTAAATGTTCAGCAGAGCCCGTTGCCCGCAAACCGAGATTACCGCCAATCGAGATTATGTCGTTTGACGGAGATATACGAAATTGGCCGTTATTCTATGCGAGTTTTAAGTCCACGGAGCACGATAATGGTTCTCTGACAGATGCTGACAGGTTGTACTATTTAATAGGTAAACTGTCACCGAAAGCCCAGTCCGTATTTGCAGGTGTCACACCCAGTGCTGAGAATTATCAGGTCATATTTCAGTCACTACTTGACAGATATCAAGACACGCGCGTCCTAGCGTCTACGTACTTTGACCAAGCTTTAAATCTCAAACTGTCCGGCAACGCGTCTGTCTCGAATTTCCAGCTGTTTATTGATAACTTTGTTACCGCAGTTAATTCTCTTAGGAATTTAAAATTAGAAGATCTTTCCGACTTTATGTTGCTTCAACTCGCTTTAAAAAAGTTTGACACTGATACAATTCGCGCATTCGAGATGACGGAACGCAATAATAAAATACCTACACTAGACAGTTTTATTTCGTTCATCAAAGATCAGTGTCGAATATTTCATAATACGCAGTCTGCTTCACCTGGCCCGTCTAACACTAACAACAACAAACAAAGGTTGAATAAATCGCGAAATAGTAATAATAACTCAGTCCCTAATCCACAATCTTACGTAACATGTTCGGAATCTAATAGTAATAATTCACAGAAGTGTCTGTGCAGTAATATAGTGCACGACCATTACTATAAGTGTCCCACCTTTAATGATTTAAATCCAATTGCTCGTTTTAAAAGCGTAAAAGATAACAAAGCTTGCATTAATTGCTTAAGCATAAAACATAAAACGAGTAATTGTTCCAGTAGAACGGGATGTCGCTCGTGTAAACAAAAACATCATACACTGTTACATTTAGATAAAAATAACCGGTTGTCAAGTCAAGCCGCTAACCTTGACACGCTTACGCAGGTGCAGACCACGGTAGCTGCGCCTTCCGCGTCTGAGGGCGAAGTATCGTTGTGTATGACATCCATTGCGCGGGCGACGCGCACGCGAGGACGGCACTCGCGCATCTATAATGATCCGCGCAGGGCCAAAACGCAGTGTACGGCGTCTAACACGGTACTGTTAGCGACAGCGCAAGTTATCGTATACGATGTTAATGGGTCGCCGCACATGGTACGTTGTCTGCTAGATAGCGCATCTCAGACCAATCTAATAACATCGGAATGCTTCAAACGCCTCGGATTATGGAATAACTTTAAAAATACTAACTCAACCGTCAAAGGGATAGGCGGATCAGTAAAGCATTGCAGGGGTTCCGTAGATATTAAAATACATTCGCGTTTTGATTGGAATATTAATTTTAACATTTCTTCGCTTATCGTGGAACGTATCACGGACGCATTGCCGAACGCTAATGTAGACGTAGCATCACTCACTCATCTCGAGTCATTGCCGTTAGCCGACGCGGAGTTTGCGAATCCGGCAGGCATTGATCTTTTGATCGGAGCTTCGATATTTCCGCACTTGCTACTAACTAACATAGTTCGTAGTGAGCGATATGATTTACCGCCCGCTATTGAGACGGTACTTGGGTATGTGATTATGGGTACCGTACCTACGTTACATACTTCTCATTGTATTACGTCTTGTTGTTGTTCTGCTCTTCAAGAGATCAAGGTGGGTGCTAAAACTGTGTGTAAGATAAAGCACTAATTAACTATGCTATGCTATGCTAAGCTACGCTACGCTACGCTACACTATACTATACTAGACTACCATCCGCTTTGTATATAGATGACATTGCTTGTAATGTCATACCCGCTCCGCTAGCAATTTCGCTTTGTGAAGAGCTTATTCAGCTTTTCAAGCGAGGCCAGTTTGATCTTGTCAAATGGACAAGCAACTCTAAGGAGGTTCTCGCACGCACACCAGATTCTCATAAAGCTTCTCCAGACATTGAGTTTGAGAAGTCTGTACCGCATAAGGTTCCCGGTTTACGTTGGGACAAATCCTGTGATAGTTTTCGGTTTGACGTCTCACCGCCAGATGATAAGTGCACCAAACGCACTATGCTGTCCACAGTGGCTCGACTATGGGACATAATGGGTTTTATGGCTCCCACAATTTTGTACGCCAAGCTCTTGACCAAAGAGCTTTGGCTATCAAAATGTGAGTGGGATGAAACACCCCCTGACCATATTGTCGCCGCTTGGGGCCAGTTTGTGTTGAGCTTAGCGCTCAATCAAATTACTATTCCGCGTCATCTTGGGTTGGTAGATGGATGTACCGTCAACTTAATAGGTTTCGCTGACGCCAGCGAGCGTGCTTACGGCGGAGTCGTATATCTGCAAGTCCGCATTGGTTCTAACTACTCGGTGCAGTTAGTTTGTGCCAAGTCTAAGGTCTCGCCTGTTAAACCATTTCGGTTGCGAGACTGGAGTTGTGCGCGGCCCTTCCGCTGTCTCATTTGCTCCGCAAGGTTCAAGACACAGTTTTGCCCCACTACTCTATTAATAAATATACGCATTTTCCGACTCCAAGGTAGTGCTCGCTTGGATTCATTCTTCTCCTCATCGCTGGCAGACTTTTGTCGCCAACCGCGTTAGTAAATTGATTGAACTTGTTCCCGCTACTTGTTTCAATCACGTCGCGGGTTATCATACTCGTCTTCAGGAAGAACTCTCCATAGATCATATTGACTGGAAGTTTATTCCACCAGCATCACCACATTTCGGTGGATGTTGGGCAAGCATGGTCAAAGTAATTAAAACGCATCTCTTCAAAGTTATAGGTCTACAGATCCTCTCTTACGAAGAGCCTTTAACCGTCCTTGCACAAGTCGAGGCACTGATCAACTCGCGTCCGTTTCCAACTCAGTGAGATCTAGCCTGAAGTTGGACCTACCTCTTAGTTTAAGTATTTAGTTAGTAGTTTTCGCTATTATTGCGTTTGTAGTTTTCGCTAAAGTTAGTTTCGATTAATTTTATTGTCATATCGCTGTCTTAGCCTATTGATGGGTTATGCGGTAGTACACCCAACATAGCTAAGTTCAATTCTATTTTTTTTAAAGGCAACCCTTTAGGGCCGGGGGGATATGGTAGCGCCATCTACCTTCCTATATATAACTAATCGCATCAAGATCAATCGTTCCACGTCTAGTGCGAGCGATACCATATTTCCGTCCCGCTCTATCCCACTCCCTGGAAGGGCACTGCCTTCGCCTGATTCGTCGACGCGATTCGTCGACGCGAGTGACAGTCGAGAACATTCCTCCCGCTGAGAACGCCGTCTCGATACCGTACCGCGCCGCACCGTTGTATGTGATTTATTACCGCTTCCACCAAGGAAAACCTGCTCGCGAATGGTGAATTGAAGTGAAACAAGCAGCTGCATCACGAAACCACCAGGAGACTGCCCTACGGAAACGAAGAAGGTTGTATAAGGTAGGTGCCCTCCATCCTTGAAATATCCTATACCCACTCATCTCCTCTTCCCTTATTCCTTTCTAGGCGACCCAGAACTCGCCCTAATACAGTCCATTCCATTAATCCTTCCCAAGTCGCCTAGAACCCTACGGTTTCGGTGTAAAGCCGAGCCAGGTACAGATCTGCAATACGTTACCTTTCAGCCTGTAATGTAACAAGCGAACGCCACATACCTGTGAAGAAAGAAACATTATATTAAAAACCGGTCATGAATTACACATTTATCAAAAGCTAACTAATTATTATAATATTCAATTACTGTTCTTTTTGCTTTAAATGCATGCGGCTGACTATCAAAAGCATGAAATTAAAATATACATATAAAGAATCCTTTATATGTCACATAATGTTTAATTTAATAGTGTAGTGTTCTTTATGATTGTTGTTTAAACGTTTAAAAAGTCACCGCGATACAGGATTTTACTAGGATAGCAAATAAGAACTGCGAGTCCAAACACTACTCTTTAAAAAAATAAATATATCATCAAGCTTTTGCTCTAGTTGAAATTTATTTGGAATCGGTGCGGTATATTCTTCATTTCCATACTTCTACGGTCACCTGTATTCCGATCAATATTATCCTTTTCTATTTCATATCCACCCTCACACAATCTATCCATCTTTTATTAGCCTCCCTCTTCCTTTCCGACACTCTACCTTAATGTTATTCATAACATTTTTACCTAAGTACATATTATCACAAAAATATAAAAATAACCCACATTAATTTATGCTAACTCATGCTAGATACTTGCATATCCGCTTATGTTAATGAAGCAAACATTTTTATAAATGAAAACCCTACGGTACCTCATTTTGCTGGTCACCCCATACAAGAATCGTATGCAAACTCATTAATAATAATAAATAAAAGCCTTACGGTAAACGCGATGTGCTGAATCAGGGTTTTACAAACGAATTATAATTAAGGCTGTATTTAATGTTCGTAATATATTTCATATTTACACCGCATTCATAAATAATTAATATCGGGAATTAAAAGCGAATAGGTTGTGCTACTGTATTGGTTATACGAATTGTACTTTTAGGCAGTTGATATTAATTAGCGATGGATAGGTATCAGTTATGTAAATGTTAACTTTATTTATCTTGTCTTTTAGACAAATAATCATAATTACAAGACTGACTTCAATGAATCAAAATGTTCACTTAGAAATTAATGAATCTTAGCTAAAACTCTAAAATATGATAACTTGCATATGCATACATATAGCACTATATAGTATTAGCAATAGAGCTTCTTTTCACATGATGATATTTTTACTACGATGCGGTAATGCCACCGTACAAAGCTCGCTCCATGTAAAAAGTGGAGACCTAAAAGAAGGAAGGAAATATGAAATATGAAAGGGTTTTCTATAGGTATATCTTGTCATAAAAAATTGGGCAAGTGCGAGTCGGACTCGCGCACGAAGGGTTCCGTACCATCATCTATAAAAGAAAATCACTTTTGTTGTATGTATACTTAATATTTTTTTATGTTTCTACCTGTTTATTAAGATCGAGTAACAAATTGCTTACAAATTACGTTTGTTGTATGGGAGCTCCCCTTTATTATTTACTTTTTTTTATTTAATTATTTATTTTGTAAGGTAATATACAACTACATATTCTGTGAAAATTTTAATCGTGTACCTATTACCGTTAGTATTTTTGAGCAAAAAATACAAAAAGAACACGTTTATTGTATGGGACCCTCCCTTAATATTTTCATTTTTTATTTTTAGTATTTGTTGTTATAGCGGCAACCGAAATACATAATTTGTGCAAACTTCAGCTTTCTAGCTATCACGGTTTATGAGATACAGCCTGGTGACAGACAGACAGACAGACAGACCTCGGTGGCTTAGTAATAGGGTCCCGTTTTTTACGTTTTAGGTACGGAACCCTAAAAATGGTACTAGGTACATTTATGTCCAAACTGAGGATTTACTGTCGATAGTTTTATGAGTATAAGTTTATTCTCATAAAAGCCATTTCACAACAAATAGTAAAATGTGTTGTTCAATAAATATAATATGTTATAAATGGTCGACATCGTATCTAGTCAATCCATGCCATAAAAATATTTCTATAATTAAAAATACATCAAGCTAATAACATATTTCTCAAGCCCTGATTGCGAAGACCTTCACAAACTTTGGAGTGCTTCATTACAGCAATCAGCATTACCAACAAAATCCAGAAGTATGATATCACAAAAACTCGAGAGCACAGGTAATCTACTTGCCTCGGTGGCGTTTTCCTGCGAAAGTTACGCAAAATGCCGTCTACACGTAATTGAAAACGCCATTACCAAGTACTAGGGTAACCACAAGGCTGAGAATTCGCTCGATAGACATTCTCGAACAATCGACAGTAGGACTTTTTTATTTGGACGATTGACAATACGGTTTTTTTTAATTGGAACAGAAAAGCTGGCAGAACTTTGTTGCGTTAATGTGTTTAGGTTTTCATGGTAAAGGAAGCTTAGGTAGCGACTATTGCTTAACATATTTATGGACGCTATAAGGCGGCAGCTTATTTGACTGGCCCGAAGACAATAGTGCGATAGTTATATACTAAGCTGCGGTGTGAAATGATGTGCATTGGAAGTCCGAGATTCTACTAAAATATCTGGTATGTATACCTTCGCGACACGTAATTTCGCCACCTAAGAATTTTGTGGACCAAGCCGATCATTTGCTATTTTACTATCCACAATTTATCCCCTAACTAAGCGCACGTAAACATGACGACGTCCTATCAACTAATACTATTGAACCGATAAACAAGGCTACCTATCTAGACAGAAATATCTTCTCAAGGAAAATCCACAGAAACTTGCAAGGTTCTCCCCTCATTGTCGTTTGAATGGTTTTATAGACCTGCAAAGTACTTTTCCTGGTATTTATTGCTAACGTTTGCATAAAGTTAAAGGCAACTACTGCCATCAGGTAGACAAATAGTATATTTATCATTAAAGAGGTATAATAATGTGCTAAGTAATATATTTCATATTTACACCGCATTCATAAATAATTAATATCGGGAATTAAAAGCGAATAGGTTGTGCTACTGTATTGGTTATACGAATTGTACTTTTAGGCAGTTGATATTAATTAGCGATGGATAGGTATCAGTTATGTAAATGTTAACTTTATTTATCTTGTCTTTTAGACACTTAAGGCGAGGTTGCAGTACAGTGCGTAGCTCGACCTCACCCCCCGCAAAAACAAAAACACGGCGGTGGCGTCAGCGAGTGAGCGGGGGGGAGCGGGGTTTTATAGACCTGCAAAGTACTTTTCCTGGTATTTATTGCTAACGTTTGCATAAAGTTAAAGGCAACTACTGCCATCAGGTAGACAAATAGTATATTTATCATTAAAGAGGTATAATAATGTGCTAAGTAACATTTAATATCAATAGTACATTACTTTTTAAGACAACTATCTTCTGTACAAGCTAATATTTAGTTTGGGGTAATAAGAGTGTCACTAAATACCTAATCGCTTATGGCGTGTGAGTGATTTGGGTTTCTCAGATCATGCAAAACTTATACTCCGAAGGGGTAGGCAGAGGTGTAAATATTACATCCACATTTCGCCATGAATTTTTAGGTCCCACGTAATAGGAGGCGAGCCTATTGCCGTTACCGGGACACAGCAGTTACAACACCAGACTCTCCAGGCTACTACTGAGTATTCGGACAAGCCTGGTAACACTTTTGCCCGAACCGGGAATCGAACCCGAGACCTCCGATCAGCAGTCTCATACGCAACCCATTGGACAACGGAGGCAGTCAATATTTTAGTATTTTAGTATATATAAAATTCTTCCATTACTGACTGACAGACAACGCGCAACCAAAATTATTGGCCACAAAAAGTCGACATTTGTCATGGTTGTTCCTTGGGGACCGTAGAGGTGCACTAAGAAAGGGTTTCCCGTAATTCCAAAGAGATCGTGCAGAAACGGTTAAATTAAAATAAAATGAGCTAGCGAAGCTGCGGGCCATCATCTATTAAGCTTTAAAACCCATCTACTCATATTATAAACGGTAAATTGATGTGTGTAAAGACACGAGTGTGAATACTCAGTGGGTCGGACGATCATGACTCTCTGAGCAATCCCAGCAGGGTACTCTATAAATACCGTCGATCAATATGTCGAAGTAGCTATTCAGAAACGTTTAATAAATGCTATCACACTTTGATATTCTTTATTGCAATTCGTTTTTTGAATTCCTTAGTTTAAAATGTTATCTGTGAAAACTTAAACCACCTAAGCCCCCATGGGGCAGGTAGAGAGGTTTCTCATTTTCATATTTTTATGACATTGCCCACACGCACACTCAAAACAGGGAACCAACGGACAAACTGTACGCCCAGAATCGAAACAAAGATTTATGGACCACATAAAGTATTGTCTCTAGTGGGATCGAACCCACAACACTCAATTCAGTGTGAAGCAGCGAGGCGGCCACTTAAGCCACTACGCCAACCATGCAGTCTTCTTGAGATTTTTCTTAAAGGCAGTTTGGGGACTACCCACTAACCTCACCACAGGGTCCGGCGACAACCATCAGCGAATCACGATTACCAAACTTTACCGCAAAATATTACAAGCTTTATAAATGACTGTGCTAAAAAGTTTGATAAAGAATTTTAATAGCCACATTCTGTGGTTGGTCTGGTTATTTTTTCATCCGAGCTCGGAATTTGTTCGCTTTTGTTCAATTTACTGAGTTCCATTGTCTTAAGAAAGAATAAAGTTTCGGAAAAATATGCTAAAGTAATACTTATTGTTTTTAAAGATGATAATGTTATTTTTATAAGACAAGGGTTGGTTGACCGGAACTATAATAATTGATTATATTTCTTAATAAAAGTAAATTTTTGCTGACCAATGAAAGAACTAGTCAGAAGTAAATATTATACACCTACATGCAGTAACAGTATTTTAAGCATTTAAATTAAGTAAAAGGTTTTGACATTAGGCTTTAATCGTTTTATAGTCAGTCTGACTGCACGGTTGGCGTAGTGATTTAAAGGGCCGCCTCGCAGCTAGACACTGCGCCGAGTGTTGTAGGTTCGATTCCCACGCGAGACAACACTTTGTGTGATCCATAAATTGTTGTTTCGAGTCTAGGTATTAATTGTCCTCGTTAGATGTATGTTTGTAAAGTCTCTCGCGACACACATTTAGTCCTAATGCGGGAATTGTCTTAAAAAAAAAATTATAAAAAAATATATTATTATGATCTATCCATGGATTTATAAATTCGACAAAATATATCAAATATGTATCTATGGTAGCCAAACTTATGGATAGATCGTATATTGATGCCGGCCGATAGCCATCTACTCAATTACATATATTTAATGCAAATCGTTTCAATTTGTCCTGCTTTTTTATTATACATATGGCCACCATACACTCGGTTCCCTATTCGCGGAGATTAATTATGTAAACAAAAGACTGGCTTCGCACGACCCACCGTGGTGACTCAAGCAAAAAGGTTTTACTCCGAATATCCGCCAAAGATGAACGGGACAGATGAGCTAAGCGGAGCACGAAAAAGAAGTGAAGAAGACAAGATATTATTTTTCTGGCCTCGCTCAGATCAAATCATACTATTTGTGGATGTTACTTGACTGTAGGGCGTATTTATTAGCAGCACTATAAGTGCTGTGTGTTGTGACTCGAGACCACACTTTGTGTGATCCTGACATTATTGTTTCGAGTCCTGCATCGAACTGCCACGGACACAAATAACACAATCTGTCTGGATGTTACTAGTGTCTGTTGATTGGATGTTAGTAAAGTTGCTCATGATACAAACTTTATTTCTATACTCTACATACTAATATAAAGCTGAAGTTTGTTTCCGTGTGGTGACGAATTAGGAATACGGAATGTGACCACCCCATATCATCCCATGGGTGTCGTAAGAGCCGACAGAGGGAGCATATTATGCAGAGAACAGCACTGTAAGAGAAGGAAAACTTGATACAAACCCTATACCAACCCGTTTGGCCAGCGTGGTATAGTAAGCCAATTCCTCCTTTCAAAGAGAGACCTAGTCCAGCAGTGGACTGTTAAAGGCTGATAATGATGATGATGAAGAGTTTGTTTAGCCGAACGCGCTAATCTCATGAACTGCTGGTTCGATTTAAATAATTCTTGTTTGCTTCACTAACATCAAGACGCTAGTGTACCGCGTCCAAAGCCAGTACAAAATAAAGAGTTTCCTCGCTCATCTTTAGTGAACTCGCAATCTAAGGTCAGGATCAATACAGTTACTACTGTTTCCAGTGTAATTTGCTGAGAATCAATGAAATTACTGCGCCATTTCGATCGTTTTGCCGGTCAAGTCGAGTACCTATTTGAGTTTTCTTGTAGTTTAGCTTGGAATAAGTTTTATTTTGTTGTAGGTGCGGTGTTGATTGCAAATGTGCTATTCGAACAATTCTTTTATACATAATTCGATTTCATAGAAACCGTTGAAAATAAAAATATGTTAAGACTATAGGACGCCAGCAGCTACGCCTGCAATTTTTTTAAATTCACCCGTTTTGGCCGATCCCGTGGGAATTTTGGGAAATCCTTTCTTACTACACACCTACGGTCCCTAAGGAACATACATGCCAAATTTCAGCTTCCTGCGCCCAATAGTTACGGCTGTAGCGTGTCTGTCAGTCAGTAACGCAAGGATTTTATAGGTATACTAGAGGACGCCAGCAGCTACGCCTGCATTTTTTTTTAATTTACCAATTTTTTTGGCCGATCCCGTGGGAATTTCGGGAAATCATTTCTTAGTGCACCCCTACGGTCCCCAAGGAACATACATGCGAAATTTCAGCTTCCTGCGTCCAATAGTTTCGGCTGTAGCGTGTCTGTCAGTCAGTCAGTAACGCAAGGATTTATCTGCCATTGTCCTTTCATCTTAATATATATTAAGATATATATTAAGATGAAAGGACAATGGCAGATCTCCATACATCAAAATGTCTGAAATTAAATTGAAGCGAACAGTAATAAAAAATATATCAAAAAATTTGGCGTAAGTAACAGAGTCTATAAATGATTCTATTTTCACTCAGGAAAGGTGGAAAAAGAAGATATCGGTGTTTGAAGTTTTAGTTAAGAATGAACAATGTAGGTACAAGAAAAATTATAGTATGAAAGTTAAAACAATGTAGGTACGTTTGAATTATCAAAATATGACATATGTCAGATTGACGTCAAAACGCGGAAGTATTTTGTAGCATCTAACTGTCACAGCCAAAGACAAAAGCAGAGCTGCACATTTTAAATCGATTTTATGTGAAATCGATACAACTTTAAGGCGCTGTTATACCTCAGAAGCCGTGAAACACCTAATTTTTCGTCGCGCATCTAGCCATAACGGTACATATTACAAACTAGCAAAAATTAGAGCTTAAAGTCAAAAGTCTGAACAAAAGACTTTTGAAAGAATTTTTCATGTACGTAAAATAGAATCACGGTAAAAAAATCACAAAATCGAGGCAGAAAATAATCTTTCGTCTCACTGTTTGCAATATTTTGATCGTAAGCTGTCATATTATTTTTGATAATATTGTAGGAAATCTAATGAACTAAAGAATTACCCTATTTATTTTCATATTATACGTGTATATTTTGTAAAATTAAATAAAATCTGCCAAACGTCTATGATTTTGACGCTCGGTAGATCCCATCAATATCAAACGCTTCAGGAATTTAAACCTTATTAGCATAAGCGGTGTACTGAGTGTCAGTTGCTGGTTTACGCCCCGCCCAGACCTCATCATTCGGCTATGAGCCCTGTGAGAGATAGGTCATGTCGCTTGCGTCTCCGCTGCACGAAATTTTACGTAAACCTGTTTGTTATTATAATACGCCGATTTGAGTTCGTAATTTCATGTTTTATGTTATAGACTGAATACTTTGAATCAAATAGGCTTTTCATGTAACTATGGGCACATATAATTAGGACCTAAGTTTATACTCTTGTTGCGTTTAATGTGTTATTGTTTCTGTGCTTATAAATATATCATTAGAAGAATAAAATATGGACAATTAGAGAAATGAAGTTCTACGAAGGATTTGTACAAGAAAGCGTCGTAATAAAATAGAAATTCATCCAGGCCAAGTGATTATGAAATATGTAACATTTTTACACAAATTATTTTCATAAGAGTCTTTTATGACTAACTATGTTACTTATATATTATCGATTATGCATAATATAATTATATAAATTATTCTCACAATACTTAGCTGCCACAGTTTTCAATTTTTGAAAGAGTAATAACATAAAATCGAATCATTTTATGTACCTATATTTCAAATTCATTAGCTTGTCAGAGCGCCTGGAGCGCTAAGATGCCGCCGCGGCGAACAATAATGATGACAGCGCTAATATGGCGCTCCGCAATCCGCCCACAAGCGGTAACGAATGTTGTATTATTGTGTTTTGAACATAAACCTGTTTAGGTACATCGGGTAAAACTTTGATTATTCATAAACTATTAGGTATGTCTCAGTACATCTAATATCTTTTTAATTTCTAAAATCAATCATTTATAAGTAAGAAGGTGACTTCTCTGTTTGCTATAACACAAGATATAGTATTTTTTTAATAATAAAGTAGGTAACTAATTATCATTATTGTAATTACAGTGAAGTTAAAGATAACAGTTCTGCAACGTCTTACACATATTTGACTTCAGTCATTCCTAACACGATCTGTTCAAGAGCTAGCCAAGAAATGCCAAACAATTTTTTAACAAATTTGACTCAAATTCCGTAGTGATAAGCAAAAATTACAAGAGGGATAGCAGTGACTGGTTCGAATTGCGTAAGAATATGTTGACAGATTGAAATTTTTGTATAGTGGTAAAAAGAAGAGATAACAGCAGTAAAGCCAACTTAGTAAAAAATATTTTGTACAAATAAAATATTTGCAATGTAAAATCAGTTGCGCATGGAATCTAAAATGAACAACTGGCTTTGCAACAACTGGCGAAGCAAGAAAATGTAACAATCGAGCCTTGTGGATTATTCGATTATTGGTGCCACGCCAGATGGATTTATAAGTCCAAACACGATTGTGGAAATTTAATGTTCTAAAGTTGCCTATAATAATGGCATGGAGAATAGTATAAGATCAAATAAAATACAAATATGGAAACATGATAAAAAAGTGAACTGACTAGTCTAAACAAATATTGTAATTGTTATTACCAAATTCAGGGGCAACGCCACGTTACACGCAAACAAAAGTGTTTATTTGCTGTGTGGAGTGGCGAAAGTATACCACTAAAAATAGAAATTATAGAAAGAGATGATGTTTTCTGAGAGAAGCTTGTGGCGTTTTATATGAATTGGCAGTTGCCTAAAATTGTTGATTCTCGTCAAGCTCAAGGGATGGCATTGCGAGATCACGGAGAGGAAAATGTTTCATCAGTGCTTGAAATTTCTACAATACCAAGCTGTAAAAGGAAAGTAAATGAAACTGTTCCTCGTGAACAACAGCAAATAATAAGTATTGAAGCCTTATCACCTCACACACTGCCTTTAACATTCGATGAGAATAAAGAAAACCTGCCGGGTTGTAGCAGACAGCTAACTTTTGATGAGCTGTAAACTCTGTATTTCGTTAATAAATTATAAATGAATATAAATTAGTATCTTTTAATATTTATTTTCTTTGAAACAACACATATTTGAAGCGAAAGATTTTTTTTATATTTTTCCATACAAACATGTATGACGAGAGCTAACCAAAAAGCAGTAACTCAAATTCTAATTCTATAATTTTCTAAGCGACATAGCAGTATCTCATGAATAAGGTATATCCACATATATTTTTGATGTTTCATCTATTTTGAAAAATAATAATGGGTTGGGTTTCGAAACGAGTCGCCTGAATTTGAGAATATTGGTAGTGTAGGGGGCTTAAGGTAGTTCGTTTTAATCCCCTAAAAGTAATTTTGGCTGCCGGAGTTGCGTCTAAATATTTTGAAACAATTTCCAAAATTTCATAAATACTTCGGCAATTATGCAAAACGGAACTTAGTTTTTATACTTTAGTACAGTTTTACAAATGTAATTTTTAGGTTTTATGTGAAAAACGTGAAACGAAACGCAAAACTGCCATCTTGGAATAATCATATTGACAGCTAATGTCAAATTTGTGCGTCATTGCTTTCGAGTGCCTTGGGTTAGGTGCGACTGTAATAAGTAAATAAATAGGTTATGTTAGGTTCTCTTTTGACAATTAATCCGAAAATAGGAGCCCTTCGCAGGGCTCCGACAACCTTAGTTTATTAAACTAGTGTGATGAATGTGGAAGTTGGCAGTGCCATACACACCGATGTTTGGAGATTTTTTTTTTCAGAGGAAACCAAGTATTTCCGGCAAGTGAAAATGGTGAGGGGGGTTTCAAGACCTCCCCTGCTTCCTCTCCAATCACTCACAACCCCTAAAAACGGCGACGTATTTCGAAACCTTTGCCATAATAATTATACCTATAATAACAATAAACATCCATAAATAAATAAAAGAAATCAACTTTTACTAAACTTCAATTATCTCGTAACTCGCTTTAGTTGAGATACGGTTTTTGCGCTTAGTAGAGCAGTATTGTGTTTTTTAGGGTACCGTAGCCAAAAATTGTAAAAACGGAACCCTTATAGATTCGCAATGTCTGTCTGTCTGTCCGCCCGTATGTCACAGCCAATTTATTGCAAAACAGATTTGAAAACTGGCAGGAATGGAATTAGATGTAGGTATTCTATGAACTGCTTCACTATTTTTATACAAAAATAAAACAAACATAATAATGGCCTCTCCATACATGGAACTGACTTAATTATTTTTATCATCTTACGGCACGTAGGTATTTACCTACTTTCGTCAACATTTAATACCTATAACGTCTAATGTAAACCAGTTTTGCTCATGCCTGCACTGAGAACAAAAATTGCGCTATGCCTATATTGTACAAACAGATTGATGTATGTAATATAAATTTTAATATCAGTATCTCAATTCAATATGCTAAAACGTTTTGCTTGCGATTTTGAAATATTGGAATACGGATGTCGCCAGAATACGGCCGCACGCGACGAGAATGAAGGGGGGCGCCCCGCAGTAGACGGAGTTAAGCTCCCTTCACCTCCCCTGCTTCACCCCCTCATTTACCGAAACAGTCGCTTAGGACAGCGCCTTAAAACGATGCTGTGACGTTTTTATTTGATTTAAACGTTGTTTTGCTTCAAAAATATTAGCTTATTGATATAATGTTGATTAAATATTAAATAACTGCATTTTAAACCAAACCAACTCTGTAAAGGTCGATCGTATCGATTACTTATTTAATTTAAGTTTTTTGTGAGTGTAACTTGAAACACGATGTGGTTGTCTGTAAATATTACAGCACAAGAAATGAATAATTGAAATATTTTGTTATGTGTATTAGTGTATGTAATGTAGACAATCCTTAAATAAATAAAATAAAAAATAAACTAAAATAATCGATTCGGATATAGCACTCACGTCTATTCCTGTCACACCATTGTCTATGGCAACAATCAAATAAAAAAGTATTCGTAATCAATTGTAATGCTTTTTATCATCATAAAATACTCCAGCTTTAACGAGACAAAGTGAAAATATTAAAAATCGTAGAAAAAAAAACAAATTGTTTTGTTCATATGAAGTTTAAGGTCGCCACAATCAACCCAGACCAAATTCTGCTATTGTTCTTTACAGTCAAGCGACAAAGTGATCTGGTTGACACATTTATTGAGAACTGGACTTTACCCGGGCCACCGGCGTGAATTATATTCTTAAACTTTCCTTGAGAATCACATTATCTTTTAGTGAAAACTGTACAAAATCCATTCGGTGGTTTTTGAGTGTGTTTAGACAGATAAGACAAAAAACTGACTTTATAATATAGATATGATGTCGACAAACCACCTATGGCAGCTTAGTGGCCAACCATAGCCCAGTCATATACGACTGGTTGAAGCCAAGCCAAAACGTTGAGGCAAAAATAAGGTATTTTCCTTTCTTAGATAATTCACTATACTCGAAAGACTTGCTATAATATATAAATTATGACCTGCTATAATATATAAATTATCTTTAAATAATTTCTTCGTCAATCCAATAGTTACTCTCACCATCACTCTATAGTGTATACATACACATCCATACACACAGAGGTAAGTAACACATCTCTTATTCGCTAATTAAAACGAATATAGTGAAATTTGTCTCCATTTGAGAATGTCCCGGTCGCTTTTTTCTTAATTAGTAGAAGGAAATGAACGAATGGAGAGGAATTAATATTCTAGCAGGTTTAATTATACAGACTATGAACGTATGCATGGTTTTCTTTCTGTTTTGGTCTTAAATATTTAACGATGTACATTTTCAACATTGTTTTAATAATAGGCTTGTGTCCTAAAATGTAATTAGCGATTGATTCGTTCCTTTATTAGATGTTAAACTGAAATAACAAATTTTTCTTCCAAAAACCTTTATGAATTTGACACGAAAACACTGTAAGCCATCATGGCGGTTGAGTGATATCACAAAGTCCAAAACAAAACAAACCGCGAATGAAGTCTGGTCTGATGTACCAACTTTTATTTTGTTATATTCGATTTGACAAGTAGAAAGTTTGACGTTTTAGTTGTATTTACTCTTTTACTACTAAAACGTCAACAACATGAATGGCGGACGTACTGTTGACGTAATGCTCTTTGCTGTTTACTGTCACAAGAATAAATACATTATTTTTAGTTGTAGAATCCTAAAAATAACATTAATCTTACCTTTTTATAATAAATAATAAACTATATTGACATCTTAAAATCATTATAAATCTATAAATACTACAATCAAACCGATTTATTCTTAGTGGACACAAGCATTTGGTTTGCAACTATTGGTTTGCAAATTTAGATGTTTAGTTATATTTTAAGCAGCCAGATCATTGTTTTGCTAATAGAACAGTCTATCAGTATTCAATAAGCTGAACATGATCATTAACATGTTCATTAATTTTTTTACATTTATGGATATCTGGATGTGTCACGGAAATGTAACTTATTTTTAGCACAGTACAAAACACTTTAAAGTCTTTCTGCAAAAAACTCTCTGTTCTAAAAACTAAATCCCTACAATTCCAATTCTTAACTTTTTCTACATATAAAACTCGTCGAGGTGCCTGCCGGCAATTCTACTTTTAGCGATAAATAATTCGAAAATTTCTTTGTAGAAAAACTTTCAATTCTAAATTCTTCCTCTCTCTGGAGTCGGTCCCTCATGTCTGAGGATCGTGGTCATCATCGGGATTTCATCCGGAGTGGATTATATTCCAAAGTCTACATCTCTACAATTCGTTAAACTCGCACCAATTACATTAAATTAGCTACTTTAGATGCATTAAAGACTGTATATCTGTCCCCATCGGTCCATTGTTGACCCGACACCATAGATTAGTCCAATGTCACTTGTTGTAATTAAAATAGTTTAATAAGGAGTCCTCAGGCCTCAGTGCGTCGGTTGACAGACTGGATTTCAGGCGTCACTGCCTTTGATAAGACAATAGGCTTTATGTAACACAATGCTGAGCGCCTCAACAATATTGCCGAGGAATTGCTTTGCAGTTCTAGTGTTGGTTTTGATGTAGTGCTCTACTAAATGTAGGTCAAAGTAACCTATGGTAATAATCAATGAACTTTTTAACATAAAACTGACTTCAAATTTCACTCTCTAAACTTGGAATGAACTAAACAGAGAGTATTTAAAAAAACCGGTCAAGTGCGAGTCGGACTCGCGCACCGAGGGTTCCGTACAAACCTGTAGGTATATAAGTAAAAGTTCACCAGTCATAGCTATGGTATTTTTATTGCAAAATGAAAACCATGACATTACGAGGGTCAAACTGAAAGTTCTTAGAACTGGCCACTTATAAACAATATAATAAAAAAAATATTCTAAAATTTGAAAATAGAACTCTTTGCCAATATTACTGAGTATATATTTCATTCATTTGTCATTTGTTTTACGATTTGGCGGCAAATTGAAAATTGTCTGTGTCACGTCAACATGAATTTAACACGAGAAAATTTTCGTGCAATGATTTTTTATGACTTTCGATGTCATTTAAGTCAACAAGAAAGTTATGATAGACTACGATTGGCCTTTCACGATGAAGCCCCATCTCGTGCGACTGTTTACAACTGGTTTAATGAGTTTAAACGTGGTCGCACTAATCTCACTGATGATGTACGTGAGGGACGGCCTTCTACGGCGACGACTGAAAATAACATCTGTGTTGTGCGGCGTATGATAGAGACTGACAAAAGAGTGACCTATCAGCAGATTCGGACAAGCTTAGGCATCGGTATGAGTCAAGTGCACAAAATCCTCCACGAACATTTAGCGGTCAGGAAGCTTTGCGCCCGGTGGATACCTCATAATTTGACTAAGGCTCAAAAACTCCATCGTGTGGATTGGTGCCGTAAAATGATTGAAAGATTTAACGGAGGTGACTCAAATGCGGTGTTCGACATACTAACAGGTGACGAAAGCTGGATTTACTGTTATGATCCTGAAACCAAAAGACAATCTGCTCAGTGGGTGTTTCCTTTCGAGGAGTTGCCAACTAAAGTGAAGAGAGATCGAAGTGCGGGAAAAAAAATGGTGGCCTCGTTCTTTAGAAGGATAGGTCATTTCGCAACAATTGTGTTAGAGGATCAAAAAACAGTTTCTGCAGAATGGTACACTACCAATTGTTTGCCACTTGTCTTGGAAAAAGTTCGAGAGAAACGACCTCGCAGTAGGATCCTCCTTCACCACGACAACGCCTCGTCGCACACCGCCAAGCGAACGATCGACTATTTGGCGACATCAAACGTTGAATTACTGGGTCACCCGCCGTATAGCCCCGACCTCGCGCCTTGTGATTTTTATTTATTTCCAAAAATTAAAGAAAAACTTAAAGGAAAGCGGTTTATGAATGCTGAAGAAGCGGTGGCTGCGTATCGCGATGCCATTGAAGAGACCCCTAAGGACGAGTGGGCAAAGTGCTTTTCCCAGTGGTTCCATCGCATGCAGCGGTATATTGACGTCAATGGACAATATTTTGAAAAGATATAATAAAACTAATAACTAGCTAATGTAATCAGTTTTTGATTTTCTAAGAACTTTCAGTTTGACCCTCGTACAGTATGGGAAGCTGGAGGAGCATAAATTATAGAAAAAGGCCTCTTAGTCGTTTGTAATCAAACATCCTTTATTTTACATACATACATATATAGACTCACGCCTTTTTCTCCGAAGGGGTGGGCAGAGACATATTAAACACCCACTTTTCGCCAGTGTTTTGATCCCACGTTATAGGTGGCGAGCCTATTGCCGCTTATCGGGATATTTTGTTTGCCAGTCCGTTGATCGGCAGGTGCACCACTTGCAGGTGAGGTTGGCTTGGGACCCTAAGTTCTTGGTGGGAACCCTATGCACCTTTATATCTACTATCTATATATTTATATCTACAATCATCCTTTATTTTATATTAACATATATCGCTTATTTTATAATATAACTTAAATACCTATACTAGCCTTGCAGCAGTCTTGCAAAAGTCTGCTGATGAATGATGGTGAGATTTTTTATCAAAGTTTTTGATTTACAAAGTTTTTAGTGACTATTAGAAATCTGTAACAAAAATTAAAGTATTTTTAATAATTATAGTATTTATTTGCGATGACAATAAAACTATTACTGGGTGACTATTTGCACACAAAATAAAACAATAATTAATTTTCTAAAAAAATAACAAAAATAAGTAAGCGGCGATAGCCCAGTGGTGTACGTAACGGACTGCCGAGACGATCATCTCGGGTTCGATCCCCAGGTACCCCGGTCACACATCACTGACTTTTCGGAGTTACATATGTGGGTGTTTAAAACGTTAATTATCGCTCGCTAAGTAATGTGCCCGGTATATGGCAATACCTATGCTCGCCCCCTATTACATTGGGACCGAAACATAACTGGCGAAGTTTGGGTGTGTAATACACCTCTGCATACCCCTTCGGGGATAAAAAGGCGTGATGTATGTAAAGATGTGATAGGTTATGTAAATTTAAAAAAAAACATAAAAATAGAAATAAAAATGTTAAAGTATGGAATTAAGTATCAAATTTGAACCAGACCTGTAAACCCTAGTGGACCTGGTGACTGAAAAAGGTAGGAATAGTACCACATTGAATATTGAAGTTCGAAAAAAAGTTATCTTTAGTTGTACTACTTCGTGTTGTACTAGTGTTTATTAACGGAAACATGTTTATAGATGAAAAATATGTAGAAATTCCATTTTGGGGATTCATTCTAAAATCAATATTGAAGTCTCCCACGACAATCAGACGAGAACATGAATTTTACCTATTGAGGTTACTGCCGTATATTGTTGTATTTATGCAACGCTACAGCTGGCCGTTCTTGTTCTGAGCAGTACATATTAGATTTTTTAGGACGACCACTTTTATTGCGTTTAGGACGGCCAACCTTTGAATCTGGAGTTTTTTTACCAAGCTTACCTTAATATGATTGTATGTATTATTAAGAAATCCTTCGCACACAATTGGCTAACAAAAATCATAATGACCTGATGATAAATTGCCTGAAAGAAGTAAACGCTTTATTGCATATCCTTCTCTGCCAAAATACACCCCTCAGAATACCCGTATTACGTTCATACACTTCGAACCTCGCTAGATACAAACATCCTGCTGCCGTCACCTCAGCAGTACCGCCATAGCTAGAGGATTGGAGCATCGTAGCTTTGTACTCATGTCGTGAAGAGAAAGGACCTCTTCGGGCATATCTTGTATATAAATGAAACTTGTCCCAGTTATTATAAATATAAACAAGTATTGTGGTCCTTAGTATTTGTGTTTGTTCAAAATTAGTGGTATTATAAATAGAGAACGATATTGCATGAAATAAACAACTTCCATCGGGAGGCATAGATATTATACTATGTTAAATAGCATTTTCGTCGACAATTAATGCAACTATAGCCATAATTATATTGTGATAGTATGTTATACTGTCCACACCATGTCCTCACTACGGTTATAAAAGGGCGCGTATGTCATAGTGAGCTGGCTGGTCGTCAAACAGAATAATTAGCAAAAAGGTTTGAAGACTATGTAATTATTTGAAATCTCAATCTCAATCAGCCTATCGCAGTCCACTGCTGGACATAGGCCCCTCCCAATACGCACCACAGTACACGGTCCTCAGCCTTCCGCATCCTTTATCTGTGTGATAAGACATTGCTTCGTACCAAATTTCAAGATTTTTAGTTCACGGGTAAGTACCCTGTAGGTTTTGATTCCCTTGCGAGTAGTCGCGAGTTTGAAAACATGATTATATTGCTCTTTCTTTTGATTGCGTAGCTATAGAAGTTTGATTTTGTTACAGCCTAACGGTGTTATATACCTGAGTATTTGATATGAATTTCAATTTAAAACCTCTACGTGTTCAAGAGAAAGGGGTAGTAACTTTAAATTTATTAAAAATATTTTTATTATATGATGTAACAAAAAATTTAAGGTTTTCGCAATTTTTCCTTTATATATAATATAAGACGTTGCTTCGTAACAAATTTCAAGATTTTGAGTTCACGGGAAGTAACCCTGTAGGTTTAGATTCCGTTGCGAGTAATCGTGAGTTTGAAAATATGATTATATTGCTCTTTCTTTTGATTGCGTAGCCATAGAAGTTTGATTTTGTTACAGCCTAACGGTGTTATATACCTGAGTATTTGATATGAATTTCAATTTAATACCTTTACGCGTTCAAGAGAAAGTGGTAGTAACTTTAAATTTATTAAAAATATTTTTTTATATGCTGTAAATAAAAATTTACGGTTTTCGCAATTTTTCCTTTATATGTGATATAAGACGTTGCTTTGTACCAAATTTCAAGATTTTGAGTTCACGGGAAGTACCCTGTAGGTTTTGATTCACTTGCGAGTATTCGCGAGTTTGAAAATATGCTTATATTGCTCTTTCTTTTGATTGCGTTGACATAAAAGTTTGGTGTTATGTAGTTGAGTATTTGATATGAATTTCAATTTAATACCTCCACGCGTTCAAGAGAAAGGGGTAGCAACTTTAAATTTATTAAAAATGTTTTTATTATATGATGTAACTAAAAATTGACGTTTTCGCAATTTTTCCTTTATATGTGCTATAAGACATTGCTTCGTACCAAATTTCAAGATTCTGAGTTCACGGGAAGTACCCTGTAGGTTTAGATTCCGTTGCGAGTAATCGTGAGTTTGAAAATATGATTATATTGCTCTTTCTTTTGATTGCGTTGACATAGAAGCTTGATTTTTTTGCAGCCTAACGGTGTTATGTAGTTGAGTATTTGATATGAATTTCAATTTTATACTTCCACGCGTTCAAGAGAAAGGGGTAGTAACTTTAAATTTATTAAAAATATTTTTTTTTATGCTGGAACTAAAAATTTACGGTTTTCGCAATTTTTCCTTTATATGTGATATAAGACGTTGCTTCGTACCAAATTTCAAGATTCTGAGTTCACGGGAAGTTAGGGTACTTCCGTACGTAAGGTTTTGATTCCAATGCGAGTTTGAAAATATGCTGCAATTTGCAGTATAATCGGCTGTATCTTTTGATTGCGTTGGATTAGAAGTTTGAATTTTTTACAGCTCTATGGAACCGTAGATTTGAGTATTTAGTATAAATATCAGTTTGATACCTCCACGCATTCCTGAGAAAAAGGGTCTTGACAGACGGACGGACAACAAAGTGATCCTATAAGGGTTCCGTTTTATCCTTTCGAGGTACGGAACCCTAAAAAAGTAAGAAACATAATAAAGCGAACAACTGAATTGAAAACCACCTCCTACTAAGGGTTCCGTAGCCAATAATGGCAAGAAACGGAACCCTTAGAGATTCGTCTTATCTATCTGTCTACCTGTCCGCCCGTATGTCACAGCGACAGTTAATTGAAGTCGATGTAGTAAAACACCCTCCCGTCCTTTCATATCTTCTGTTAATTGGAAGAACTAGGATTTTTTGCCATCTTTTCCGTTCCTCAGCGTTGGCAACGGGGGAGTAATGCAGGATTGTCATCACTGGCATCTATATCCTGCAAATGGCAGCTTACCATCTACCTGACCACCACATACGACGACGGGAGATTAAGATATATATTGCATAAGAATCGCATACTATCTTTAATCTGACTGCATGTAAGACTTTCACCATGGGTCTGGTTGCTAGTCTAATCCAACCCGCTTTGATAGAATATTTTATTTTATAAACCACAGAGAGACGTCTGACCGCCGTAACCCAAAGGGATTGCCATATTTCTAAGTTAAGACCATCCAGTACTAGCATATTTAAAGGGTACCAATTACTCGTAACTTCTTTCGATATGCTCCAAAAAGCACGAAGGAGTGTTCATTTTTGAGACGACCCGTCGATAGTCCCATACTAGATAACCATCTGACAACCAGATATTCACAAACGTGTCAAAAATAACGACATCCCTACTAATATTATAAATTCGAAAGTGTGTATTTATGTTTGTATGTATGTTCCGTTTTCACGCGAAAACGGCTGAATCGATTTTGTTGAAATTTAATATAGAGATACTAGAGGACGCCAGCAGCTACGCCTGCATTTTTTTAAATTTACCCAGTTTGGACGATCCCGCGGGAATTTCGGGAAATCCCTTCTTAGTGCACCCTTACAGTCCCCAAGGAACATACATGCCAAATTTCAGCTTCTTGTGCCCAATAGTTTCGGCTGTAGCGTGTCTGTCAGTCAGTCAGTAACGCAAGGATTTTATATATTAAGATATTGGACCATGGAGGCGGACATAAGCTACCATAAGTTGCAAAAATTAAACTGGGAGGGATTGTAGGGAGGATGGAAGTTTGTACGGCAGAAATTATCCTCTTGGAAATAAGAACGCATGCGCGAAAGTGATGCGCATGTGCTATCTGTCAGTACTGTCACATCATACATATTGTCATATTCAAAGAAATTGGATATAGTTATTCTTCTGTGGTCATATTGTGCACGTTGATTACATTGTTTGCATATCTAAACTATTATTTATATACTACACTCAAACAGCGGAAACGATTTTCTCTACCTACTAAAATTATAAATGCGAAAGTGTTTTTGACTTCACACAACTTGAGACTGAAAGTAGATACGTGTTACCCCGAAGCTAACGCGCGCGCAGCCGCGAGCAAAAGCTAGTGATGAATAAAGTTGTAGTTAATGGAGAACCTGAGTTCAAATCATTACCACAAAAGAGACGTTCGAAACCCAATTAAAAATGACTTAAGTGACAATATTTTCATAATAACACTTCAAACTCTCAGATGAATAAGCAAAATATTTTCGCGAACAAAGTCGAACATCAAACTGGATATAACTGGGTTTGTTTGAATGTAAAATGGAAAAATGAAATGCAGTGCCGAGTCAGTGACCTATAAAATGATTCATATTGACTATGTCATATTTTTGTTGCAGCCTGGAAGAGCTTGCAATGTATGACAGAATGATGACTTGTGATGTTACAGGCTCTGATGATGGTAAAGATAGATTGATAAGATAGTTTCATAATATAAGAATCTGCAGTAGTATAAGCGAGAAAGAATGCGAAATATCTAGATAGATATTTATCCATTCTCACAAACTATTTAAATGCATAGGTAGGTACAATCACCGGCCACATGATCACTACCACTAACACGTTGCAAGAGGATTGGCACATCGGCAAAACAAGTTTTTACACCTTAATTTTGTACCTTAAAGTTAAAAACCGATTAATTTTATAACAATATGCAATACTATCACTTCATTAAAACTACAAGAAATCGTATCCACATGTATTTTCAAACTCAATAGAGAGCTGTAGAAAGTTTAGGCTCTTCACTACTGGTCTTTTCTTCTTTCTTTATTATATTATTGTGTAGCATATACCTATCTGTGTTTCTTCTTTTGAACTTATGACAGAGATTTTCTTTATATAAATTCCGGCTAAAGTATAAAATAACGCAAACATAAGTGATATATTATATCACCCGGAGGACAGAGGTGTGCCGTACCCGTCCTAAAACTCCTGTTTCAAAAGCGTTAATAATTCAAAGCTATGTTCGTTTCCACTCCGCTAAAGTTCACAGTGATATCTCCATATATTTTGACGAGCATTTAAAATACAGGTAAATATATATTCATAACCCTTTCTTGTCTCTCTTACGCACGCCAGAAAGAGCAAGAGCACTTTAATATTAAACCTATCTCTTTTATTCTCATTAGCAGGGAACCATCGTTGAAATTTAATTTTCATCCGTTAATCTACCTACATAATACCCCTAAGCGTTGTTTCATATCAATCAACCCTAAAAATAGGTTAAATTAACCTACGTCACCTTCCAAAGGAAAATTAATGGCCATCAATAAAGTTTCAATCTTTTCGCGCGAAACTACGTATCCATTACCGCCGCCATTTTGTGCCGGCCACAGAAAATTTGGTGAAATGGCGGATGACTGGCAGTTTCGTTCGGATACACTTTATTATTGGTAAATATACCACTGTTTCTTTCAGGAAATTTGTTGCTTTTTACTTGGAACATAAGGTGTTTTAGCAAGTAAAAAATGACGCAGTTTTTAGAATTTCATTCAGGCCTTGACACGTAGATAATTATATTCATATTAAAACGATGCATCGATTTTTATACGAAAAAATTAACGACATGTTATTAAAAATGAATCACGATCGTAGATACTTATTTGATACAATATGACCTACCCAGGTAAAATCGTTAGCGCCTTTGAAAGAATTTCTTCAGACGTACACAGCTACCTCGGGTAAGTCCGGCAATTCCTTCAAAACAGTTGCCACAGTGTCAAGGTCTACATGGTTTAAGCTTAATTTGTTGAAAATCTCAAGTTTTCCACATTTGATGCAGAGGTGTGGGTTAGCTATTATATCTCAATTTAAAACAGTTACTATTCTTACAAGTCATCATCGCCCTAGCGTTATCACTTTACCCCGATTGCATTTTACACGTTACTATTTTTACAGGTAAGTATTTGTTCTTTATTTATACTGTTTGAGTTCTGCAAACTAAAATCCACCTCATTATAGACTTAGACTCGAAGCAAAGCTTACAATACTAGAAACGAAAGTAATATCGTAAAATGTAATCACTTCAAAAACGGTCATTTGATAAGAATTGAAAACGCGTCTAATGTGCACTGGAAACCGTAATGGCTTGGAACATGCGACTTATTCACGAAAACTTTCAGTAGAATCGGCTTCAGTACCTGTTGTTTAATTTATTTAATGGTTTTTGTTTTTTAATTCGATATATTATTTATCTGTATATACAAAATTCTTCTGTTACTGAACGACTGACAGGCAACGCACAGCCAAAACTACCAAGCGCAAGAAGATGAAATTTGGCATGTATACTTTTTGAAGAATGTAGGGATGCTACTTAGAAAAAAATCCCGATATGCTCCCCGGATCGGACATAACTATTAAATTTAAAGAAAATGTGCGGGCGTAGCTGTGCGCATCCTCTGGTAGTTAAATAAAAAAATATGATTACTGCTTCCAGTTGTTTTGTTTTATTTAGACGACGCAGCACGGTTAGGCCACCCCGCAAAGTAGACTGACGATCTCGTTGGAATCGATCAAAGCGGTTATATACAGGCCGAGGGCCTCAAGAACGCTATGTGGAGAGTGTTGGCAGAAGTCTAAGTATATTGTATTCAACAATGAAGTTTGATGTCTTTAAGTTGATATAGTGATTCATCATACGATATTTATTGATGTCTCTAATCACTACTACCAGTCTGTCGAGTCGTGCCAAAAAATAATTTTGAATCTTTGATCATGTGTCAAAGGCTATAAAATTCTTCAACGCAAACCATACAAAGTCAGTTATATGACTGTAAATAATACATAACATAGTAGGTAGGTACTAAATCCGCATCTAAAATTACCGTCCAACACCCATTACATTACACTGTCAAAACATCACTCTGTATATGTTCCACCAAACATACTTTTACACCTCCCATAAAACAAGGTGATCGGCCATTCGCAATCGATTCACGTCCTCGATATTAACCCCAAGATGACCCGTTATCGACGCTTGTTTACGATGTATCGATTTCCCTTAAAAAGGCTCCCGATACAAAATGGATTGTTGTAAAAGTAGTATTATGTTGAGAGGTTTTACGAGAATTTGTTGCTCTTGTTTGTTAAGAAAACCGAGGAGTTATTTAGATAGTGGAAGAATTTTGGTCTAAGAATATTTGACTTTAATAGAACGGGTAAAACGAAGTATTTAATATTTGAAGACTTAGGTATATCATAGTAGAGGATAGTAGTTAGTTAGTTTTAGTAGAAGATATTTTATATATTCGGCGAGGTTTTGGTAAGGTTTATTATTAAAATACATAGTCGGATTTGTTTTCAAATTCCATGAAATACCTACAGAATATTGAATAGAACAAAAACCTTATCAAGATTTGAGCAGCTTTTATATATCAGATACCTGCATACAGTCGACAGACAGTGTTACGTTTATTAAATTAAATTCTCAAACGTTTGCGAACGGTATACTTACACTTTTAAACTATATTTTTATAAACAAGTCTTAATTGCTGTTATCATGATTGATGCAGGCCGCGCGTCAAATTGGGTTTACTAAAGCTAATATACACTATCCAACAATACTGCACACAAAGTCATGGGAAAATACAACATGAGTTAAGTTGGATTTAAAGGTCGGTCATCGTAATTTACTAAAGAGTTACAAAGAGTATAACACCTCACGAATTCCATATTTCTATTATTCTAACGTATCAATAGTGACATAATAGAACTCAGCCATACGCAACAGTATTATTAAAGTTCTAATCACCATTATTCTAGAGCGTTAGCCAATTTACCCAAACATCAACCCTACTTACGCAAACTACAAACAAACCATCGCTTTATAAAAGCTGAAATGAGTAAATGAAGGCAGTATATTTTGTCCGCTTCTATTTCGGTTGTGACAGAAATACGAACATCAAACGTTCCAAGATCGATGGTACGAAAGATTGTAGCTAACGATAATTCGTGGTTGATTGATTTTGTGATGACCGTTAGAGCGAGACGAAAGATATCTATGAACTGTTCGAAACGATAACTTTGCCGTTAATGAGATTGAATTGCTGGTTTGTCTGCCAATATATCGAAGCGCCATCTGGTTATGGTATACTGGTACATTTTTATTATTATAATCAATTTGAAAGAGCCTGTAAGTATGTTCAATAGTTTGCAAGAACTAGGATGGATTCCTATGAAATTTTACAGTAATATGATTTATGATGACCCGGTGGCGTAGCGGGAGTGTAATCGATTTCCACGAGGGTGGCGGGTTAGATTCCCGCTTAAG
Source organism: Euclidia mi (assembly GCA_944739405.2). Lineage (NCBI taxonomy): Eukaryota > Metazoa > Arthropoda > Insecta > Lepidoptera > Erebidae > Euclidia > Euclidia mi. Next base: position 14,604,103 of record OX123205.2, on the reverse strand, counting down.
TCAAACATTGGTGTGCGTGAGCATGGATGTTTGGCTTAGTTTGGGTGTTTCTATGTATATAAGTTAATATTTACAAAAAAGTATATATTATATATATTTAGCCATAGTCTCATACAAGCTCTGTTTGGTTTGGGCCTAGAAATCTTGTGTGTATGTGGTAGAATATTATTATAAACTCCAAAGTTTCTGTGGAAAGATGTTCAGTAGTTCAGGCAAAAGCTACTGGAAGGATTGCGATAGAACTTTACAGTAATATAGCTGCTACGTCAGACTTCCACATAGACTACCTATCATCGCTATAACCGACACCTACACGAATAAAGCCGCAGGCAGAAACCAGTACTACTAAAAACATGTACTTTAGAGCAAAAATCACTCAACATCTGCCAATACGGAGCGGAAAATGACTCCGCATCGCTCATCTTTCGCCCACCGAAACCTCACAAACTAAAAATAGTATTGAAACAAGTAAAAACAGCTGCTCGCCCACGGTAAATAATCTTTTAATCCGCTTACGCCCACACAAGTAAATTGGTAGTCTGTTTATAAATAGACACACGGACCCACACTATGATATTTTTACTAGTTGCTGCTATAATGATGGGGGAAATACGGTCACTTGCATACTCTTGTGTGTATCAATGTTCGCGTATGGTTTTGCTTATAGAGTCAAGCAGAAAAAAAACGATAATACAGACTCTTTGACATGTAGATTTTTGATAGTGTTATAGAGAAATAACAGCTACTGTGGTTTCATATGTACCGACGCCGACGATCTGGTTGAGTTAGCGAACAGCGTTTAGATGCGGGTGGCTCAATCTGAGGGGAGAGCTTTGGAGAAGCAGAGGATGACGATGGGTATATATCTTATAGCGATTCCTACATGGGACAATATTTTCCATAAATTGTTGTTTGGAGGTGTCTTTCCTGTCCGGTCCTCAATTCTTAAGTCTTTCCTGTCCGGTCCTCAATTCTCCGGTCCTTAATGCTTAATCCGTAACGCGAGAGTTATCTGTATATGTAACATTCTTGCGATACTAACTGACTGACACACAACGTTCAGCCAAAACTATTGGGCGCAAGAAGCTGAAATTTGGCATGTATGTTCCTTAGGGACCGTAAAGGTGCACTAAAAAGGATTTGCCAAAATTCCCAAGGAGTCGGGAAGAAACGTGGGCGTAGTTGTGGGCATCCTCTAGTCAATATTAAAAAGAAACGAAAAGAACTGGATGCCACACAATGCCTCATACATAAGGTTGCTTCCACTATGCCGTAAGCTTACACTTCATACGATATAATATTAAAAACGATTCAATCATGAAAATGTTTTGCTCAATTTCAATACGCGAAGGCATATTCTATGAAAAATTGTTCTTTTAGCAAGCTTTTATTTAAGTTATATGCGATAGAACTACTCCTTTTAACTCAACGGATTTCTTTTTTGTAACTTTATTTAAGAAGAAGATATTATTACAAGATAAGATAGAATAGATTTGAAAATGGCTGCTGACTATAGGTGTTATCAGTAGCTATCTTTGGAGATTCTGTGCGAGATCAAATAAGAAATAAGAATGTCTGCAAGCAAATCACATCAGCTCTCCGAACAATCAACCTAAAATGGCAATGGGCAGGGCACATAATTTGAAAAACCAATGGCCGTTAAAGCAGGAACGTTCTAAACTGGCGGCTACGCACCTGAGGTAGGCCTCCGCAAGATAAACCTACGGTCTAATTGGGATCAAGGGAAGCAGCTAGGTGAAAAATCGACATGGGTAAAGCCTTGCTGTGGTTTTAGTGATCGACATACTGTTTATCACTGCGCCGAGTGTTATGGGTTCGATCGCTATACGATACAATACTTCGTGTGATCCGAAAATTTTCTTAGTTCGGTAATATTTCCATCAAGCGAATATCTGTCGCATCATAATGCGTGTTCTATCTGGATTCCTGGATCCATTTAATTGTATTTTTTTTTAATCCGCTGTTTTATACAGCGGCGATAGCCTAGTGGAGAGACCGACGGACTACTACGCAGAGGGTCTCGGGTTCGAATCCACAGCGCGCACCAATGACTTTTCAAAGTTATGTGCGTATTAAATTGTTAATTATCGTTTGCTCAGCGGTGAAGGAAAACATAGTGAGGAAACCTGCGTGTTTTTTCACTCTCCATAATTTTCTCGAAAGACATGTGAAGTCTGCCAAACCACAATTGGCCAGCGTGGTAGCCTTACCCTTCTCATGGTGAGAAGACGCCCGAGCCCAGCAGTGGGACAGTTTATATTCAGGGCCGATGATGATGATGCAGCGGTGTGTACTAACAGCGTAAATGTTTGTAAATTCACCGTGACATTATTTTCGTGACAGTTAATTCTTAGCGCGACAATCGATTTAAACAAATTTGCATAACTGAGCAAAATATTACACTTAAGCTTGAAAAGAGGCTCCATCGACTTGGCTATAATATTACTATTCTGAACTACATTGATTCCCTCTTGAACTTGTTTCCAAGAACCTCCGGTTTCAATACAATATTCATTTTATAGCAATATCAATAAGTATCAGCACGTCGATTCTGTAAAATTCAAACAACAACTTGCAATTCACGTCGCTATTCGCTCTCACTTCGCATAAGGTTTAAAATGAACTTGATTTTGAGTGCGCAGTGAGCGTCGAACTGACGGGGGAATTACCTTATAGAATGCCACTTTTTACGTCATCTCATACTTTATCTGTCAAAATCTCGAGGTCAGTTTAGTTCAACTCGCAAACACGCTCGCAAGATTAGCGCTAGTGTAAATTCGAATTATCAATCAAGTTTTAGAATGCCAATCAAGAAACTCACAGCAGATTCAGATTCGAAGTTTAGAATGAAGTCTTACAGAATCACACTGCTGCTCTTGTAACCTCGACGTGACTGATAACTTATTGAGAAGTGGCTATTTTGAACCTACTCTCACTCTGAATCTAATATAACATACTTGTATTAGTGTTGCAACAAACTCAGTAATATGAATTGTGAAAAGAAGAATAAGAACCAAGTCGGTCTCGTTGAAGTTAAAAAATGTTTACTTACGTAGAAATTATCATAAAATATATTCAAGGATCATGGGCGTTGACGTTAGAAATAATTTTAATAAGTGCCTTCTCTTCTTATATCTTGAAATATATTTAAGAAGAGTTATGCCATGTCCAGCAAGCTGACCAAGTGCGGGTTTATAAGGGTAATTTTTAAATGAATGATTAGGAAAAATATTTTTAGGTGAGTTATTTTTTATGTATTTGTATTCAGTTTTAGTAGTACATTCATCCCTGGAATATTTTGCAAAATAAATGCTTATCAACACACTGTTTTTGTGGAATACGGCAATGCCCCATGTTTTGTCTCGTGTGGTGATTGAATCCACAGCACCTGAAAGATTGTTTACTTTTGATATGTTAAATGCCACTGAGAAATGTCTATGTAAGGTATAAACCTAACCCTCCAATAATGTCATCATCATCATCATCATCAGCCCTGTAAATAAACTGTCTCACTGTGAGAAGGGTATGGCCATAGTCCACCACGCTGGCCAAGTGCGGGTTGGCAGACTTCACATGTCTTTCGACAACATTGTGAGTTTTATTTCACCGTAGCAAAGTATGGTAGAAATAACAGTCTTATATTATTTCCGCAAAGGTCCACAATTGTCATCCAGTAAACATAGCATGTGATTGAAATATTCTTAATAGCTAATTTACTGATAAAGACTAATCTTAATAATAGCATGGTGAATTTTCTCAACTTCTCTAAAAGAACAATCTCAAATAGGAAAACTTTCAATTGAATTTCACGTAGAAGAATTTTTCTATCCCCTGAAGTGTTATAATCGCCTTAAAATTATGCCAGATGAATGGGCAGCTCCTTTCTGGGATAAAATCTGATGCCAATGGCGGCTGCCAAGCGCAGATTATTATTAGAATAAGTTTCTAGGAAATTATAAATTTTCTTTTGATAACAGCGAGAAGAAATCACTTTAGATTACTACGGAAATATCACGTATTGAAAGGATTTTAATGAATCAAGGAGTTTTAAAGGTTCTTTTTGTACCAAACTTCTAAAATGTATTAAATAATTTCAGCTTGACAGTAACTATGGAAAAACAAAGTTGCTTTCAAAGAGCAATCTTTATGCTAAAGATAAAATATTTTATGCGTTCAATTATTATAACTTTACATATTTTGAGACTATAATATCTTCAAAGCACTTGGAGCGTCAGTTAAAGAAAACTATGTAAATCTAGTTACAGATTAATTTTAATGTACATATATCGTAGCGACATATTCATAAATACTTGACAATATTATTTGAGAATTTATTCTGCTTTTTAAGACACGATAATGACATTAACACACCTCTGTGCAGTAGCGTGTATTGCAGTCATCAGTAAGACAAGACCAAAATTTTCGACGTAGCTTTTATTTATTAATCTGTTTATATAAAATCCTTGCGTTACTGACTGACTGACAGACAAGCTACAGCCAAAACTATTGGGCGCAGGATGCTGAAGTTTGGCATGTATGTTGTTTGGGGACCGTCGGGGTGCACTAACAAGCGATTTCCCGATATTCCCACGGGATCGGACAAAACGGGCGAATTAAAAAAATGTGCAGGCATAGCCGCTGGCATCCTTTAGTTCTATAATATAAGTACCTACTTTACATTACCGAGCTCCAGATATTTAACATTTTTCGGGTATAGCTCGTTTCTAACTTCAACATGGCAAAAATATAGAGCTTTTTTGCTCAATCCTAAACCCATATGTTTCAATAAACGTTTGGAATTCGCCAGAATAATAAAAAAACTGGTGGATCACACAAATGCCGATTCAAATCTCCCATCGAATCCGAAACCTATATACATACGCTAAGAAATACCTAGTTGAGCTAGAGCACCCGATTGGCACCTGCACAAATAGCAACTAACGTGGTCCACGAAAGGCAAAAGTAGTGGCGAGATAAATACTCGAACCACTGCGAAGTCCTTGTAAAAAGAAATGAACAATCAAACACACTACAGACTCACTGGTCTGCCCCCGTGGTCCAGTGGATAGCGTATGCGTCGCTGATCGGGAGGTACCTTGGTCGATTCCCGGGGCGAGCAAAAGTGTTACTGAGATTTTCTGAAATAGCGGATCTGGTAATGTGCCCGGTAACGGCAATAGGTTCGCCCCCAATTACGTGGGACCTATAATTCATAAAATGTCGAAATGTGGGTGTCATATTACACCTCTGCCTACCCCTTTCGGGACGCAGGCGTGAGTCTACAAACAAATAAAAATAAATCTCACTGGTTCTAATCTTGCTTAGTCACTGATTCAACCAATAAAATCCGTACCACCCCACGCAATAAAACAATCTGTCTGTATGACTAATCATGATTTGATTAACCACGACTTAAACAAAAGATTGATTACTCTAAGGGCTAACACACATTACTCAAACGCGATTTGACTGTTGCGTCACGTTTTTGCGAAATACTGTATAATGTAATAGCTAGATATGAAAGCAATATCCGTGTTATTTTTCCTATTGAAAGAAGTGTTTTACTTTATTTTATTTGATTGACATAAAAAATATCAGACTAGGCATAGACTGATATTTTTAAATAACTCTGTGATGTACGTAAGCGACGAAAACAACGCGATGCGATGCGTTTCAAGAAAATTGACAACTTATGTGTCACATTTGTTGCTTGCGAAGTAGATCAGGTAAAGATTTGTTTGAGTCACGTCATATTGTGTCGCTTTCAATCGCTAGCACAGGCAATTAGGTTGACGGCTATCGATACTGAATCGTGGTTTGGATGATTCGATTGGTTTGCGAAACAGGGTTCTATTTTAATTGGCAAAGACTATTCTTGTAATCACTCTTGTATCACGGGTAACAAACATCAAATCAACGAACACCAAGTACACCAAGATTCGAAACAATAATTTGAGAAACTCAAAGAGTTTTTTGTTCCGTGTTTGTATCGAACTTACGACACTCATTGTAGTGTCGTACTACGTAAAACGTGAGGCCACTACGTATGGTGTAATTGGTGTAGATTAAACACTCGCAGACATCGCTACAAGCGAGTACCATAAACAAACAGTCATGGTAACCACATGGTGCTGGTGTAGGAATATCAATTTGATTGCCTCGTTGGTCTCGCGGCATAAATGTGCGCGTGGTATTGGGAGGTCTCGGGTTCGATCCCCGGGTCGGGCAAAGTGTTATTGGGGTTTCCGTTAGGAAATTCTCAGTAGCAGCTCGGAGTCTGGTAATGTGCTCGGTACGCCAATAGGCTCGCCCCCTATTACGTGGGACTAAAATAAATCTGGCGAAAAGTGGGTGTAGCAATATACCTCTGCCTACCTCTTCGGGGATATAGGCGTGAGACTATGTATGTATGTATGTATTTGATTGCCACGTCATCTCTTGTTATCTTAAACTTGTAGAAAAAGGTTCAAAAGCAGAGCCAAAGTATTATTTCCGATCGCTAAACTTAAAATAGTTTATACCCTTTGGCTCTAAGTCATTAATCGCCAAGGCTAAATGTGCTCCAACCCTAATGAAAAAGCTTAGTTTTGCCCCGTCATCTATCATTCCATTCTCCTGACTGAATACCTTGCAAACTAATACTCGTCGACAATTCGGCCCTGAAACCTGTTGTATATCCTATAGAAATGTATAGTAGAGCTTTATAGAGTTCGTGAAAAAGGTATTTTCTTTTTGAAAGATTAGATGCCGGGATAAGGGTCGTTTTGTTATGAATATTTGATTCAAGATGTTGATGAATTACATCTGAATTTCTGAATATTTCTGTTGATATTTTTGAAGGTAGTCTGTTGAAAATATACGCTATGAAATTTATTAAATTACATTTATTTTGTTTAAATATATACATATATATTTAAGTAAAAGAGAATTATTTCAGGTTGAATTTATTTTATTGAACTAATCGGTATGCTGATTCGATATTTACCGTGCTTGATTTAACCATAAAATATAGCTGAATATTTCCAAACAAGATATGTCTCAATTCTTTAAAATGTTGACGATCATCAATATTTTTGCAATATATGTTGGTAAAGAATAGTAGGCACAGGAATAATAATCCAAACAACTAGCTTTACAGCGGTAGCTTGTAAACAAGAATAAATATTTGTAACTCAGATTATTAGATTGATCTATAATCTGAGATTTGTAAGCACATGCAAAAGTCACATTCACACACCGTGACAACACTATCTACTTAGTCCCAAACTAAGCAGAGCTTCTACTATAGGTACAATGGATAAACATACCTACGTATATATATTTTTTGTAAATACATACACATTATACATAGAAACACCCAGACCAAGCCAAACACCCATATTCACGCACACAAATGTTTGACTTGAGCGGGAATCGAACCCGCGACCTTCGGCGTGGCAGTCGCTTACACTCCCGCTGCGCCAACCGGTCTTCTTTCGGTCCTGATTTCAAATATCGCTACAGTTTGGTTGTCATAGTAACATAAGCTATTCGTTCTTCGTCGACCACGTGAAATATCAAAGGTGTTTGCAGTTCCATACATTATTGCACATAGCAAATAGCAATATCCCTGCTACATAACATCAAACGCCACGTGTCTAGGCCCTCAGGTGAACCGCAAAAATAACTCAATATTGGCTTGCGATTCAAACACAACTTACCAAGAAGACGGTGCTTCCCAGCTCATTTAGCCTAGCACTTCTATTGGTATATGCCTTAACAACATAGTAAAGATAACTCAGAAACTGGTCGGGCATATCTAATTAGCACAACGCGATTGTTTTATCATCACCCTTGATACCTGCACATCCTCCGCCTCTTCGAACGGGAAGAGAGGGGTGTGTATTTCTTCCCTATAGGCGTTCGAGGCCTTTCCACTAAAACCACCCCGGTATCCATCGACGTCTTATAATGGTGGAACCACACAACCCGCGATTAGAATATTTGCTCTGACCACGCTAGGACATTTTGAATAGAATAATTTAAATCGCCGGTAAAAAAGTTACCTTTAAAGATAGTATAACAAAAAAATCATAACCCGGTAGCGCCGTCTACCTTCCTATCTATAACTAATCGCATCAACGTCAATCGTTCCACGCTTGTCTAGTGCGAGCGATACCATATTTCCGTCCCTGTCTCCCATTCCCTAAGGAGGGGCACGCCTTCCGCGGATTGGTCGCGGCGATCGTCGACACGAGAGACAGTCCAGAACTTTCGAGAACATTCGATTCTCAAAATACGTGTCCGCTATACGGTACCGCTCCGCGCCGCTCCCGCTATAATTATTACCGCTTATATAAACTAAGTGAATCAAGCAGCTTCATCCCGAAACACCAGGAGACTGCCCTTCTGAGACGAAGAAGATCGCCGTACAAGGTAAGTGCCCTCCGTCCTTGGAATATCCTATACCCACTCACAATCATCTCTCCCATTCCAATCCTACATCCTCTTCCCTTATCCAATTCTAGGCGACTAAAACTCACCCTAATACAGTCCATTTTCCTTTCCAAATCGCCTAGAACCCTACGGTTTCGGCGTATCGCCGAACCATTTTTTGATCCATACGAGTCGGATTCAGTTACGTTTTTATACGTTATATCGCTATACCTAGGCAGGTATAGCACCTAGCTATACTCCTAATATATTTACATAACCGGACATGGTTGTTTCCGCCCGCATCAGTAGGTAAACTTTTATGTAGCTACCTACTTACTCAATTATTATTTCTGGAACTATCATAGTTGTCTTGTAAATCTCATATTTCGAGCAACTTTTAATTCCACAGCTCTAAAGTGTTGCCTACTTAGCCTACTTAGGTAAAATAATAGGTACATTAGATATTCTTATTTTGTTTCGGTCTCATTAGCTTATACTTACGTAAGCATGTCACAACAAAAGAAGTCACGCGTGTCGGAAGACAAAGAGATGACAATCTTAGAAGCAAAACGCAATATTTTATTTGAGCGTATTCAAAACATCTATGAACGCTCAAAAACCGCATCTATTTCCGACAGTAATAGCGAAGCATTTCTCAGTTATTGTATGACAGTAGATAGTATTCGAACAGATTTTCATAAGTTGTTAGACAATTATAACGCAAGATTACTTTCTATCAATCCTGATAAAACCGAACTATCAGGCGTACACCTCATTCGAAGATCTTTATTGTATTATTAAGCGTATACAATCGCAATTGGAGGGTAAATGTTCAGCAGAGCCCGTTGCCCGCAAACCGAGATTACCGCCAATCGAGATTATGTCGTTTGACGGAGATATACGAAATTGGCCGTTATTCTATGCGAGTTTTAAGTCTACAGTGCACGATAATGGTTCTCTGACAGATGCTGACAGGTTTTACTATTTAATAGGTAAACTGTCACCGAAGGCCCAGTCCGTATTTGCAGGTGTCACACCCAGTGTTGAGAATTATCAGGTCATATTTCAGTCACTACTTGATAGATATCAGGACACGCGCGTCCTAGCGTCTACCTACTTTGACCAAGCTTTAAATCTTAAACTGTCCGGTGCCGCATCTGTCTCGAATTTCCAGCTGTTTATTGATAACTTCGTAACCGCGGTTAATTCTCTTAGGAACTTAAAATTAGAAGATCTTTCCGACTTTATATTGCTTCAACTCGCTTTAAAAAAGTTTGACACCGATACAATTCGCGCATTCGAGATGACGGAACGCAATAATAAAATACCTACACTAGATAGTTTTATTTCGTTCATCAAAGATCAGTGTCGAATATTTCATAATACGCAGTCTGGTTCACCTGGCCCGTCTAACACTAACAGCAACAAACAAAGGTTGAATAAATCGCGAAATAGTAATAATAACTCGGTCCCTAATCCACAATCTTACGTAACATGTTCGGAGTCTAATAGTAATAATTCGCAGAAGTGTCTGTGCAGTAATATAATAATAATAATAATAATAAATAACTGGCAACACTAAAAGTCAACAGACACAATTTTCTTACTTAAATTTTGTATTTATTTATTTTATTGTTTCTGAGGCTATATACTATATTACATACGTGACAAACACAATTGTGTAAATAAATAATATCACAAACTTCTTTAAAAACCAAAAAGAAAAACAGTACAAAGTAAATATCAAGAAACCAAAATGACATCAGATGTCAAAAATGTAAGCAATGCAAATAAAGTAAATACAAGAGTAAATACGAATACATGTAAGGAAAAATGTTGACTAGAGCCAGAGCAGCGGCACAAATAAGACCCCCGGACTCGTCACTCAGCTCCGCCTCGCAGCCGCCGGCGTCAGCAGCGCCGGCCATTGCTGAGGCGTCGAGCTCATCGAGTGATGAGTATTTTTCCCCGCCGACGACACCAACACCAGCGCGCCGCCGGGGAAGAGGCCGGCCGCCGTCACGCTTGGGACCCCGAGACCCACCGGTTTCGAACAGGGCCCCCGCTGTCGGTGGTGATGTGCGCCGCATGAGATGGACTCAATCGATGAATGAGAACGTCATGCGGGCATATTTTGTGGCTACAGAGGGAGGAACCAACCTTACGGCGTACCGTGACCGCTTACTGCCTCTGTTTCAGGGCTTGGAACCGGCTGTTAATGTATCGGCACAACGACTGTCGGATCAAGTGCGAGCCATTCAACGCTGTCACCTGTTGGATGACGACGCACTTGAGAGGCTACGCTCAGACTTGCGAGATATCCCTGAAATCACACCCTTCACGCGCAATGTGGCTCCAATAGCGCACGCCTCACTCAGGGCACAAGAAGAAGGTGAGGAAATGATAGACAGGGATATACAAGTAAGTACCCAATGCATTGATAAGATAAGGAGTACTTTGGAGTGCGCCATTGGGGAATATCGGTATGCTACATTAGAAAGTAGACCCCGATTGCCACGTTTACCCACGCATAGAAAAAATATAGCGCTTGTGTGTGCCCTGGATTCACTATTGCCTACTTACCTAGACACTAGTGAAAATCTTAGTGATACACACTCAATTCTATACTGCGCAGCCGTAGCGGCGTGTCGAGTAGCTAATATTAAAATACAAAGCAGTATTACTATTGCTGCTCGAGATGCCGTTCCGGCTTGGCAGCGTAGAATTGAGCGTCGTATTGCTGAGACCAGGGCACTCATAGGCAAGCTAATCTGCTTCAGGTCGGGCAATACCCGCCCGAGAGTGATGCGTTTTGTGAGTCGGGCGTTTAAGGGGACAGGACTTTGTCCTCAAGAATATCCGTCACGGGTCACAGAACGCATCGACTTCCTGAAGCAGAAAATCTATGCGTGGGCGAATCGTATCAGGCGGTATAAAAAGAGGGTTGACCGATATACCCAAAATCGCGCATTCCAAAGAGATGAGAAGTTGGTTTATAGGAATTGGGAGCGATCTGAACCAGGTGTGGATGATGGGCGTCGACCAGATGATGCGAACACGATTGCGTTCTGGCGCAGCTTATGGTCGACTCCCATCAGCCATACAGAGGATGACTGGATTAGGGATATTGAGCGATCATGTGAGGTAATACCTCACATGGAGCCTGTAGCCATAGACGCGGGGGATGTAAATTGTGCAGTCCGTCCGTTAGCCAATTGGAAATCTGCAGGACCGGACGGGTTGCACAATTTCTGGTTAAAATGGCTACGCAGTGCACATGTTCGCTTGGCATCCCAATTCCAGTCATCTCTGGACTCAGGATCGCTGCCAAGTTTTATGACAACTGGCGTAACTCACCTGCTCTTTAAGTCTGGTAGTACCACGGAGCCTACGAACTATAGGCCAATAACTTGCCTGCCTACAGTGTATAAAGTTTTTACATCCATTTTGAGAACAAAATTGGAATCACACATATTTGGAAATAAGATCTTATCTGTATCTCAAAATGGATGTAGAAGCCGGGCACGTGGTACTAAGGAGCTACTCCTTATCGACATGGCCATTAGCCAACAGGTGCGCCGTAGTCGAAAGAATCTGGCGACATGCTGGATAGACTATAAGAAGGCCTATGACTCTGTGCCACATACGTGGCTTTTGAGGGTGCTGGAGTTGTACAAAGTAGATGCAACTCTATGCACCCTCTTGAGGGCATGTATGGGGCAGTGGAGTACGGTTCTTCACTATCCAGGGTGTCGACAGCCTTGCGGGTATGGCGTACCTATAAAGATCAAGCGGGGTATTTTCCAAGGCGACAGTTTGAGTCCACTATGGTTTTGCCTAGCACTGAACCCGCTGAGCACTTTGCTCGAAAGTTCAGGGCTAGGCTATCGGTTGCAGACTAGAGGTCAGGTTATTTCTCACCTCCTTTTCATGGATGACCTAAAATTATTTGCCCCCACTAACCTCCAATTAACTGAGTTACTAAAGATAACTGAAAGCTTTAGTAATTCAATTAAAATGGAGTTCGGTGTGGATAAATGTGCGGTCATGCATGTAAAGCGAGGCAGGAGTGTGGAATCTGATGGTATAGAGCTTTCAGATTTCACACAACTTAGATCTCTCTCTGCAACGGAAGCCTACAAATATCTGGGTATGGCGCAGGCATTAGGCATTGATGACGCTGGCATGAAACAGGCGTTGCAGGCACGTTTCTTTGGCCGCCTGAAGAAAGTCTTAAAAAGCTTTTTATCAGGCGGAAATAGGGTGCGTGCCTGTAACGGTTGGGCCATGCCGGTCTTAATGTACTCCTTCGGCATACTCAGATGGACTCAAACAGAATTGGACGCCTTGGATAGGAAAGTTCGCTGTCTACTTACGACATACCGGATGCATCACCCGCGTTCGTCGGTGATGAGATTGTACATCCCGCGGAAGTGTGGGGGTCGAGGCTTCTTAAGTGCCAAGACCCTCCACAATCGCGAGGTGTGCAATCTCAGAGAATACTTTCTCCATACCGACGCGGGTGTGCACCGAGATGTGGTCGCTGTGGACAGAGGGCTTACCCCGCTGGGTCTGGCCAAAGAGAACTGGCGCAAACCTGCCGTACTTGGTGTAGAGGAGCGCAGGGAAGTATGGAAAGGTAAAGAGCTGCATGGACGATTTTACCGGGCCTTACATGGGCCCGACGTAGATTTCCCAGCGTCGGTATCCTGGCTGCGTTTTGGCGATCTTTTCGCCGAAACAGAAGGTTTTGTATTTGCAATTATGGACGAAGTTGTCATGACGAACAACTACCGGAAGTATATTCTGAGGGATGGGACGGTTGACATATGTCGGGCATGTCACCAGCCTGGTGAATCGCTTAGACATATAGTATCCGGTTGTTCTCGTCTTGCCAATGGCGAATATTTGCATAGACACAACCAAGTAGCCAGGATTGTCCACCAGCAACTTGCCTTAAAGTACCAACTTGTCAACTCTGAAATACCGTACTACAGGTATGTGCCCGACCCAGTTCTTGAAAATGGTCGTGCTACTCTGTATTGGGATCGGTCTATCATTACTGACAGAACTATTGTGGCTAACAAGCCGGACATAGTGGTGATAGACCGATTAGAGCGCCTTGCAATGATCATCGACGTCACCATACCCCATGACGAGAATCTCGTGAAAGCCGAAAAAGATAAACAAATGAAGTATTTGGACCTGGCTCACGAGATTGTCGACATGTGGGATGTAGACTCGGCGATCATTGTACCGATAGTCGTGACCGTAAATGGCCTTATTGCCAAGAGCCTCGACCACCACCTCAAGAGGCTCTCGTTAGACGGCTGGATCAAGTCCTCTATACAGAAGGCAGTATTGCTGGACACGACACGCATCGTACGGAGGTTCCTTTCTCTGGAGCCCTAACCACCGGTAGCTTGGTCCCTGTGCCCGATGCCGGTGGGTCTCCGTGGTCCCATTTTATATAATTAAATTTATTTTTAATTGCAATATTTATTAAGTATATAAAATGTGACAATGAGAAAAATGTTTAATAAACGGAATAATAATAAATCATTTATTTCAGGTAACAATAACCCATATAGATATATCTTAAAGACTAACATACATAAAATAATAAAATTAAAAACAGGCTGTTGTTGTTTACGTTATGTTTTCAAGTTAGGCCGAGTGTTGTTTCGTAACCTTCCGTGAAAACGCCTATAAACCACACCTTTCGGCCAAAACTCTTCCTTGAGGAAAGTGTCAAGATGATTAGTAGGCACTCGAACCACGTACGACTTGAAGTTCGTATTATGGCGAGACTCCAATCTCTCGACTCTCAAGGTCCAGTTGGTCTTCGTGCGTAGGTACTCCACGACCTCCTCGTCCTTCGTAGAGTGATGCAGCCGGGACACGTAGATCAGTGTGGTTGGTATTGCGGGACGCAGCAGCATGTTAGGTCCCGCTAACCCGGTACCACAAAGATTTCGACAAGTAGGCTTCTTCTTCTTCCTCTCAACCTTGATGAAACCGTCCTTGTCACACGTTTCCTTTTCTGGGACTCTCAGTTTCACGATCTTGTGATGGGGGTGTTCACGACGATCTTGTGTAACACCTTTATTTTCCTGCCGATTTTCCCTCTTCTTGCCTTTGGCAGTAACATCGGCATAGGCTATACCTTTAGATTTTGTCGCATCCACATTCGTCAAAACCTTGACAGGTGTCGATGACTCGAGGTCAGCAACAGTACACGCGACGCGTGCATTGCCGCCGGCAGGCGACGCAAGCAAATTCGCTGACGCCAAACTGCCGATCGATGCATTTTGAGCCCCGCGTTGTGTGTTGACGTTAGCGTTGGGCGAGCTATTTATAGAAATAGCGTTACGTAATAACACTACCTCTGCACGTAGCTCGCTTATGGTGCTGTCCGACTTCTCTAACTTGGACTGCACCTCGGCCAGGCTGGATTTTAGAGATGTTATGTCCTTCAACAGCCTGGTTACGTCGACGTGGTCGAATGTGACGGGCGGCAGCTTATGCAGATCCTTCGCCACAAAAGTAGGCACGTCGTCAGGGTCGGTCACTTTCAATAAGGAGATGATGTCCTGGATACTTTTCTCAGTTCCATCCCTTCGCCGAGACGGCATCTGATCCAACTTGTTCAGCGTCTGATACAGTAGCTTTTTACCACCATTGATATCGTCTTCCTTGAAGTTGGACTTGCAAATCTGCAGAATGCTGACCTCGTCCATGGTGTCGATGGCATGTTGAATGAATGCCAACAGCTCATTGGCTATGAGTTGCTGTGAACAACTCATAGCTGCAGTATCGGGCGGCGTGGGTAGCCGCTAAATACATTTAAAATAATAACTATTAGCGCGCGTTGCAGCGCACGTACGTCCGCACTCGCGCGCGACACCGAGCTATTATATATACCGAGCTATTATAATATAGTGCACGACCATTTATACAAGTGTCCCGCCTTCGATAATCTAAATCCAAATGCTCGTTTCAAGTGCGTAAAGGATAACAAAGCTTGCATTAATTGCTTAAGCATAAAACATAAAACAAGTAATTGTTCTAGCAAGACAAAGTGTCGCTTATGCAATGAAAAACATCATTCTCTGCTTCACTTCGATAAAGGTAACACGTTGTCAAGCCAAGCCGCTAACCTTGACACACTTACGTCGCAGGTGCAGACTACGATAACTGCGTCCCCGACGATTCAGAATGAGATATAGCTGTGTACGACACCCATTGCGCGGGCGGCACGCACGCGCGGACGGCCTTCGCGCGCTTGTAGTGATCAGAGCAGTGCTAGGCCGCGATGTATGGCGTCTAAGACTGTTCTGTTAGCGACAGCGCAAGTATATGATGTTAATGGGTCGCCGCACATGGTACGTTGTCTGCTAGATAGCGCATCTCAGACCAATCTAACAACATCGGAATGCTTCAACGCCTCGGATTATGGAACAACTTTAAAAATGCTAACTCAACCGTCAAAGGGATAGGCGGATCAGAAAAACATTGCAAGGGTTCCGTAGATATTAAAATACATTCGCGTTTTGATAGGAATATTAATTTTAACATTTCTTCGCTTATCGTGGAGCGTATCACGGACGCATTGCCGAAAGCTAATGTAGACGTAGCATCACTCACTCACCTCGAGTCATTGCCGCTGGCAGACGCGGAGTTTGCGAATCCGGCAGGCATTGATCTTTTGATCGGAGCTTCAATATTTCCGCACTTGCTACTAACTAACATAGTACGTAGTGAGCGATATGATTTACCGCCCGCTATTGAGACGGTATTTGGGTATGTGATTATGGGTACCGTACCTACGTTACATACTTCTCATTGTATTAAGTCTTGTTGTTGTTCTGTTCTTCAAGGGATCAAGGTGGGTACTAAAACTGTGTGTAAAATAAAGCACTAATTAGCTATGCTATGCTGTGCTATGCTATGCTATGCTACGCTATGCTTCGCTACGCTATGCTACGCTATGTTATGCTAAGCTACGCTACGCTACACTATACTATACTACACATCCGCTTTGTATATGAATGACATTGCCTGTAATGTCATACCCGCTCCGCTAGCAATTTCGTTTTGTGAAGAGCTTATTCAGCTTTTCAAGCGAGGCCAAACTGATCTTGTCAAATAGACAAGTAACTCTAAGGAGGTTCTCGCACGCATACCAGATTCTCATAACTCCAGACATTGAGTTTGAGAAGTCTGTACCGCATAAAGTTCTCGGTTTACGCTGGGACAAATCCTTTCATAGTTTTCGGTTTGACGTCTCACCAACAGATGATAAGTGCACCAAACGCACTATGCTGGCCACAGTGGCTCGACTATGGGACATAATGGGTTTTGTGGCTCCCACAATTTTGTACGCCAAGCTCTTGATCAAAGAGCTTTGGCTATCAAAGTGTGAGTGGGATGTAACACCCCCTGACCATATTGTCGCCGCTTGGCGCCAGTTTTGTATTGAGCTTACCACGCTCAATCAAATTACTATTCCGCGTCATCTTGGGTTGGTAGATGGATGTACCATCAACTTAATAGGTTTCGCTGACGCCAGCGAGTGTGCTTACGGCGGAGTCGTATATCTGCAAGTCCGCATTGGTTCTAACTACTAGGTGCAGTTAGTTTGTGCCAAGTCTAAGGTCTCGCCTGATAAAACCATTTCAGTTGCGAGACTAGAGTTGTGCGCGGCCCTTCTGCTGTCTCAGTTGCTCCGCAAGGTTCAAGACACAGTTTTGCCCCACTACCCCATTAATAAAAAATACGCATTTTCCGACTCCAAAGTAGTGCTCGCTTGGATTTATTCATCTCCTCACCGCTGGCAGACTTTTGTCGCCAACCGCGTTAGCAAATTGATTGAACTTGTTCCGCTACTTGTGTCAATCACGTCGCGGGTTATCGTACTCGTCTTTAGGAAGAACTTTCCATAGATCATATTGACTGGAAGTTTATTCCACCAGCATCACCACATTTCGGTGGATGTTGGGAAAGCATGGTCAAAGTAATTGAAACGCATCTCTTCAAAGTTATAGGTCAACAGATCCTCTCTTGCGAAGAGCTTTTAACTGTCCTTGCACAAGTCGAGGCACTGAGCGTTGTTACTGTGAAAACCGCTAAAGGGAGCTACGTGCGCCCTGTTGTACGTCTCTGTCCGCTTCCAACTCAGTGAGATCTAGCCTGAAGTTGGATCTACCTCTTAGTTTAAGTACTTAGTTTGTAGTTTTCGCTAAAGTTAATTTAGATTAATTTTTATTGTCATATCGCTGTCTTAGCCTCTTGATGGGTTATGCGGTAGTACACCCAACATAGCTAAGTTCAATTCTATTTTTTTTTAAAGGCAACCCTTTAGCGCCGGGGGGATATGGTAGCGCCATCTACCTTAATATCTATAACTAATCGCGTCAACGTCAATCGTTCCACGCTTGTCTAGTGCGAGCGATACCATATTTCCGTCCCTGTCTCCCATTCCCTAAGGAGGGGCACGCCTTCCGTGAATTGGTCGCGGCGATCGTCGACGCGAGAGACAGTCCGGAACTTTCGAGAACATTTGATTCGCAAAATACGTGTCCGCTATACGGTACCGCTCCGCGCCGCTCCCGCTATAATTATTACCGCTTATATAAACCGCTCGCAAGTGGAAGTGATTTGTGTAGTGAAGTGAATCAAACAGCTTCATCCCGAAACACCAGGAGACTGCCCTTCTGAGACGAAGAAGATCGCCGTACAAGGTAAGTGCCCTCCGTCCTTGGAATATCCTATATCCACTCACAATCATCTCTCCCATTCTAATCCTACATCCTCTTCCCTTATCCAATTCTAAGCGACTAAAACTCGCCCTAATACAGTCCATTTTCCTTTCCAAATCGCCTAGAACCCTACGGTTTCGGTGTATCGCCGAACCATAACCTATGTACTTATTTAATGCAAAACTGTCAAAAACGAATCTATATCTACAGATCTATCTATAGTTCGAATATTGAATTCCGTAGTTAGGCAATCCATTCTACGTAATTCATGCAAAAGATTTTTATTTAATTATTTGCCCTCACATTATTTTATTTAAATGTCAGCTCTTTTGCAACCAACACTAATTAACTATCAAATGCAGATGAATAAATTCTGCAAAATATTTAGTTCTTTTAGCAAAGGTAATGAAAATCACCCACACGAAAGTATTTTTAATCTGGTACCTATTTAAAACTGATACGATAAAATAAACAATCTTACCAACAGAAGCTTTATTTTATTCAAACAGCATTTCTTACCTGTAAATAATAAAGAGAATATGTTATAAGCGTGTTCTATTTTTATACAATACTTATTATAGGCTATGTTGAAAACAAATTATGTTAATAATAAATGAATACTGGATAAAAATAAGTATCAAGTAATATTAACATCTACATAGTAATTATATAAAAGTTATTAATATTATTCATCAAGCAAAAGCGTTGCGAATTCCTGTATCACTGCCTACATACAAACCTTATGAACTCACGATACAAAGACTAGTTAGATTGGGTGAAATTTTTATTCCATACATATGTACTCGTAGTACTGATCACTTCCAGCGCATCGGACTTAGTCAAAAAGAAGTCTCGAAAAGAACATACAAACAAGCAAATAATCGGAACAATATCTATTAAACACATATATATTTTTAATAGATTGGTATCAGTTTATATTTGTATAAGTGTCCGTGTGGTGATGGATTAAAAATAATGGGAATGAATGTCACCTCTTCATTTCATTTCGTGAGTGTCGTAAGAGGACTACGGAGAACAGATAAAGCAAATGATATATTTGCAAAGAGACGGAAAACTCATCAGCAAACCCTATACTAACCCGTCTGACCAGCGTGATGTAGATGGTATAGCGATACTGTGAAATAATTTTGGAGAGCCTTAAATCCAGCAGAGGACTGTCAAATGCTGTACTTATACTGTGGACTTATATTTTGCTGGGTACAAGCAAACAACATTTCATCTTAAATTGTGAAGAAATTTAAAAAAATTATGTTAAGTTACGGCAAATTATTTGAAAGCCTCAATTCGAAGATGAAAAACAACAACTTAATCCAGTAGATTGAACATAAGGTTACAAGCAACTTCAACTCCTATAGAGTGCCATTGACGTTAAAACAGGTACAAAACAGATCGCAGATATCACATCCATAGGGGTGTTTAGACCTCTTTCGTTGTAAATGCGAGGTCACCCGTATATAACTTGCGCAAGATCTGATGCAGTAATCCAAGTTGTTTGTGCTGTTCAATGTTAACCCACATAGGGTTAGTTTCCAAGGTTAATCGTGCGTTGAGTTAGAAAGTTTGCGTAATTGTCACGGTGCGTCATGTAGTGTATTTTCATAAGACAGCCAACTCCCGCATTAGGAATAAAGCCTGTGCCCCGGGAAGTTTACAAACATGCAATTAACACTCAGATTGGAAACAACAATTCATGGATCACTTCAAGTGTTGTCTCGTGTGGGATTTGAACCCACAACACACTGCGTAATGTCAATCGGCGAGGCGACAGCTTAAACCACTACGCCAACCGTATAGTTTATATACCACGCTGGCTAGATGGGTTGGTACAGAGTGTGATGACAAGTTTTCCGTGTCTGGCCAAGATACTATTTGCATAGTAAAAACAGAATAGTAGGTTAGCTAAGGCCGCTCGACGAGTTAATTGCCTACTCTTGCGTTGACGCACGGGTTGTCACTTGTTTACACCGCGGCGCCGGCTTTGGCAGCGCTCGCGCTTTTTCGCCGCTTTTTTAAGTGATCGCGCTGAATACTTCACAATTTAAGCTTGAATTTATTTTTTCTCAAATACCTACTGACTACCTAAGCGTTATATAACTATCTAAATGCCTTTTTTAATGAGAAAAAGTAACAAGTTAAATTTACTGTCGTTTAACACATTGTATATTATTAATAACGTTTATTACAAAACTGAATGTATATAAACAATTCAAGCGGGCGAGCAGTAAAGTACCTACATGAATGCGCTCGATCAGACGCGCGGCGCATCCCGTACTGAATCCGCGCCGAGCTTGCCGCGCTCGTGAGATTGTGTGCGTGAAAAGTGCGTGCGTACACGGCGCCGGCGACTCACGCGTACATTCGAACCAGCGCGGCAGCGCGGCGGCCGATTTGTATGAAGCTATCTTACTATTCTGTTTTTACTATGCTATTTGGTTCGGGTATTTCCTTAGTCACCTCTTACGTCACCCACGGATTAGAGTAGGTAGTAATACCACAGTCAAATAATCCATACAGTCGTTCGACGAACGCGTCTAGACGGGTCAATCGTGCGGGGGACAAGAGGTGAGACGCGGGAAGAGCGGTACCTACTTACGTATATCACTTTAGTTCCTAACTAGGTACATGTTTTTGGGGGCTGGCGCGTGCTTGTTTTTTGTTCGTTACTTATTTATTTGCTTTTCAATATTAATTAAGATGGTACATACGACTTGTGCTGTGAGACATTGCAATTCTTCAATGCTTCATTTAAAGATTTAAAAAATAAGCATTTAAAAAATCTGCGATTTCATCAATTTGCTTACACAAAAAATTAAAATTTCATTAATTTTAATTATTTATATTATTTTGAAACTATGTATATACTTGTATCTACTTAAATAATATGCACGTACCCACTAATCTACTAACTTTTTACAATATCTCATGTCTGGTGTAATGGTGTTGCTCGCTACACCAAATTAAATAATAATATATAGTCCTTAAGTCGCATACTTGTTTCCACATGTGTTTGTCTTATCGCTATGCTGGCGCCAACGTTATGCAATTAGTAAACTCATAAATCCCAAGAGTTTGACAAATTTATAATAATCATGTGACAGGCATAAGAGTAAAGAAATAGCCATGAAATATGAGAAAATATTGGCACTGTAGTGTTCACATGCGGTATAGTTGAGGATCATAAAAAAAGGGGATCAACGATAAGAAACTGACCCTATCAGGTAGTAAGGCTTCGAGAGGCGTTGCGTTAGTTGTGTTTGACTGGACAGTCGGGCTTAAGAGGCAGAGCGAGTCGGGTCCCAGGAAAGCGCGGCGTGGTAGTACGGGACAGTCAATGTTGGGACGCGGAACCGGGCGGATCTCGGACAGTCGGTCTTATGGCGCGAAAGAGGACAGTTCACGGGAACGCTCTAGCGTGGTGTTTTAGACAGTCAATGTTGGGACGCGGAACCGGGCGGATCTCGGACAGTCGGTCTTATGGCGCGAAAGAGGACAGTTCACGGGAACGCTCTAGCGTGGTGTTTTAGACAGTCAATGTTGGGACGCGGAACCGGGTGGATCTCGGACAGTGAGTCTTAGGACGCGGAAGAGGGCAGTTCACGGGAACGCTCTAGCGTGGTGTTTCAGACAGTTGGTCTTATGGCGCGAGAGAGATCGGACCTGGCCTAGCGCGTAAGAGGTCCGGTGTTGGTCGATAATTAGTGCTTAGTGATATCGAAGAACAAGGCGAGCGGCTTCGAGAGAAGGTGATCAGCACAGGGCAAGGGGTAAGTTTGGCAGTGACGCAGCTAATAGTCCGGTGAGTGTCTGTTATTCACTTTACTGTAATTTATTGCATGAACTGTATAACATTAATAACTCTGTTGTGTATCTATGTCTATATCACACCATATATATATACCAGGCTGACTAAAATATAAAGTTCTCTATGAGATATTGTACATAGTTATATTATCAATAACCGCGTGTACCATTAGTAGTGGTTCGTACCTTGTTGATGATGGATGTAAAGACGAGCGATGTATGATGGGAGTCTCCGTATTTGCGATCAGGTGGTAGAATGCAGGACTTTCACAATCGCTGTCTAAACCTGCGTACAGGCCAGTACATAGCAGCTGACAAGGTTTTAAAGAGCGAAAGAAGAGCCACCTGTCGGTCACGCGGTAGCAGTAAGACCGTGCGGCTTATCTAGCGGCGATTGTAACGAGAGCTTCCCCGCAATCTATGCGCGATGGCTTAATACGTTTTAATTGACTATGTTTGTATGGGCTTCAATGTTGTGACTTGCGGCAAGGAGGCGTTTTGTGACATCAGTTCTGAGACTGTTACTGTACGCTCAATACTATACACTGGATATCGCTGAAATACTCGGCGCCGATAATACTATATGACTAATATACCTGGATCAATGTCTCCGTCTCCCTGGAGCTGCCGTCTCTGAGATACGCTGCCTTGTACTCAAGTACCAATATGTGAAGCATGAATATATGGAGAGTGATTTTGTGATGACAAACCAATACTAATGTATCGCTGTCTTTAGTATTTTGATGTCCACCTTTCATTCAATTATAAGTGTTTACGTTTGGTAAATGCTGTCAGTAGAGGAATATAGAGGAAGGGACGAATTCCATAGTTCCTGCGCGGGCGAAGGGGCGCGGGAACCCTGGCCAAACAAATTACTTGGCGGGGCTGGCCTTTTAAACCCAGTTATTAAGAAAACTAAAATTTTAATCAGCCTGGGGTCCATAAGATTCCGTTACATTTGGTGCTGTGACCAGGATCCACGTCATAAAATGTTCTGATTCACTTCAGAACAACGAGGAAGAACTAAAGGGTTACTACACAAACACAACGTAGAAAAACACAAACACAACGTAGAAAAATACAAACACAACGTAGAAAAATACAAACACAACGTAGGAAAATATCGATCTAATTAAGCACAACTTGTTATTCGATAATCGATAGACGATCATGTTCATTTTAGCAAGACGAAATAATTTAAGTCACGGCAATTATCACAATATGTAATAGTCCGAGGGGGGCGATATTGCGCCTAAGTGCCACACTTTTGCACATGTGTTATTTATTCTTATGGCACTGTGGTTCATCTTATAATATCGCTGTATCTTGAAAGTAAACATATAACTGACTACATATGTTGAAACGCTTTACATAAATGCTGCTCATGCGTGTCATTTATACTGTATGTCGAGTTCGAGTCTCGACAGTGGTTATATTATTGGGTACATAGAAATGCTTTTGATAAAGCGCGGCAATCATCTTAATATTTAATAATCGGAGGAGGGCTCTCTCGCAAGTGTTATTTATTTTAATAGCACTTTGGTTCCTCTTATAACATCGCTGCAATTCGAAAGTAATCATATAATTGGCTACATAGATCCACCGCTTTACATAAAGCTCATGCGTGTCATTTATACTGGATGTCGAGTTCGAGTCTCGACAGTGGTTATATTATTGGCTACAGAAAATGCTTTACATTTTAATATCTCGAGTTCGACTATCGATAATAAGCATATTATGGGTTACAAGCACTTGCGTATCAGGTTCGCTGTTTGAGTCCGATACGCGATGCGGACTAGCGATGGTTAGAACTAATTTTAGATAAGGAAAGAGAAGGATTTTATATTATAAAGATTATTTTTATAGAAAATCTGGTGTAGAACATTAACATGTCTTGAGATTAATGTATAATGCACACCAGAATATTCCGTGGAACATCTAGATGTAGTTAAATCAGGTTAGACTCCTGAGCAATGTCTGTGACTATAACTATATTGTTGTGCAACGTCAACAAACTAGACGCCGTATTATTAATAGCGTGTTCGATAACTGTATATAATAAGAGGGAATTATTTAAGGATAAATAATGAATAATATTTTGTTGGAGTTGCGGGACAGAAATTTATTACACTAACGTACTGAAATAGCAGGTTCGACTCCTGTTGCTATGATATTTTGAAATGTTTTCAACAAACTTACTGAAATAGCGGGTTCGACTCCTGTTGCTAAGAGATGATAAAAATGTTTTCAACAAACTTACTGAGATAGCAGGTTCGATTCCTGTTGCTACGATGTTTTAAAAATGTTTTCCACAAACTTACTGAAATAGCGGGTTCGATTCCTGTTGTTACGATATATTAACATGGTTTCTACAAGCTTACTGAGATAGCGGGTTCAATTCCTGTTGCTACGATGTTTTAAAATGTTTTCAACAAACTTACTGAGATAGCGGGTTCGACTCCTGTTGCTACGATATTATAAAAATCTTTTCAACAAACTTACTGAAATAGCGGGTTCGATTCCTGTTGTTACGATATATTAACATGGTTTCTACAAGCTTACTGAGATAGCGGGTTCAATTCCTGTTGCTACGATGTTTTAAAATGTTTTCAACAAACTTACTGAGATAGCGGGTTCAATTCCTGTTGCTACGATGTTTTAAAATGTTTTCAACAAACTTACTGAGATAGCGGGTTCGATTCCTGTTGCTACGATGTTTTAAAATGTTTTCAACAAACTTACTGAGATAGCGGGTTCGATTCCTGTTGTTACGATATATTAAAATGGTTTCTAAAAACTTACTGAAATAGCGGGTTCAATTCCTGTTGCTACGATATTTCAAAATGGTGTCAACAAACGTATTAAATTACGAAATCTAGTAATAATATCTATCTTATGCATACGCGTTCTTTGGACAAGCATCTATTAGTTTATTACATTGGTTGAGTTGAGATTCTTACAGAATGCATAGGGGTTTTAATGATGAAGTGTACACGAGCTATAATTGAGAAAAGGATTATTCTTAGGTCATATATCAGTAAATTTAGTTTCCTAACGTGTTAGCAAGTAGATTAGGGTAATATTAGCCCACTGCAGCATTTTGGTATACTTTATAAAAGCTCTAGGTTCGATTCCTGAGCATTGGTGAAAGTCGGCGGATATTATACTCATGTACCTAATGATCGGCGTCGGCTTTATAGAAGTCGCACAATGTGATTTTAAATATTTTGGGTTCGATTCCCAAACATAAAAAGAATGCACACTATTGTTGAACACGAAACTATTTTGTTAATTGTTGTTATTATTGTCTGGAGCTGGGTTTAGTGACCATTATTTTAAAATGTTTTGTTTTAAAATTGTTTTCCAAACTAGAAAGGCAATGCAATAAGCCGACATCTGGCACGTTTTGTTTCCAAATGCCAGCGTGTGAAAAAAATAAGGGATAAAACAAAAAAGGGAAACACATTTTAGATGTTTATTACTTAAAAGAAAGAAGGCTAGAAAGGAACTATTGTTCTTTTGTATTATTGATGTGCTTTGTCCGAACGCGCCAACGCGCACGTGAAAAGGACAGGATGGGCTACTTTGTTAAGATATGATTGCGCATGTGGCGCATTGTTTTAAGGAACTGAATGGCTTTAGTAATTTATTTACGCCGTTTTTAGGATGGGTTCGATTCCCATCGTGAAGGGAACCATAGTTCTTTTGTATTATTGATGTGCTTTGTCCAAGGGCCAAGATCGGCTACTTTGTTAAGATATGACTGCACATGTGCCGCATTGTTTTGAAAAACTGAATGGCCTTTGTAAGTCATTTCCGCCGTCATGGGTTCGACTCCCGCCGTGCGTCATATGAAATAGATATTCTACACGTGTTAATTCTAAGCATCAGTATTTTACCTAACTGTTACAGTTTAGGCTATCTCAGATTTTGGTTTAGCTGAGTATTTACAATACTTATTCATCTGCGTTATAATGTGATTGCCAGTGGCAATGATGTATGTATTTGTTATGCCTGGTATATTGTACACATACCTTTGAAGAGCGCTCTATGTACCAGGGTTCGAGCCCCAGGTTTGCTTAGAGCTTGACATTGAGTTCCTATTCCTCATGAGATTCGAGAGGTGTGTAAGCAGTATGCTAAGAACGTCTTGATACATACTAGACTCATAGACATAGTTTAGCCCTATCGTGTGATATCCGTAAACAGCTAACTTGATTCTGAAGTTCAAATAAAAATAATATTTTGTTGCTAGACTCATGCAAAAATACTTATTACGCATCCGTACTGAAAAATATTAATTGGTGATCCGCATCACATCTCTAATCATTTGTTAGTTTGTATTCGGGTTTAGTACTCAAATAGAAGTCGTATATTATATGACTAATCTTGGAAGTTTGATACTCGTGGCATTTCATTTAAAATTCCAGGACCCTACGTCACCTTTTACTTCAACTACCGCACGTGTTGTTGCGTCCGTCGGCTGTGACTACAAAGTAGCGGCGTTCCGGTAACGTGAAAGGCAGCTGCAGTATGCGTCGAAGGACATATCTCGCATTGGATCATCTTACACAGAGCTAAGTTTTCATTATCTGTACTAACTATAAACGCGCACATTGACTAACTTCAAGCAAGTGGACTCCCTCTGATCCGAACTCTCAGATATACATACAATATTAAACGAAGGTTTAAGTTACATAGGGCCTTATGTGTGTCGTTCGTTATATAGAACCTTTATTTTATGGCATAATATATTTGGCAGCTGCGTCCAACTGCACGAGTAATAATCGTAATTGTTATTTACGTTAACTGTAATCAGAGCCTTAATAATGAAGCAGATATCATGTCGATACGCTTGATGATCCGAATGAAGAACTGATTGGCGGCCATCTCGCCGAACATTGTGGGTTCGATCCCCGCGCGTACAATTTCTAGCTAAATGGGAATAATTCCTAGTGTGAGACCGAGTTAAGAATTGTTTAGTTGTAGGGACTGTCGAGCTATCAACTGGGGAAAACGACTGCTGCACTATACTATTGTTTACGACTATTTAGCTCATTATATAAAACTATTGCAACTACTTGTCTGTCACTTTTGATAAAACTAGTCTCTTATACGAGTGTGTGCGAACTATTCCAGCCACTGCTACCTGACGCTATGTACACCCGCTACTGAACCCGATTTCGACGAGTGACAATGGCGAATCAGGTACCCTGATCATACCACGCTGCCCGTTTATCAAGAAGACATCTGGTATGTACACCTCCATTCTAAGCATGGATAGGATGTCTTATAGATTGTACTACTATTTTGAGAATTTATTGCTAAAACGCCATTTGACTTATTGGAATACATAGGTTACGGGCAACTGGTGATCTTGGTTATGTGCGCTAGTTCTAATAAGAAGGTTAGGTCTGGTAGAAGAAGTAATATACAGATAGATTAGAATTTTGATAATTTCTCATAGACATAGTTAAACGTTCATACTTGATTAGGCACAGTTGAAGCAACAATTGCTAAAGGATTCTTATAAGCATCAATGTTGTCATAATAAGATGGGTGGAGTATAGTTTGTTAGTTAGGGTATCGTACGGTACGGCCTTAGCAAAGGGTATAGTAGGGTTAGTATTATCAAACAACTATAAGTTAGGATAAGTGGATTTGCCGGCAGTTAATGGCGGAAAACAAGATGCAGTTTTAACTGACGTACTCTACTACATATGATAATGTATCTTTAGTGAAAGCTCATACGCTATGACTTAGTCTACGCGTCTGATTTTCAGAGGGGGGAATGTAATGGTGTTGCTCGCTACACCAAATTAAATAATAATATATAGTCCTTAAGTCGCATACTTGTTTCCACATGTGTTTGTCTTATCGCTATGCTGGCGCCAACGTTATGCAATTAGTAAACTCATAAATCCCAAGAGTTTGACAAATTTATAATAATTATGTGACAGGCATAAGAGTAAAGAAATAGCCATGAAATATGAGAAAATATTGGCACTGTAGTGTTCACATGCGGTATAGTTGAGGATCATAAAAAAAGGGGATCAACGATAAGAAACTGACCCTATCAGGTAGTAAGGCTTCGAGAGGCGTTGCGTTAGTTGTGTTTGACTGGACAGTCGGGCTTAAGAGGCAGAGCGAGTCGGGTCCCAGGAAAGCGCGGCGTGGTAGTACGGGACAGTCAATGTTGGGACGCGGAACCGGGCGGATCTCGGACAGTCGGTCTTATGGCGCGAAAGAGGACAGTTCACGGGAACGCTCTAGCGTGGTGTTTTAGACAGTCAATGTTGGGACGCGGAACCGGGCGGATCTCGGACAGTCGGTCTTATGGCGCGAAAGAGGACAGTTCACGGGAACGCTCTAGCGTGGTGTTTTAGACAGTCAATGTTGGGACGCGGAACCGGGTGGATCTCGGACAGTGAGTCTTAGGACGCGGAAGAGGGCAGTTCACGGGAACGCTCTAGCGTGGTGTTTCAGACAGTTGGTCTTATGGCGCGAGAGAGATCGGACCTGGCCTAGCGCGTAAGAGGTCCGGTGTTGGTCGATAATTAGTGCTTAGTGATATCGAAGAACAAGGCGAGCGGCTTCGAGAGAAGGTGATCAGCACAGGGCAAGGGGTAAGTTTGGCAGTGACGCAGCTAATAGTCCGGTGAGTGTCTGTTATTCACTTTACTGTAATTTATTGCATGAACTGTATAACATTAATAACTCTGTTGTGTATCTATGTCTATATCACACCATATATATATACCAGGCTGACTAAAATATAAAGTTCTCTATGAGATATTGTACATAGTTATATTATCAATAACCGCGTGTACCATTAGTAGTGGTTCGTACCTTGTTGATGATGGATGTAAAGACGAGCGATGTATGATGGGAGTCTCCGTATTTGCGATCAGGTGGTAGAATGCAGGACTTTCACAATCGCTGTCTAAACCTGCGTACAGGCCAGTACATAGCAGCTGACAAGGTTTTAAAGAGCGAAAGAAGAGCCACCTGTCGGTCACGCGGTAGCAGTAAGACCGTGCGGCTTATCTAGCGGCGATTGTAACGAGAGCTTCCCCGCAATCTATGCGCGATGGCTTAATACGTTTTAATTGACTATGTTTGTATGGGCTTCAATGTTGTGACTTGCGGCAAGGAGGCGTTTTGTGACATCAGTTCTGAGACTGTTACTGTACGCTCAATACTATACACTGGATATCGCTGAAATACTCGGCGCCGATAATACTATATGACTAATATACCTGGATCAATGTCTCCGTCTCCCTGGAGCTGCCGTCTCTGAGATACGCTGCCTTGTACTCAAGTACCAATATGTGAAGCATGAATATATGGAGAGTGATTTTGTGATGACAAACCAATACTAATGTATCGCTGTCTTTAGTATTTTGATGTCCACCTTTCATTCAATTATAAGTGTTTACGTTTGGTAAATGCTATCAGTAGAGGAATATAGAGGAAGGGACGAATTCCATAGTTCCTGCGCGGGCGAAGGGGCGCGGGAACCCTGGCCAAACAAATTACTTGGCGGGGCTGGCCTTTTAAACCCAGTTATTAAGAAAACTAAAATTTTAATCAGCCTGGGGTCCATAAGATTCCGTTACACTGGCCAAATCTAATACTAATATATAAAACTGAATAGTTTGTTTGTTTGTTAGAAAGCGCTAATCCCAGTAACTACTGGTCCGATTTGAAAAATTCTTTCAGTGTTAGATAGCACATTTATTGGGGAAGGCTATAGGTTACATAACATCACGCTATGAGCGACGGGAGCGGAGCAGTAGCCTTAAATGCCGCGGGTGTAACCGCGGGCATCCTCTTGTCACATAATAAAGTAGTAATTACTGTACGTAAACAACATGGCAGACGTAAGAAAATAAGCGTTGTAAGGTAATATTCGATTCAAGCGTGATTTTAATGTGCAATAAGTACCTAACCTTCGTAGGTAAGTGTACCTATCAAATATTAATATTTATCTTGGTAACGGCGCGTCCTAGCTAAAAAATAACCATATTTTTGGCCCCCTTTTACAAACCCCACACATGTTCTCAGTAATCTTATAGCCCGGTCACCCATCCATAAAATGACCTTGATGTCTAAGTATTGCTTTACCTTAACGTAGTTTGCTCGAAAATAGATCTTCAAAATACTTCATATCGATAACATAGGCTCTACAAGCTGATCCCATGGTTGCCCATCCATTAAACGACCGCTATATCAATCGCTTTATTTTAACTAGGTTTGTACGATAACCACCTAGAATATCTGAAAAAATGCTTCATATCCTTAACCGCCTCCTACGACACTTGCGGTATGAAATAGGTGCTGACTGACACTTTGTATGCAAACTAAATGCCAACTGTTTTATAAATAATAATTATTCGTCGTTAATTATTTTCATATAATAAATAAGTGATTTACACTATAATATTCATGTAGCGTAGCAATTGTTATAAATTTTCTAAAATAAATAGACGGTGTTTGAATAAGTAGGTATTGTTTAAATGTGGCAGCCCTAGCCTCCTTACCCTTGTCTAGACGTTGTCGGCTTTTTCTTCGAGATCAAAGGCGTCAAACTACTGTATGTCTTTATATACTGTGGTAATACTTTCTATTCTTAATCCGTCACCGCACGTCGAGTATTGTAAGTGTCATTGTGTTGAGTATACGTGTCGTATGCGTGTTCTTCGTGTCCTTTGTTACTTGTTTATTCTTTTTTGCCCGATTATTTTTCTAATATAAGAGTGGCCAACAAGTATCTATTGGCCTGATGGGAAACAGCTAACCGCAGCCTTGACACTTCAGTGATGTTAAACAGACACCACTCGCGCGTTACCAATTTATTTACTACCGTTAAGAAAATGTTACAGTCATCAGTATACGTTTTTTTTTTTCAATAAACACACAGCCATTGGCCTAATAATAACAACGTCAGACATCTACCTAGAGATATCTATATTTACATCGATAGTGCAAATATACCTAATTCAAAGTACCAATCAATTAATAATGCATGCCTATTTATAACTAGCAAAATGCATTTGGTGACACAGGGTTTCTTCCTACTGTGGAAGTTATCGTTTATTAAATAATTAGGTATGTAACCCCAATGCGACTTAAACAATCGTAGCGTGCTTCTTTATAATTATTATTTTATTTTCTACTGAAAATCTCTTAGACATTTCTCAGCTCCCTTGAGACGGCGACAGCGAGTCTCCCAGTTTCCACTTAACTAATGCTATTCACATTTGCGACATCTTAAGTCTGCCGTCAATCATTTCAGCTCTTATTTAGCTCTATAGCAACAGAGTGAATTGCGAAATAATTTTGTGAAGGTATTTACTTTGGTGTTGCAGCGGTAGCCAAGTGGATAGACCGACAGACTGCTACGCGAGAATTGAGGGTTCAAATCCACGCACTAATAACTTTCTAAAGAAGAAGTATTTTGATAGTAGTCTTCAATCTTCTTTTCTTATTAGACTCTATCGCTTCCTATTACGGACACACAATGCGACAGAAGCCAAGATCATGTTTTTGAGAAAACTAAACCACAGTGAACGTAACGTAAGGGAACGTGAGTTATAACCTATACGCCTCGAGCTCCGTTCACCGAGCTAAACCGTGTTCACGAAGAAACGTTGGTGAACGTCCGTTTCCGTTTACCATGGCTAAATGTACCCATTTGGTCGAAAAGAGACGTGTCAACTAAGCATGAAGTATCAACTAAAGGTGCGTAAAAAAGTTAGTGATACCAAATTCAACTAATCTTGTTTGCATCTCTTTCTAATTGTATCAAAGACAGATCAATACTCACTACTTGTAGAGAATGACTGTAAAAACCTAAAATACGTGGGGTATAAAAGCTCTTTAGATACTCAAAATAAAACCATTACGTTATTTTATATATTTATACACCACATGATCAATTTATGAAAGTAAATATTTAACAAATCTGTTTCAATCGGCTGCGTAGGCCGCACAGCTGATTCAATCGAGTTTCGTCCGAAATTAGAAAATGTTGGCAATTTTGTTTGAAATTAAAATAAACAGTGTTACAAAACAAGGCTTACTATGTACCTTTTGAATTTAATTTAACTGGAGTTTTTATTGCTTACGGGAAGATAAAGTTGCAGCCGATCTAATGGTATTCGCTAAAAGTACGAGTGCTGATCGGGGGTCCCGGGTTTGTTTGTGTTACTGGGTTTTTCCGAATTCTCAGTAGCAGCACGGAGTCTGGTCATGTGCCCGGTAACGGTAATGGGCTCGCCTCCTATTACGTGGGACCTAAAATTTCATGGCGAAATGTGGGTGTAATATTACACCTCTGCCTACCCCTTTGGGATACAGGAGTCTAAAAATAAAAAAACTATAAATATAGGTATTTATGAGTATTTGTATTTTAATAGGTATTTTCTTACGTAAGCATCTCTCCGTGAGGTGACAGATTAAGTAAATACAAAGTGCTTAACTTACTTCCTTTGTTTTCGTGAGTGTTGTAAGAGGCAACTAAGCAAATGCACTAAGCGAATAGTATCTTTGACAAAAATAATAAACTTGATATTCAACCCTGTAACAAGCTATCGCGAATAAGCGTGGATTCGAAACCGATACGTACTCGCTGACTGGTAGTCTGTTGGTATTTCCACTAGGCTATCGCTGCCTAGTGGAGATAGCTATCTTTATCTAGTATCGGGTGTCTCAGTAAGAGTGCACTTTTTAAAATTGGAATATTTTTTTTATGCAAGTGGCAACTCTGAAATTTGACAGCTGTTACCTCTGTTTATTGCGATTATTAAAAATGGAGCGCTTTTCGAAAGAACTTTGTGAAAACTCATTACTAAAAATGGGGAAAGTTACGCTGAAACCGCTCGCAAACTTCCCCAAATTTTCAGCCGAGATAGTGCAACTAATGTGTCAACCATTCGAAGAGTGGTCAAAAAATTGGAATAAACTGGGTCAATTATGGATAACAAGAATCCTTTGCGTCAACATACCGGTCGGTCTCTTGAAAATATTGCTGCTGTAAACGAGAGTGTCGCCGAAAATCCGAAAACATCAATTCGACATCGTTCTCAACAACCTCAAATTTCACGAAGCACTACGCAGAGAATTTTGACTAAAAACCTCCACCTTCACGCGTACAAGACTCAGTTAACTCAGGAGCTCAAACCAGCAGACCACGGAAAGCGCCGGCAATTCGTTCAATGGGTAATGGAGCAAAGTGAACTCGATGCCAATTTTTCGAAAAAAGTCATTTTCTCCGATGAAGTGCATTTCCTTATGAATGATTTCGTGAATACACAAGATTGTCAAATTTGGGACGCAGAAAATCCTCATGCAATACATGAGAAACAAATGCACCCACAACGAGTTACTGTATGGTGCAGATTTTGGTCAGGCGGCGTGATTGGACCTTACTTCTTTGAAAATGAGGCCGAAATTGCAGTGACTGTGAACGGCATTCGTTACAGGTATATGATAACGGACTTCTTGGGCCTCAACTAGACGGCATGAATCTGGACCACATGTGGTTTCAGCAGGACGGCGCAACCTGCCACACCGCGCATGAAACAATCGACTTATTGCAACAACGATTTCCAGAACACATTATCTCACGAAATTCTGATGTAGTTGCCGTGTGGTGCCGTTTGGTTGACGGCATAGAATACAAGTGCCACCACCCCCTATCTTCCCGTGGGTGTCGTAAGAGGCGACTAAGGGATAACACGATGCAAATACCATCTTTGCGTAGAGACGGAAAACTCGACATCAAACTCTATACGACTGCCTCGTTGGTCTCGCGGCATAAATGTGCGCGTGGGATCGGGAGGTCCCGGGTTCGATTCCTGGGTCGGGCAGTGTTATTGGGTTTTTCTGTCACGAAATTCCCAGTAGCAGCACGGAGTCTGGAAATGTGCCCGGTATGGCAATAGGCTCGCCCCTTATTACGTGGGACTAAGGTACATCTGGCGAAAAGTGGGTGTAGAAATACACCTCTGCCTACCCCGTCGGGGATAAAAGACGTGACGTTGTGTATGTGTATGTGTATTCTGATGTCAACTGGCCACCAAGATCGTGCGATTTAACGCCGTGCGATTTTTCTTTGGGGTTTTGTGAAATTTCGGGTTTATGCGAATAAGCCCAGCTAGGCTAGCTAGCTAGGCTAAGCAGATTGGACATAATATTAGCTTTCAACCTCAGCGACTACTGTCCAATCTCAGCAACCCGAAAGGATAGCGATATTCCAAGGC
This sequence comes from Euclidia mi, assembly GCA_944739405.2. Lineage (NCBI taxonomy): Eukaryota > Metazoa > Arthropoda > Insecta > Lepidoptera > Erebidae > Euclidia > Euclidia mi. The sequence continues at coordinate 14,569,818 of OX123205.2, read as the reverse complement.
TTATTAGATTTTTGTACTTATAAAGGGTACTGACTTACTATAACGGCTGCTTACAACATGACAACCAGGACTAACCGCTCAGCATTCGATTGAACGTTGAGCCGTTAGTCCTGGTTATCATTATTAAGACTCGCTGTAAAAATGTGTTTAAGAAGAAGAAGAAAAAGCAGAAGACAAAAGCATTTATTTCTGCAACATACAACATATATTCATTTTTCATGTTGTGTTTGTATCACTCGTTTTGTACAATCTTTGAATAATTTATTTACTATTGTACTTATTTACAACGGTACTTCCGAAAAGCACTCTCCAAGTTAAAGAACTCATAAATCAAACCATTCAACGCTGTTTCAAAAGAAAAAAACATGTGCTCCTTTATTGACACATTACATTGGTACGATACTTGAGAGCGCTCTCAAAGGAGGCCGAATCCCACTTGACAAGTAACAAGGGAAAGTGATATCCTCTCCCTACTCTTGATTATTGGTAGAAACCTTTTTAGAGTGACAGCTCGAGTTCTGGCCTATTGATGTATACAAGTACCTATGTATAATATATCTCTACATAAAATAGTATAGATACCTAAGTAACTAGCTATGTTAGAATTGGCGATCGAATTTTGATCATCATCATCATCAGCCTTTAACAGTCCACTGCTGGACTAGGCCTCTCCTTTGAAAGGAGGAATTGGCCTACTATACCACGCTGGCCAAACGGGTTGGTATAGGGTTTGTATCAAGTTTTCCTTCTCTTAAAGTGCTGTTCTCTGCATAATATGCTCCCTCTGTCGACTCTTACGACACCCATGGGATGATATGGGATGGTGACATTCCGTATTCTTAATCCGTCACCACACGGACTATTAGTGTGATGAAAAAAAGTTAATCGACATAAAATGACAACCATTTAACTCTTTTTTTTTAAAGACAACTCTATGAAGAATTCATATGTAGTTAAATATGACCTACCACATATACATACCTATTATAGTACTTACGTACCTATGTTAAAGTTCACGATTTTCATATACTAAGGATTATTAGTGTAATGAAAGAAAGAAGGAAAGTTAATCAACGTAAAATGACAACCATTTTGTGAAAAATACACAAGCTTAATTTTTATAGTTCTAAAGAAATTAACATCATACTGAAGCTCGAAAGCCACCAATGACACAAAAGACATGAGGATACGGTTAGTCATGAATATTGGAAAAGTTAATTATTCAATTTATAATCGGCTATGTACTACTAAGACAGCGATAGTCTAGCGGAGACTCTGGCTGACGGATTCAAGACTTTAAAGTAAAATGCATATAACAGTGCAATTTATCGCTTGTAAAACTAGCATGTGTAAGACTTCTCCATAACATTTTAGACGGACGTGGTCTCATAATAGGCCAAGTGCAGGTGGTGGACCTGCACTTGGCCAGCGTGGCAATCTATAACATAATCCTCATAATGAGAACATGCCTGTGCCCAGCAGTGTGGCATAATCACAATTAAACTAATCATTACGTCTACTGTCTATATTTGAACAATTCAAATCTTTAAGCAAATCCTTATATATAAAATTCTTGCGTTACTGACTGACTGACCGACAACGCACAGCTTGAACTATTAGACTCAGGAAACTGAAGGTCGGCATTTATAGGTATTATTTAGGGATCGTAGGGGTGCACTAAGAAGGGATATCCCAAAACGATTTCATAAAAATGTGTTTACGTAGCTGTGGGTATCTTCTACTACGGAATTCAATATTCGAACTATAGACAGATCTGTAGATTTTAGATTCATTTTTGACAGTTTTTGATATACCTAAGCTCCATACAAAATATGTCAAACACGAATCTAAAATCTACAGATCTATCTATAGTTCGAATATTGAAAATGGTCTAGTTTACTATATAACATCAGTAATTTTTCACAAAGACATGCGAACATCTGTTTCCACATCCAACATATCATATGCCTTACACCCAAAGAATCGACACATCCCCGTGACAGATCTGTCGCACAAAGAACACGTCCGTACTTATTATTCGCGTCGCTAGTTTGATATCGAACGTGACGGCTGTTCACACAACATTTTTCGCGTTAGTCATACTGAGATTTGTTGCTGGTACGGGTAAGTTTATTCATTTTATTATACGTAGTCCGAGACGGTGTAATTTCATCATCATCATCAGTCCCTGTATATGAACTGTGCCACTGCGAGCTAAAGCCTTTTCTCACTTTGGGAGCGTTAAGGGCAAAGTCCGTTACGCTGACCAAGTTTGGGATGGCAGACCCTAGATACAGTCAAGTCTTTTGCGAACATTATGGGGGACTTAAACTGTAAGAAAAGACGTGACCAAAGTTAGATCAAGTAACTATCAAGTAAATTAAATTTGTTATGACAAAGGATTGCTGGAATTTAAGTCAAACAGTAATATTTACTAGCAACAATCCTTTTAGACAACCTTGGCATCACGAACCGCAATTTTGCTACACAATCAAGACTTCAAATAAAACAATTCTTCATTTGCACAGTAATTGTATCAGAGTTTGGAAAGAAACAGAACAACTGACTCAGCCAACTAGCGAAATGGAAAAGAAAATATTAGTCTATTTGTACAAACGATACGGCTGAAACAAAAACTAGGAGTAAATGAAACAAATACGGGAAACTTGTTATTAAGTTATAAAGAAAATAGACGTAAGTTTGTACGTAAACAAGTTCTATCTGGTATGAAGGCGTAGGCGTACAGATTACTGATTCACCAGTCTGTAGGTATATATCTGTATGCATAGATATTCAGTGTTACAGAATACCTAAATACAGAAAACAGTAAAAATATGCTTATAACACCTCTGCCTACCCTTTCGGGGGTAAACGGCGTGAGTTTATAAAAAAATAAAAAAAGTAAAAATATTCAACAACGTTGTCGGTATTTAACATACTGGTAACAAAGACAGAGTTAAATCAGAGTAAAGGGCCTGGTCACGAGATCGGTCTAAGCGGCGAACCCCGCGGCAGGGGCGATGTACATGGCACGTTTACTCTGAGGCGGCCACGCGCCACGTCACAGTAAACGCGCCATGTAAAACGAAAACGCTCGCCGCTACCGCCCGCCGCTATAGGCCGTGACCGGGCCGTATAACTCCCGCGCAAGAATAATTTTTGTTTCGCGAAGGACTTGCCAAGTGTATAATCAATGTACAAAGTACATCCAGACTCGAAACAGTAAATTTTGGTTCACACACATCGATGTCTCGTGTGGGTATCGAACCAACGGCACTCGGTGCAGTGCTACGCAGAGAAACGACTGCTCAAACTACTACGCCATACATGAAGTAGAATGTATTATTATGTAAGTTAATAGAGGAATATACTCAAGGGTACGCTCCACCGACGGGAGCGTAGCTCTCATATAAAAGAAGAGTAAAGGAAAAGTTCAATGAACTTTTATAAAATGAAGGCTATATAGTCCAAAAAACGTATTATATATACGTATATACTATTTTGTTTCAGCACAGTACATGTAGCGTGTACCTTTTCACCAGCAGCCTCCAAATTCCTCGTCCCGAAACGCTTGGCCAACCAAGCGATAAACTGTTCCAAAGAACGGCATACATTTGCGGGGAAAAATTATGTCATGAATATAAAATTGTGCGAACAAAACCTTCAACAAGAAAGTGATGTAATCGTCAAATTCTGAAGTTTGAACGCTTGCTTTAAATAGCAATGGTTATTTTTCGTCTAGATATTAGGCTATTTAGCCTTTATAGCAAATTGTGAGCGTAAATATAAATATGAATTTCTTAGGATCCTGGGAAAACTAACACAAATCAAATAATTTGATGTAAGAAATTCAAAAATGTATATAAAAATATTATAAATTTACACCTATACTCATAATGAAGTATCGTGTTCATTGCACATACATAGGTTTGTCTCATGTGAGAATACTTACATATGAAAATGTGTGCTTAACTTCAATCTCCGGCTTAGCAATCGTTGTTCCTAACGGCCGGATTTATTATTTGATTTATTCATGGATTTGGCTATTAGAGGTACATTTTTATGAAGTTTGTTTTTCTATGGAGCTTATTAGACCGTCAGAGCAGTAGTATGTCTGGAACCATAGATAATGGCTAGGTATACACAGCTCTATGGCAATATAAAGTTATTATTTGAGGATTAATAATGTGCCCGGTAGATGGCAATAGGCTCACCAACTATTACATTGGGAAACATAACTGGCGAAGTGTGGCAGTGTAATACACCTCCGCCTACCCCTTCAGGGATAAAAGGCGTGAAGTTATGTTATGTTATTTAAGAATAACATCCTATCATTCTAACAATAAAAACAAAGGCTTCAATAAACAAAAAATATAACACAAACATTAATTCTAACATCACATTGTAAGCCCATTCCCAATAACCAATACGCACAATTTTATCTCTCCATAACACAAACGAACACTAGTTAATTATACAACTGAACGCACACATATGTACGTAATTACAGAGGAAACATACAATATTGGTCGCTCATCAAATTACTTGAATACACACGCCAATAAAATGGCGTTCTAACATTTGCGTAACGGGTTTCAATCGTATTACTATTCTAAACTTTATTTTAGAGAAAGTTAATAGTATTTTTTTATTTATATTTATTTATAGTCTCACGCCTGTATCCCCGAAGGGGTAGGCAGAGGTGTAAATATTACACCCATATTTCGCCATGAATTTTCAGAGCCCACGCAATAGGAATAGGGGGCGAGCCTTTTGCCGTTACCGGGCACATCACCAGACTCCGGGCTGCTACTGAGTATTTGGTAAAACCCAGTAACACTTTTGGCTGACCCGGGAATCGAACCCGGGACCTCCGATCAGCAGTCGCATACGCTATCCACTGGACTACGGAGGCAGGTAATAGTAAATATTCTGTCCAATTTGGTTAGACCAGTAAATGGACAATGGGCTCCAAAACGAAAAAAATTGAGATGCAACTGGGATAGCGTTAGGACGAAGAATATGGGGAATAAGGTTAATGGATATCCGACCGACTGTCATTGGTGCGGGCCGTGGATTCGAGTCCGAGACCCTCTATGTAGCAGTTTGTCGGTCTCTCCAGTCAGTTATCGCTGCTTTCTAGTTAAAGAAGTTAAGTGCGTCTTAAATTGTTAATTATCGCTTGCGTATCGTGAGGAAATCTGCATGTCTGAGAGTTCTATATAATATTCTCGAAAGACATGTGAAGTCTGTCAACCCGCACTTGGCCTGCGTAGTGGACTATGGCCTTACCCTTCTCATAGTGAGAAGAGGCCCATGCCCAGCAGTGGGACAGTATAATGGGCTGATGATGATGATATCCAACAGGAGGGAGTCTAGTAGACTGCGTTCTGACGGTAGAAGCTGAGAATGTAAAAATATGGTAATCATGCTTTTAAACTCTCCGTTGTTTGATTATCTTCGTTTCAATGTACGATAGATCGCCAATTTATATAGCTGCTTCAACCTTATACTTGCCCCGATGTTTTTGTAATAGCATTAATAGTATCAGCTCTATTTATAAATTACTCCACAGCTGGGCATCGGCCTCTTCTCGCTACAACAAGCCGACCTAGTGACATAGTTATTACGGGTTGACAGAGTTACTTATTTTCGAGAACATTACAAAAAATAAAAAAAAAATAAAAAATTGTGCCTATGCAGGGTGTAAAAAGACCTTTAACGAAAACTGAAAACCCATGGTGTACCAATCACTACGAACATTTTTTACTTCGGCACCATACCTGTGAAATTACTGGTTCAGGAGATATTGAGGCTCAAAGTTAGTATGGAATTTTTCTAATTAGGTACAAAATTGATGCATTTACCCCGCCAATATGTTCTTTAGACAGGATATGACCCCATGGATAAGTAGGTATTTCAAGCATTGCACGCACGCATTTTTAATTGCGGTTTCAAAAATGTGAAAACTTAAAAAAGAAATCGTTTCCCAGGTATTATTTTTGGTTAGTATGACTTTGCATGATGTCTACAACGAGTAGACTTCGGCTTGGTGATGGGTCTTGTGACACGCTGTATATAATTCTCATTAGTCTAGAAAACTAACTGTGTTTTCTCTCCACGCATTGAATGAATACCTATATTATTTCTGTGGCTTTATAACGAAAATGCTATGTAGGGCCTAAATATTGCTAGCAAAACTAAAGGTAAACGTAAACATACGCAGTCACTTTAATAGCATGAGAAACAAAATCCAAAACCCGCACTCTAATTCGTTTTCAAAGAAAACCGCACAATGCCTTCCTCAGAAAGAAATACCTCAATACTTTCAAGGGGACGAGAAAAACAAACATACAAGGGAAGAAAAACACGATTTAATCGTATTAACGTTCTTGAGAACTTTGTCAGGTGACGCTATGACGGTACAAGGTATTATAGTCTTTATATTTTATATGATAAGTACGATAGTACCATGGCTAGAAGATTATGAAGTGGTTGCTTGGTTTAAGTGTAGGGTGTTTCACGGTAAAAGTGTATTCTTGCTTCATAATGAAAGGTTGTGAATCGTTCAGCAAATTGTACGAAAATAATACTGAAGTATCAAGTTATCGGGCGCTTACCGTCTTAAGCAGAACGCATTTATGCCCCAATATACCAAAGTGGTTTTCTAACAAATATATTGGATCTTTCTGTCGGAGTGTTTAGACCGCCCAATAGGCCTCCGACAGGGCCAAACGACTCTTGTCCTGGTACATGAACCAAGATCGACAGCTTCACGTGTCACCTGACATAACTCAATGCTATTCTGTCTTTCACATACCTATGCCTTTTATTACATCTCTATGGGCACTGCATAGAAAATAATCGGTCCTGGCTGTCTTAAAGAACTTTGTCAGTCGAGAGGCGAAGTCAGTACTTACCCTTGAATATATGGACTGGTCTAAGCCATGGAATATCGCTATCTCTTCGGGGCAGAGGTTAGATGGCAGTCGTTCTGTGGCAAAACTGATATTCTGGCAAATATGATGACACTGCTTGATGAAATTCAAGTTTCTTAGCTGGGTAGGCATATCGGTAGGGTGATGATGACGACATAAATTCAATCTGACAAGTCTGAGAATGATCGATTTAAAAAAACTCGCCGTAGAAGGGATTTCTTTTAGATAAATTGCGTAGAAGGGATTTTTTTGAGATAAAACCCATGCTTACAAAAATCAAAACACAGAAAAAACAACAACCATTTTTAAATCCTTCACCAATCTCAGTGAAGTAAAACACCGCATTGCTTTCTCATATTTACATTTTCAATTCATAAGATTGTTGTAGTCAAATATTTACACCGTCCGCCAAAGGACCAAAGTTCACGACAGCTAACAAGATGTCTACCACTACGGAAAGTTCGAGTTAGGCTAACGACATAATCTGTGAAATTATTCTTGCTGGACCGAAAAAATTCAAGAAATATGTGAATGGAAAACTACACTTGTAATATATTTGTTAGATGTTTTAAGGTAAGAAAACTAATTGGCGTTGGCGGCTACAGGTCGCCTTAGTTCAAAGTCAAAGTCAAAATCATTTATTCATCTAGGTCACAAGGTGACGCTTATTAACGTCAAATTTTAATGTACATTACTTAATGCATATAGTTATTTGTATATATAAATAATAAAAAAAAAATGTTTGATTTATCATACATACATAGTCTCACGCCTGTATCCCCGAAGAGGTAGGCAGAGGTATATTGCTACACCCACTTTTCGCCAGATTTATGTTAGTCCCACGTAAGAGGGGGCGAGCCTATTGCCGTACCGGGCACATTACCAGACTCCGAGCTGCTACTGAGAATTTCCTAACGGAAAACCCAATAACACTTTGCCCGACCCGGGGATCGAACCCGAGACCTCCCAATCCCACGCGCACATTTATGCCGCGAGACCATTAGCCTTGTGTATAATTGGCCTCGCTTCTGGCCTGGCTCTTCTCATTCTAAAAAAGGTTATACTGTAGTCTACTAGCCACGCTGACTAAGTGCGGATTGGCAGACCCCTAGGAACATTTTGGAGAATTGTAAGAAATCACGATGTTTTCTTTACAGTCTAGCCTGCAATAGTGAACACTTTGAAAGGCAGTTAAGGAAAAATAGTATATTTTTTATTGTTACAACGCCTATTAATAGGCGTTCAGTCTTTCAAAGAGCTTACTAAATATTCATCGGTGCGCGTCGTGAATTTGAACCCCTCTGCGTAGTAGGCTGCAGATAGACACTTCACTAAGCTATCGCTGTCTATATACAAAGTATCACTTAAGATATATCTCAGATACATGCAGCGCAAGTGTCATCATCATCATCATCATCAACCTTTAACAGTCCACTGCTGGACAGGCCTCTTCTTTGAAAGTAGGAATTTGCCTACCATACCACGCTGGCCAAACGGGTGGTATAGGGTTTGTATCAAGTTTTCCTTCTCTTACAGTGCTGTTCTCTGCATAATATGCTCCCTCTGTCGGCTCTTACGACACCCATGGGATGATATGGAGTGGTGACATTCCGTATTCTTAATCCGTCACCACACGGATCATATTTACTAGGTTGCCTATTAAAATGTGGCCGCAAGTATTTTTAAACAAATTTTTTGATAATTGATTTGTGGGAAAAAGTTTCGTTCACTTCTTTTTTTAAATAAAATATCGTGGGGTGGTGACATTCCGTATTCTTAATCCGTCACCACACGGAAGAGCGCAAGTGTACAACTCATCTAACGCATTCAGTATGCGAAGTCAGACAACAGCTCGTCGTAATTTTACGTTCATGAATCAATTACTGAACCTTGTAGCTCGCGGAGTAAGTTGGGGAACTTTGTCAGGAGAATGGCGGTAACTATGATGTACGGAAGCGTATCTTGGATAGTAATATTGTAAAGTGTTCAGTTTCAGCAAACTAACTGAGTAATGTATGTGTTTAAAACCTATCCAGGTACTTCAAAATTAACCACAAGAAGAAGCAGATAATATGTTCATATTGTATGTATTTATTTATAAACAATATGTATTCTGATATCTTTTAATTGTTAAACCAGTTCCACTAACATAATAAAGTATTCAGCATTCACTCCACACTGCCTAACAACAAAAATGTGTTTTATAAATAGATAGATGTTTCTGTGAAATTGGACGCGAAAAGAAATTATAGTGATATATGATTTTTTTAAATGAGGTTTACTGTTCCTATTAAGGAATATTTTTATATTAAGATTTCCTTGAATATTGTAATTACTTACGATAAAAAAAATTGGTTGCCTGTAAAGTCGGTATACGGGCGAAAGTTTTACGTGACAACGACTTTGAGTGGTAAAATAATTTTAATGTGAATATTCATTCGTATAGTAGGAAGAAGGATGAAAGACGCGTGCCTTTCACTTTTTATGTCTGTCTCTCTCGCTCTTAGGCGGGACGCGTGCCTCTCACTCGCTCTCATTGTGAGCGCATAACGTGAGCGGAGCGTAACGCAGTTTCTTGAAGTGTCACCCGGCAAACCAATTTATAAGACGTTGTCACGTCAAAAATATTCATTGTTATTTATACTATACTACTTCTAGACTTTGCTGATGGCTCCGCCCGCTTGAGAATCGGCATAACAGAAGAGAAGATAGCATATGTCGCTTTTAAGCCTCTACTATATCAACCCAAAAAAAATCAATACAATAACAACGCTCCAATGCTTGCTCGTTCTAACGTGAAAGAAGAACACACATTCAAGCAATTTTCGCATTCATATTAGGGCAATTTCCCTTAAAATAAACTAAAACTATGACTAAGGGATTCTAAGTATATATCGATGCTTTCCGGCCAAAAGGGGGTAAGCGACATTTTTTGCGAAATTGACTTATATATATGGTTAGAATCGGCTTTTTTTTCTGCGTCTAATGGTCTAAGTTTCGTGGCTCTAGGACAAACTTTTTGTCGCTTAGGCGGTAAAGGAATTGAGGTTCTAATACTAAGTTTTTCGTCATAAACGACAGTTATTTTTGGTGTATTTTGTATTATGGTGGGTAGATAAAAATAATATTTCAAAACTGTGAGATAAGCATTTTTGGCTTTGAATATGTTTTTCTTTACTTGAACGTTAAGTAGTTTGGGCTGTAAATACTTTTTTGTAAAAAATACATTAGTCAAATTTTACTTGAATTTTTGTGTACCAAACTTTCGGTTATGATATTAGGGCAGTTCCTTTGGATCAAATATATGTCATTTATTACATTTAGGTCTCATTTCCGTGGCTTTATTTGGCGTTTATTTTTATTTTCCCTAGTCACCAAATCAATCATCGAAGGCGCTTAGGATAATTCATCCAAACGAATGTCGCCTTGCATTGTCGCTTACCCTTTTTTTTCCCTCCCAAAAAAATATCTGGTATGGTGGTTAGATAACAAGGTAAATCAAAGGTTTGGCGGTTAGCTTACAGAAGAATGACAAACAGCGTCGGTTATCTCACTCTTTCGTTCGAACAAAATGTCGTTAGCGTTGCACAGCGAACATTCACCGTGGGCATAAGCACCTCCGTGCTTGCGAGTCCGTTTGGCGCGAAGTTTTTCGAAGGAAATAAAACGGTAAGATTATTTTAATAGACTTTTATAGTCATCTATAATTGTGTATTCTAATTAAAAGAAAATTATAACGAGCTATTCAAATACTGTTACGTGTTACCAGTGCAATGTAAAATGGCCGTTATGAAAGAACTTGTAAACACAGACCTACTTAGTAAGTACAACCGCCACAGTACTCTAAGACAGTTGCCAAACGCAAAGAAATATGTTTTACCAAAATCTAATAATCTGTATGAAACTAAAATATGTCGATACATACTTCCAAAGATATTAAATAGTTTACCAGAAGTTATAGCTAATAAGTATGTAACAAAAGAGCCGTATAAAAACATGTTAAAAAGGTATTTCGTCAACAACATAGATAAGGTACTCATTTCGTTGTAAATATTGTAGTCATGATAAATATGAACTCACATTCGCAAAAAATCTCTAGTGGTTTAAACGAATGGTATAAGTGAGACTATTGTAAATTGAAAATTTTGGTCAATAAATAAAAAATAACAAAAATAGTTATTTTAAGTTTTATAGGTAAGAAGTCATTCTTTTGCTATCTTGTTCAGACAATACTTCTTTCTCTTAGCGTTATCCCAGTTTCAATCTGGGGTCTGCTTACTAGTCTAACCGGATTTGGCTGAATATTAGCTTTTCCACGGAGCGACTGCCTGTCTGACCTCCGCAACCCGAAGGGATAGCGATATTCCATGGTTTAGACTAGTGTCACTTTAATAAGAAGGTACTGACGCCCTGTAACGACTGTCAAAGATCTTCATGACAACCGGGACCGACGGCTTAACGTGCTCTCCGAGGCACGGGACAAGCGATAATTAACAATTAAATACGCACATAACTCCGAAAAGTCATTGGTGCGCGCCGTGGATTCGAACCCGATACCCTCTGCATGGCAGTCTGTTGGTATATCCACTCGGCTATCGCTGCCATACTGAATGGTTAAATAAGTACCTACAGAGTTTATGTTGGCTGGCCTGGCTTAGGATCATAATCAAGGGTTCGAATCCCAGGTTGGGCCAGCAAGGAATTATTGGATTTTTTGAAGAATTCTCAGTAACAGTCAAAAGTTAATCCTGCGACTGATATGACTCTGTTGTGTCGAATTGCCTATGGGACTATGAGAGTGAGAGAATAAAAACTGCACGTTTGTTTGCACATATATTAGCGTTAGTAGGTCCCTCTTTTGCAAATTGTTATTCTGCCTCAAGATTTGTCACCGTGACTGATTTAACATGTGTCATCATCATTGTTTTATCGATTGAGTGAATGGATGGGTGAGTGCGAATGAATGGATACACGGCAAAAGCGATAGTAAGAACCCTCTTTTTGGAGTGGCTGAAGGCCGCCACGGTGTCCTCACCTTCCGCCTGACGCATGTCTTCATCGGACACGGTTGTTTTGGGTATTTTCTTTGCTGTGGAGGACTCCCCCGGCAACGGACGTTGTGAGGCGATTTAAGGCAACTGTAGACGCGGACATGCGGACGACGAGGACCAAACGCCTACCGTCATACCTAAAAGTGGTCCTTAAGTACGAAATTTTAAGTTTATATTTTTTTGTCATACCTAGAATGTCAGCATGAATGTATAATGCAAGACTAACTTACAATGAGTAACAATTGTTTTGTTTAATTTTCTAAAATAAAGACTGATTGAGCACAATTTCTCTTTTTTTTATTTATTCATGCCTTAGTCGGTTAGCCTGTTTAAAAACTTATAAACGTCTAATGTATGTATGTAAGTATGTATGTATAATTTTATAAGAATTAATCACAATGTGCTTTCGCGTTGCATAAAAGAGCTTATAGTATTTTTATAGATAATTAACTTATAACAATTTTCTTGTTCTTCTGCCATTATCCAATAGCCGGTTATGTCATATTGGCTCCACTTGATGAACAGAAAAAGCACAGGTATGCTCTTTTTCTTCCACAGAAATAAAATAAATGGTGCAGTTAAATCATTTGGGTTGGAACTCATTAATTGGGCTGTTTTCATTTACGACGTTTTTTCCTGTTAGTATAACTAGGACCATTTGAGCGTAAGCGACAGTAAATTGTGTTAGGAGTGTCATTTGTTTTAATTAACAATGTCATTTCGTAGAGACCTAATCAAAAACTATATGATTAAATTTTGAAACTTTTGGAACGTACAGAAAATTTTCTATGATTTTTTTTCACTTATTTTGAACTTTAAACTACTCTCCTGTAAAGTTTGCTAAGTGGCGGTTAGCCTCTTTTGGCCGTAAGGCATCGATATATTCTACCACATTCACACATCACCATCTAGTCCCAAACTAAGCAGAGCTTGTACTATGGGTACTAGATAATGGATAAACATACATATATACCCTTTTTTTGTAAATACATACATATTATACATAGAAACACCCAGACCAAGACAAACATCCATGTTCATGCACACAAATGTTTGACTTGAGTGGGAATCGAACCCGCAACCTTCGGCGTAGCAGTCGATTACACTCCCGCGGCGCCAACCGGTCGTCGTAATTGGGCCGCAAGGAAGTCCTACTTGTAAACCGCTCTGGTTTAGTTACAGTTTGTAGCGAAATATTGTTATGGACAGCCGAATTAACTAAGCCCAATTAGCACTGACCTTAAGGATGTTAATTTGTAACGGTCTTCGTAACGTATAATGTCTGTATACAAGATATTTACACTTCTATGTCCACACTACCAGGAATTTATCGATTGTCGTTATGCTTGAAGAATCGAGATGGCCAAAGGGGCCATGGCACAGCTGTCAAAGATATGGAAGGACAAGAACATCTCCCTGAAAACCAAGGTCAATCTTGTACTCACTCTGGTGTTCTCCGTATTCTTGTATGGCGCAGAGAAAAAAAGTACACTCGTGACTAATCATTTACTACTATGCAAACATATCCACCCTAACTGCATAGGTATATTTTCATTTCATTAAGGTACCTCACATTTACCATTTTAGTTTAATCAATCTGGCTATTCTCCAGAAAATCGCCGTTAAAATCACGAACCGTAATTCCAAGATGGCGGCGCGAAGATTTAATATAATTTGTTCAGTTTGCACAGTGAGGTCGTTGTCTAAATCAAATTGTACTGCCGAGTTATTGTTTGTGAGGACACAACTGACACGACTGTAGACTGTGGTGGATCGAAACCTGCTTTGGTTTGAAACTTGGTCCTTTAACTGTATTTTAGGTAAATTTTAGTGTTCTGCTCCTGTATCTGGCTCTGTTTTGATAAGATTTATGTGATAGAATTGCGTTACGTTTATACTGTTACATATTAAAATCAATTATAGTAGTACTATTTTTGGATTAATCTGCGGTTTACGGATGTACAGTTATCTTTTACAATAAATTATTCGACGTTCTGATCGCTTTATGAAAATTGTAGCGATGTAAATGCTCTTCGCGATCTCGTTATCTAAAGAAAAATATTTCTTTCAACCGCGTCTATGTAACCAAAACGAAAATGTAATAAAACCAAACATACTAATCGCGTTATTATGAATGTATATGATTTTGATGGTGTTTTGCATTGTTATAGATGGTAGACAGATCAGGTAAGTAGTAACAACATATTACTTCAAGAAAAATAAGATCTTAGTGGCTCGCAACAAGCATAACAAAAGTAGGTATGTACGAGATATCGTATGATGCTCTACTTAGGTACAAGTACAAAGGCAGCTTTTGAAATTTGACAGTAGGTTATGCTGACAGCATAACATATCCATTTGCAGTTGTTGCACAAACATGTATTATCCTGGATCTTTAATACAGACTAATTTGGGATTTTTGTTGTTAATTGTAAATATCGACGCTTGAAAGGCAATCTTAACTAAGCGACATTGAGCAAACTTTACAGGAGAGAGATTTGAAGTTAAGATATTGTGAAAAAAATGAATAAAAAATAATCCATTTGTCCGATTAAAATTATGTTAACACACTTGGAAATATTTTTTTTATAGCTATCCAAGTTGTGAAAATAAGACACCTAAAGTCTTTTAGTTTTTTTATTATTTATATTTGTCTTTTTAGTTTTTTTATAAACAAGAGTTTCTGTCGGTTAGACAAAATCGACTTGATTTGATAAACAGGTAAAATTGTCTAAATCATCACTGTATTGGGTTTAGTAACAGGTAAATATAGGTAAACTTACTTAGTTTATAATTTTGATACGGGTATATTGATCTAAAAAGGTCTGACAATTTAAAATAAATCAAGTAAATTTATCTAATTACCATGTAACGATTTTTATGATTGTGGAAATTTTATCTAAATAAATAATATTACCCTAAAACTTCCTTCGTAACTGACATTTAGCCAAGAACGGCATAAACGTTATGCTCTTGTGCGACCTCATGCAGCTTCCGCCAGGAAGTTTGTATTAGTATTTGTTGAAGTAGCCTCCTCTATAGAAAAATGGAAACAGGAGACAGACTCAAGACACCCACCGTATGGCCAAAGCCCAGCCACGAAGAGAATAAAAAGCCGAAAAAGTTTTCTCAGTACCACCCCAGCCAGCGATAACAATGCTCCTAAGGCCAGAGAAAACATCTGGCGTGACAAATTCCCTCTCCCAACCTTCGTCCCCTTGGCAGAAAAACTACCTGCAGGAAACAAACTGCCTTGGCCAACCTGGAAGGCGCTCAACAGGCTGCGTACCCAGGTTGGTAGATCCAAGGACAATCTGTCAAGGTGGGGATTCATAGACCCAAGCACGAATAAATGCGGATGTGGCGCGTCACTACAGACGATGGACCATTTGCTTTCGTGCCCCGCAGGCCCGGGGTCGTGTACGCTCAATGACCTATATGAGGCAAGGCCAAATGCCATTCGAGTGGCCGAGTTTTGGGCCAAATCTATATAATGTGTTGCCATCGACACGATAAGTAAGTATTAGTATTTGTTAACAATAAAGTTTTTCCTGTTCCAGCGCCCACACTTAGGGAATGCAATCTCGGCCTTTTTTAGCGAGATTGAACTCGATCGAAAAAAGGGCGAGATCTCGCGAGATTAACGAGATTGCATTCGAGCATAAAAACTTCTTATTCGAAGCGCGGACTGACCCGGACGGAGAATCTGTCGGTATCGGCATTGATCAAAAATGAAATGAATTATACGAGTCCTGTGGGTCAAAAGGCAAACTTTTACAGTTCGTGTATGTGTCTGCCTGAGATCTGGGGTTCCAACTAGCGTTGAATCCGAAAGGGCGGCTCAACGCCTGGTTATCTGGCCAACAAAAAAGGAAGCCGTTTTGCAGACGATTTTGTGCTTCTGAAGGAGCTGCTTTCAAAATAATTCGTAATAATGGCATGTGATTTGAACTGAACAAATCTTTCATTTCATTGGTATATTCTTTTAATTAATCTGTAATTTCTAATAGTCTGACCACAGAAGAATAACTGAGTCTGACTAATTGGTAAGTATATTTTGTTAATTAATCTGTAATATCTAATGGATCTACCGAGTAGATAGGTATATTTAATTGATAATAATATCTCAGTTTAAAAGTCAACTCAACATAGATGATAAATTTTATTTTATTTTGACTTCTCGTTGTTTTGTTATAAAAGGAATGTTTTATTACTTATAGATTTTTCTATGATATTAGAAGCGAAGACTGGTTGTTTCTTTCATTTGTTAATTGATAGATCCGTCCGTAAAAGTTTACTACTTAGAAGTTAGTTAAAAAAATATAAGACAGATACGTCAAACAATTTTTGATGCATAAAAGTCTATTGAAAAATTCGTGAAAATAAATGTTTATCTTATAATACATAAAATGGTTATTACTTTTGTCCTAATTTATTCAAATATTGCGTTTATTTGCAAAAAAACATACAGAACTGCCAATCTCGCGAGATCTCACTTGAGCCCGAATCTCGCGAGATTTGCATTCCCTACACACGCTTTTACAATCAAATATTATACTTAAAAGCACATAGTTTACACTTCAGCCCCCAATAAAGACAACTTGAACGATCCATACTTTATTTTTTGTTTTACGTGCATTTATATTAGCGTGTTTTTCTAGTGTTTTTTAAACTATTAATTTAATTACTTGAAAGTCATGATACGGATCATGCTGATTTTTTCAGTTACCCTTTAAAATATTTTTCACTAATAGGTACTATCCCACCTATAGAAATCTCCATAACTCAGTCTTTCTACCTGGAAAGGTTCATGACTAGCAGTTGCAAAAACTGTAAACTATTGTGATGGTGCGTAAACGGTAGTATTCTTTAATCTGTTTTCAATAATAGCATGCACTGTATCTACAGGCATTGTAAGTGTGCCCTGACAAGAGAAATTTTATTTGAATGGTGTCTATATTTTTACAGCAGCGGTGATAGTCCAGTGGTGAACGTAACGGACTGCCGAGACGCTGGTCTCGGGTTCGATCCCCAGGTACCTCGGGCACACACCTTTGACTTTTCGAAGTTATGTGTGTATTAAAAATGTTAATTACCGCTCGCTTAATAATGTGTCCGTCAGATGACCATAGGCTCGCCCGCTATTACCTACTTTGTGACCGAAACATAACTGGCGAAGTGTGGGTGTGTAATATACCTCTGCCTACCCCTTCGCGGATAACAGGCGTGAAGTTTTGTTATATTGTTATATTTTTTCCACTCCTGTATTGATTAATCGTCGTAGAACGATGGGACCTAGACCAAACGACGCAGAAAAATCAGGCGGTTCGAATGGTATATACGAGTATAACTCATTTTACGCATTTATGTCGCTTAGTTATGATTGCCTTTCAAGCGTCGATATAGATTTCTGTTTGTATCTTTGACTTCATAACGGCTAAAATGCATCATCCCTATCATTTAGCTATAGTCTTTTGTAAAATATGTATATTCAGCTTAGTCTACCCAACTCATCTTATCAATACTAATATAATAAAGCGGAAGAGTTTGTCTGTTTGTTTGTTTGTTTGAACGCGCTAATCTCAGGAACTACCGGTCGCATCTGAAAAATTCTTTTTGTATACGATAGCCCAGTTATTTCGGAAGGCTAAAGGCTATATAACATAACACTTCGACCCTTTGGGGCCGGACAAAAGGCTAAAAAGGCTAAAAGATAATGTCGGCTAATCTCAGGAACTAGCGGATTTAAAAAATTGTTATTGTCTATGATAGCCCAATTATTCCGAAAGGCTATATAAAGTTACGCCACAACTTTTAGGGGCCAGACAAAAATGGGTTGAGTCAAAGGCAAAAAAAGGCAAACGAATAGGATACAATCTATATGGGTATCGTTTGCGAGATTTTCGGGACGCTGATTAATAATATGAAATTCATTTAGTGATCCAAGATGGCGGACGGGAAATCAAAGACGGCGAATGAGAAAATTTTTAACATCAATATGGGTATCGCCTTTGATATTTTAAGGGGTGGGGAATGGAAATACAACATCTATTTCGTGATCAAAGATGGTGGATGGGAAATCAAAGATTGCGGATGGGAAAATTTAAAAAAGGTCAATATTGGTATCGTCTCCGATGTTTAAAGGGAAGGGGAATCCAAATACAACATCTATTTCGTGATCAAAGATGGCGGATAGGAAATCAAAGATGGCGGACGGGATTTTTTTTAAAGTCGATATAGGTACCTTCTCCGATATTTTAAGGAATGGGGAATTCAATATTATATAAAAATAAATGTTTGTTTGTTCATCATTTATAGACTTTGAAATGATAAGAGATTAAGCGCTAAGTCCGTGGTAACTTTGGAAAAGGGGCTTGGAAAAAAGGGAATTAAATAAAAACGCTTAAAAAGGCGATACGGAGTTCGCTGGGTCAGCTACTACTAATATATAAAAGCTGAAGAGTTTGTTTGTTTGGTTGGTTGAACGCGCTAATCTCAGTAACTACTGGTCTGATTTGCATATTTCTTTCATTGTTAGATAGCCCATTTATCGAGGAAGGCTATAGGCTCTATAACATCATGCTATGAGCGACGGGAGCGAAGCAGTAACCCTTAAATAACGCGGGTGTAACCGCGAGCATTCTCTAGTATCAAATAACTCGATAAAGTGATTTCCATACCTAGAGTCTACTACAGTAAAATGGAACTATACATTTCTATTTCATAGTCTAGAAGGGCCCTAGAACCAATGTTTTATGAATAACATAAATAAAAGATCATTTCTTTTTATATACAAAAGTATTACTTAATCTCCTTAAAGAATAAAACATAGCTCTTAAATTACTGGCGAAAATAACCACCAGTCAACATCTCTTTAAAACCCTAAGCCCAACGAACGTTATTCTCACCAAGATAAGGTGACAATTTATAAAGCAATCCAGAATTTACGAGCGCAGAATTAAGTGTGCTTGACGTTCCAATTACAGGTTCAGTTTTATGAGTTCACGCTGATCTTGTGGAGATGTGCTGGGCGGAGTGTGAAGAAAACATTAAAAACAGTATATTTTATTTGTATGTGTGGATTCTGAAGGCAAAGTGTTACTACCCCACTTCAATATGTGGGTATTATAAGATGCGACTTAGATATGAAGCAAATAGTACCTTTGGGAAGATACCGAAAACCCGACATCAAACTCTTATACCACGTTGATCATACGGAGCGGTTAACGTATTACCACTTATTCCTATTGTGAGCAAGGTAAGAGGAAGTGCGGGCTCAAGATATTTTTCTTCTGCGTTAAGCAAATGCTAAACTGAGTGTTGTCTCAACTCAGTGATGCTATTGATAGATGAAAACTTGCACCAATGAGTTACCTCAAACATCTTTTGTGATTCAAAATCAAATTAAAGACCTATTATTACTCACTTAGGTCGCAACGTCAACATCTGTTTGCAATTAAAATACATAATAACTGTAGTAAAATTTGGCAACATTTAACCGTTGTAAATAAACCGTCCTCCAGGCTATATATATAAATAAATATATATATATATATATATATATATATGATGGTCTCTCATAAGCAATGTAGAGCGTAATAGCATAACTAATACCAATATTAATGATAGAGCCAAATTACTTTAACTATATAACATTAATCAAATTATTGTGCCAGACAGTCAGTCAATCAATTTATCGTATCTACATACATACATATACTCACGCCTTTTCCTTTTTCCGTCTTTTTTATCGTATCTCTTCGAAAGATTATTTTCTTCTAACTTCTTCAGTAGTACACTATAATATAATACAAGAACATAATTTTAACTCTTAATCTATTAGATTCTTATATTAAGAGACCCTCATAGTGTCACTTTTATGTCCATCCGTCCATCCATTTGTATGTACGATTTTAAGCAGAGTCAATATGTGCTTATTTAAACGACAAAAATAGCTTATTCGCCTTTTAAAAATTACCGTATTGCTAGGAAACCACGATAGTTCAATCGCAACAAATATAAAAATATAAACTACTACTATTTTTATGAGAGCATACTCCATTAAACCTAACATTGTCGAGGAAAAGCGAACACTTAGCAGCGAAAAAATCTCAAAAAGAAAAGTAAGTAGACTTCACTTTAGGAATTCCTTCATTAATTTGACTCGTAGAGACGTTCCTTCAAAAGAAGCCTTATTTAATACTCAGTTTGCTTTGATTCGTTCTGACAATGGTACGAAGGATCTCCTTTGTCGTCTAACAAGCGGAATATCAGTCTTTCAGAGAATAATAAACGCTTGTATGCTATCTTGTGCCCACAATGTACCGTTTTCCTACACCGGTTTGCAATTTGTATCATATTACCGCTAGAAAATGCGATTAGTCTATAGCTTACTTAGTTTTCCTAGATTATATTCTATTCATTTATAAATTGTAATGGTTTATGTGCACATTTGTATAGGATTTTTATAGTAAATTTGTCACGATGATTAAAATCGTATCGATGTTGTTTTTGTATTCTTCTTTCCATTTTTAATGAAAGCTGTTACACTAGGATTCCTAAACTTAAAATTATTGTTGTTTCGAGTCTGGATTATTTTGTGTCCATCAACTCGAATTTTATTGTAGTTCCGCGACAGAGGAACGTCTTATTCCATTAGGACTGGATTGGAGTGTGGAAAAAGTGTTGTGTCGTGTGGGTTTTGAACCCACAACACTCAACGTAGCGTTAAAAGGCAGCTGTTTAAACCACGTCGAGTGCAGTGGTATGAATGCGATACAACATTCCTAGAAAAAAAATGCGACGCAGTCGCCATTGCCAAGTTTTATAATTAACTTAAGTTTACTTTTCTATTATGCATAGTCTGTGGCACTCTAATGGAACTGACATTCTGTCCTGTCTAGTTATATCCCCACTTTTCAAACTTTATTCCAGTAAAATGTGCCAGTATTTTTACCCCCATTAGCATACAAAATTCGACTAACAAAAATTAAACTAGGCTGCTGCTAAAACTGTTCTTTTTAATTAATTTGCCACTAGTTGGCGTATGGCCTGACTCATACGTACCATCTGTTATTTCTTTCTGGAAATACCCTAGAATAACCCGAATCTTAGGTATTTGACTGCCTCGTTGGTCTCGCGGCTTAATTGGCGCGTGGGATTGGGAGGTCTCGGGTTCGATTCCCGGGTCGGGCAAAGTGTTATTGGGATTTTCCGTTAGGAAATTCTCAGTAGCAGCTCGGAGTCTGGTAATGTGCCCGGTACGGCAATAGGCTCGCCCCCCATTACGTGGGACTGAAATAAAGCTGGCGAAAAGTGGGTGTAGCAATATACCTCTGCCTAGTAGAGCCTTGCTGATTTCTGCATAAATGGGCTGGCTCGACCGGGGAAGTAGTACGCTCTCACAGAAAATCGACGTAAAGTAACAGTACCGCAACTGTTGCGTTTCGTTCGGCGCGTGAGAGTGCCGGAAGCCCTATTCCCTATTCCTTCTCCCTCATCCCACTCCTCATCCTATCCCTTTTCCCAACCCCAAGGGGCGGCAACGCACTTGTGACTCCTGTAGTGTTGCTTGTGTCCATGGGCGGCGGTAATTGCTCACCATCAGGCGATCCGTCTGCTCGTTTGCCGCCTAGTGCTATAAATAAAAAAAAGCCTACCTCTTCGGGGATATAGGCGTGAGACTATGTATGTATGTATTAGCTTTTCCAAAAAGCAACTGCCTGTCTTACCTCCGCAACTTAAAGGGATAGCGATGGCTTAAAACTACAGTCTCACTCCAAAGTCGTACCTATTTTTTTTTGTACTCCATAATCTTTGCTATGAGTAATACATTAATAAAAAATGTGATTGAACAATTGAGTTAGTGCAGAACATTGATGTGTGAATAATATTTAAGTAATATTATATCTAGTGCATGTGTTTGTAATATTGTGCATAAGACATATAAACATACATTTTCTTTTTTCGCTCAGAGGACAAAACCATGAACTACGTATAACTAAGGAATATCATATTGAAACATCACCGACCCATGAACTGACAAAAGTATTTTTTTTATCCTCCCGCTGTCGTTGAATAGTGGTACGTGTGAGTTAGTCTAAACCAAAATAAACCCTAACATAGTTTGTCTCGCGTTTCTCTTAGCTTGTTATTTTTTTATTCTATCTTTTTTAAAATTCCTTTAATATATTTGCAAAAACTGAGAATTATGAAATTTATTTCAATATTCTCCTTCGTTGTGATATTGTGATGCAAACAGCTTATTTTTTTTTGTGTTACCATTTCTCGGTAAATTAATCCTTTGTTTCTAAGTTACTTTAATTATAAGACTAGTTGTACGTGTTAAATGTTCTTGAAGGTTATAACATTGTTTCTTTTGGTGGCAAGTCGTTGGAATATATTATACCGTTAACTACTTTGCTAATGAGAAACAGTTAATTCGTTTTTAAATCTTCATATTATTTTAAAATAAATTCATTGCACGAGATTTTGGCATGATTCCTATAATTTATTGTCAATCTTTGAAGTCTCTAGTTTGGCAATTAAGATCGATACATTTTTTTTGTGAATATTCAGTGGAACATTTTCTTTATATTATATAGAGAAGAAGAGGAATTATCATACATATTTAAAGAAATACATTAAATAGGTCCTTAACTATATGTAGATAGATGACTTACCATTGTTCAGTTACTTCATATTTAGATAACAATATTCGTATCACGTTTTGAGTTGCTAATATGCTACATTTTGGTTCGTCAAAGTGTAACGTAATTTGCTGTCTCAGCGGAACAGAGTTTCTTGAACCAATTACATGACGAGAGCGTAGTTGTATAAGGCTTTGTGATGTCACACAATTGGGGTCAAATCTCCGCTCCGCAAGTCCGTCTAGTGCAAACGTGTACTTTTGTGTATAGTATAAAAATAATTTGTATATTGTAGAGGGTTATAAAAAATACTGATAAAATTTCGCAGGTGATTTCTTAACATTAAACTTGGTAACTTTAGTTCTAGGACTTTCATCATCATCAGCCTGCGATAGTCCACTGCTTGACAAAAGCCTCGCCAATGGCACGTCACTGAGCCCGATTTTTGGCTTTTTGCGTCCAACCTAACCTTTTCGAACGACTTTACATATTATTTATTTATTTTACAAAACAATGAGCCTGTTTTTTGTTTTTTACGCTGACGTGCTGACAGTTCACCTGATAAGCGGCAGAAAACAGCCAAGCCGCTGCGTACCTTGTGTCGTAAGGTTTTAAGCCTTTTAATGCCTAGTAATTTCACTAGTTGCAGTAGCATTCAAACCAGAACACAGTACTGCACATTTGTATGTTACTACTTAGCGGCAGAATAACGATACTGCGATAGTACCTACCTAGATAGACCCCACAATAAGTGGCCATCATGAACTATGAAATATTTAAATTAATTTTAGTCTAAATACCATTAATAAGGTATACAATAGCTGAGGCAAAAATCGCAGCCTAGGCTAGCTATAGGTATACTATATTTAAGATAAATTAGCAGGTTGCAAGCGATTCTACTAGCATCAGCCTTTTGTAATGCTGGAAATAGGCTTCTCTTTATTTGCGTTACAATGCTATTGTATTTTGTTGCTATAAGGTAACGGGAGTATTAAGCCGTATAAACCATGCCAGCCAGGCAAGCTGACATGGAGTTTTATATTGAGTTTACCCTAATATTAAATTGGCCTAATATTTAATTGGTGAACTTTCCTTAGTCGTCTCTTACTAAACCCATAGAATGAAACGGAGTAGTAGAACCTCCATGTGGTGATGGATTAGAAATACAAAGCCTGAACTAAAATCTCTTACCCTTTTTTGGAGGATTGGTTATGTAAAAGGCTGAAGTAAAGATTTTTAACATGATGAAAAGAAATCACACACAAAATGTTATTAGTATTATTAAATGAACCCTGTGGACAAAATTTTGGCTTGCTGCTAAATTCTAAAAAGGCATAAGCATCTTTTGTTCAGCTTAAGCTAAACTTATAGGGATTATGGTTAGTAAAAACAGAGTATTTGAGTAGTATCCCGGTGCAAAGTAGTTTATGTAAGACATAGTATTTTGTGGTAAGTCTTGTATTTTCAGTGTATATTTCATGTACTGTATAGTTTACTATATGAAACCCTTTATAGCGTTTTGCTATCGAGCTTTTTACTTTTTCTTTCAAGTACTTTGTTTCACAGGATACTAGTTTGTTTCCAACCGACTTCAAAAAAGGAGGTTCTCAATTATGTCGTGTTTTTTTTTATATTTGTAAAATTGGAACTCCTTCATTTGGTAACAGTTTTGGGCAATTATTTTTTTTATTCGGATGATTTCGGATTTCGAAGGATATTCTTTCAGTTTGATCCATACAAGACTGAAAATTAAATTTGAAGTCGGTTTTTTTCTTTATATTTGAAGCATTTAGGCGTATATAATTAATACAATATGGGGGTACTAACCTTCGATCCAACAGCTCAGTATGGATGGCCATTCGAACCAGGGTAGCATATACATTCTAATTTTCTTAACGGCGAGACCAGCATGAAAGTAGAAAAAAATATACTGCAATATTTTTCTTAGACAATTTCCCCACTTAGGGGTAAATTCCCCTGTCTGGGGTAATTCTCTCTGTTTTATGGGAGATATCGTAGACCATTCACAGACACAGGTTATGGACAGTTATTTTTCAGCTCCAGCATAGGCTAAGTGATAAAAGACATACATATTTATTCATAACTTAAGTGTCCATTACTACATTTTCTTGTTTTTTTAAGCTATATACTATCCCATATAATCTGAGAATCTTATTTGGAGATCCGTTCTTTCATGAACAGTTTCGTAACACCTATTTCAAAACACAGATAAATATTCAAATTAAAAAAATTAGTCTCAGCCTATGCAAGAACATTATAATTGTCCTGTGCGGGATTCGAACCCACAATGCTTGGCGTATCCACATTACCGAATCCGCCAGCCATATCGCCGTAATTTATTTCAAAAGTCGGCAGTACATGACTTTATTTAGGCATTTTGTCACCATAACGACTGTGAAGTTCAATGATTCGTATCGCAGTAACGTCCTTTGGGGCAGCCATGTTTTATCCGCCATTTTGATTTACGTTACATTCAAAATGTTCTATTTGTAATGTGAAGTATTTTTTTCGTAGTAGTGTGGTAGTGAAAATAAAGATTAAAATAAATAAAAAATACGAAATGAAAATAATGAATTGAAGCGTTATAAATAATTATTTAATAATTTCAGCTAGTTATATTATAGAATCTATTATGATTCATTAATTAATGTAGAGACCTGGATACATCGATATGTTTGTACTAACGAACGTTAGAATATATATGACAATGCCTGGATATTAGTGAAATTTGAGTCGACATAATTATTTTAATAGCAAATTGCCTAAAAATGTGAATATTTGTAGAGAAACGACTGTATAGCAGAATACTTTGATACCTAATGGCTAAACTCTGTTGGTGAAGAATGGTGTCCTATTACAATTTGATGTGTTTATTTTTTTACTGTCAAATAAATCATGAGTTTCATTGGAAGCATAGAAATGTTTTCTTCGTGTCCACCTATCAACTAGCCGATTTTTATAATTTTAATGTTATGTAAGTCCCGTATGAAGGCAGCTATTTGATATAAGACAGACATTATATACCTAATAAACCGTACGCATCTCCAAGGCAATACTGTTCGGTAATAGGTCATCTTAAGTTAAATATTTGTAGTGTTAAGTTGCGGTCGCCCTCGGCGATCAAAGGTTCGACCGGAGGTTACTTCTGAACAATATTTTGATTATGTGTGTAGCAGCAGCTATAGCCTAGTGGAGATACCAACATACAGCTATACAGAGAATTTGAATCCACAGCGCGCACCACTGACTTTTCAAAGTTATGTGCGTATTAATTGTTAATTATAGCTTGCCTCGTGAACACTTTCACAGTCGCTATAGGGTGAACTGACACAAGTCTTAACCGTTGCGGTATTCTATTTGCAGACTGGGGTCCGCTTACAAGTCTAACCAAATTCGACAGAATATTAGCTTTGGCTCACAGCAACTCTTATCTGACGCCGCAATTCAGAGGAACAGCGATGTTCCACAGCTTAGACCAGGGCCAGTATATTCAATGCCACTGACTCCCCATAACGACTATCAAAGTCAAAGTCAAAATCCTTCATTCATTTAAATCACAAAGTGACACTTATGAACGTCAAATTTAAGAATAATTACTTAAAGCTTCTACATTAACATTTACTGCCACGTTCGCAAAGCAAGGGCGTAGAACCATGAGAAAGAACGGGCAATAAAATTCACGGTCACTCTTTTTCATCGCCAGGTTTTGCATAATACATAACAATTTCAATTTTATAAGGTGCTGCAACTGTTACACCTTCTATGTTACTTGTATCTATTTACTCTACATAATACTCAAACATAATTTAGTTAAATTTCGATGTTCATTTAATTAGCCTCCTGAAAATAGACATGGTGAAACAGGAGCATCCACTTACATTAAGTACCTAATAATGCAGGCAATTCTCGCAAATTTTCAGAACCATGATGGAAATGATGCAGTTAAATAGTAAAAATTTAATACCAGCCCGTAAGACCGCCATCGACCAGTCATCGCAAGTAGCACCCGTTCACGAGTATGACGCACGAGTATCAAGGACCTTCATGACAGCCGATTACATAACATATTCTCCCAGGCACGGGGCGAGCGATAATTAACAATTGAACACGCACATAACTTTGAAAAGTACCTTTATAATTATGAAAGACTTATTAAAATCAATTTATCGAGACTTAAGCGATTACACGCGAAAGTTTCAAAGTATTTATCGTTAGTATAGGCGGTTATGTACTGTTTCTGTTATGGTGCGATTACTCCTAAGCATTCACTTGTAACAGAACAGCGAGCATTCGCCGATCTTTGTTTTGTCGAACTGAACAAAGAACAGAGACGAACATTGCTACGAACATTTTCACGATCTTTCTAGCGAACGTTCTAATCAGCAAAATCGTCAAAGTTTAGTGTCAATTCGCTAGAATCCTCGCCGGAACATTCGGAAGAATGCTCGCCAAAACACAGTCGTTTGTTTTTCTGTTTTGTTACATTCGCGAGAATACTTATTACAGGCGATTGCTCAAATGTATTAGCACCATAAGACATACTCTGTTCTTAATCGCGTTGACTTAACTTATTTAAGGTATAAATACCTATTTGTTTCCGACGTTTCGCTCGTCTTGCACCGAGCGTGGTCGCGGAGAGACTGATGAGAGCTCAGCGCCGTCTTGTGGAAGTGCGGGTTTCGGCACCTACCCTCACTTGGTCTTTATTTGAGTTTGCAATATCGGTACCGCCATTGCGAACGCGCTGAGCTCTCATCAGTCTCTCCGCGACGACGCTCGGTGCAAGACGAGCGAAACGTCGGAAACAAGTAGGAATTTATACCTTAAATAAGTTAAGTCAACGCGATTAAGACCCGCTAAATAATTTTGTATGATGTATACAAATCGCGAAAGTTTAAAATCGATTATACTCTGTTCTCTTCCATTTTGTTGGTCGTGACCGTGCGTATATACATATGTATATATGTTTGTATGTTAAGGTCCCCCTTTAGTGCTATTATAGAACTATATTTATAACTATAACTCATTCGTGACAGCCCGAGACTCAACACGTGTAGCTGCGAGGAGCCCGATATGATTGATATTCATAGTTTGAGCATATAGTAGTAGGTACGTACAGTATGGGTAGATGAAATTGTTGCGTTTGGTTGTAATGGCCAACTAACCACTGTTTTCTAAATTAACATACTGTTGAACTATCCCATAAATAACTAAGTGTTTCAAGACAAGACTAAGGTTAGGGTTAGTTAAAACTTTCACGAGTTGGCATAATGTTTTTATGTTATTGTAACTTAATATTGTCAGTAGGATTATTACGAGTGAGTATCACCAAATAGAGAAATAGGTATTCAATATTATTATATTCTGTTCCCGCACTAGAAGTTAATCTTTTGCTTATTTTACGGGGACACAAAGAGCACCTAAACTTAAAAAAACAATTTGAGCTAATATGTCCGGGTCATTACCATCAGCCTTTAACAGTCCACTGCTTAACTAGGCCTCTCCTTTGAAAGGAGTAATTGGCCTACTATACCACGCTTATACTTACAGTGCTGTTGTCTGCATAATATGCTCCCTCTGTCGTCGCTTACGACACCCATGGGATGATCTTGTGGTGGTGGCATTCCGTATTCTTAATCCGTCACCACACGGACACTTATTATATGCTTGTGTGCTAGTATTTAATTTATTAATTTAAGTAAGATTCAATAACATTGTATTTATGGTCCCAGGTATAGCCTAGGAGCAGCGATAGCCTAGTGGAGAGACCGGCAGACTGCTACGCAGAAGGTCTGGGTTCAAATTCACGGCACACAATTCTGGCTTTTAGAAGTTATGTGTGCATAAAAATGTTAATAATAGGCTCGCCTCCTATTACAGTGGGACCGAAACATAACTGGCGAAGTGTAATACACCTCTGCCTACCCCTTCGGGGATAAAGGCGTGAAGTTATGTTACTTACTTGTTTATGTATGTTATTTATTTAATACAATTTGAAACGAAATTATCCCTAGAATTACACATATAAACTCAATTTAGTTGTTTAATCAATTTATTTACATTTACGTCGTAAATTCTTTCTTTAAATTAAACCGTTACCAAGTTTACAGCATTCAGAGGAGTAAAGAATGGCAGAGTAACAATGTAATAAGTTGGGGTTACGTATTGCTTGCAGCAACAGCTAGCAACAGTCGTAAAAGTTCCACTAAATGAATTGCTTTTTATTTAATACAGTGCATAAGATATTACGTAATATATTTTCAGCTCGCATAAAATATATTATGCGAGCTGAAAAGTTTAATAGTCACTTGTTTTATGCCTCGGAGAGCACGTTAAGTCGCTTGTCGTCATAAAATATTTGATTGACTAGTAGATAGCACTCTCAAATGCACATTAGCAAATATTTTACACTAGCAAATGCTGGACAAAGCCTGATATTATTTTATTTTGCTATATTACCTTAAATTTTGAAAGATACAACAATTTCTAATACCTACACAAAGAAGCCAATTATGAATGCTTCTGAAATGACATATATTTATTATTTTTGATTATTTTTATCTTTCTTAATAAACGTTCTGGTCTTGGGAAGAAATTATATTATAGGACCTCTGGGCCCAGGTTTTGTACTAAATTAATGAAATAAATAGTTATAATTAATGTCATAGAAATTTCAAATATCAGGGGCCCAATTCTCCTAAATAAATATAGTTTCGATATCACGTCAGTGTCATACTTACGTCCCAAAAAGCATATTTATTCTTCTAAATTATCTGATAATTGAACGAAGTTGTAATTTCATATACAGAGGTGAATATTACCTACAAATCGATGGCGTAGCAATGGGCAGCCCGGTAGCTCCAGTGGTAGCCAACCTATGGATGGAACATTTTGAAAACCAAGCCATTGCTACTGCTCCATCTAGTGTGAAGATTTGGAAACGGTACGTGGACGACATTTTTTGTATATTGGAAGGCGATGAAGAGGTAGTACAACAGTATTTGGCGCATTTAAATAGTATCCACGCTAAAATGTGCTTCACGTATGAAATAGAAAGGGACAGAAGAATGGCGTTTCTTGACGTGATGGTTGGTGTACGATCTGACGGTTCTCTAAGCCACTCTGTACACAGAAAAATAACGCATACAGACCGCTATCTACACGCTGACTCGCATCATCACCCACGTCAACTGAACTCAGTTATAACGTCACTTACCAACCGGGCATACAGCTTGTGCGACGAAGAACACTTAAATGAAGAACTAGCACACATAAGTGACGTTCTACGAAAGAACAGGAACAGCGGACGTGTCAAACCACCTAGACACACTCAAAAACACCTCGACTACAAGGTAGAACGACAACCAGCGTACTTACCGTACGTCAAAGGAGTGACAGATAAGGTCTCTAATATCCTTGAGAAGGTTTCTGTTAAAACTATCTTCACTCCTTTGAAGAAACTGTCACAATACCTAAGAACGCCAAAGGACAGTTTCCCCTTGGAAAAGCCGGGTGTATACAAAATTGACTGCAGCTGTGGGAGTTCTTATATAGGACAAACGAAACGCACCATTTCCTGCCGCATCAAGGAACACATCAGGGCAGTCAAAAACAATGAACCACACAAGTCGGCAATAGCTCAACATCTCCTAGACTCGGGTACGAACCATTGGATTGAGTTACATAACCCTCAGGTGCTGTCGACAGAACGCCACTATATACCTAGAATGGTTAAAGAAGCTATTGAAATTAAAAAGTATAAAAACTTCAATAGAGAAGATGGGTTTCAACTGTCGAATACCTGGCATCCAGTGGTACGTCTATGCAAAACCCGTGAACCACAAAAACTTAAATCACGAGCCGACGTAGTGAGTACAGTGTGTCGCGATCGAGTACATTGTGAAAGTGAAAACGGTGGTAGTGGTTGTGCGCGCAATAAACGAGTAAGAAAGCGGGTAGACCGGTTCACTTGTTTATAACATTCATCCACCCGCAATACTTCAGTATATCCGTGAACATGGCGCTTGCAACAGTGCCGAAATATCGGTTACTCAAAACAAAGGTACGTGGTATATATCCCGTAGAAACAGTAAAAAGTAATTATAGTGACCACGATAGTCTAAATTCCTATAATGAAGTTGTAACGAGATCGTAAATTGAAACAAGTGTCAAAATATGTGTCAACGACGAACTGTTTATTTCAAATATACGATAATGACATTAGGTTACCAGAATACCGCTTCTAAGTCAATTCAAAATATAATATCAATGTCATATAAAAATAGCAGAATTGGCCCCCTGTAATTCGTTGACAATATAAGATTTGGCGCCCAAATTTCACTTTAAAACGCAATAATATTTTAATCACTTCAGTTATATGCGTCCAGTTATATTTTATCCTTATCACTCTCACGTGAGTGGACTATAATGTTATCTAGCTCGCACACGTCATTTAATCCCTTAGAGAGGTGAAGGATGTATTCAAGAGCTCTCACGTAGCGTATAGGTGATCCATTAGCGGGTTGTACACTTATAGCATTAATGAGTCAAAACTATTTCAAAACTATTGTACACATGTTCTGAATATTCCCGCGCGGGAAGGTAGTAATGAATTATACTTAAAATGGATCCGGCTATAGATTCATCATAATCAGTTCTGTATGTGAAATCAAACACACACAAAACACACATTGACACTCACACACATTCACAAAATCACACTTCCTATCGAAATTGATACGTTACTGTAAAATATTAAGTTCTTAATGAAGGCATCGTTTAGCAAGTGGTGATAGAAAACGTCGTTAGGAAACATGCCCATCTGAGAGTTTTTATTGAAGCCTATTAAAATGAATCCATGCCGCCTGATCTTAAGCAGTCACAGAGTCCCACAGGAGAAGTCATAATGCTAATAAAATATTAATAGTAATGGCATGATGGCCCCGCCCCCATCCCTACTTTGATGGCCCAAAAAAAAGCTTTTTCGGACATCATATGAAATCTGCCACCACGCGCTTATCCACCCGGCTTGTCAATATAAGAAGCGGCCTGCTCAGCTGGGAAGCAGATTTTATTTAAGGCTGTGGGAGAGAAAGAAGCTACGTTGGTTAGAAGCGGGCAAGAAGCACATAGAGCTCACCTACATTTCCCTACAGTTAGCAATGCACGAGTGATGTCTCATTTGCACAGGGATATGGTTAGGCACTCACTATCACACACACAGCACAGGGACACAGCTTTGTTGCCCCTCAAGTATCATAAAACAAACCAAATTCAAAAAGTTGTCTGTAAGACATTGATATGGAAGCCCTTTGTGCAATTTATTTTATTCGCCAAAATTTGTTTGTGTACAACTCTAAAATTATTCTATGTTATTAAGGATGATTGTTACTATTATTCTTATTCTACAGGTAATTTAAACTATTGTCGCACAAATTAACTGTTTTTGGGACTCTATTATCATTACTTACAATATTAATTCTACCAGAAAAATCCATTAGAATGTTGTTGCCGAACAAATAAACCCAGGGCAAAAGGAAAAACGGACGGAAATACGCGTTTTTACTCTAAATCTAACGAACACCGATTTTTTTTTTATTTAACTTGCGGAAAAAGGACAGCATGATATTAAATCACACCTTTACATTATCATTCCAACGTGAGTAAAAAAGACGGCATGATTTAAAAATCACACCTGAACATAAAATATCATCCATCAGACTGTCAAGAGGTTTATTTATGTCCTTTGTAGAGGACTATTTGTCATGAAGCTGTCAACGCATTATCAGAATCCTGAATTATTCATCAAACCCCGAATAACTGACATACACGGCTGAGGTAGATTTGTTTAGATATTGGTCTGAATATATTTTATTTTATTTGTATTGAAGGATTACTTGTCGACAGATACCTGATGCTTCATTGACATGACTGCGTTTTTGAGATTTTACAATGCCAAAAACTCATCGAACTTGCTTTCAATGCAAATAACAAACTGAAAATAAGGCAATCCATAAACCTACACGCTTGTCACCACATAAATTAATATATTTTAATGAGACCAGCTTCAGTTTCTAATGGCCGATTTAGTTATTTATGCATACTTATAAAAATCTCACATTTTATGATAGCAAGGCATCGTAAATATCCGAGCACGTATCGAAATAATCTCAAATTCGTTGTTTTAAATGCAACTCGAACTCTCAGAATTAGTCTTGACTCGTGTGGAATGTAACAAACATTCCATCAAAGGACACAAAGCACACCGACTCGAAACAACAATTTGAGGGTCGCACAAAGTGTTGTTTCGTAGGCAAACTGAACCCACAACACTTAGGCGATACTTAAACGACATTGGCGATGCTAAAATTCTAACTAGCGACTCTAGCGGCGAATTTGGAAGTTGTCTGGGTACGACACTTTTGACAGCTCAATACAATTACCACTATAACCTCGAAGCAAAGTTGTATTGAAAGCTGTCAAAAGTGTCGTACCCGGACAACTTCCAAATTTGCCGCTAGAGGCGCGCGGATAATCTTTGCATCGCCTATACGTGCAGTCATGTCTATTAATTGTTTTTAGTAAAAACTATATTCGATATCGCAGAAAAGCTAGACGGGTGTTCTCTGACCAGATTGGAGACATCCTAAAAACAGGACAGTTTAGAAGTACCCTGAACAGAAGAGCATGCATGAGGAATCTGATGGGAGTGAACGAAGCAAGAGAGATATGTCAGGATCGTTGCAAATGGCGTTCCGTAGTCTCTGCCTACCCCTCCGGGAAACAGGCGTGAGTCTATGTATGTATGTATGTATATTCGATATTTAACCAGTTTAGAACGATGGGTACTAAGCTGAACGTGGGTGGGTACGTATTAGAAGCCATTAAAAGTACCTACACGTATTAGTTTACAAACTTCGTCCCCATATTGTTAATATATGTAAGTTACCAGACCTTACGTTTGAATAAGTAAAGTTAATTGTAAATAAATAACTGGTATTATCCATTATTCATTATTATGTATAAATTTTTGTTAATTATTGCTTGCCCCGTGCCTCGGAGAGCACGTTAAACCGTCGGTCCAGGTCGTCATGAAGATGTTTGACATGTCGTTAGAGTTCGTCAGTATCTCTTAATAAACTGACTCTAGTCTTAACCATGGAATATCGCTATCTTTTTTGGTTGCGGAGGTCAGACAGGCAGTCGCTCTGTGGATAAGCTGATATTCAGCCAACGGCCAGCAAGCGGACCCCAGATTAAAACTGGGATAACGCTCTCCTAGCGTTTATGCGCATTACGCATATGATGACTGGTAATTAGGGAATGCAATCTCGATCTCGCGAGATCTCGGCCTTTTTTAGCGAGATTAATCTCGGTCGAAAAATGGGCGAGATCTCGCGAGATTTACGAGATTGCACTCGAGCCTAAAAACGTCTTATTGGAAGCGCGAACTGACACGGACGGATCGCAATATGTCGGTATCGGCATTAATAAAAAATGAAATGAATTTATACGAGTCCGGCGGGTCAAAAGGCAAAATTTTTCAGTTCATGGATGTCTGCCTGAGAACTGCGGTTTCAATTCGCGTTGAATCCGAAAGGGCCTTCTCAGCGGCTGGTTATCTGGCCAACAGAAAAGGAAGCTGTTAGCAGACGATTCTTTGGACATTTTGTGCTTCTTAAAGAGCTCCTTTAAAAATAATTCCTAATAATGGCTTGTGATTTGAACTGAACCAATCGTCCCTTTGATTGGTATATTTTATTAATTAGGTACTGTAATTTCTAATAGTCTGCCTTATTGGTATATTTTGTTAATTAATCTGTAATATCTAAAAATTCTACAGAGTAGATATAGTTTTATTTACCTAATTGATAATAATACCTCAGTTTAGCAACATAGATGATAAGTAATTTTTTTTTTACCTCTCGTTGTTTTGTTTATTCTAAAAGAAATGATTTATTACTAAAAGATTTTTGTTTGATACTAGAAGCGAAGACTTGTTTCTTTCATTTCTTTTTGACAGATCCGTCCGTAAAAGTTTACTGCATAAAAGTTTATGAAAAAAATATAGACAGATAGGTACGTCAAACAATTTTTGAAGTATAAAGGTCTATTGAAAAGTTCGTGAAAAGTAATGTTTATCTAAAAATACTTAAAATGGTTATTATTTATGTCCAAATTTATTCAAATATTACGATTATTTACAAATAAAACATACAAAACTGTCAATCTCGCGAGATCTCGAAATTGGCGAGATCTCGCGAGATTGGCTTCATAAT
Source organism: Euclidia mi (assembly GCA_944739405.2). Lineage (NCBI taxonomy): Eukaryota > Metazoa > Arthropoda > Insecta > Lepidoptera > Erebidae > Euclidia > Euclidia mi. The sequence goes on along the minus strand of OX123205.2, from coordinate 14,534,881 downwards.
CTCGCGAGATCTCGCTTGAGCCCAAATCTCGCGAGATTTGCATTCCCTACTAGTAATATCCATTATTAGTTTAAGTTTCCTTATATAAGCCGCTCGCGATTTCGCCCGCTCTAAAATTTCAACCCTTATCAACCAACCCTCTGGGGGTTGATAATAAAAACTCTTTCTTTAATGAGTGCTTACGTCATAAAGGTACCGTGTCCCAATTTCATATTCCTAGCTTCCGTAGTTTGGGCTCGGCGATATGTCAGTCAGGACAAGAACATTTAGTATCATCATCATCATCATCATCAGCCTGCCACAGTCCACTGCTGGATGTAGGCCTCTCCAATTAAGTATATAATATGATAGTAATATATCAAATAAGTTTAACATAATATAACATTATTTCTTTCAGAGTAGCGCTGTTTTTGTCAGAACTTGAGTGCCCTTTCAGGGTCAAGGTCACAAGAAAGTAAAATTATGATCTCGCGCGAACGAAAGGGACAAGTGGAAAAACAACTGTGAACATTATATATTTTACATGTAGGTATGTATTATGATTACATCAGATGACGTCAAATAGATATTTTGCGTTCACAATAGAGTATTCAAAAACTCTTAGTTTTCATGACTTCTTTATTAGGTATAGCTTAATTTCGCAAATCTATGAAATAACGAGTAATATATTATCTATATACTAGAGGACGCCAGCAGCTACGCCTGCATTTTTTTTAATTTGCCCGTTTTGGCCGATCTCGTGGGAATTTCGGGAAATTCCTTCTTATTGCACCCCTACGGTCCCCAAGGAACATACATGCCAAATTTCAGCTTCCTGCGCTCAATAGTTTCGGCTGTAGCGTGTCTGTCAGTCAGTCAGTAACGCAAGGATTTTATATATTAAGATAAGTTTTTAAAGTTAATACAAGAGGTTTAATTTATACGGGGCAACTGCCGTTTAGTAAGAAAATATTTGCTTTTATAGTCACATGTAAGTCGGTTCCTCTCTGTATAATTATATTAAAATGATTGTAACGAGCTCAATTAAGAAGAAAATTTTGATTTACGATTCGATATAGTTTTTATTCTATTTTCTATTTCACCGTCGTTCTAACGTTATCCTGGTTGCATCCAAGGTCCTCTTTACTATGAGAGTATTTCAGCTATTGCATATAACAACTACCGTGAGCCCTCTAACCTCTGACCTTGGTAACGCAAAGATATAGCAATATGCGATGGATTAATCTAAATAGCTCAGTAGTGCATTCAAGGATCAACACAATTTCTGCCAAAGATCTTGTCGTGTTCTCCGAGGCACGAGAAAGCGATAGAATTAACGATTATATACCCATAATACTTCAAAAACAGTCAGTGGTGCGCCCTGTAGATTTAAATCGACACCCTCACCCTAGCAGTCTGTTTGTATCTCCACTGGGCTATTGCTGAGTAAAATAAGCCTGTATTTATACCAAATAATGTTAAATTTTGTCGAATACTCTATCAGTGCACACATTTTTTAAGCCATTTCTCGATACATTTCTTTTAACTCATATATGTAAATCTCTGCTTGAATATTATATCAATAAATAAAAGACTCTAAACCTAACATATTATTTTGAACATACCTTCAAAATAATATGCCTCAAACCCCAGGTTAATATTGCTTTCATAACATCTTATGACACAATATGATCCCTTAAAACTGTACTATAAACTTTGCAACATCAATATATACATTGGTACGTTACGTAACTTTACTCCCCTCATATTGTGAGGGCATTATTAATCCCTACCAAGAATAACTGAATTTTGAAGAACTTTTTGTATCTTTACCAATATACTAAAGATGAAGAGGTTGTTTGTTTGTACGCGGTAATTTCGGGAATAAATGGTCCGATTATTTTCGTGTTGGGTAGCCCATTTATCGAGGAAGGCTATAGGCTATATAACACCACGCTTTGTGCCACGACTTCCAAGGCTTTCGTCTAAGAGCCTTGTGTCCGTACAGTAGTTGTAGCGACTACATACCTGCACGTAGACTGTATATTTTCACGTAGGTAGATTAAGCACACTGTTCACCGATAAGTTAAGATTGTAATAGGCACGCATTATCATATATAAGCCATATTGTACCCAAAATAAATCAGTCGTTATAACACCTTGGCTCGTTATTTTTATTGCCATAACTATCTGGCAGATTGGTGACCCCGACGTGATTTGACAGTCCGTACTATAAGACTTACAAATTGACATAGTGACTCATTTTATACTCTGTTTGTTTTAGAAGTATAAGATCTAAATTGGAGAAGCAGTAAAAGTCTCGTTTATTGGGACCTTGGCTGTTTTACGAATATTTTAATTTGATGAAATGTACCGAGTGCGATAACACATAGTTTTTGTAGAAAAGCACATGACAGTAAGAATACAAACAAAAAAGCGAACGTTTTTAATCTTTCACTATTCGCACTTTATGTAACGGAACTAAAGTTGAAATACCTTCTGTTGCCCTGACGTTTTGGCTTGGGTTACCCAAGCCATGGTCATTGCGATTTATTGCAAACCCATTACATACAGATACAGTAACATAGTGAGCTTTTTACTGAATCTGAGCAGTTTGATTGTGGAGCAAGATTTCACCTTTCAAGAGTCAATTTGCTTACAAGTTTTCTAAGGCTAGTCGTTAGATTAAATTACATTTCACCAAAAATCTTATCACGTATCACTATTGTTTTTTAATTCTATTCCACCTCAAAGGTAACTTAGCATCATGCCACACGCATAAGAAATGAGAGAGTGAAACAATCTAAAAGTATAGGTATATGCTGTACCTAAATCTCAATTAATAATTTTAACGAAAATTGGTTACCGTAGCAACAAATGTGCACAATAGTAAAAAGTCTACAGTTTCATTTATCAATAAGTAGGACTGTTACATTTAAATGTCAGATATCTCTTACAAAATACATTTTGTTTCTCTGGTCTATCCAGAGGGGTCGAAGCTGATCCTAAAAACTTTTAAGTTTTCGTCTGACCAGAAAACCAAAAACCTTCACGACGGATATCCGAAAAATTCACTAATATTTCGAGTTAGCCATTATTACTCGCATGCCACGCCTGTACAGCTACGTACCTATTTGCATTTCACCGGAAGCACATATTATTTTTAATTTCTGACCCGACTGCTCGTTTATATGGAGGTATAAAATATTTCGACTCCAATAGTCGTTTGTGCAGAATATTTCGTTTCGACCACAAACGTAATTTGTAATTTTTAGTATTCTTTCTTTTTTCTCTTTTGCAATTGTTGGAATTTGGAATTGAATTTGTTTTTCCGTGTTGCCTGCCATTCCGGTTTCATTATACCTGCTATCAGATACGAGGTCGTTCCCAAGGGTAGCCATATTAATGCCTAAATATATAGCATGACTGATTTGTTCAGACGAGAATTTAAAGTATGGTGAAATTCAATTAAATAAGGATACGAATTTCTATTCTATTATCTACATACATATGGCGATAAGAAAAATAAGAAAGACTGAATAGGCTAAATACACAAGAGCATGAACAATCTTCAGCTAAATGCAAAATACATGACAGAGAAACAGAGAGAGGTATGTGAATAAAAGAAAGGAAGCAATAAAAATTCAGATGTGATTGGGACAAGCGGCAAATAGAAACACGTTTGTCGAAGAAAATCCTCGAAGTAAATGTGAAACATTACAAGGAAATTTCAGCGAAACTATTTTAACTAAATTAATGTTCTGAATTTTCTATCATTTTTCAGTTCGTAGAAAATTTAAGTTAATTTATCGAACTTTTGTGCAGACACGTCTGTTTTACCTAATAGTGATAGGAGTCCCATGTACGTGGGTCAGTCATACATGGATTTTCCAAATATAATTTAAACAAACAAGGATATTAGCTCGACGCGTGACTTGGCTAGCCGTTCGTACTAGAACAGCAAAGTAAAGCAACCTTGGCAGAGGTTTACACTTAGATAGGTGACCGCTATGACATTTACATTTATGACAGGTACATACCTACATACATACATAGTCTCACGCCTATATCCCCGAAGAGGTAGGCAGAGGTATATTGTTACACCCACTTTTCGCCACCTTTATTTTAGTCTCACGTAATAGGGGGCGAGCCTATTGCCGTACCGGGCACATTACCAGTGTTTGAAATAGAATTAGTTTTTATTATAAGTCAAATCGATTAGATCGATTGAGTAACATTTTGTTTAGTCTATTGAAAATTTCTGACAATGGTCACACTGAACTGTCACTTCCGTAAGCTTCGCGTTGAGAAATTACCACGTTGTCGTCTCGTACGTAAAATAATTGTTCGCCTTTTGAAAAGCACATCATTGTAGCTACGCGAATAGTGAGTAAACCGCTTTGAACGCCGCCTGATCTAGTGCTGGCAACGGTAAATTGATTGTGAACTATTGATTGACATTTGTGAAAACTGTGAATCTGGTATCGACTTCCACGTGCCAACGTGTCCTGAAAACGTCGCGTTTGAAGCTTAATAGCTAAGTATAAGATACTTCATTCATTTATTTTGGCCAATATACTTGTATGAATGTGTCTAATTTAGCTCAAGCCTGACATCAGCAAGGATAGCGGGTGAGTGAAACCCAATATTGATATTGATTGATTCAAATTCATCGCTGTGCAACGCAGTGCATTGTGTCTGGATCATTGTCTATCGTGGTCAGGTAGATGTATTACATCTTCCACTGCGCACTTCTGATACACCTTCCTGCCTGGCTACGGTAATTCTAGACATAATTTTGGTGCAGAGCTGTAGTTGAAATTTAGCCGCTGTTGCATTACTGAGTATAAACTCAGATTGGTATGAGCTTGTATCTTATCACCTTGTAGACAGTATTGTAGTGTTTGTCAGGTCAGTTATTGTCTAAAATACATAATATTTAATTGTATAAGTTGACCTAGATAATTTGAAACACATTGTCACATAACCTCAATCAGTAATTGTTGATTTGTATTGTTGGAAAATCTAACTTAAATTTGTTGTTGCATTAATAAGTCAGTTTGTTTGGATACATAACAGCTGTATGTATCAATAAATTTAGTAAATTTAGTTTATTGCATAATTATTCATAAACATTGTAATAATCAAACTTGACCTTGCCACTTGGGCGGGTCACATTAATAAACTTTGTTTGTTAGAATATAGATAATATTGCTAGGTAACACATATTCTGTGCTTACTTCATATTGTATATCATAAATAACACAGTTAGTCTGTCTGTTGCAAATAATTAACTAATTAAGTTGAAGTTTCAACTTTATTAATTTGTTATAAGTTATAACTTTGATAACTTTTCTGTTTGTTTCAATATACTGAAACTTTTAATTTTGTTGGGCAGTAAATACCTGTCACTTGCCTGCACTTGCAATAAACAGGCTAATACCTTGTTGGTTTCAAAGAATTGAGAAAAATTAAGTTTGATTGTTAATATTGTTTAACGCTTGTCCGGGCTCTTTTGAAATTTTGATTATGTCAGCTATCAAGGACTTGCGTGCGGCTGCTGGTGCTATTGCATCAGATTTGCGCTGGTTTGCCTCAGCCAGTGCTTTAGTGAACCGGCCTGATCGCCAGCAGGCCCTACTTCAAAGGTACGAGCGGATTGACGATCGCCTGGCAAGTGTGGAACAGCAATTCCGCACTTTCAGCACTTGCTGTCTTGAAGTGTCAATCAATGATTTCACCGCTGACCAGCGAAATAAGGTCAGCGAAGACTATGCCCAGGTCTTAGACCTGTATGATGCTGTCTCCAATACTGCGAGACAACTAGTTGCCGATAGGGAAGGGCAACCCGGCCTGAAGCAGGAGCTTCCTAGGTCAGCACCGGGGCTGGTGAGTAGGCTCCCTACTTTGGACCTCCCCCATTTTGATGGCTGCCTAGGAAGCTACCTGGGCTTCATTAACTTGTTCGACAGCCTGGTGAATGATAGGGCTGACCTTCGGCCGGCACAAAAGTTGGCCTATCTAATGTCGGTACTGGATGGGGAGGCTAAGGGCCTCATCCAGCATCTGCCCGTGTCTGACGAGGCGTACCAGACGGCTCGGGACCTAATCACCCGTAGGTACCATAACAAGCGTGGCCTCGCCGACACGCATATTGAGCAGATTTTGGGCTTGCCGACGCTCACCCGGGTCTCTGGGTTGCGCACCCAACTGTTGAACCCGCTTTTGGTGGCCATCAACGCACTTAAGTGCCTTGACCTGCCCGTGGACCAATGGTCCTATCTATTGGTGCACATTGTGCTGAAGAAGCTGCCTGCCGACCTGAGGTCGCGTTTTGAACAGCGCTTTGGTGGGGATAGCGCGACCCATCTGCCCCCCTTTGCTGACCTGGAGAAGTTCCTGGAGGATGAGTGCCGGGTCTTGGACAACTCCGGTGGTGACACGCCGGCTAAGTCGCAGCCGCCCAAGGTCAAGGAGCAGGCTCGCGTTCACACCCGAGCCAGTGTTGACCGGCGCCCTCCTCGCTTTGCAGTCACGCAGAGCCCAGTGGAGTGCTCCTACTGCAAGGTCACGGGGCACAGAACGGCCAGTTGTAGGGCATTCTTGGACCTGCATGTCGCCTCTCGTAGGCGCATCGCGAATGCCCGCCGCCTTTGCTTCTCTTGTTTGGGGTCCCACTACCAGCGAGACTGCCCAAATTCTCGCCCCTGTCCTCACTGTGGAGGACAGCATTTGGACATTCTTTGTATGAATGCCAGAGAGGTTGGCCGCTTGTCCAACCAGCCGACGCCGCGCACGGGCGGGTGTTTTGAAGGTGGCAGCCGAGGCTCACCGGCGCGTAGCCGAGAGTCGCCTCGCTCAGTTGATCGCCACTCGCCCCGCTTGGAGAACCGTAGCGTGCGCACGCCTCCTCTCTCTCGCGCACCTGAATGTGCGACCGCGCAACGTCACCAGCACCATGACTGCTGCCCCAGGTACTCCCCTCCTTTGGCGGAGCGTCCCCGCCTTGACTCGCGCCCACCTCGTTTTGGGCGGGTGCGTCACTATGACCCCCCACAGATGGCGCGCGGATTGAGTCATCGCGCCCTTGAGGACTTCAAGCCGCACCCCCATTTTGATTTGCCTGGTCCTGGCCAACGGTCGCCGCCCAGGCAACAATAGGTCATTGACCCCTGCCCTATAACGCCAACCTCCCCCATTGAGACCGTTATCCTACCAACGGTTGCTGTTAGGGTCTGGGGACCCACGGAGACCTCTGTTGTTGTCCGTGCTATATTGGACACAGGTTCACAAGGTTGCATTGTTTCCACTTATTTGGTAGGGCAGGTTAAATTAAATATGGGTTCATTTCCAAATTGTATACGGGGCATAGGTGACGTAGCCTCTAATGTTGAAGGGCAAGTTAAGGTTTTGTTTGACCCTGTTGAATCTTCACACCCGAGGATTAAAACCTCGGCTATTGTGCTGAAGAATATTTTGGGTATGCATCCACAGAAGCAGCTACCTGCTGCTGTGGTGAATTTGACATCGGGATTGGAACTGGCAGACCCCAAATTTTACACACCGGGACAAATCGACTTGTTGATTGGCTCTGATGTCCTCGGTGGAATTTTGATTGGTGGGAAACGGGTCTTGGTGCCAAATGGTTTGACTGCCATCCCGACCATATTTGGATTTGCTTTGATGGGACCTGTACCTAGGGACCCCCCTCCACCCGAACTTGATAATTTGTTGGCTGTAGGCTCTGCTCTCTCTGATGCAGTTCAGAGGTTTTGGGAGGTAGAGGAGCCCCCTCAAGTTGCCCGTTTGAATCCAGAACATGAGGAGTGCGAGCTGTTCTTCCAGAACAACACTGGTCGACTCCGTTCTGGTCGGATTATTACGAGGCTTCCCTTCCTGTCTGTTCGGCCTCCGCTTGGTGAGTCACGACCTTTAGCCGAAAAGAGGTTGTTGGCCATGGAGCGCCGCATGGGTCGTGATCCGGAGCTCAGACAGAAGTACATTGAGTTCATGAGGGAATATGAACAGTTGGGACACATGTCTGTGTCAAATTTGGATTGGCGTTCGGTGGAGCATTACTTTCTCCCGCATCATGCGGTATTGAAGCCATCGACTGGCAAGCTGCGCACAGTGTTTGATGGTTCTGCGCAGACTTCAACAGGCGTATCCTTGAACCAGTGCTTGCATTCTGGTCCTAAGTTGGTCAAGGACCTTTGTGACGTCATCACCAGCTTCCGACGACATCAGGTTGTCTTTGTGGCCGACATAAAAATGATGTTCAGGCAGACGATTATCCACCCTGATGACCGTCGCTTCCAGCTGATCCTTTGGAGAGAGTCTCCTCGCGATCCCATGGTCGTCTACGAGCTCAATACAAATACGTACGGGTTAAGGTCAAGCCCCTACTTGGCAATACGTTCTCTTTGGGAGCTCGCAGACCGCGAAGGCCTACGTTTCCCAAGAGCCTCCGCCATCTTGAAGGACGATATTTACGTCGATGACATTTGCTCGGGCGCCTCCACAGCGGACGAGGCGATCCTCCTGCGGGACGAATTGATAGGTATTTTGGCCTCCGCTGGTTATGAGTTGCGTAAATGGATTTCCAACTCACCAGCGCTTTTGGAAGGCTTGCCAGAGGATCATCAGCAGGATCCACATTTGTTTGAGATTGTTGACAATCCCGCCATGATGGCTGTTCTCGGCGTTCAGTACAGACCAGTCCAAGACATCTTTACATATAACGTAGACTTGAAATTGCCGTGTTCTTGGACTAAACGTCTCGTATTGTCTACTGTCGCCAGAACCTTTGATCCGAACGGTTGGATCTCTCCAATTATATTTTGGGCAAAATGCTTCTTGCAGAAGCTTTGGACAGCAGGATTGACCTGGGACGAACCTCTGCACGGCACTCTTGTTGAGGAATGGACCTCTTTTGTATCCTCACTTCCTGCCGTCAACGAGATCTCCTTGCCTCGTCCCATCCTTCCTCCCGGGAAGTACAAGGCCACCCTTCACGGGTTTTGTGACGCCTCGGAACGTGGTCACGCCGCCGTGGTGTACTTGCGCACAGTTAGTGCCTCAGGTCAGGTGAGGGTTTCCCTGATCATGGCAAAGAGCAAGGTGGCACCCCTTCGGACATCTCTGACCATTCCAAAATTGGAGCTCTCGGGAGCAGCCCTTCTTGTACGCTTGTTGAACCACGTGTCCAGTACTTTGGGTAAAAGCATTTGCATTAATGGGACCTACGCCTGGACAGACAGCCAAATTGTTCTTTGTTGGTTGAAGGCTTCTGTCCACACTTTGGAGGTATTTGTCGCTAATCGCGTTTCCCAAATCCAGAAATCCGAAGTCAAACTTGTTTGGAGACACGTGCCAGGTGAGCTCAACCCCGCTGATTGTGCCTCGCGCGGATGCTTGACGCCTAGTTTGATAGGTCATTCGCTGTGGTGGGGTCCGGAATGGTTGAGTCGACCAGAAATTGATTGGCCTCGAACGCCAGTTTTGAATACTTCTAATTTGCCGGGTCTACGAACACTCGCTCTTGAGAAGGTAGAATGCGCCTTCGACCCCGATTTTTTGTTGAATCGTTACAGCTCCCTCGACAAGTTGTTAGGTGTCACTGCTTGGATAAAGCGTTTTGTTTTTAATTTTAGGCACCCACAACAGAAACGACTGACACCGTTTCTCTCACCACAGGAACGACAGGAGTCCCTCACCTTTTGGGTTCGTTCTGTGCAATTGGCGCATTTTGAAAAGGAGATTGCTATCCTTAAATCAGGGAGATCGAAATTGTCGGGAGCTGTATCTAAATTGAACCCCTTTTTGGACGAAACGGGTCTCTTGCGCGTTGGAGGGCGTCTCAAGAACGCCAACCTCCCTTACGGAGCACGTCACCCCCTTTTGTTACCTAAGGACGGTCATTTGGTACGCTTGTTGGTAACTGACCGTCACCTTAAAAATTCGCATGCTGGTTGTAATGCGCTCTTGGCCATTTTGCAACGCGAGTTTTGGATCTTGTCTGCCCGAAGAATTATTCGGAGTGTAGTCTTTCGCTGCATCCCTTGCTATAAGCTCAAGGCTTCTACCATGCAGCCCTTGATGGGAGACTTACCGGCAGATCGCGTAACTGAGAGCAGGACGTTTGACGGTGTTGGCACGGACTTCGCTGGTCCCTTCTTGGTGAAAACGTCGACACTTCGAAACAGCAAGACTGTTAAGGCCTACTTGTGTGTTTTTGTTTGTCTTTCCACAAAGGCCGTACATTTGGAACTGGTCTCCTCGCTTACGACCGAGGCGTTTGTAGCCACATTTGACAGATTTGTATCCCGCAGAGGGCTGCCTTCCTTGATCCGTTCTGACTGCGGCACTAACTTCAAGGGCACCTATAATTATTTGAATGATGTTGTTAATTTTCTTGAAACCAACAAAGCTGATTGATGATAGGCTTGCCCGACGTGGGATAAATTGGTTGTTTTCCCCACCAAATTGTCCACACTGGGGTGGTATATTTGAGGCCGCCGTAAAATCGGCCAAAACACACTTGCGCAGGACAATCGGTGAATCTGTCCTTACATTTGAGGAACTCGCAACTGTGTTTTGTAAGATCGAGGCCGTTTTGAACTCTCGGCCGTTGTGCCCGATCTCCTCAGATCCGAATGATTTGGAGGCCCTTACGCCGGGCCATTTTTTGATTGGTCGCCCACTTGTCGCCTTGCCTGAGTACCCCTATATTGATACGAGACCTGGTCGTCTCTCGCGTTTTGAATTAGTACGCCAGATTACTCAGAGCTTTTGGAAACGTTGGAATTTGGAATATTTGCACATACTCCAGCAACGCGTTAAGTGGACCGACAAGACCGATCCACCCAAGATTGGTGACCTCGTTTTGATCAAGGAGGCTAACCTTCCGCCACTCAGATGGCGCAGGGGGCGCATCCTTCATTTGGTAACTGGGGCTGATGGAGTTCCCCGATTTGCTGAGGTCTTGGTGGACGGTTCGATTCTGAGGAGAGCGGTTGCAACATTGTCACGTCTACCAACCGATTAGCGGACCGGTAGGCCGGTCCGGGGCGGGTGGATGTTTGAAATAGAATTAGTTTTTATTATAAGTCAAATCGATTAGATCGATTGAGTAACATTTTGTTTAGTCTATTGAAAATTTCTGACAATGGTCACACTGAACTGTCACTTCCGTAAGCTTCGCGTTGAGAAATTACCACGTTGTCGTCTCGTACGTAAAATAATTGTTCGCCTTTTGAAAAGCACATCATTGTAGCTACGCGAATAGTGAGTAAACCGCTTTGAACGCCGCCTGATCTAGTGCTGGCAACGGTAAATTGATTGTGAACTATTGATTGACATTTGTGAAAACTGTGAATCTGGTATCGACTTCCACGTGCCAACGTGTCCTGAAAACGTCGCGTTTGAAGCTTAATAGCTAAGTATAAGATACTTCATTCATTTATTTTGGCCAATATACTTGTATGAATGTGTCTAATTTAGCTCAAGCCTGACATCAGCAAGGATAGCGGGTGAGTGAAACCCAATATTGATATTGATTGATTCAAATTCATCGCTGTGCAACGCAGTGCATTGTGTCTGGATCATTGTCTATCGTGGTCAGGTAGATGTATTACATCTTCCACTGCGCACTTCTGATACACCTTCCTGCCTGGCTACGGTAATTCTAGACAACCAGACTCCGCGCTGCTACTCAGAATTTCCTAATAGAAAAACCCAATAACACTATGCCCGACTCGGGGATCGAACCCGAGACCATCCAATCCCACGCGCACATTTATGCCGGCAGACCAACGAGGCAGTTTACATCTACATCAGATATTTGTGGCTGAAAACGTGGTTCTGTAGCCACGTAAAGCCTTGACCTCCCGGTTCTTGTTTTAAATCATCATTAGGCTACGCTGGAGGCTATCGGGCGGGCTATTTCTCCATTACCAGAGCTAGCACACAACACGAAAAAAACAACCAAGCTTTGCGTGACAGCAATCGCCTTTTTTAGACTCACGCCTGTATCCCCAAAGGGGTAGGCAGAGGTGTGATATTACACCCCCATTTCGCCATGAATTAGAATAGGTCCCACGGAATAGGGGGCGAGCCTATTGCCGTTACCGGGCACATCACTAGACTCCGTGCTGCCACTGCGAATTCGGAAAAACCCAGTAACACTTTTGCCCGACCCGGGTATTGAATCCGGGACCTCCGATCAGCAGTCACTTACGCTATCCACTGGACCACGGAGGCAGTCTAATCACCTTAACCTCATTTAATAACTACGATATTTTTGCTACATATCCCTTCAGTTAAAAAGATTGCAATATTCCTCTTTGCCAACGTCTTATAATTACTATTCTGTCATAATATTATTATATTTTATCTCACATTATAATTAGTTGAGGTTTGTAAGGATAGAAGCGAGTGACGTTCCGTTGTCTCTGCCTACCCCGACGGGAGAAAGGCGTGAATATATGTATGTCTATCACTTAGTTAGACAATCTTTTGTATATTGTTGCTATATTTGTTCACTTGCTTTTATTTCTGGAACAGATTACTAAGGTGCTGAACTTTTGATTGCTTAGTAGAGTTTCGTCCTTGCAGCTTTCTCAGAACTATCCAATACACTTCTGATTAAATTCGTTGCGAGTTTCAGGGCAGTTAAACTTTCTCCGAGACTTCAGGAGTATTAAAACTCGGTGTCTTCTATAGTCACTGCTGCTCTATCTAGGTTCACAGGTAATATTGAGGGCGGAATTGTCCTTTGAAATCCTTATAATAAACTGTATCATCACTTAAGGTTTTTTATTTTATTTTATAGACTCACGCCTTTTTTTCCCGAAGGGGTAGGCAGCGGTGTAATATTACACCCACATTTCACCATGAATATTTAGGTCCCACGTAATAGGGGGCGAGCCTATTGCCCTTACCGGGCACATCACCAGACTCCGTGCTGCTACTGAGAATTCGGAAAAACTCAGTAACACTTTTGCTTGACCCGGGAATCGAACCCGGGACCTCCGATCAGCAGACGCATACGCTATCCACTGGACCACGGAGGCTGTCACTTAAGATTACATATTGTAAAGTCAATTTATAAGTGGGTACTTTCCAAACTCTATTTTATATGTCATGTGCCATCACAGCCTTACGCAGTTCACAGCTGAAAGTATTATTATACTTCTCCTAATTGTGAGTCTATGGGAGGACTTGGTCTAATATACGACGGTGGCCAGACAAGATGCTATAGGGTTTAATGACAAGTTTTCTGTCTCTTCCATAGGATACTTTATTTTTTTAAAGACAACTTCCTCATTAGGACTAAATCCTGTGTCGCGGGGGACTTTACAAACATACAAGAATCCCACAAGGTGTTGTTTCGTGGGGAGATCGAACCCACAACACTTTGGCACAGTCTCAAGCGGAGAGGCGGCCGCTTAAACCACTACGCCAACCGTGCAGTCAAAAAATACCTATTTGCTTCGTGTATTTTACGTACAACGGCCACGAAATGGAATGGGGTGTAACACTTTGTTTTCTTAATCCGGAGATGGATGTGTATGGTTTCCAAAATCTTTATACTGTAACACATATTTTGTTTAACCGGTAGCCACTTTGACCGAAATAAAACAGAATCAATGCTGCTTAAGTATTAACGCACAATGGCCGGGCAATGTCATCTATTATGTATAGTTTAAGGATAATGTGAGTTTAGTGTTATCTACGACGCCGAATGTTAGCTGTTGGTTGATATTTAGTTTTATTTTTATATACATTAGTAAGTTTGGCATGTCGACTTGAATGGTGATAGATACAAAGATTTTTGATGTTCAGTAAACGTAAGTAAATTAACAAAATATAATGAATGTTGATATTTTTCTGGTATCGCTTAATTATTCACAAATTTACGAAAATTGCCGGTGTTACTTTTCTCTAATTGTAATATAGAAGTACTTTCCTTTATGAATTCCTAATTTTTTGTGTTTTATTTACTAGTTTATAAGATAAACAGCGATTTGGATATTTAGTACCTAAGTTTACCATTCGTAAATTTTTACCGAGAGAATTACTTGTCACAGGATCATCGTGGTAGAGCAATATATGAAAAAGGAACCTATTACCAGATCGTAGTTTAATACTTTCATATATTTTAGAATATCGCCGATAAAAGAAAAGATTTACTGTGGACTAGCACTTTCAAACCATGCGAGAAAATATAATTTTGACACTTTTACAAATATTAATTTTACTTTATCATTTGTGAAGACATAGATAATTACAATATTCAATAATCCATTTATAAATAAATACACGTAATTTTATACTTATATTAAATTATAGTATACAGCAAAATATAACAATCAAACAACTCGATAATAACGTAAAAATAAGTAGCATAGAAACATAACACATTTGCCTGAAATAGAACATAAAATAAAACATACACCTATGTAATAATTACACCTTATTCTCAACCATAATAGTCACTAGAATAGCTCTACCCCTCAACCGTGGGCTGTATAAATATAAACAAGCAAGGGGAAACCCTCCCTAACTAATTAGTTCTAACCTAATTAGCGTGCTCTTCTTCGGCCGACCTTTAAGTATGACCAACAACGCTCCAATGCTTCATCAATATTAACCATATAATAAAAATACAAGCCTACAAATTAACCGGAAACCAAAAAAAAGAAACGTCTCTACTAATTTCTGTTTCCATATCCAAGTTTTATTTCGTGAAAATTGGTAAATTAAATATGCACTTACCTGGTTATTAAATTCGGGTGTGCGCGATCCAAATTCGAAATACACTGATTTGATTGGCCCCGCGGTCGAGAATTCAGAAGGGGGTAAGTGCGAAAGAACGTTAAGACGCGTGCGGCCACCCGGGCTGCCCGTAGGACTATGACGCGCGGCGTGAGGCAAGGCGACGTACTCTGCACTAAAATGTACTGCCTTTGTGGATGCCCGCGTTATATCAATAAGTTGTATGGATTTATTACTTTCATGAAATTTTGGGCTTGATTTTGAGTTGGTTGGTGTTGTTTCTTGTAAATACTGGCGCTGCGTGCGTTTGTGCGTTTCATTTATGTTTCATGAAGACTATAGATTTCATGTGGTTGAAGTTATGCTGGTAATAATAAATGAGGTAACATTTTGGTACGGTTTACAGAATTTAATCGAATTAGATTACAAGCGGGATTTTGTTTATGGAAAGCTCTTTCAACTGAACATTAAGAATAAAATTGCTTTTTTAGAGGAACTAACTGATTTAGTTGGTCGCTAATCTTATTATTTTGTAGCTAGTCAATTTAATTAGACTGCAGACGTTCATGTGTTGGTTCCGTTGTGTATTTTTTCTCTTAAGGCCTACCGCAATACTCTTGGATCGATTCTCGGTTTCGTACAATGATTTTCTATACTTAAATTCTTATTACAGCTTATGAAATTACGAAAAACGGTTTCAGAAAAATAATAGGAACTGAAAATGTTAGAAAATATTGTGATATATTCCGAGACTTATAACATTTTCATTTTCACAGGTAGTAGAGCCTTGCTGATTTCAGCATGAATGGGCCGGCTCGACCGGGGAAGTAGTACCCTCTAACAGAAAATCGACGTAAAGTAACAGTACTTAAACTGCGCTACAGCACCTAATGGAGAGACTTCGCATATTTAAAAATATTTCTGTGCATTTATCCGCTGATAACAAATAGACACAAATATTCTTAGTAACACTTATCTATGCACATAAATAAAATAGGAGTGTCTGTTTGTAATATTTTGATATTCATTTCAAAGAGACCTTGATAGGCTTACGAGGTACTGTCTGGTAAATAAATTACAGCTTAGCATCTCAAAATGTCACTGCGTGAACTTGACAAAAAATAAGTCAATTATCAAGTACAATTATAAGTTACACGATACCACGTTGACTAATATTTCTCTGACCAGGGATCTGGGTGTATTATTTGACAGCAAGCTATCCTTAAATGAGCATGTAGAGAAAATCGTTAACAATGCTTTCAAAATGTATGGCTTCATTATGAGATCTTCTATTGACTTCAAACGGCCCGACACCTACCTTTACTTATATAAGACGCTTGTACGATCACAGCTCGAATATGCTGTCTCTATATGGAGCCCGTTCTATCAAAAATATATCGATCAGATCGAGAAGGTTCAGAGTAAGTTCTTACGAGCTATGCACTACAGGTGTAATCGAGATTTTTTGTCATACCCACAATTGCTGAGGGTGTACAATCTAATGACACTAGAAACCAGACGCAAGTTTTTGGAGGCAAATGTACTGCATGACATTGTCCACAATAAATTTGATGCAATCGACATTACAAGCAAATTATGTTATGCAGTCCCTCGTACAGTTCACAAACGTAGTGTTCGAGATCTAATGACACTAGAAACCAGACGCAAGTTTTTGGAGGCAAATGTACTGCATGACATTTTCCACAATAAATTTGATGCAATCGATATTACAAGCAAATTATGTTATGCAGTCCCTCGTACAGTTCACAAACGTAGTGTTCGAGCGGGTACCTTGTTTGCGCTCAATACTTGTCGAACTAACTCTGGACTGCGTTGCCCCATGCGTCGAATAGTTGAGTGTTAAAATAATAACTTCAATGATATTGATATTTTTATATATTCTAAACCTAAATTCAGAAAGAGTGTAATTAAAATATGAGACCACAATTGTTAGGGTGATGTTGTATAGCAATCATAATAAAATGATTGTTGATTATTGAATTGAATGTTAATTATAATTTTATTGAGTTTTATTAAGATTATGTATAGTCCCTTAAATATAATTGTAATTGTTAATTAATTTACATGTACAGTCAGTTGGTGACGTCACAGAAAAACAAACAAAACTCCTGCGTCTACACACACACACACAATAAAACTATTACGAGTAATAAAAAAAATTAAAATTAATTTCGATGTATTTTCCTTTTTTTTTCAGCATATTTTTACTTTAATTATTATTTGCTTTCATAACTTTGTATATAATGATGTAATTATTCAAGTAATGTAACGCATTTTAGTGGCATCTTATTGCTTATTTGTCCTTTGAGAATTTGCGGACGATGTAGTGGGCTGCAATATCAACTATTCGTTGTGCTGTACTGTAATGTGTAAACATATGTTGTAGCTGTTTATTGTCCCCTAAATAAATAAATATTAAAATAACCGCTTTGTACTAAATGCAAAATTATGGATGTACTAGTCGACGCCAGTGGCTTCGCACGCACATATTTTCGAATTTCCCGTTTTGCCTGATCCCGTGGGAATTTCGGGAAATCCCGTCTTAGTGCAACCCTACGGTGCCCAAGGAACATACATGCTAAATTTCATCTTCTTACGGCCAGTAGTTTCGGCTGTAGCGTGTCTGTCAGTCAGTCAGTAACGCAAGGATTTTATATATTAAAATTAACGGTACATAAACTCAAATTACATTATTTACAATTTTTGTCTGTCTGTCTGTTTGTTCTCGCTAATTTGTGGAACGGCTGAACCGATTTTGACGGGAGACTTTCACTGGCGGATAGCTGATGTACCAAGAAGTAACTTAGGCTATAAATTAACCGGGTACGCGAAGTAGTTCCCTCAGGACGCGGGTGAAACCACGTCAAACAGCTAGTTATACATAAATAACATACACACACAGAGCATATGATTGTACTCAGCACACTAAGATTTTTCCAGGGTGGGAATTGAACCCACAACCTAATCTGTCACTAGCCACTACACGAGAGAAGTCAATAATATATTAATTATAAGAATTATGTACTCCTAATTAGCTCATGTATGTAGCCACACATACAGAGTACACATAACACCGATGCATGTTATTTCTCTTGTAAACACGGTTGTACAAAGCTGTGTAGTTGACTCACAACGTTGTGTACATCATTAAGTTAGTTAGCGTATGCAAATGTGCGCTGCATCACATTTGTTAGTATTACATACGTTATTATGATAAATGTCTGAATCGGGAAATAGATATATCATATTTTGAATTTATGCATTGATATTACTAGCTGACCCGTCAAACGATCAAACGATGTTTTGCCTCAGGTTTTTAATTGGGGTTCAATTTCATTTTAAGAGCTGAGTTCTTGTCGGTGGGGCCCCTGCTATGTACTCCTATCTTCAACCAGCGCTTTGACCTCCAGATACGAGTTTACTTTTACTATTTCCTTAACTTGATCTATGTAAGTCTTTCTGGATCTACGCCTTGTTCTCTCCTTCCTGCTATTTTTCCTACGAAAAACCGTATCGATATTTTTCTCTTCATCCGACATAACATTTTTATAAAAACAGCTGGGAATTGGGGATATAGGTATTATGGCAAGTCTTAAAAAATAAAAGTACTGACACAAAGTGTTGTCTCGTGTAAAAATCAAACTCATTACACACCGAGCATAACCAAAGGGCAGAGGCGACCGATTAAACCACAATGTCATGCGTGCAGTCATTCAAAGAAGATGCTTTTTTACCAACTTCAAAGAAAGGAGGAGGTTCTCAATTCGGCCGGTATATATATTTTTTAAACTAACAAATTTTTACTTTTACTAACCAACACTCAACTTTCCCTTATTTGTTCAGAAAACTGCCTTCACAAACAAAACCTGTCATATCTATTTAAGTCAGCAATCGAACTGCAGCTAAAATAAAAAAGGTCAGCCAATGTTTAGCGAACTGTATAGCTAAAACGATCGGTTGACAAATGGCTCTATCGTCGAGTTAATTATAAATATGCGGTGACCGACGGCCGGTGAGCCGTGAGTTGGCTATCAATTGGAATATACAAGGCACTACATATTGATTTAAGGCTTTTGCGCCTTTTTAGCACGGAGAGTAAAGCTATATCAATTTGTGAGGTTAAAGAGTTATTGTTTGTTTGAGCGTGCTAATCATAGGAATTTATATCCGTCAACATGGCGCTTGCAACAGTGCCGTAATATTGGTTACTCAAAATAAATGTACGTGGTATATATCCGTAGGAATAGTAAAAAGTGTCTAGTATACTTTATTGAGTGTGTATATTTTATTGACAAGGGCTATAGACCAGCATTTCCCAAAGTATGAGTCGCGGCCCACTGGTGGGCTTTTTTTCTTAAACTGCTAAAAAATGGGTCTCCACATTTATTTTTTTGTTGGATGGTTCGGCGCTCTGACAACACTGGAAACCAAACTGCGTGGTAATAAAAATTTACAACCATCTGCCACAAAAGAGAGTCTCACTGGTGTCTGAAAATAACTTTTTAACTTTTTAATTGACAATAAAAACAGTGTAAAATTATATTTTGAAGATAAGATAATGGCAATAAAATTATATTAAATTGTGTTCTATTATATGTTAATTGTGTTTTATTCATTAAATTTTCATAATTGCAATTTCGATATTTTGTTTGTTCTAAATAATTTGTAGTGAATGACGTGGTTACAATAAAATAATGATTAGTGAGCACGCGCGGCGTTCTTGCTAGCCTATAGCGAACTGATTTGTAATATATTTTTTAATTTATATATTTCAATTAAATTGTTTTACAACTGTATACTTATTTAGATTTAAACTATTATTTACAACTTAAAATATATAATAGAACAAATACTATACAATTTATAATACACATCTGTACAGGAACTGGGATACGCCCTGCAAGACAGAATATTATGTTGAGAAAATATTCACATGTTAACCTACAGGTATCATTTTCTCAAAATATTCGCGTAAATAAATGAATCGGTTGAAATTTAATTGAAGTTATAGACTATTCAATAACGCGTTGTCACCACGGGTGCGGAGCAGTAGTTAAAATTAATTACTGAAATAAATCGACAGCTAGTTGATATAATAAAAAATACTCTGGCCTTAACCATGGAATATCGTTATTACTTTGGATTGTGGAGGGCAGACAGGCAGTCGTTCTGTGGAAAATCTAATACTTAGCCAAATCCGGCTAGACTAGTAAGCGGACGCCATTGTGAAAATTCTTGGATGCATCTATGATAGCGCTCTAGGGTGTGATGATCATCAAAATCCGTTAAAAGAAACGTTTTTGGGTTAAAGAGTTATAAACATTTATCCATCCATCATTTCGCGTTTATGAGTAGGATGTGATTCGTAATATTGTAGGTACATCGTAATCTATAGACTCATACCTGTATTTCCGAAGGGGTGAGGCAGAAGTGTTATATATAGATGTTATATATGTTTCGGGGAAGGAAAAAGTGTTATATTATACCCACGTAATATTTGTAGACGTTAATAAATGACGGTGTTATAAAGAAACAGATACATATATTCACACACACGAACCGTGAAAAATTACTCTCAATTAATGACAATTGTATTAAAATGTGAACAATAGGCATTGCATATAGCATTTGTAGTACCTAGCGTAAACAAGATGTCTCAATAGTCTTGGCTACTGCATGCACTTTTTGTGTTGGCAGCAAACAGTGTCTGGTTTATTTTGGCATCGACCGAAAAGCACCGGTTCAAATGGCTATGGGGAGTTGCAAGGTGTAGTTTTATATAATGTACAGCTGTATTATTTTTTGGACTAATAAGCAAGGAATTTTATGAAAAATGGCTAAAATATTCAACAACTGCAAAAGTACCAGTTTATGTAAGTAAATGTGAGTATAACAAAGGTCTATTTCATACTTGAAATAGACCTTTATTATACTCAAATTTATTTACATCTCTATATCGAAATATAACACTTGACTTTTCTTCAATTTCATTTAACTTTATAATATTTATTATACAAATAAAAGAAGGCTCTTTTAATGTACCGCTTTATATTGTTATATAGTAAACTTATACAAATATTGGACTCGGTAAGTTAGGTTAGGTAGGTTCTTAGCGTATCGCTGGGCGTATCGCTGGGCGTATCGCTGGCAAACACTTAAATTTTTTAGGCCCAGAAAGCAGCCACGCTGTCTGCATGTTTGGAGGCAGTCAACAGTTCTTCGTGCGTGCAAGTTTTTGGGTACGTAGTGCACGATGTTAGGTGGGACATCGTTTGGCTTGCACCGCAAACAAGCCAAATCGGTACCGTCCGAGAGTCACCATCTTAACATGTTTTCTTTGCACCGGCCGACCTGAGTCTGGAGTCTATTAAATGATTTCCAGACAGACCATGGCGAGCTCTGGTGGAGGACTCCCGGCAGGTGACACGAAAGAAGATGGTAGAAAGGTCTCTCCTCGCCATAGGTCGCACATCGCCTTTGATGACTCCTGGGTCAAAGGATAGACACTTTTGACAAAGTTGCTTCGGCTCTTCAGTGGTGTCTGCACTGGGATGTGCTAATACAATGAGTGCCGTGGGCCACAGTCCATCTTGGATCTTATAAGTTACTATGATATAATATGTATGTATTTTATAAGTTTTCCGTAATATTAATTTTATCTAAACTTTTACCTAATGTAGTAATTTAAAAATCAATTTAATAAATGTTCGTCTAGTTACACTAATTATTTTAATAGTCCATAACTATAAATAATACTATCGCAATACCTGAGAATTTTATTTGTTAGTATTAATTAAGCAAGCAAGCCAATCAAAACTGAACTTCAAGTCGTTTAGAGCAGTTACTCGTAGTTGCTTTCAGTTAATTGAAAGTAAACATTGAAACATTTAATGGTAGTTACATAACATAACATAACTTAACGTCTTTATCCCCGAAGGGGTAGGCAGAGGTGTGACTCTCACTTCGTCAGTAATCTTCGGTCGCAATGTAATAGAGGCGAGTCTGCCATCTACTGGGCGCATTATTAAGCGAGCGAAAATTAACATGTTTAATACACACATAACTTCGAAAAGTCTGAGGTGTGTGCCCGGGGTACCTGGGGCTCGAACCCGAGACCATCGTCTCAGCAGTCCGTTACGTACTAGTGGTGCACGTAACGGACTGACACTGTGGTAGTTTTGAGATAAAAATTTTATTATATGACTATGTCTAAGTTAATAAAAGTCGATGCGTTCTTGTAAAGCTGTGCTATATAGTGATTATGGTAAGCAGACTGCATGACAAGCAAATTATTTTGTTTTTTCATTCACACATAATGGCGTACCAATTTGTCGCTACAAATTTTTTGTTGCAACATAAAAGTTTCAAAATAAGACCTCATTAACTTTATAGTCCATACATAAGTAGGTATATATAAAGACATCTCCTGATTGACATGTCAGCGCAGAGCCTTAGCTACAGGAGCTAGAAACATGAAATTTGTACAATGGCTATTTTTTACCCGTTTTGTCCGTGTGGTGACGGATTAAGAATACGGAATGTCACCACCCCATAGCATCCCATGGGTGTCGTAAGAGCCGTCAGAGGGAGCATATTATGCAGAGAACAGCACTGGAAGAGAAGGAAAACTTGATACAAACACTATACCAACTCGTTTGGCCAGCGTGGCATAGAAGGCCATTTCCTCCTTTCAAAGGAGAGGACTAGTCCAGCAGAGGACTGTTAAAGGCTGATGATGATGATAATGCACAGATTTGGCTGCTAGAGTTTGACATTAGCTCCATACAAAATATGTCAAATATGTATCTCTAGTAGCCAAATCGATGGATAGATCAAATATGAAGACCGGCCGTTAGTCTACCAATATTCGAACCATTTTGTTTTACTTTTAACTGTGAGCCCAGGAATAAAGGTGGGCCTGGCTTTGGCGATCAAAAGTAACACCCGTAATCCCAAAGCTAATGATACGATTAAAGTGATATATGCCTTAAATGGATGTTCTTTTATATCTGAGTTTTTTATACGCTAAATTAAAGGATAAGTTGTGTACCTTAATAATTGCTGGAGGTGAGAAATGGGGATTTTATTGCGACAGCGTTGCGAATGTTAAAATAATAGGTGGTTTTAGTAAGCTGGATTTAACGTAAGGGTTTTTTTAACACCCGACCTAAAAAGGGCAGTGTTGAGATTGCCTACCTGTATGTGTTATCTTAGCTACTAAAAGAATGGATCCATTGTGACCCGTTTTTTTTTTCTTTTTAACGTTAATGCTGACGTGGTCAGGATGGTTCGGAACTACAATTAATGAAGATCTATATATGCAACATTTTTGATTTTAGGTTTTAGTTAAGCGTTACTGGTTCTCAGTACGACGCGCTCACGGCACTAAAATCAGTGAACCACTAGAAACGGCTTCTTTATAACTGTGTTCGTTACTTGAAAATAAAGTTCTCCGTGACAAAGGATATATCTAGTGCGAAAGTGACTTTACAAAAATCGGTCATCTTGTAGTCAGATATACAGCGCACTTTTTTCTGTCAGGATAGCCAGACACAACAGAACCGCCACTGACTTCTATCCTTACAAACCTCACGCGCTTGTAGTCAGACCTTTTTAAAACAATTATGTGTACCTGAAAGTTTACAGTTTGCCTGAAAGTTCGCAGATCCAGCTTTCTACTCCGATACAACACGAGCTTGTGGTATTGTTTCCATTCGCCGGCGGTTGACACTAAGATAAAACGAAATTCAGAAAGTTCAGACAAACTAGCATTGTCTTGTAACAATTTTCTTCGCCCAAGTACATCTCAGTTTCATAAAGTAGGACAAACTGCCGGTCATTTTTATGTAAAAGTATATAAACTTAGGCTAAAAACTACAATAATGTAGTTTTTGTTTTTATTAAGATTGTAAGCTAGATAAACAAAAGGTATTCTTAATTGAAGACGTCATATATGTTGTATATTACAGTATTAATGTATTTTACTAGAGTTTTAGTTCAGTTCAGTATCAGTTTATTTAAGGGTACTGACTCTCCGATGCGATTGTCAAAAATCTTCATACCGGCCAGGACCGACGGTTTAACGTGCTCTCTGAAGCACGGGGCAAGTGATATTAAAAATTTAATACGCACAACCAGAACTCCGTGGTTTGCGCCATGGATTCGAACCCGATACCCTCTGCATAACATTCCGTTGTTATCTCCACTAGGCTATCGCTTTTCTTTATAGTATTTTCTGATAAAAATATCTCTCAGATAATATTCACCAACATATTCACTGCTTTTATTTAACGCTAGTATTTACATATACAACCGACTACGACCGCTAACCTGGAAGAATAAAAATAAAACTAAACAACACACCGCTACGAGCGGC
Source organism: Euclidia mi (assembly GCA_944739405.2). Classification (NCBI taxonomy): domain Eukaryota; kingdom Metazoa; phylum Arthropoda; class Insecta; order Lepidoptera; family Erebidae; genus Euclidia; species Euclidia mi. Next base: position 14,510,727 of record OX123205.2, on the reverse strand, counting down.
TACGAGGCTACGGGAGCACGTAGCACGTGTAGAGCTCTACGACTAACGTATGGAACGTCCATAGCAGTAAGAGTAGTTTGAAATATTTAAACTTAATTTAATGCTGGCTTTATTTGAGACGAATAAGGTGAATTATATTTTGTATAAAAACAGGCAAGTATACTTATGTTTTAGAAATAGATTTTTTTAAGTAATTTAGAAATATATTGTTTTATTCTATAATGATTGACGGTGAAAAGCTGTGTGATGAACACTGGAATCACAAGAAATTAAGAAAAAAGAGGAAAGAGGACAAATTATCAATAATCAGAAGAATGAAAAGAGAAGAAATATCATGTGATGTAAATATGAAATTGGTATAGTAATATACCTATTTCATGAATTCAGTTCAAACAGTTATTCTTAATAAGCGTTTATTCGCCCGTTTATACAATAATTCGTTTCATCCCAAAAGTAAAGGGATAATTTTTAGTCTTGCAACGGATATCCGATAACTATCCAGCCGTATACCGGATGGCAAGCGATTATCCGGTGCTTTATCGTATAATCAGTGTGTAAAGCCCTGCAGAATAAACGATTACAACAGGTGACGCGCACCACTGATTTTTCCGAAGTTATGAGCGTATTAAATTGTAAATTTTCACGGTGCCTGCGATACGGAACAGTTTAATATGCTTACAACTACTTTACGAGCAGGTTAAACGGTCAGTCCCGACTATTATAATGAGCTTTGAGTGTTCTATGTGAAGATAGTACCATTGAATTTGACACTGATATAAATCATGGAAAATATAGATTGAAAGTATTTAGAGTAACTACTATGAAAATAAATACTGACAACTACTTCTAAATAATATTTTTCATCTAAGTGATCTTAACAACGATGTAAAGCCAATGAACTATTCCTTCAAATAGCTTCAACTAATATCTAAAAGCAAGTATTTAATTAAAAATAAACAAAGCGTTGTTGATCGTTAATTAAACAGTCTTGCAACAAGCTTAATTGCTTACTTCGTTGTTTATTTCTTGCGTCAATGTTTTTCTTGCATTTCTAAAGGATTCTAGATGCAGTGGTGTTTAGATCAATAATTGCTGTTATAAAATAAAAATAAATAGCCTAATTGATTTGAAACAATCAATTTTTTCATGAATTACTATCTGAGGAATGCATAATTTCTGTAATAGGTGGATGTCAAACCTATATTAATCAGACGTTTTCAATTCTGACTGTGGGAAATATGAAAGATGCCTCAACAAACATATCAGTGATGCACGAACCGATTCGACGAATTTAGGATCTCAATATTTGCGGCAAATATTTACTTAAAATCCCAAGGGATCAAACAGCCACCAGAGCACTATTAGTTTAATATTAGTTATAAGATAACATAACCCCAATAACAGTCCATTGCACTAAACATTGTTTTGGGCTTAATGCGTTTGTCAGGGAATGGAATTTTACTAATTTTAAATACAAAATTAAAGGAATAAAGTTGCAGATAATTTAATATAAAAGGGTATAAAAAAATATTTTGGTGGCTAATAGTTTGCTGGATTAACCGTATCCAGCCGCAGGACGAAGGTTACACAAACTTTGACGCTTGACGTCGTAGCACAGGTAGGCCTCCCGCAAAGAGGAACGGCTTCTTGACATGGGAAATGAGAAAAGTATTGAGAAAAGTATGAATTGAATGCCCCCCTTGGCGACGCCCTTGATAATAAAACACCTCACGAAATCTAAAAATACAAATGCAACCCCAAATATTTGTACACGCATATCTTCGAAACGACTGCACCAAATTGTATAACTTGATTTAAATTGTCTTTCGGGATATATACCACGTACCTTTGTTTGGAGTAACCGATATTTCGGCACTGTTGCAAGCGCCATGTTCACGGATGTACTGATGGTATTGCGGGTGGATGAATGTTACGAGCAAGTATAGCGGTCTACCCGCTTTGTTACTCGTTTTTTGCGTTTTACACCACTAGCACTGTTATCACGATCGCACTGTACCCGATCACGACATACTACACTCACTACGTCAGCTCGCGGTTTGATTTTGTTCTTTTCACGGGTTTTACATAGACATACCACTGGATGCCATATACTCGAGAGTTGAAACCCATCCTCTCTATTGAAATTCTTGAACTTTTTAATTTCAATAGCCTCCCTAACCATTCGAGGTATGTACTGGCGTTCTGTCGAAAGCACTTGAGGGTTATGTAACTCAATCCAGTGGTCTGTACCCGAGTCTAAGAGGTGTTGAGCTTTGGCCGACTTGCGTGGTTCATTATTTTTGACTGCCCTAATGTGTTCCTTCATTGGGCAAGAGATGGTGCGTTTAGTTTGTCCTATATAGGAACTCCCACAGCTGCAGTCAATTTTGTATACACCTGGCTTTTCTAAGGGAAGACTGTCTTTCGGCGTTCTTATATATTGCGACAGTTTCTTAAAAGGTGTGAAGATAGTTTTAACTGAAACCTTCTTAAGGATGTTGGCGACCTTATCTGTCACTACTTTGACGTACGGTAAGTACGCTAGGTGTCGTTTAACCTTGAAGTCCAGGTGTTTTTGAGTATGTCTGGGTGGTCTAATTCGCCTACTGTACCCGTTTTTGTGTAGAACGTCGCTTATATGTGAAAGTTCCTTATTCAAATGTTCCTCGTCACACAAGCTGTATGCCCGGTCGGTAAGCGACGCTATAACGGAATTCAGTTGACGTGGGTGATGATGTTAGTCAGCGTGTAGATAGCGATCTGTGTGCGTTGGTTTTTTGTTTACGGAGTGGCTCAGGGAACCGTCACCTCGTACGGCGATCATAACGTCAAGGAACGCCATTCTTCTATCCCTTTCCATTTCATACGTAAAATCTATTTTACTGTCATTGTACTGTTTAACTGTCGTGTCTTTAACTGTCGAGTTTCTGGCATCCAGTGGTACGTCTATGTAAAACCCGTGAAAAGAAAAAATTCAAACCGCGAGCTGACGTAGTGAGTGTAGTATGTCGTGATCGGGTACAGTGCGATAGTGATAACAGTGCTAGTGGTGTTGAACGCAAAAAACGAGTAAGAAAGCGGGTAGACCGCTATACTTGCTCGTAACATTCATCCACCCGCAATAACATCAGTACATCCGTGAACATGGCCCTTGCAACAGTGCCGAAATATCGGTTACTCCAAACAAAGGTACGTGGTATATATCCCGAAAGACAATTTAAATCAAATTTAAATGACCACGAAAGTTTAAATTCCTATATTGTGCACCGGTACGGGCCGGAAAGTGCTAACTTAATTAAACACCTTGAACGCGCGCTGAAGAAATGTGAATGTTTACGTCAATCGTTGGTGTTTTTAGTGAAGTGTCGGGACGCAGACATTATTCCCGTTTGTGTCAAAATAAAACCCCGAAACAAAATTCACGGTTCCGCGGGCATTCTACGTAACGCGAGTGTAAAACTTTTGCATAAGTTGATCGCCAACACCCGTTATAAACTTGACAAATTACAAACGGAGTTGTATAAAATACATCTTAAGTGCAGTGAAGTGTTGACTAAAGATAATTTTGATAACTGTGATCACATCACCTATCTACAGGCACAGAGGTCGAGAGAACTTAGTGCCTTGAAACAAGATCGAAAGTTTGAATTCTTGATGTGGAAACAAAAACCATCTACCCCCCACCAAGAAAACTCACATATTGAACGCACGGTTATCAATCTATCCGATAAAACGTTAACGGAAGCTGCACTCAATATTTTAGAGAAAGGGTTAAATTTCGCCCCAACACCTAGTCATGTTCCATACGAGAAAGTGATCGGCACGGTTGAAGAGGTTATCCGACGGAATAAAATACCTTCCGAAGAGGGCAAAGTTTTGCGACAAGACGTCGCTGTTTGTTTACGTCGAGCCAAGCTTCCTCAGCCTAACGGCCTGGCCACGGACAATTCGCTCCAGCGAAAATTCGCGCGACGCGACCGGCGACGCGACTTGCGACTGAATCAAATGTATAGAAATGTTCTAAGCATGCCACGCGCAGCGGCGACCGGCGACGCGACCGGCGAATAGCATCGAGCGGTACAGCGGCGTGGCGCGCGACACGTCGCGCGACCAAAACAAATGTATGATGTATACGGCGCACGCCACGGCGTCGAGCGGTAGTCGCGGCGACTAGCACCGGAGCTGAGTCAGTATAAAATTTTTAGTTTATTTCTCCGCGAGCATGATATTGTTCTTAGATTTTTTAGTTAAGCCGCGTATCGACTTCGCGCTCCAAAAGGACGAACATTGGCGCGCGTTCCAGCCGCGCGAAATTGTTACCATTTTGGAGCGCGCGCCAATGTGTTTGTTGGAACGCTCGAACATGGAGCGCCCCGTTCCATCTAGAGTCGGTTTTTTACCGCGCATCAAAGGCAACTCAATTGTGGCGCGCGCGCCAGTTGAGACGGACGTGATATTATTTTGTGTGTTTGGTACGTTCCGAGCGATGGATAATCAAAGTTGCCGCTCAGAGAAGACGCTTGGAGGGATATAAGTTGTGAAACAACTCTTTCATCCACCAACGCACTTTACGTTTATGTTTTCTCTTCTGTATAATACTGTGAATATAAACACAAACGTAGCTGCTGCTCGTACACGACGGGCTTGCATGTTGAACGACCGAACACTGGAACAGCTGCCGCGCGCGCCATGGCGCGCGGAGTTGATATCATTTAAATATTCGGAGCGCGTTCCGTGAACGCGCTCTCGGCGCGGGCGTTCATGGCGCGCGTGCCAGGAGCGCATAATGGATACGCAGCTTTAGGCTAGCTATTTGGAACGTCTGGATGTTATCTATATCTACATAAATGTATACAGTATAAATAAAGTTGAAGTCTCTGTCTGTGATTTCAAAATACCTAAGTTTTTAGAAGTGCATATACCTAGTTAGTTAGATCACACTTACCTACATAGGCTTTTTCGTATTTTAACTCAAAACTCGAGTTACAATACCTACAAGAGTGTCGGCTCAGTACGCATTCAGTACTTACAGAATGTATACCGAAACGCCTTGAGTTTGGTATGCAGTAGGTTAGGTGGGTACCGAGCCTGACGCTCGTAGGTATAAATTGCGTTCCGACCGTTTGTATAAAGATAAAATACAGTACCTATAGTTTTCAATACCGTGGTTAGGTACACAATATCAAGTCTGCCTCTGTGATTTTGCGGTAGTGTAAGCGAATCATGAGGTCTCGGGTTCGATTGCCGGGTTGAAACAAATGTGATATTCCCACCAAAGTCCGTACAATGTCGAGCTAAATTTCATAAAAAGATCTCAGCTAATGTCGTCTCGCTCCTGCTCTACACTGGTCGCGACGGCGAACGCGTGTGCCCGTGGCATGTTTTTCACGTCGCGCGAATTGTTACGTCGCCGGTCGTGTCGCAGGTCGCGTCGCCGGTCCCCGTGGCCAAGCCGTAACACGAACGTCGCCGAACGTGTCGCATTACGTGAACTCCGTGAAGATGAGAACGTACTTGTCCTGAAAGCTGACAAAGGGAACGCGACGGTAGTTATGAACGTTAGCGAATATGACGAAAAAATGCGTCATTTATTAAGTGACGTCAACACCTACAAAAAGGTAAATTATAACTCAACCGCTCGATTGAACCTTAATACCCAGAGGCTGATCAAGGAGTGTCAGCACGCGATCGGTGAAGATACGGTATCCCATTTACTAAGACCTCGTAATATTCTACCCCCTAAACTGTATGGTTTGCCAAAGGTTCACAAGAACAACGTTCCTTTGCGGCCTATCGTCAGTCAAGTTGATTCACCTACTTACAAACTAGCTAAACACGTAGCTAAGGTCCTGCGGCCATTGGTGGGTAGAACAACATCGTATGTAAAAGACTCCCGACATTTTATTGAGATTCTACGTCAGAGTAACGTAAGTGAAAAAGAAGTGATGGTTAGTTTTGATGTAGAATCGCTTATCACGAACGTGCCGATAGCAGACTGCATGGAGGTAATTCGACGTAGGATCAGCGAGGACCATATTGCTGTGGTATATGCTGACCTGGTGCATCATTGCCTGACCACAAATTACTTTCTATACAGAGGTGAGTACTACCTACAAATTGATGGCGTAGCGATGGGCAGCCTGGTAGCTCCAGTGGTAGCCAACGTATGGATGGAACATTTCGAAAACCAAGCCATTGCTACTGCCCCATTAAGTATAAAAATTTGGAAACGGTATGTGGACGATATTTTCTGCGTTATGGAAGGCGATGAAGCAACTGTTCAACAGTACTTGGCACATTTAAATAGCATCCACAGTAAAATGGTTTTACGTATGAAATGGAAAGGGATAGAAGAATGGCGTTCCTTGACGTTATGATCGCCGTACGAGGTGACGGTTCCCTGAGCCACTCCGTAAACAGAAAACCAACGCACACAGATCGCTATCTACACGCCGACTCAGATCATCACCCACGTGAACTGAATTCCGTTATAGCGTCGCTTACCGACCGGGCATACAGCTTGTGTGACGAGGAACATTTGAATAAGGAACTTTCACATATAAGCGACGTTCTACACAAGAACGGGTACAGTAGGCGAATTAGACCACCCAGACATACTCAAAAACACCTGGACTTCAAGGTTGAACGACACCCAACGTACTTACCGTACGTCAAATGAGTGACAGATAAGGTCGCAACATCCTTAAGAAGGTTTCAGTTAAAACTATCTTCACTCTTTTTAAGAAACTGTCGCAATATATAAGAACGCCGAAAGACAGTCTTCCCTTATAAAAGCCAGGTGTATACAAAATTGACTGCAGCTGTGGGAGGTTCTATATAGGACAAACTAAACGCACCATCTCTTGCCGAATAAAGGAACACATTAGGGCAGTGAAAAATAATGAACCACACAAGTCGGCCATAGCTCAGCACCTCTTAGACTCGGGTACCGACCACTAGATTGAGTTACATAACCCTCAGGTGCTTTCGACAAAACGCCACTACATACCTCGAATGGTTAGGGAGGCTATTGAAATTAAAAAGTTCAAGAATTTCAATAGAGAGGATGGGTTTCAACTCTCGAGTATCTGGCATCCAGTGGTACGTCTATGTAAAACCCGTAAAAAGAACAAAATCAAACCGCGAGCTGACGTAGTGAGTGTAGTATGTCGTGATCGGGTACAGTGCGATAGTGATAAAAGTGCTAGTGGTGTTGAACGCCAAAAACGAGTAAGAAAGCGGGTAGACCGCTATACTTGTTCGTAACATTCATCCACCCGCAATACCATCAGTACATCCGTGAACATGGCGCTTGCAACAGTGCCGAAATATCGGTTACTCCAAACAAAGGTACGTGGTATATATCCCGAAAGACAATTTAAATCAAGTTTAAATGACCACGAAAGTTTAAATTCCAAATTGGATAAATCTTTTGTGTGTAAGACAGGAGAAGGTTTGTTTAAAAATAAAGGTTTATGGCGGTACAAAGTTCACTTAGGTCAGCTAGTAGATTATAAACAACAGCTATTATTGCGATTTTGTACTTCTGTCTAAGCTCCCTAGTATGCATACAATTTATAATGAGATGTATTATATTTGTACACGCCGGGGAGAATGTACCGCGAAATATTTGAATATTTTCCCCACACACCACATATGCGATAGTCCTTTGCACATTTTGCATTATAAGTATGATATATTGTATACACTAGCTTTGCATCGCGGTTTCACACATTCGTCTTTCTGCGTCTTTAGCGTTCGTATCCTTCTAATTTAGCTGTTATTTATAGCGCACGCTCATTTGATAAATTTTATATGAATATAAGAATGTCATCACGCCGTTTGTCATTGCACCAAGTGTCGGAAGTCCAATGGACATTGCTATGACCTATATGTATGAGAGTTATGACGTTCCATGACGTTCTCAAAAGGCAACTCTGTAAGCCCGCACTACGGCCTAAGTCTTCTGATAGTAAGAAGAGCTCTGTGCTCCACAGTTAGGCAGCAGGGTTGATTATTACATGGTAATAGGAGCCCATAAGTTATAATATATGATTTACTTTGATAGGTATCCATAGCCATTTAGTACATATATATCAATGTCAATAGCTATTTTTAATTCAACAAACAGACATCAGCTGAAAAGGTCTTTCAACAAATTCAACATTTGTTACAGGTCACTGAAAAATAGCACAAGTAAAAAAACATAATACGTGTAAAAGTTCTTTCACAAAAAACGTTACTATCTCGAACAAAACATAATTCACTGGAAATTCAAGAGCAATCTATTATCACAAGAGAAAAAAAGTTTTTATAAAAAGGCTCTTTTCCCGTAGGCAGCAAAAAATGGCCCTAAGTTGTGTTTGTAATCGACACGATTGATATGTTAGTGTGAGATAGAATATTTGTATTCTAGCAATGGTGGCGATAAAAAATAAAAGTTTGTTTTTCGCTGGAAATGTGCTTAATAGGCAGTTGTTCACAAATGGGGTTCTTGGATACGGGTAAAGGTGATCTAATCATGTAACTCTATCAATTAATTTTAGATAGTGCCAATAAATAGTTCGAGGAGCTAAATAATTTTGATCTTACTAGAGAAATGACTGCACGGTTGGCGTTGTGATTTAAACGATCGCCTCGCCATTTGACACTGCGTTAAATAAAACAAAAAACGAAAAAAAGTAGCGCTCATAGCGAGACTTGGCTTGCTGTTCGTAACAGATCGGCAAAGTTAAGCAACGCTTGCACAGGTCGCCACTTGGATGGGTGACCGTGTGTGGCATTTACATCTGAGCGCTACCGTGCTTCGGAGGGCACGTAAAGCTGTCGGTCCCGGTTCTTGTCTCATGATAAGAATCGTTAGGCCATGTTGGAGGCCTTCGGGCGATCTAAAACTCCGTCATTAGAGGTGGCCACACACTCACACGTAAAACAAAAAAAACAACTGCGTTCAATGTTGTGAGTTTGATTCCTAAACGAGATAATCACTTTGTGTGTTCCGTAAATTGTTGTCTGGGTGTTCATTGTGTCCGTTGGTTGCATGTTTATTAAGAACCTAAAGAAAAACACAATAAGAGTCATTTTTATCATCCGCAATAGAGATATAACAGAAATGAAATTTTTACTAAAGATCTTTTATTGTACTGAAATATTTTATCACATCCATTTCATTGAACCACAAATAACAATTGTGGGATTACCTTCAATGCTCAAAATCCAGTTATCGAGACATTGCAGACCGACGTCAGCTTATAAGTCTAGACATCATACCGCCCGCACTGACTTAGCATGACAGCATATTAAAATTTAAGCCCGATCATTCCCGGACTGCTAGAATTTAGAGAATTTCACATATCTAAAAATAATTTTGCTTTTTATTAATAAGTGTGTGTCTAGCTCTAGTATCGGAGTTTTCAGGCCGACTGAAGGCCTCCAACATGGGGTAACGATTGATGTCCGGGGACAAGAGCTGGGACCCACAGCTGAGAGCAGAGACTTCACAAAAATTAGAGAACTCATTCAACCAAACACAGCAACTCTATCTCACTGTAGCGTTTGGAAACCCTTGGTTCATAGTACTCAGTTTTCTGCCGCATTGCTTAAAGATAAATATGAGTCCAGTCGAGGAACGATAACGTCTGTCATTTAGCGTAACTATCTTTGTCCTTCCACAAAATACCTACCGGATGGCCTCCAAAGTACAGTGGCGCTATGATATCAGTGCCTCAACAAGCGACAAGTCAAATCAAGTTATGGACGTTCAGTGTTTTGAAAATTGCTAAAAGTAGAATTACTTAAACAATATTATGTTAAAAGGATATACACATCTTGGTAACAGGAAAATTACTTAATACTATAGTACCGCACTTAGCCAGTACACATTGAGCTTTAATTGTACAACATAATATGTTATATCGCAACTTAACCTAGATAATTTCAGTACATTTCTCTTAGCAGTGTTTAGCTATTATTCAGAAATAGTTGTCGAGAACTATCTCCTTTCTGTTAGAAAGTTTAACCACACAGGATTATCGTGTATACATTCCAGGATTAAGTAGCTTCAGCATCAGTGTTTAGTTTGTGGCCAACTTTGTTGATATTATTTGTACTGAGTTTAAGCTGAATTGTGGAAGAAATCAGAAAATATTATTTAGCTAGCATGTTGGTGTAGAATAGGATAAGTCTGTCAAACCAATAGGAGTAAACAAATATTTTTTTGAACACAATCAACAGCCTCAAAATATCTATGAATATATTTGAGTATGCAATCATCTAGTTTTTTATTAAGCCCTCTCTTATTTCTACAACTGCGTTACCTATGTAGAGAGTCTAGCCAGGTTTAGCAGTAATAACAATAAAAGACAACAAGCTGTTACACTCTTTAAGGTCAATGTAAGCTTCTTCATCATCGGCCCTGTATATAGACTGTCCCACTGCAGGGCACGGGCCTCTTCTCACTATGAGAAGGGTAAGGCCATAGTCCACCACGCTGGCCAAGTGCGGGTTGGCAGACTTCACATTACTTTCGAGTACATTATGGAGAACTCTCAGACATGGAGGTTTCCTCGAGATGTTTTCCTTCACCGTTTAGCAAGCGATAATTAGCAATTTAATACGCACATACGTAACTTCGAAAAGTCATACTGGAAGCTTAATCTTTTGGAACCCGCAAAATGTTTCATCAGAAGTATACTCGAGATGACAGGCCTTCTCATGACCGCAGCTGGTGTATGTCGAGCACCCATGACGAAATGTCGAGGAAAATATAAGGTATCGTACCTATATTGTCGAAAAATTACGTGACATAGATCCGTTCCATTAACATTACTCAAGTGTCTTGTTTTTTAATTAATAGAATTCGACACACAGCTAATGAAAACACTGAACTGATGAGTCACCCATCATCTCACAAAATTAAGGGCCATTTCAATGAAAAGTGGCTAAAAATATATCATTCCCCTAATTCTATATAGGAATTCAGAGCATACCAAAAATACATACATCCTGGAATAAAGGGTGACTTGACAAGGCCAAGCAAGCACGGCGAATTATTCAACTCGATATTATTTATGGAAAGGCAAAAAACCCGAGTATTTCCGCTCCCAGCAAGTTGTTTGTAAATATTTTATCATTTGAATTGGAACGAGAACCCCGAAATTTATTTAGTTGAAGTTTCTACAGAATGAACTTATTGAACACTTTTTATTATTGGAGATTTTCGTGCTTCTACTTTTTAAATTGACTGAGTTGTCTAAATGAATGTTATTTTTAGTACTGACATTTTTGTATAAAAATAACTTTGATATCTTTTACTCTAGAATTTTGATTTGTTGATGTTGTTTTAAAAAAATATTGTTTAAATAAAATATTCATTATTAACTTTCCCCCACTTTTAACCCACGAATTTTGTTTTGCACTCGATAAGGATTGACTTTTGTGTCTGGCAAATACAATGTTCTGTCAAATCTGAGACTTGAATAATATTCGTTCGATATTTTGCTCAGTCATATATCTCACTACCATGCCATGCACATTTAATGTGCCGGTCAATAACCAGATAAATTCTAGAAATAAGTATTCTAAGAACTTAACAAGTAACAATAATTTGACATAATGTGGTACTGTTACATATAAATGAGACCCCAGATTTTGAGAGAATATTGGCTTGCTCATAAGTTTTTCAACGTCAATATTTTCAAAAAGGCACATTTACGGATCTCAGTCAACCAAGACAGACAAATAACAAAATTTAAAATGGTATGAGTTGCTAGTCACTCAATCCTAATTTTAAAAATAAATGTTTACAAAGTAGTTTTAGGATAGGACAGCCTCCGTGGTCCAGTGGATAGCGTATGCGACTGCTGATCGGAGGTCCCTAGTTCGATTCCCGGATCGGGCAAAAGTGTTACTGGGTTTTTCCGAATTCTCAGTAGCAGCCCGGAGTCTGGTGATGTGCCCGGTAACGGCAATAGGCTCGGCCCCTATTACTTGGGACCTAAAAAATCATGGCGAAATGTGGGTGTAATATTTACACCTCTCCCTACCCCTTCGGAGATATAGACATGAGTCTATAAAAAATATATATATATAGTTTTAAGGAAAGCAACAACGTGTAGCTGAAGTACAAAGCAAGGTAAGGCTTTGCAGCTTTGCATGAAAAGAAGGTTGTTTACGACTTTGCCTATGAAACTTGCTATTGATTTACGAACTTTCAAACGTAATATTCCCACATCTTCTAGTGAATAGAAACCACTATTATCAAAATAATTGAAATTGAAATTCATTTATTCACAAAAAATGTGGTTACATAATGGTGGTAGGGTAATAATTGATAGTAAGTAATTATAAGTCCCATACGAATGTCAAAAAATTTGAATAAAATGTAGTTTGAATTAGATTAATATACATTGTAATATGAATAATGTTATGTAATTGCATTATTTTATCTATATGTCATAAATTCTTTTAAGTTGTAGAAACATTTTTCTGCAAGCCACATTGTGATTCTTTTTTAGGGTTCCGTACCTCGAAATGAAAAAAAACGGAACCCTTATAGGATCACTTTGTTGTCCGTCCGTCTGTCAAGACCCTTTTTCTCGGAAACGCGTGGAGGTATCAAACTGAAATTTATATCAAATAGTCAAATCTACTGTCCCTTGAAGCTGTGAAAAAATTTAACTTCTAAGCCAACGCAATCAAAAGATACAGCCATTTATGCTGCAAATTTCCGCAAATATTCGAAACTCAAAACCTACAGGGTACTTCTCGTGAACTTAGAATCTTGAAATTTGGTACTCAGCAATGTCTTATAGCATGCATAAAGGGAAAATTGCGAGAACCGTAAATTTTTTTGTTACATCATATCATAAAAATATTTTTAATAATTTTAAAGTTATTACCATTTTCTCATGAACGCGTAAATATATTAAATTGAAATTTATATCAAATACTTAGGTCTATAATACCTTGAAGCTGTAACGAAATCAAACTTCTATGTCAACGCAATAAAAAGAAATAGCAATTTAAGCCACATATTTTCTCGCAACTACTCGCAAGGGAATTAAGCCTACAGGGTAATTTCCGTGAACTCAGAATCTTGAAATTTGGTACAAAGTAATTTCTTATAGCACAAATAAAGGGAAAATTGCGAAAACGGTAAATTTCTAGTTACATCATTTAAAAAAATATTTTTATTAATTTGAAAGTTACTACCCCTTTCCTCATGAACGCGTAAAGTTATTAAATTGAAATTCATCTCAAATACTCGGTTCTATTATACCTTTAAGCTGTAACAAAATCAAACTCCTATCTCAACGCAATCAAAAGAAACCGCAATTTTACTATATTTAAGGGAGTCAAAACCTACAGGGTACTTCCCGTAAACTTAGCTTCTTGAAATTTGGTACGAACCAACGTCTTATAGCACAGATAAAGGGAAAATTTCGAAAACCGTACATTTTTATTTAACCGTACATTACATCATATAATAAAAAAAAAAAGTTACTAGCCCTTTCCTTATGAACGCATTGAGGTATTAAATTGAAATTCATATCAAATACTCAAATCTATAATATGTTTAAGCTGTAACAGAATCAAACTTCTAAGCCAACGCAATCATAAGATACAGCTGTTTATGACGCGAATTCTCGCAAATTTTCGAAACTCACAAGGGAATCAAAACCTACAGGGTACTTCCCGTGAACTTTGGTAAAACTGAAATTCGATACAAGGCCACTTCTTATAGCACAGATTAAGAGAACATTTCCATAAATGTAAATTTTTAGTTACATCATATAATAAAAACATGTTTAAAATTTTAAAGTTACTACCTCTTTCCTCATGGACTGCGTAGAGTTATTAAATTGAATTGTCTATAACACCGTTAGGCTGTAATGAAATCAAACTTCTATGTCAACGCAATCAACAGAAACAGCAATTTAAACATATTTTCAAACTCGTAACTACTCGCAAGGGAATGAAAACCTACAGGGTACTTCCCGTGAACTCAGAATCTTGAAATTTGGCACGAAGCAAACTCTTATACAGACAGCACAGATAAAGTAAAAATTGCGAAAACTATAAATTTTTAGTTACATCATATAATTAAAATATTTGTAATCATTTGAAAGGTGCAACCCCTTTCTTCATGAACCCGTAAGGGTATAAAATTGAAATTCATATCAAATGCTCAAGTCAAAACTAAAGTCGATCTAGAATCTTGAAATTTGGCATAAAGCAACGTTCTATAGCACATAGAAAAAAATTTGAAAAACCTAAATTTTAGTTACATCACATATTTTTTTAAATAATTACATATACCTACAGGTTTGTACGGAACCCTCGGTGCGCGAGTCCGACTCACACTTGACCGGTTTATTTTTAAACATAGTAATAGGCAGTCCTTTGAATTTGTCTGGTAACTTATTATAAACCTCTATAGCTTTAACATATACATTTTTCCATAGATGTCTAGTCCACACATAGGGCGAAGAAGTTTAAATTTGTTCCTAGAATTTCTGCCAGGTGTTTCTGAAAATCTATTGAAATACTGTGGCTGCAGTTTCACAAAAATACACAATACTCTAATGTACATAAAATATAATACACATGTTTTTATAAGAAGAAAAGTAGCGACATCAAAACTAATATTAATACTCAAATTGCTTTTACAAAACTTGATTAATTTATCCTACAGGTTCTGTCCAAGGACTCCAAGTATAAAAACAATACTTTCTACATTTTATTCCGGACGTCATTTCTTTGAGAACGTAATAGTTTTGTTCCAAGACGTTAGCTTGGCAGTCCAATTAGATCCATAACATACGTTTGTCGAGACAGCCTCATATTTTCCACTGCTACGATGCTCTAGGATATTCGTAGGCATCTACGTCTTTCGTAGACAGCTACAATATTCGTAGCACTACAAAAAATGGAAAAGGCTAGAATATACTTCTATCACGTGTTTTATCCATAAATAAGTAAAATAAACTAAAATAAAAGACACATGACATCTGGACATAAAAAGATGACACGATTTTTTATGTTTACGCATGTTTATACTACCATTGCATAGTGTAAAAATATTATAATTGCGGGTGACATTAACATAAACCTGTTACATCACCAAAATGAGCCTTCACATGAGCGTACAAACAGACTAAATTATCTCAATGTTAACATATTATACCGTTGATGAAGAGAAGACCGTGCATTGCTAACGCAATGCACGGTCTTCTCCCGGGACACTCGCTACCCTCCAGAGACAAGAATTGTCTTGACCATTTTATTACAAAGTTTGAACCAGGAAGTAAAAATGTAACCATCGCTGTTATTCACACAACAATTACGGACCACTTTCTGACCTTCTTAAAAATCTCAGAACGCGCTTAAAAGTATTGAAAACCTCAAAGACTAAAACAATCTTTAATCTTGAATTAGGACTAGAGCACTTAAAATCTAGCAGCCTACCAGACTAGTTAAAAATGACCGACCCTAACGCGATTACTAATAATTTAATAACAACACTACAAAAATGTATAGCTTTAAGCACCATCACCACGAATATCCCTTTAAAAAACAGGATGTTAAAACCTTGGATGACTATCGGCCTTCTTCGCTGTATTTAGAATAGAAACAACATGCAAAAGAGATTAAGAGTCGACCCCTATAATTGTATTTAAAAAATAACCTATAAACGGTACAGGAATTATTGTAATTGTATTATTAAAAAACAAAAACGGAAATATGACAGAGCCCGGTTATCCAACGTACACAAAAATCCTAGAAAGGCTTGGGATATCATAAACAAAATTACACACCGCAAACCCCATAAAACTAAGAATCTGGAACTGTTAGAAGTATCCGCTGACCCGCAGGAATCAGTTAACCTAGTAAACCAGTATTTTTCAAACGTAGGTAAAGTACTCGCTGATAACATTACCGCATCTCTCCCCACAGAGAATAATGTTAATTCCTCATCATTTCAATCGCTGGCGTCAACGTTTATTCTTTTAAAAACGGATCCTTGTGAAGTTCACGCAACTCTTATGAGTTTAAAGTCAGACAATGCCCCAGGAAAGGACAAAATACATATTAAATTTCTTAAAGCCGGTTACGAGCACATCGTACCTATTATTACTTATTTAACAAATTTATGTTTTGAACAAGGGATCTTTCCGAACGCTTTAAAGATTGTTTTGATAACACCAATATATAAGGGTGGTGACAAAACTGATCCTACAAATTACAGGGCAATATCAGTTCTGCCCTCCATTTCCAAAATTATTGAAAGACTACTTAATTCACGCCTTATTGGATACCTTACAAAATACGAAATTCTGTCTCCTTTTCAGTTTGGCTTTAGACAGGGAATGTCAACTAAGGGTGCTGTTGTATCTTTGACGTTTATTATAGTAGACAAAGTCGACAAGGGTAGGCGTTGCTTGGCTACCTTCTTTGACCTTAGAAAGGCATTCGACACAGTATCTGTTTCCATACTTTTGCAGAGGTTAGAAAATATCGGCGTGAGAGGAACACCTCTTGAACTATTTAAATCTTATCTGAGTAATCGCCAACAATCAGTTAAGATAGGGGAGTACACTAGCTCTGAAGAAATAGTCATGTATGGAGTGGGACAAGGCTCAGTGCTAGGGCCGACTTTGTTTCTTATTTACATAAATGACCTCTGTAACATGAAGATTGAAGGAAGCCATATATTTTCTTATGCGGACGATACTGCCATAGTCTTTTCCGATACGACTTGGACCAAAGTTAAACGAACAGCTGAACGCGGACTGTCTAAAATAGCAGAGTGGCTCAATCAAAATCTTCTGACTCTTAACGCTTCTAAAAGTAACTACATTACCACGTACAATAACACACAACGATCACTTGACTTTCAAATAAAGATTCATATCTGTAACAATACAGCAAATTCTAACTGTTCATGTGTAATGATTGACAGGTTACAACACACTAAATACTTGGGAGTCATGATAGATCAGCGACTCTCATGGCACATGTAAACCGAACTGATTATGAAAAGAGTTAGGAAAATGATCTGGGTATTCAAAACACTTCGACATATCGCTTCAAACAGTCTTTTGCAACAAATCTATGTCAGTCTGGTGCAATCTATACTTACATTTTGTTTACCGTGCTGGGGTGGGACAACAAAGATGAAGTTTCTAGAACTTGAAAGGTCACAGAGATCGCTACTTAAGGTTATGTTCTTTAAGCCCTTTAGATTCCCGACACAAAGTCTCTACCAAAGATCTGATCTCCTGTCTGTAAGGAAACTTTACCTCCTACAATTAATCCTAAGAATGCATAAATCCCTCCCATATGAACCCAATAATACTAGCAACAGAAGGACATATACAGTCGCACCAACAGTTACAGTAAGATCATCTTTTGCTCAGAGACAGTATGCAAGACAATCTGCTTACATATATAATCTACTGAATAAGGAACTGGACATATATTCTTTAAATCCCCGAGACTGCAGAAAAATTGTTACTGAATGGCTCTAGACTAAAAGCTATGATGAAATTGAGTCTCTATTATCAACGGCGTCATAAATTAAATATATTATTATAACTTGCATTATCAGAACATAGTTTGGACGGTTAGTGGATGCAGTGGAATTCTCACTCTTCCGAACCCAAGACAACGTCGTACGGCTAACGTATGACACTCAATTAAAACAAACCAATTGCATAATATTTTTACACAATTATGCACAGCACTTAATAAACACATACACACACAACATACTCATATACACACACACGCACACACTACACAACTCACAAAAGCGCGACCTTAAAAGGAAAATTTTCATCTAATGTAAATTGTTTCTGTTATTTTTATTTTATTTTTAATTTTGCTATGTCCCACAATTGTAACTTCTTTTTTTTTTCATTCAATTGCATAATGTAAGTTAATGATTAAGGAAGAGCGGAGCCATCTAACACAAGCAATGCATTTCTTAAAAGGCGGTTTCCGATTAAATTGTTGTAAATGCACTTATGTGATAGAAATAAACAAATGTTTAATCAATTTAATTTTAGTTTATAATCTATACTATAATAAAGCGGAAGAGTTTGTTTGTTTGTTTGAACGCGCTAATCTCAGGAACTACCTGTCGGATCTGAAAAATTCTTTTTGTATACGATAGCCCAATTATTCCGGAAGGCTATAATAACATAACGCTTCGACCCTTTGAGGCCGGGCAAAAGGCTAAAAGAAAATGTTGGCTAATCTCAGGAACTAGCAGTGGGATTTTAAAAATTGTTATTGCTTATGATAGCCCAATTATTCCGAAAGACTATATATAGGCTATATAAAATTACGCCACAACTTTTAGGGGCCAGACAAAAAAAATAAAATCGTCAAACGAGAAGGGGGAGGGTTGGGTCAAAGGCAAAAAAAGGCTAAGCGAATAGGATACAATCTATATGGGTATCGTTTTCGAAATTTTCGGGACGCTGATTAATAATATGAAATTTATTTAGTGATCCAAGATGGCGGACGGGAAATCAAAGATGGCGGATGAGAAAATTTTAAAAATCAATATGGTTATCGCCTTCGATATTTTAAGGGGTGGGGAATCGAAATACAACATCTTTTTCATGATCAAAGATGGCGAATGGGCAATCAAAGATGGCGGATGGGAAAATTTTAAAAAATCAATATTGGTATCGTGTCTGATGATTTAAGGGATGGAGAATCCAAATACAACATCTATCTGGACGGGATTTTTTTAAAGTCGATATGGGTATCGTCTCCGATATTTTAAGGAATGGTGAATTCAAAAACGCCATCTATTTCAAGATAAAAGATGGCGGATGGGATTTTTTTTAAAAATCAATATGGGTATCGTCTCCGATGTTAAAAGGGATGGGGAATCCAAATACAACATCTGTTTCGTGATTCAAGATGGTGGATGGGAAATCAAAGATGGCGGATGGGATATCCGATAACTATCCGGCCGGACACTAGATGGTAAGCGATTATCCGGTGCTTTATCGTATAATAAGTTTGTAAAGCCTTGCAGAATAAACGGCTACAACAGGTGACAAACTTACGCGCACCACTGATTTTACGAAGTTAATTGCGCATTAAACTGTTAATTATCGCTTGCTCCGTACCTTAGCAAGTACGTAAAACTGTCGGTACCGGCTGTTATGAAGATCTGTGACTGTCGTTATATGGAGTCAGTCCTCCTGAATTTGACACTGGTCTCATCATCATCATCACCAGCCCTGTATATAAGTTTATATATTTATAGTTTAAGTCCCACTGCTGGTCACGGGCCTCTTCTCACTGTGAGAAGGGTAAGACCATAGTCCACCACGCTGGCCTAGTGCGGCTTGGCAGACTTCACATGTCTTTCGAGAATATTATGGAAAACTCTCAGACATGCAGGTTTCCTCACGATGTTTTCTTTCACCGTTTAGTAAGCGATAATTAACAATTTAATACACACATAACTCCGATAAGTCATTCGTGCGCGCCGTGGATTGGAATCCGGATCCTCTGCGTAGCACTCTGTCGGTCTTTCCAATAAGCTATCGCTGCTGACACTGGAACGCTTTCTCAATGTCATGGAAAATTGTTATTGTTATTTGGCTGCGGAAATCAGAAGAGGTGAAATAGGAATTGAAAGCTTTTTTTAAATAAATCTTTGATTGGAAGTAAGTACTATGAAAATATTATCAAACACTTCTAAATAATATTTATTTTCATCTAAGTGTCCGATTTTAACAAAGAAATGCAACCTTTGAACTATTCCTTCAAATATCTTCAACTAATAGCTAAGAACAAGTATTTAATTAAAAACAAACAAAGCGTTGTTTATCGTTAATTAAACAGTCTTGCAACAACCTTAATTGCTTACTTCGTTGTTTATTTCTTGCGTCAATGTTTTTCTTGCATTTCTTAAGGATTTTAGATGCAGTGGTGTTTAGATCAAGAAATGCTGTTATAAAATAAAAATAAAAAGCCTAATTGATTTGAAACAATCAATTTTTTCATGAATAACTGTCTAAGGAATGCATAATTTCTGTAATAAGTGGAAGTCAAACCTATATTAATCAAACGTTTTCAATTCTGACTGTGGGAAATATGAAAGATGCCTCAACAAACATATAAGTGATGCACGAACCGATTCGACGAATTTAGGTCCTCAATATTTGCGGCAAATATTTACTTAAAATCCCAAGGGATCAAACAGCCACCAGAGCACTATTAGTTTAATATTAGTTATAAGATAACATAACCGCAATAACAGTCCATTGCACTAAACATTGTTTTGGGCTTAATGCGTTTGTCAGGGAATGGAATTTTACTAATTTTAAATACAAAATTAAAGGAATAAAGTTGCAGATAATTTAATATAAAAGGGTATAAAAAAATATTTTGTTGGCTAATAGTTTGCTGGATTAACCGTATCCAGCCGCAGGACGAAGGTTACACAAACTTTGACGCTTGACGTCGTAGCACAGGTAGGCCTCCCGCAAGGAGGAACGGCTTCTTGATATGGAAAATGAGAAAAGTATAGAGAAAAGTATTAATTGTATTGTTTTTAGTATCTCTAGGAGGGGGCAGCTGCCCCCCTCTGCTCCCTTTGGCGACGCCCTTGATAATAAAACACCTCACGAAATCTAAAAATACAAATGTAACCCCAAATGTTTGTACACGCGTATCTTCGAAACGACTGCACCAAATTGGATAAATCTTTTGTGTGTAAGTCAGGAGAAGGTTTGTATAAAAAAGAAGGTTTATGGCGGTACGAAGTTCACTTAGGTCAGCTAGTAGATTATAAACAACAGCTATTATTGCGATTTTGTACTTCTGTCTAAGCTCCCTAGTGTGCATACAATTAGTATTGTATTTGTATACGCCGGGGAGAATGTACCGAGAAATATTTGAATATTTTCCCCACACACCACCTATGCGATAGTCCTTAGAACATTTTGCATTATAAGTATGATATATTGTATACACTAGCTTTGCCTCGCGGTTTCACTCATTCGTCTTTCTGCGTCTTCTGCGTTTGTATCCTTCTAATTTAGCTGTTATTTATAGCGCAAGCTGATTTGATAAATTTTTTGATGAATATAAGAATGTCTACGCACGATTTGAGAGGCCATCACGCAGTTTGCCATTGCACCGAGTGTTGCAAATCCAATTGACATTGCTATGATCTACATGTATGAGAGTTATCCATAACGTTCTCAAAAGGCAACTCTGCAAGGCCGCACTACGGTCTAAGTCTTCTGATAATAAGAAGAGCTCTGTGCTCAACAGTTATGCAGCAGGGTTGATTATTACATGGTTATAGCTGCCCATAAGTTAGAATATATTATATACTTTAATAGGGATACATAGCTATTTTTTATTCAACAAACAGACATCAGCTGAAAAGATCTTTCAACAAATTCAACATTTGTAACAGGTCACTGAAAAATAGCTAAAGTAAAAAACATAATACGTGTAAAAGTTCTTTCACAAAAAACGTTACTATCTCGAACAAAACATAATTCACTGGAAATTCAAGAGCAATATATTATCACAAGAGAAAAAAGGTTGTTATAAAAAGGCTCTTTTCCCGTAGGCAGCAAAAAATGGCCCTAAGTTGTGTTTGTAATCGACACGATTGATATGTTAGTGTGAGACAGAATATTTGTATTCTAGCAATGGTGGCGATAAAAAATAAAAGATTGTTTTTCGCTTGAAATGTGCTTAATAGGCAGTTGTTCACAAATGGGGTTCTTGGATACGGGTAAAGGTGATCTAATTCATATTTTACGTTTTGATCCAGATCCTAAACAACATTGTTATATATATTTTTATAACGATTGTAATGTGTTTTGTGCAAATAAACAAATAAAAAAAAATACTCACAGATCTCATCACTCACAGATCTCTCACTCTGACAGTGAATTGTAGATAGTATCAATGAATAGTTTGAGGAGCTAAATAATTTTGATCTTACTAGAGAATTAAAGAATTAAGGACGTCTTGAAAAACGGCAAAGTCCGAAGCACCCGTAACCGGCGAGCATGTATGAAAAGAGTAATGAATGTAGAGGAAGCGCGTGAGGTTCGCAAGGATAGAAGCAAGTGGCGTGCTATTGTCTCTGCCTACCCTGACGGGAAGAAGGCGTGAGTATATGTATGTATGTATATGTTACTAGCCGCTCACTTGCTTCTGGCAACGATCGTTTCCAATACTGACACCGCGAACTTTGCTCTTGGCAACAATCGTTGCCAAAAGTTAATTTCTAATAAACGACTTTAAACTCTATTTTAAAGCATCTAAAGTCCTTTCAAATTGTTTTTTAAACCAATGACAGATAATATATCTAGCATCCGAACGCAAGTTTGCAACATCATTAAAGAAAATTTTACAAAAAAAATTAGAGTAAAGTTTGAAGTAGCCATTTTGTGATTTTCTGTGTGCAACTGCACGTAGATTCTTTAATTTTTTTATGAAGATGTTCTTCCACAATCATTATTGTTTCTTATTAAATACAACAAATAACTATTCTACTTTGTAAAAATGACTAAAAACTATACACCAATCGTGCATTTTTCATTTTTTTCTACAATTTCGTGCTATTCGTCTGAAACCGTCAAAATATGCTCGATCTAAACTTTAGTCGCATATAAAATATTATACACACAACGTTTGTTAAAATAACAAACGTAACATTGTTCCTTATCTTATTGTCTATACAAAACAGGAAACAAAATTAAGCTAGGTTGCTCGGATCGATTGTAAATCAAGTTAGAATGAGGGCGTCCGCGCCTAGCGTACAGTGTCAAATTATGCGAGCAAAGTTCGACGGTTTTGTTGAAATCGAAAGCAAGCGAGCGGCTAGAGAAATGACTGCACGGTTGGCGTTGTGGTTTAAACGGTCGCCTCGCCATTTGACACTGCGTTGAATGTTGTGGGCTTGATTCCCTAACGAGATAAAACTTTGTGTGATTCAGATTGTTGTCTAGGTGTTCATTGTGTCCGTTGGTTGCATGTTTATTAAGACCCCTGCGAGACAGGATTTAAGTGCAGGACTTGTATTTATAAAGAAAAAACAATAGGACTCATTTTCATCATCGTCACCTTGTTTTACAGGCTACGCAATAGAGATATAACACAAGAAGGATTACGTCATGAAATTATTACTAAAGCTCATTTATTGTACTGAAAATAAATATTTTATCACATCCATTTCATTGAACCACAAATAACGAATGTGGGATTACCTTCAATGCTCAAAATCCAGTTATCGAGACATTGCAGACCGACTTCAGCTTATAAGTCTAGAAATCATACCGCCCGCACTGACTTAGCATGACAGCATATTAAAATTTATTAGACTTTTAGGATTTAGAGAATTTCACATATCTGAAAATAATTTTGCTTTTTATTTCTTTCGTAATGAGTGTGTGGCTAGCTCTAGTTTCGAAGTTTTCAGGCCGACTGAAGGCGTCCGACATGGTCAGGGCCGTGAAAGCTCCATACATGGGTAAATTTCATATAAATCAGCGCCATCTATCGAAGATTGCAAAAAAAAAATTACATATATACCTAGAAATATCTGTAGCGATAACTGAACGGTAATTTCGCCAACATCGTTAAGATCTGCGTGGCGCAGTGGAAGAGTGCTAGGCTCATAACTTAAAAGTCCGTGTATCGAATCCACGCTTATCTAGAACTACTTTTTGTGATTTTTATATGTTTTTACTTTAAAATTGCATATTTTAAATAATAGTTGTCATTTACTTATTTATTAACACCGAAATTAAACATTTATTTTATTTTGAAAAATGTATCCACTACTAACGCCATCTATACGATCGGAATAAAAATAAAATTTATTTGTACGCCATCTAGAGTCGAGGATGCCTATTGAACTTTTACTTTAGAGGGAGTTGCGCATCTATACCAGTATATCTGTATAATCTATGGACATGGTGTAACCTGTGGGTGTAACGAGTGATGTCCAGAGACAAGAGCTGGGACCCACAACTGAGAGCAGAGACTTCACAAAAATTAGAGAACTCATTCCACCAAACACAGCAACTCTATCTCACAGTAGCGTTTGGAAACCCGTGGTTCATAGTACTCAGTAGCAGTAAAATTAATTACTTAACTATATTGGTCTCGCGGCATAAATGTGCGCGTGGGATTGGGAGGTCTCGGGTTCGATTCCCGGGACGGGCAAAGTGTTATTGGGTTTTTCCGTTATGAAATTCTCAGTAGCAGCACGTAGTCTGGTAATGTGCCCGGTACGGCAATAGGCTCGTCCCCTATTACGTGGGACCTAACAATTCATGGCGAAATGTGGGTGTAATATTACACCTCTGCCTACCCCTTCGGGGATACAGGCGTGAGACTATAAATAAATAAATAAATAAATAAATAAAAGACAAATAGTTGATGCAATTTTACTTTTCAAGTACACAAATATTATCTTGGAAACATATTATTTGTGTACCTACTCAATAATATACGAGCTCTATAGTACCGCACTATATATATCTATGAATATATTTGAGTATGCAATCATCTAGTTTTTTATTGAGCCCTCCCTCATTTCTACAACTGCGTCACCTATGTAGCGAGTCTAGTCAGGTTAAGCAGTAGTGACCATAGAAGACAACGAGTTGCGACACTCTTTCAGCTCAATGGAAGCTTAATGTCTTGAAACCCTCAAAAAGTTTAATCAGAGGCCCAATTCTCCTAATTATATTTGTTCAAAATACAGTTTCGATCTAATGTCAGTGTCATACTCATGTCAAATGGTATTTTCCTAAATGAACTGATATTTGAATGATATCATGACTAGATCGTAATTTGATCAATGTGTCAACGTCCAGAAGTCAAATTAAAGATAATGACATTAAATTACCAAAATACCGATTCTGAGTCAATTCAAAATATAATCTCTTTTCGTTCAAAATAAAATGCCAATGTCATATAAAATACGAGAATTAGCCTTCAGAAGTATACTCGAGACGATTGTTTCTATATTTTCAAATAATTACGTGACATAGACCCTTTACATTAACATTACTCGAGTGTCTTGTTTTCGAATTAATAGAATTCGACACATAGCAATAGAAAATACTGAAGTGCTGAGTCACCCCACAACCCACAAAATTAAGTGACATTTCAATGAAAAGTGGCATAAAATATAATTATCATTCACCTAATTCTATACAGGAATTCAGAGCTACCCAAAAATACATACATCCTGGAATAAAGGAAGATTTGACAAGGCCGAGTGAGCACGGCGAATTATTCAACTCGATATTATTTATGGAAAGGCAAAAAAACCCGAGTATTTCCGCTCCCAGCAAGTTGTTTGTAAATATTTTATCATTTGAATTGGAACGAGAACCCCGAAATTTATTTAGTTGAGGTTTATACAGAATGAACTCATTTTATTTTTAGTACTGAAATTTTCGTATACAAAATACTGTGATCTTTTAATTCTAGAATTGTGTTTTCTTGCTGTCATTTTCTTTATAAATAACATACTCATAATCAGCATTCCCCACTTTCAATCTACAAATTTTGTTTTGGACCCAATAAAGATTGACATATTGTGTCTGGCAAATACAATGTTCTGTAAGTCTGAACCCCGATTAACAGTTTGATATTTCTCTCAGTCATATATTGAAGCCAGTAAAAACAGTTTTTCTTTTTATCAATAACAATTCTAAGAACTGTAATAAGCGACTTGTAAACTGAAACAATAATATGACATATATTTATCGTACATACTGTTACGTATCAATGAAACTCCGGATTTTAGAAAATATAAATGTATCTATGTCAATCTGTTTAATGAGACAGGTACGGGTCTCAGTCAACCAATGCAGACATATAACAAAACTAGCTTTTGCCCGCGGATTCGCGCGCGCGTTATATTCGGGGTTACACAAATCGCCTTTATTGTACGGATTCTTATATTTACTTTCATAGACTAATGATTGGTCTCGCTCTGCTCTACTAGACGGAGCCCTCATACTTGTAAAATGAGGCAGAAAAAACCATGCCAGCTGGCATGGTTTGAGACTGTCACACTGACAGCCGTGTGTCAGGTTCATATATCTACCAAATTAATTATGCAAATAATTCGCTGTACAATGCCAAATTGCCCTTTTATCCCGTGTAAAAATAAGTTAGCAAGCAATAAGAAGGACTCTGGGATCACATACCATCTGTAACATAACAATAAATTTGAAATTTCACCCTAAAATTACATTTAAACAAAAATTTCATTCAGTGTTGCTGCGCGTAGAAGAACAATTTCCTCGTAGTTGAGATTTTTATAATATAAATGTATTGTTATTGTATTTTATACTTCTACGGTAGTAGAGCCTTGCTGATTTCAGCATGAATGGGCCGGCTCGACCGAGGAAGTACTACCCTCTCACAGAAAATCGAGGTAAAGTAACAGTACCTAAACTGTTGCGTTTCGTTCGGTGAGTGAGAGTGCCGGAGGCCCTATCCCCTATTCCTATCCCCTATTCCTTCTCCCTCATCCCACTCCTTATCCTATCCCTTTTCCCAACCCCAAGGGGCGGCCACGCACTTGTGACTCTTGTGGTGTTGCATGTGTCCATGGGCGGCGGTAATTGCTTACCATCAGGCAATCAGTCTGCTCGTTTGCCGCCTATTACTATAAAAAAAAAGTCTATTGCATTTATCTAACCTTATTATTTATTTAACATATTTATGTATTGTTTAATGTTTACATTAGTAATTTATAAACGTAAAGTGTTGAAGTACCTAAATATATAAGGCAGTCATCTTGAAGAAATGTGAGCTCATATTGTTTCACAAAGTAACAGTAGTGATAGGTCGCACTTGCGTTTGGACTTCATTTTAAGCAATAAAGATAAGAGATAAAGACGATAAAGATAACACAATTTGGTACCTAGAACAATTTTATCTATTTTAATTATTAGTAAAATAATCTAAAAATGTTCAACAGTTTACGCAGTATCTTTTCGTGGTTACAGAATAAATATATTTTGGGCCTCACATTCAGCTTCTCATTACACGTAGATGCTATTAGAATAATTAGGTATATACGTATCGCAGTCATTCACCATAATCATCGTCCTAGCGTTATCCCAGCTGTATCCAAGACCTTGCGTCTTTGAGCCTGGGGTCCGCTTACATACTAGTCCAACTAGATATGACAAAATATCTGCTTTTCCACAGAGCGGCTGCCGTCTGACTCCGTAACCGAAAGGGATAGCGATATTCCACGGTTTAGACCAGTATCAGTTTGATTGAGGGGACTGACTCCCCGTAAAGAATTTCAAAGATCTTAATGAAAGCCGGGACTGACGGTTTAACATGCTCTCCGAGGCACGGAGCAAGCGATCATTAGCAATTTAATAGGCACATATCTTTGAAAAGACAATGGTGCACGCAGGCACGCAGTAGATTCAAACTCGAAACCGTCTACATGGCAGTCTTTTAATATTGTCTATCGTTACTTGTGAGTTTTGGTGTCTACATGACTATTAACAGTAAACAAACCTTAGTATAACTTAAAAGGTCAAATTGGTATACGTACTAAATAATTTGTAACTAACAGTTGACGGCTAGAATAGAAATAGAATGCACTATTTTCTAAATAACTTATAACCTACAAGATTATTTTGAATACGTAATAATTTGTAAATATCATATGTAACAACCTATTTGGATACAACCAAATCATTGGAATTATCCAATATATTAATACCCACCATTTTTTAGATGATGAAATCTGCGCCTAACCCATACACGAATCAATTTATGCTTTTAAATAATTGTAAATTTTGTACCTACATTTATAACCAGTTACTTATCCAATAGACCACAGTATAAAATATTTTCCTATTAACTCGGGTAACTGTTGAGAAGCTGACAACACAATTATTCACGCATGCGTCTTGATGCTTTTGATTGTCACACACTGTCATAATGAGTTGCCTCACTTATGGACCTATTTTTCTTAGGCAGTGCGGTGTCTAGTATAGCGAAGCGATACCAATCATTTGTCTAAGTTTACTTTATTTCATATTTTGACAATATGTATGATGCATGTTTGATGCGACAGTACTGACAGATATACACACATGACAGATAGCACATGCGCAGCACTCAATTATTACAGCGCATGCGTTCTTACTTCCAACATACTGTTAGATTTGTGCCCTACCAACTTCTACCCTCCCTATAATCCCTCCCAGTTTAATTTTTGCAACTAATAGTAGTCTATGTCCGTCTCCATGGTTCAATATATGTCTATGTTAAATTTCAACAAAATCGGTTCAGCCGTTGTGCCGTGAAAATGGAACATACATAAATACATACATATTTGTTTCTCTTTCACGGGTATTATTCTAATTTGTAAGAACAATATCCGGCCCTTTGGCAGGCGTACACGGAACAGCCTCCATAACTGCGCTATTAAGTACAGTCACGGGTTAGCCACAGCAGATGAGGGACTATTGCTACTTTTAAGAAAACTAATTACTCTGGGCTATTTGGATGGATGTTAAATGCATTGGTTTAGATGAAAACTAAAGATGAATGCCGGCGCCTGCCCTAAGTGCTCTTATGGCAGACGGTGACTCGCCAACTCACTAGATGGACCCTCTCTAAATAATGCAAGGCAAACGAACTCTACCATAAAGACAACGAGAGGGTTACACCGGTGTGAGCGGCTAGAGGTGTAGAGCGGTGCGGTACCGGTTTCGCCATCGCGGGTCTCGTGACCCGGAGAGGGTTTCCCCGTAATTACGCCCTTGACAATGATACAGTGACACTTCTACCTCCGAGCTAATAGCTCTTGCGGCTTCCCTCTTGCTGGCCAACTAAGGCAAACCAGAGTCGAGGGTCCTGCGGGCGCACTTGGAAATCCACTCTGACCAGCCAATAAAGGCAAGCCGGAGACAAGGCCCTGACCGACTCTCTGAAGCATTCGGGACCGCAGTGTCGCCACACACATTCAGCTCGCCACAAAACTGCCTTATTATTATTATTATTTGCAGCCTAACCTGTCCCACAGCAGGGCAAAGGCCTCCCTACCCTCTTTCCACCTCTCTCTATCGAGAGCTGTTGTTGTCCACTCTGCATTACATGCATACATTTAAATCATTTTGCCACCTAATCTTGGGTCTGCCGCGAGGCCTCTTTCGATCTGGGACCCACAAGGTGGTAGTTTTAGCCCAAAGATCGTCAGACATATATGATATGACCGGCCCTGGCTACTAGAGTTTGAATATTAGACATAAGCTCCATACAAAATATTTCAAATATATAATTATCTACAATATTCCGTGTGATGACGGATTAAGAATACGGAATGTCACCACCCCATATCATCCCGTGGGTGTCGTAAGAGCCGACAGAGGGAGCATATTATGCAGAGAACAGCACTGTAAGAGAAGGTTAACTTGATACAAACCCTATACCAACATGTTTGGCCAGCGTGGTGTAGTAGGCCAATTCCTTCTTTCAAAATAGAGGCCTAGTCCAGCAGTGGACTGTTAAAGGCTGATGATGATGATGATATCAACAATTGTACTGTAAAATTTAAATAAGAATGAGGAAAGGTGTGATAAACAGACCCTCAGACCTTCAGTTGATAAATATATCAACTCTCGCAATGGATTCTTTTTACCATTTCAAGAATTAGGACATAATCTACTATTCTGGCAAAATATGAGCTGGCAGACTTCACATGTCTTTCGAAAACATTACGGAGAGCTCTCAGATTTGCAGGTTCACTCTTCACCGTTTTGCAAGTGATAATTTAATTCGGCAAGTCAATGGCGCACGCCATGGGTTTGAAGTCAAGACCTTATGAGCAGCAGTCTGTTAGTCTCTCAACTAGGCTATAGCAACGCTACTCAGACAATTGATGAATGTACGCAAATATTCTTAATAACACGTATTGTAGATAAATAATATACATACACTAAGCAAATGATTGTGCTCATCACACAAGGATTTCTCCTGTGTAGAGATGGGTGGGTGGGTAAAAATTGGGAAGGTAAAAATTGGAAGGAAAGGGTAAAATAGGTAGAAAAAAAATACCCTTTTTTACCGGGTATTCATAAAAAATACCGGGTAAAAATTAGTTATATCTTTATATTATTTAAATGCCTTCGCCATGAAATGAATACTGTTTTTGTATAATATAATTGGCTTTATCATCAATACTACGATCTACCTTGTTAGTTTTGACCTTGACCATTGAAGATAAAATATTGATTTTAAGTAAAACGAAATTAAATATCTTTTAAATCTCTAATCAACATACATTTTCTATTAAAATAAAATAGAAAGAAAATAAATATAATAATAGAAATAAATCTAATAGATTGCACATGATTGTAAGTTAACTGAATGCTGCACACTACCTTATAGAATAAATAAATAAGTAACATAATTATACACATGGGATGTAGACGACTTCAGTGACAGGTTCGTGGATGCTGTCCATACAACGGGCTTGAAGAACTTTAAGCCCAAAACGAAGAAAAGAGCCAATCAAATCTCTGGTCTGACCCTCGAGCTCATAGAGGAAAGGCGTAGGATGCTTCTGCTATCCTCCGACGACATGCCAAAATATTGGCATCTCAATAGGTGGATCTCTAAGTCTCTGACTCGCGATTTCCGCCAATACAACACTAAATGTATTCGAGAGGCGATCGAGCGGAATAAGGGTTCCAAAGTGTTCCAAAGAGATCTTTCTTTCGGGCAGAGTCAGCTGACAAAGCTGAAGACGGAGGATGGCGGCATTGTCTCGTCCAAACCTCAGCTCCTGGAGGAGATCGAACGATTCTATGGACAGCTATACACGACAACACGAACACCTGTTACTACTCCAGCCACAGACCCTAGAGCTGATTGATCCGACACTATACCGAAGATATCCCGGATGTCAGCATGCACGAGATTAGTGTAGCCCTAGAACAACTAAAAAACAACAAGGCACCGGGTGATGACAGCATAACTACAGAGCTTCTAAAAGCTGACGGTACACCTGCCGTGGAAATGCTTAGGAAACTATTCAATTCCGTCATACTCGAGGGCAAAACGCCATAGGCATGACACAGAAGGGTGGTGGTGCTTTTCTTCAAAAAGGGCGACAAAACCCTTGTGTAGAACTACAGACCCAGTCCCAGACTAAACTACACTTCTGAGTCACGTCTATAAGTTGTTTCCTAGGGTCATCAAAAATCGTCTCGAGAGCAAGCTAGACGACTTCCAGCCTCCCGAACAAGCCGGATTCCGTAAAGGCTATAGTACCATATACCACATACATACGCTGCGGCAGGTTATACAGAAGTCCGAAGAGTATTACCAGCCTCTATGCTTAGCGTTTGTGGACTATGAGAAAGCCTTTGATTTGATCGAAACTTGGGCAGTGCTGCAGTCTCTCCAACGGTGCCAAATTGACTATCGATATTTCGAAGTGCTGAAGTGTTTGTACAAAAACGCCACCATGTCAGTCCGCCTCCAGGACCAGAGTTCGAAACCTATTCAACTCCAGCGAGGGGTGAGACAGGTGGATGTCATATCCCCGAAACTGTTTACCACTGCGCTGGAGGATGTTTTCAAGCTTTTGGACTGGAATGGACTCGGCATCAACATCAACGGCGAGTACATCACTCACCTTCGATTCGCAGACGATATCGTAGTCATGGCTGAGACCATGGAAGGCCTAGGGACAATGCTCGATGGCCTCTGTAGAGTCTCCCAACAAGTAGGTCTTAAGATGAACATGGACAAGATGAAAATCATGTCGAACGTCCATGTTGTACCTGCTCCTACAGGTTGGGAACTCTACGCTCGAAGTTGTCGACGAGTATATCTACCTGGGACAAGTAGTCCAATTAGGTAGGTCCAACTTCGAGAAGGAGGTCAATCGTCGAATCCAACTCGGTTGGGTAGCGTTCGGAAAGTTACGGCATATCTTCACGTCCGATATCCCGCAGTGTCTCAAGACGAAAGTTTTTGACCAGTGTGTGTTGCCAGTGATAATCTACGGCGCTGAGACGTGGTCGCTAATTATGGACCCTATCCCAAAGCTCAGGGTCACTCAGAGGCTGATGGAGAGAGCTATGCTCGGAGTTTCCCTGCGAGATCGAATCAGAAATTAGGCGATCCACAGGAGAACCAAAGTCACCAACATAGGTCTCCGAAAAGCCAGGCTGAAGTGGCAGTGGGCAGGGCATATAGCACGAAGAACCGATGGCCTTTGGAGCAGGCGGGTCCTGGAGTGGCAACCACGTACCGGAGCAGGCAGCAGGAGTAGGCCTCCCACAACGTGGACCGACGATCTGGTTAAGATCGCGGTGCGCGGTTGGATGCGGGCGGCTCAACATCGGTCTGTGTGGAGAATCTTGGGGGAGGCCTATGTCCAGCAGTGGACGTCTCTAGGCTGACATGATGACACATAGGTATATCTTGAAAACATTTCAAAACAAATAAATGAGTAACAATTACTTAGATTTTTCATTTCAGTTCAATAAAATAAAAAATTAAAACTGCATAATTCGTTTGAATCCCTCATTGGACAGTTATAGTGCTATAACTCTTCTCCTGTTCGAATGAGAAAACAATGTCCGCGTATGTTGTTCTGACGACGCGACGGTCGCAAATAAAATAAATTATAAAATAATTGTTGTATTTATTAAAAAATAAAATAATTGTTGTATTTATTAAAAAATACAACAATTATTTTAAATTAAACTGATTTTAATTTTTACCCGGTATAAATTAAAAATGGGTAGGTAAAAATGGGTATTTACCCAAAGTCTGGGTTTTTACAGGGTATATGCCCATCTCTAGTCCTGTGTGGAAAACTGCTTACAAAATATGTCAAATATGTATCTCTAGTAGCGAAATCTATGGATAGATCAAATATGAAGACCGGCCGTTAGTCTACCAAAATTTGAACCATTTGTTTTACTTTTTACTGTGAGCCCAGGAATAAAGGCGGGCTCGGCATTGGCGATCAAAAGTAATCCCAAATCTAATGATACGATTAAAGTGATATATGCCTTAAATGGATGTTCTTTTATATCTGAGTTTTGGACGCGAAATTAAAGGATAAGTTGTGTACCCTAATAATTGCTGGCGGTGAGAAACGAGTATTTTATTGCGATAGCTTTGTGAATGTTAAAATAATGGATATTAAAGATGGTTACAGTGGGCTGGATTTAGCGTAAGGACTCGTTTTAACACCCGACACAATAAGGGTAGTGTTAAGATTGCCTACCTGTATGTGTCATCGTGGCTCCTAAACGAATGGATCCATTGTGATTATTTTTTTTATGTACATGTTGACGTGATCGGGAGGGCTCTAAACTACAATTAATGAAGATCTATGTCGAAAGTTTTGATTTTAGGTTTTAGTAAAGCGTTACTGGTTCTCAGTACGACGCGCTCATAGCGCTAAAATCGGTGAACCACTAGAAAAGGCTTCTTTGTAACTGTATTCGTTACTTGAAAATAAAGTTCTCCGTGACACAGGATGTATATCTAGTGCGAAAGTGACTTTACAAAAATTGGTCATCTTGTAGTCAGATAAATATAAAGCTCACTTTTTTCTGTTGGGGTAGCCAGACACAATAGAACCGCCACTGATTTCTATCTTTACAAACCTCACCCGCTTGTAGTCATCATCATCCTCTTAGCGTTATCCCAGTTTAAATCTGGTGTCCATTTTCTAGTCTAACCGGATTTGGCTGAATATTAGCTTTTCCCCAGAGCGACTGCCTGTCTGACCTCCGCAACCCGAAGGGATAGCGATATTCCATGGTTTAGACTAGTATCAGTTTATTTAGAAGGTACTGACGCCCTGTAACGACTGTCAAAGATCTTCATGACAACCGGGACCGACGGCTTAAGGTGCTCTCCGAGGCACGGAACAAGCGATAATTAACAATTCTATACGCACATAACTCCGAAAAGTCATTGGTGCGCGCAGTGGATTCGAGCCTGATACCTTCTGCATGGCAGTCTGTTGATATATCCACTCGGCTATCGCTGCCTTAAACCTCACGCGTTTGTAGTCAGACCTTTTTAAAATAATTATGTGTACCTGAAAGTTTACAGTTTACCTGAAAGTTTACAGTTTACCTAAAAGTTGGCAGATCCAGCTTTCTATTCCGATACAACACGAGCTTGTAGTATTGTTTCCATTTGCCGGCGGTCGACACTAAGAGAAAACGAAATTCACAAAGTTCAGACAAACTAGCATTGTCTCGTAACAATTTTCTTCGTCCAAGTACATGTCAGTTTCATAAAGTAGGACAAACTGTCGGTCATTTTTATGTAAAAGTGTATAAACTTGGGCTGGAAACTACAATAAAGTAGTTTATGTTTTTATTAAGATTGTAAGCTACATAAACTAAAAGTATTCTTGATTGGAGACGTCATATTTGTTGTATATTACAATATTTATGTATTTTACTAGAGTTTTAGTTCAGTTCAGTATCAGTTTATTTGAGGATACTGACTCTCCGTCACGATTGTCAAAAATCTTCCTACCGGCCAGGACCGACGGATTTACGTGCTTCAGAGAGCACGGGGCATGTGATATAAAAAATTAAATACGCACAACCAGAAGGCCAATTCTGGTAATTATATTTGTTCAAATTCCAATATCAATCTAGTCACGGCGTCATAAATGGTATTCTCGTAACTTAACTGACACTTTAATGAGATCGGGACTACATCGAAAGTTGAACCAAGTGTGAACTAGTGTGAACGGTATTCTACTAATTATTAGTAGAGCAGGTAAGGTATTTCTAGTTTTTGCACAATGATACCATCGTACATAATATAACTGAACTATGTAGGTACTTAATAGTAATTTAAGCGACATCTCCAAAGTTGTTTCAAACTTTTAAAAATAAATAATAAACAAGTTTCGCGCAAATCAAAAATTCAAAACCTTAGACTATATTACTATATGCCCGACGCAAAATATAAAATTGACATTTTGACGTTTCGTTCGTTGCGTGATGCGTGGGGTAATTTTGCGGCATAATCAAAACACCTATATTTTTATAATGTTCTATTTTCATCTAAAATTATTGAATACCTATTGAAAATAATTCAAACGATCCAAGGAACCAATATATTTACTTACCGAAATTTTATTACTTAGTTGTATATTAATTTTAATATCGCATGGAAACGTATTGGCATCCAATAACCATTGCTATGAATGTATTTTCCCATACAATGGCATAATTCATGTTTTTGTTTTTGAGTTTTTGACATTACCTCTGAGATCAACAAGAGATTATAAATTGATTATATCGAAATTATACTGTAAGGAGATTAAGTGTAGCAGAATACCAATTGTGAGTCAATTCAAAATTAAATCGCAGTTTAGTCAAAATTCAGTGTCAGTGTCTGTTAAATACGAGAATTGGCCTTCAGAACTCCGTGGTTTGCGCCATGGATTCGAACCCGATACCTGCATCTGCATCTGCATGATATTCTGTTGTTATCTCCACTAGGCTATCGCTTTTCTTTATAGTATCTTCTGATAAAAATATCTCTCAGAAAATATTCACCAACATATTCACTGCTTTTATTTAACGCTAGTATTTACATATACAACTGACTACGACCGCCAACCTGGAAGTATAAAAATAAAACTAAACAACACCCCGCTACGAGCCGCTACGAGGCTACGGGAGCACGTAGCACGTGTAGAGCTCTACGACTAACGTATGGAACGTCCATAGCAGTAAGAGTAGTTTGAAATATTTAAACTTAATTTAATGCTGGCTTTATTTGAGACGAATAAGGTGAATTATATTTTGTATAAAACAGGCAAGTATACTTATATTTTAGAAATAGATTTTTTTAAGTAATTTAGAAATATATTGTTTTATTCTATAATGATTGACGGTGAAAAGCTGTGTGATGAACACTGGAATCACAAGAAATGAAGAAAAAAGAGGAAAGAGGACAAATTATCAATAATCAGAAGAATGAAAAGAGAAGAAATATCATGTGATGTAAATATGAAATTGGTATAGTAATATACCTATTTCATGAATTCAGTTCAAACAGTTATTCTTAATAAGCGTTTATTCGCCCGTTTATACAATAATTCGTTTCATCCCAAAAGTAAAGGGATAATTTTTAGTCTTGCAACAGATATCCGATAGCTATCCAGCCGTATACCGGACGGCAAGCGATTATCCGATGTTTTATCGTATAATCAGTGTGTAAAGCCCTGCAGAATAAACGATTACAACAGGTGACGCGCACCACTGATTTTTCCGAAGTTATGAGCGTATTAAATTGTAAATTTTCACGGTGCCTGCGATAATTAACAGTTTAATACGCTTACAACTACCTTGCGAGCAAGTTTAACGGTCAGTCCCGACTGTTATGAAGAGATTTGACTGTGAAGACAGTACCCTTAAATTAAACACTGATATAAATCATGGAAAATATATACGGATTGAAAGTATTTAGAGTAAGCACTATGAAAATAAATACTGACAACTACTTCTAAATCATATTTTATTTCATCTAAGTATCCTATCTTAACAAAGATGTAAAGCCATTGAACTACTACTTCAAATAGCTTCAACTAATAGCTTAGAGCAAGTATTTAATTAAAAATAAACAAAGCGTTGTTTATCGTTAATTAAACAGTCTTGCAACAATCTTAATTGTTTACTTCGTTGTTTATTTCTTGCGTCAGTGTTTTTCTTGCATTTCTAATGGATTCTAGATGCAGTGTTGCTTCAGATCAATAATTGCTGTTATAAAATAATAATAAGTAGCCTAATTGATTTGAAACAATCAATTTTTTCATGGATAACTGTCTAAGGAATGCATAATTTCTCTAATAAGTGGATGTCAAACCTATATTAATCAGACGTTTTCAATTTTGACTGTGGGAAATATGAAATATGCCTCAACAAACATATCAGTAATACACGAATCGATTCGACGAATTTAGGATCTCAATATTTGCGGCAAATATTTACTTAAAATCCCAAGGGATCAAACAGCCACCAGAGCACTATTAGTTTAATATTAGTTATAAGATAACATAATCCCAATAACAGTCCATGGCACTAAACATTGTTTTGGGCTTAGGGTGCGTTTGTCAGGGAATGGAATTTTACTAATTTTAAATACAAAATTAAAGGCATAAAGTTGCAGATAATTTAATATAAAAGGGTATTAAAAATATTTTGGTGGCCAATAGTTTGCTAGATTAACCGTATCCAGCCGCAGGACGAAGGTTACACGAACTTTGACGTCGTAGCAGAGGTAGGCCTCCCGCAAGGAGGAACGGCTTCTTGTTGAAATTGTGGCAGGCTGATAGGTGCAGGTGGCTTAGGATTGATCTATGTGATGAGCCTTAGTGGAGGCCTATGTCCAACAGTGGACGTCCATCGACTGATATGATGATAATAAAACACCTCACCAAATCTAAAAATACAAATGCAACCCCAAATGTTTGTACACGACTGCACTAAATTGGATAAATATTTTTTGTGTAAGTCAGGAGTAGGTTTGTATTAAAATGTTGGTTTATGGCGGTACAAAGTTCACTTAGGTCAGCTAGTAGATTATAAACAACAGCTATTATTGCGATTTTGAACTTCTGTCTAAGCTCCCTAGTGTGCATACAATTTATAATGAGATGTATTGTATTTGTACACACCGGGGAGAATGCACCGCGAAATATTTGAATATTTCCCCACACACCACCTAAGCGATAGTCCTTTGCACATTTTGTATTATAAGTATGATATATTGTATACACTAGCTTTGCCTCGCGGTTTCACACATTCGTCTTTCTGCGTCTTTTGCGTTCGTATCCTTCTAATTTAGCTGTTATTTATAGCGCACGCTCATTTGATAAATTTTATATGAATATAAGAATGTCATCACGCCGTTTGTCATTGCACCAAGTGTCGGAAGTCCAATGGACATTGCTATGACCTATATGTATGAGAGTTATGACGTTCCATGACGTTCTCAAAAGGCAACTCTGCAAGCCCGCACTACGGCCTAAGTCTTCTGATAGTAAGAAGAGCTCTGTGCTCCACAGTTAGGCAGCAGGGTTGATTATTACATGGTTATAGGAGCCCATAAGTTAGAATATATGATTTACTTTGATAGGTATCCATAGCCATTTAGTACATATATATCAATGTCAATAGCTATTTTTAATTCAACAAACAGACATCAACTGAAAATATCTTTCAATAAATTGAACATTAGTTACAAGTCTCTGAAAAATGGCACAAGTAAAAAACATAATACGTGTAAAAGTTCTTTCACAAAATACGTTACTATCTCGAACAAAACATAATTCACTGGAAATTCAAGAGCAATATATTATCACAAGAGAAAAAAGGTTTTTATAAAAAGGCTCTTTTCCCGTAGACAGCAAAAAATAGCCCTAAATTGTGTTTGTAATCGACACGATTCATATGTTAGTGTGAGACAGAATATTTGTATTCTAGCAATGGTGGCGATAAAAAATGAAAGTTTGTTTTTCGCTTGAAATGTGTTTAATAGGCAGTTGTTCACAAATGGGGTTCTTGTATACGGGTAAAGGTGATCTTATCATGTAACTCTTAACAGTAAATTTTAGGTAGTGTCAATGAATAGTTCGAGGAGCTAAATAATTTTGATCTTACTAGAGAAATGACTGCACGGTTGGCGTTGTGGTTTAAACGCCATTTGACACTGCGTTAAATAAAACAAAAAACGAAAAAAAGTAGCGCTCATAGCGAGACTTGGCTTGCTGTTCGTAACAGATCGGCAAAGTTAAGCAACGCTTGCAGAGGTCGCCACTTGGATGGGTGACCGTGTGTGGCATTTACATCTGAGCGCTACCGTGCTTCGGAGGGCACGTAAAGCTGTCGGTCCCGGTTCTTGTCTCATGATAAGAATCGTTAGGCCATGTTGGAGGCCTTCGGGCGATCTAAAACTCAGTCATTAGAGGTGGCCACACACTCACACGTAAACAAAAAAACAACTGCGTTCAATGTTGTGAGTTTGATTCCTAAACGAGATAATCACTTTGTGTGTTCCGTAAATTGTTGTCTGGGTGTTCATTGTGTCCGTTGGTTGCATGTTTATTAAGAACCTAAAGAAAAACACAATAAGAGTCATTTTTATCATCTTCACCTTGTTTTACAGGCTTCGCAATAGAGATATAACAGAAATGAAATTTTTACTAAAGATCTTTTATTGTACTGAAAATAAATATTTTATCACATCCATTTCATTGAACCACAAATAACAATTGTGGGATTACCTTCAATGCTCAAAATCCAGTTATCGAGACATTGCAGACCGACGTCAGCTTATAAGTCTAGACATCATACCGCCCGCACTGACTTAGCATGACAGCATATTAAAATTTAAGCCCGATCATTCCCGGACTGCTAGAATTTAGAGAATTTCACATATCTAAAAATAATTTTGCTTTTTATTAATAAGTGTGTGTCTAGCTCTAGTATCGGAGTTTTCAGGCCGACTGAAGGCCTCCAACATG
Organism: Euclidia mi; assembly: GCA_944739405.2. Taxonomy (NCBI): domain Eukaryota; kingdom Metazoa; phylum Arthropoda; class Insecta; order Lepidoptera; family Erebidae; genus Euclidia; species Euclidia mi. The sequence continues at coordinate 14,471,132 of OX123205.2, read as the reverse complement.
GGGTAACGATTGATGTCCGGGGACAAGAGCTGGGACCCACAGCTGAGAGCAGAGACTTCACAAAAATTAGAGAACTCATTCAACCAAACACAGGAACTCTATCTCACTGTAGCGTTTGGAAACCCTTGGTTCATAGTACTCAGTTTTCTGCCGCATTGCTTAAAGATAAATATGAGTCCAGTCGAGGAACGATAACGTCTGTCATTTAGCGTAACTATCTTTGTCCTTCCACAAAATACCTACCGGATGGCCTCCAAAGTACAGTGGCGCTATGATATCAGTGCCTCAACAAGCGACAAGTCAAATCAAGTTATGGACGTTCAGTGTTTTGAAAATTGCTAAAAGTAGAATTACTTAAACAATATTATGTTAAAAGGATATACACATCTTGGTAACAGGAAAATTACTTTATACTATAGTACCGCACTTAGCCAGTACACATTGAGCTTTACTTGTACAACATAATAATGTTATATCGCAACTTAACCTAGATAATTTCAGTACATTTCTCTTAGCAGTGTTTAGCTATTATTCAGAAATAGTTGTCGAGAACTATCTCCTTTCTGTTAGAAAGTTTAACCACACAGGATTATCGTGTATACATTCCAGGATTAAGTAGCTTCAGCATCAGTGTTTAGTTTGTGGCCAACTTTGTTGATATTATTTGTACTGAGTTTAAGCTGAATTGTGGAAGAAATCAGAAAATATTATTTAGCTAGCATGTTGGTGTAGAATAGGATAAGTCTGTCAAACCAATACGAGTGAACAAATATTTTTTTGAACACAATCAACAGCCTCAAAATATCTATGAATATATTTGAGTATGCAATCATCTAGTTTTTTTATTAAGCCCTCTCTTATTTCTACAACTGCGTTACCTATGTAGAGAGTCTAGCCAGGTTTAGCAGTAATAACAATAAAAGACAACAAGCTGTTACACTCTTTAAGGTCAATGTAAGCTTCATCATCATCGGCCCTGTATATATGTAGACTGTCCCACTGCAGGGCACGGGCCTCTTCTCACTATGAGAAGGGTAAGGCCATAGTCCACCACGCTGGCCAAGTGCGGGTTGGCAGACTTCACATTACTTTCGAGAACATTATGGAGAACTCTCAGACACAGAGGTTTCCTCACGATGTTTTCCTTCACCTTTTAGCAAGCGATATTTAGCAATTTAATACGCACATATGTAACTTCGAAAAGTCATACTGGAAGCTTAATCTCTTGGAACCCGCAAAACGTTTCGTCAAAAGTATACTGGAGATGACAGGCCATCTCATGACCGCAGCTGGTGTATATCGAGCACCCATGTCGAAATGTCGAGGGAAATATAAGGTATCGTACCTATATTGTCAAATAATTACGTGACATAGACCCGTTCCATTAACATTACTCAAGTGTCTTGTTTTCAAATTAATAGAATTTGACACACAGCAAATGAAAACACTGAACTGATGAGTCACCCCACAACTCACAAAATTAAGTGCCATTTCAATGAAAAGTGGCTAAAAATATATCATTCCCCTAATTCTATACAGGAATTCAGAGGATCCCAAAAATACATATATCCTGGAATAAAGGGCGACTTGACAAGGCCAAGCGAGCACGGCGAATTATTCAATTCGATATTATTTATGGAAAGGCAGAAAAACCCGAGTATTTCCGCTCCCAGCAAGTTGTTTGTAAATATTTTATCATTTGAATTGGAACGAGAACCCTGAAATTTATTTAGTTGAAGTTTCTACAGAATGAACTTATTGAACATTTTTTATTATTGGAGATTTTCGTGCTTCTACTTTTTAAATTGACTGAGTTGTCTAAATGAATGTTATTTTTAGTACTGACATTTTTGTATAAAAATAACTTTGATATCTTTTACTCCAGAATTTTGATTTGTTGATGTTGTTTTAAAAAAATATTGTTTAAATAAAATATTCATTATTAACTTTCCCCCACTTTTAACCCACGAATTTTGTTTTGCACTCGATAAGGATTGACTTTTGTGTCTGGCAAATACAATGTTCTGTCAAATCTGAGACTCGAATAATATTCGTTCGATATTTTGCTCAGTCATATATCTCACTACCATGCCATGCACATTTAATGCGCCGGTCAATAACCAGATAAATTCTAGAAATAAGTATTCTAAGAACTTAACAAATAAACAGGAACAATAATTTGACATCATATGGTACTGTTACATATAAATGAGACCCCAGATTTTGAGAGAATATTGGCTTTCTCATAAGTTTTTCAACGTCAATATTTTCAAAAAGGCACATTTACGGATCTCAGTCAACCAAGACAGACAAATAACAAAATTTAAAATGGTATGAGTTGCTAGTCACTCAATCCTAATTTTAAAAATAAATGTTTACAAAGTAGTTTTAGGATAGGACAGCCTCCGTGGTCCAGTGGATAGCGTATGCGACTGCTGATCGGAGGTCCCGGGTTCGATTCCCGGATCGGCCAAAAGTGTTACTGGGTTTTTCCAAATTCTCAGTAGCAGCCCGGAGTCTGGTGATGTGCCCGGTAACGGCAATAGGCTCGGCCCCTATTACTTGGGACCTAAAAATCATGGCGAAATGTGGGTGTAATATTTACACCTCTCCCTACCCCTTCGGGGATATAGACATGAGTCTATAAAAAATATATATATATATAGTTTTAAGGAAAGCAACAACGTGTAGCTGAAGTACAAAGCAAGGTAAGGCTTTGCAGCTTTGCATGAAAAGAAGGTTGTTTACGACTTTCCCTATGAAACTTGCTATTGATTTACGAACTTTCAAACGTAATACTCCCACATCTTCTAGTGAATAGAAACCATTATTATCAAAATAATTAAATATAATATAATATTCTACCACATTCACACAACACCATCTAGTCCCAAACTAAGCAGAAGCTTGTACTATGGGTACTAGATAATGGATAAACATACATATATACTTTTTTTTTGTAAATACATACATATTATACATAGAAACACCCAGACCAAGACAAACACCCATGTTCATGCACACAAATGTTTGAATTGAAATTGAAATTCATTTATTCACAAAAATGTGGTTACATAATGGTGGTAGGGTAATAATTGATAGTAAGTCATTATAAGTCCTATACGAATGTCAAAAAATTGGCATAAAATGTAGTTTGAATTAGATTAATATACATTGTAATATGAATAATGTTATGTAATTGCATTATTTTATCTATATGTCATAAATTCTTTTAAGTTGTAGAAACATTTTTCTGCAAGCCACATTATGATTCTTTTTTAGGGTTCCGTACCTCGAAACGAAAAAAACGGAACCCTTATATGATCACTTTGTTGTTTGTCCGTCTGTCAAGACCCTTTTTCTTAGAAACGTGAGGAGGTATCAAACTGAAATTTATATCAAATAGTCACATCTACTGTCCCTTGAAGCTGTGAAAAAATTTAACTTCTAAGCCAACGCAATCAAAAGATACAGCCATTTATGCTGCAAATTTCCGCAAATATTCGAAACTCAAAACCTAGAGGGTACTTCTCGTGAACTTAAAATCTTGGAATTTGGTACTCAGCAATGTCTTATAGCATGCATAAAGGAAAAATTGCGAGAACCGTAAATGTTTAGTTACATCATATCATAAAAATATTTTTAATAATTTTAAAGTTATTACCATTTTCTCTTTTCTGAAATTTATATCAAATACTTAGGTCTATAATACCTTGAAGCTGTAACAAAATCAAACTTCTATGTCAACGCAATAAAAAGAAATAGCAATTTAAGCCACATATTTTCTCGCAACTACTCGCAAGGGAATCAAGCCTACAGGGTAATTCCCGTGAACTCAGAATCTTGAAATGTGGTACGAAGTAATGTCTTATAGCACAAATAAAGGGAAAATTGCGAAAACGGTAAATTTCTAGTTACATAATTTAAAAAATATATTTTTAGTAATTTTAAAGTTACCACCCCTTTCCTCATGAACGCGCAATGTTATTAAATTGAAATTCATCTCAAATACTCGGTTCTATTATACCTTTAAGCTGTAACAAAATCAAACTTCTATCTCAACGCAATCAAAAGAAACCGCAATTTTACTATTTTTTCAAACTCGCAACTACTGGCAAGGGAATCAAAACCTACAGGGTACTTCCCGTAAACTTAGCTTCTTGAAATTTGGTACGAACCAACGTCTTATAGCACAGATAAAGGGAAAATTTCGAAAACCGTGCATTTTTATTTAACCGTACATTACATCAAATAATAAAAAAAAATAAAGTTACTAGCCCTTTCCTTATGAACGCATTGAGGTATTAAATTGAAATTCATATCAAATACTCAAATCTATAATATCTTTAAGCTGTAACAGAATCAAACTTCTAAGCCAACGCAATCATAAGATAAAGCTGTTTATGCCGCGAATTCTCGCAAATTTTCGAAACTCACAAGGGAATCAAAACCTACAGGGTACTTCCCGTGAACTTTGGTAAAACTGAAATTTGGTACAAGGCCACTTCTTATAGCATAAATTAAGGGAACATTTCCATAAATGTAAATTTTTAGTTACATCATATAATAAAAACATCTTTAAAATTTTAAAGTTACTACCTCTTTCCTCATGAACTGCGTAGAGTTATTAAATTGAAATTCATATCAAATACTTAGGTCTATAACACCGTTAAGCTGTAATAAAATTAAACTTCTATGTCAACGCAATCAACAGAAACAGCAATTTAAACATATTTTCAAACTCGCAACTACTCGCAAGGGAATCAAAACCTACAGGGTACTTCCCGTGAACTCAGAATCTTGAAATTTAGCACGAAGCAAACTCTTATAGCACAGATAAAGTAAAAATTGCGAAAACCATAAATTTTTTGTTGCATCATATAATTAAAATATTTGTAATAGTTTGAAAGGTGCAACCCCTTTTTTCATGAACTCAAAAGAACCTTCATGAAAAAAAGGGTATAAAATTGAAATTTATATCAAATGCTCAAGTCAAAACTAAAGTCGATCTATAATCTTGAAATTTGGCATAAAGCAACGTTCTATAGCACATAGAAAAAAATTTGAAACCCCTAATTTTTGTTACATCACATATTTTTAAAATAATTACATATACCTACAGGTTTGTACGGAACCCTCGGTGCGCGAGTCCGACCCACACTTGACCGGTTTATTTTTAAAACGTAGTAATAGGTAGTCCTTTGAATTTGTCTGGTAACTTATTATAAACCTCTATAGCTTTCACATATACATTTTTCCATAGATGTCTAGTCCACACATAGGGCGAAGAAGTTTAAATTTGTTCCTAGAATTTCTGCCAGGTGTTTCTGAAAATCTATTGAAATACTGTGGCTGCAGTTTCACAAAAATACACAATACTCTAATGTACATAAATTATAACACAAATGTTTTTATAAGAAGAAAAGTAGCGACATCAAAACTAATATTAATACTCAAATTGCTTTTACAAAACTTGATTAATTTATCCTACAGGTTCTGTCCAAGGACTCCAAGTATAAAATCAATACTTTCTACATTTTATTCCGGACACCATTTCTTTGAGAACGTAATAGTTTTGTTCCAAGACATTAGCTTGGCAGTCCAATTAGATCCATAACATACGTTTGTCGAGACAGCCTCATATTTTCCACTGCTACGATGCTCTACGATATTCGTAGGCATCTACGTCTTTCGTAGACAGCTACAATATTCGTAGCACTAAAAAAAATGTAAAAGGCTAGAATATACTGAACGATACTTCTATCACGTTTTTTATCCATAAATAAGTAAAGTAAACTAAAATAAAAGACACATGACATCTGGACATAAAAGGATGACACGATTTTTTATGTTTACGCATGTTTATAATCTATAATATAATAAAGCGGAAGAGTTTGTTTGTTTGTTTGAACGCGCTAATCTCAGGAACTACCGGTCGGATCTGAAAAAATATTTTTGTATACGATAGCCCAATTATTCCGGAAGGCTATATAACATAACGCTTCGACCCTTTGGGGCCCGGCAAAAGGCTAAAAAGGCTAAAAGAAAATGTTGGCTAATCTCAGGAACTACCAGTCGGATTTTAAAAATTGTTATTGATTATGATAGCCCAATTATTCCGAAAGGCTATAGGCTATATAAAATTACGCCACAACTTTTAAGAGCCAGACAAAAAAATAAAATCGTCAAACGAGAAGGGGGAGGGTTGGGTCAAAGGCAAAAAAAGGCTAAACGAATAGGATACAATCTATATGGGTATCGTTTTCGAGATTTTCGGGACGCTGATTAATAATATGAAATTTATTTAGTAAGTAGTAGTGTAGGAAATCAAAGATGGCAGATGAGATAATTTTAAAAATCAATATGGTTATCGCCTTCGATATTTTAAGGGGTGGGGAATCGAAATACAACATCTATTTCATGATCAAAGATGGCGAATGGGAAATCAAAGATGGCGGATGGGAAAATTAAATAAAATCTATATTGGTATCGTCTCTGATGATTTAAGGGATAGAGAATCCAAATACAACATCTATTTCGTGATCAAAGATGGCGGATAGGAAATCAAAGATGGCGGAAGGGAAAATTTTTGAAAATCAATATGGGTATCTTCTCTGATGATTTAAGGAATGGAAAATCCAAATACAACATCTATTTCGTGATCAAAGATGGCGGACGGGATTTTTTTTAAAGTCAATATGGGTATCGTCTCCGATATTTTAAGGAATGGGGAATTCAAAAACACCATCTATTTCGTGATCAAAGATGGCGGATGGGAAATTGTTTTTAAATCAATTTGGGTATCGTTTCCGATGTTTAAAGGGATGGGGAATCCAAATACAACATCTATTTCTTGATTCAAGATGGCGGATAGGAAATCAAAGATGGCGAAGGAGATTTTTTTTTAAAGTCGATATGGGTATCGTCTCCGATATTTTAAGGAATGGAGAATTCAATATTATATAAAAATCTATGTTTGTTTGTTCATCACTAATAGACTCTAAAATTATAAGAGATTAAGCGCTAAGTCAATGGTAAGTTTGGAAAAGGGGTTTGGAAAAAACGGAATTAAATAAAAACTCCTAAAAATGCGATACGGAGTTCGCTGGGTCAGCTAGTACAATATAAAACATTAAATGCCATATGAAGAGTACGGGTTTGAAAAATTAAAGTGGTAAGTAGCTCGTTTCAATGATAAAGGACTACTAAACGTGAAGATTATAGGTACTTATAGATTAAACTATGCTGCAGCGATAGCTTAGTAGAGATACCAACACACTGCCATGCAAAAGATACCGGGTACAGTCTTACCGCACACACCATAGCAATTCGAGCGTGCGAATTTAATCTTTTGTATACATTCTTGGTGATAGACAACGCACAGCTGAAACTTTAAGCTAAAATTTGGCCTACATGTTCATTGGGGGCCGTAGAGGTTCACTAAAAAGGGATTTCCCAAGTTGCCTACGGCATCGACGAGAAACGGTTAAATTAAGATATAATGTACAGACGTAGCTGAGAGAATCCTTTATACATATGAACATACATACATATACTCCCATCGGGGTGGGCAGAGAAAACAGAACGCCACTTGCTTCTATCCTAACAAACCTCGCGCGCTTCCTCTGCACTCATTTCTCTTTTCATACTTGCTCGCTGATTTTGGGTAGGCACCTCGGACCTTTCCATGGGTGTCCTCAAGTTGTTAATTAAGTAGCAGTATTTCATTAAAATGAAAATCACTGCGAGTGTCTTCCGCCTAAAATTCAGCGCTGTAAGGTCCGCAGATGTGTAGCAATATACCTAAGTATCTCGTTTTCCTTTTATCTATACTACTAGAAGAAGCCCGCGGTTACACCCGCGTTATTTGAGGCTACTGCTCCGCTGCCGTCACTCACAGCGTAATATTATATAGCCTATAGCCTTCCTCGATAAATGGGCTATCTAACACTGAAAGAATTTTTCAAATCGGACCAGTAGTGCCTGAGACTAGCATGTTCAACCAAACAAACAAACAAACAAACTCTTCAGCTTTATATATTAGTATAAGATATAAAGCTGAAGAGTTTGTTCCTTTGTTTGTTTGTTTGGTTGAACGCGCTAATCTCAGGAACTACTGGTCCGATTTGAAAAATTATATATATAACATCGCGCTATGATCGACGGGAGCGGAGCAGTAGCCTTAAATAACGCGGGTGCAACCGCGGGCATCCTCTAGTATTAGTATAATATTAGTGTTTGCTCAAATATGAAATGTATTCCTATCCTTCATACTTTTCTTCAATTTTGTACGCATTACATGTTATAATGACGAGTGTGATTTAAATATACATTTTATTCTATTCTATATAATTTTGTCGTAAAATGTATGTATATGTATGTATATACAATTATATATCTCCTCATTAAAAAATAGAATCAATTTATTTACTTTGTTTTATAATCTTAATATATAAAATCCTTGCGTTACTGACTGACAGACACGCTACAGCCGACACTATTGGGCGCAGGAAGCTGAAATTTGTCATGTATGTTCCTTGGAGACCGTAGGGGTGCACTAAGAAGGGATTTACCGCAATTCCCACGGGATCGGCCAAAACGGGTAAATTAAAAAAAAATGCAAGCGTAGCTGCTGGCGTCCTCTAGTGATTTATAAAAAAGCTACAACTAGTGATGATCACTAGTTGTAGCTTTTTTAAGAAAGTTTATAAGTCTTTTAAAATTACCTTAAAATCTTATAGACCAGTATTTTCAGCCAGATTAGGTGAAAATCTCGGAAAATCGACATACCCAGTATATTATCACGTGAAAAGCTTGTATTTTGGCATCCTAAAACTGTTCTCAAAATTTACATATGTCCGCAAGTCGATTCAAATATCGTTTTTTTTTTTGCAAATATCTCGTTTTCCATGGGTTTTACGCTATTTGTATTAATAATCAATATTGTAGGGAATTAAATTCTCTACAACTTTTCTATTTTACATTTTTTACTTTTTACATTTAAATTTTTTTATAGTTTAAAATGTTTTCGAGATAGAGTTGTTTAATTATCTGAGGCCAACTGTTAGTCTCGATCAAAAACTCGTAATATTAAGGTTATAATTTATTTGGGTCTCTCTTGTTTGACCGAAAGGAATTTGACAAATTTTCACTTCCCAAAAAATTTTTCGCATAATTTCATTTGCCAAATTATTACTTAGCAAAAAATCAATTCACAAAAAAAATTGTAACACAAACCTAATATTTGGGAAACGAACGTTTAAACTATAACTTGTTTACCAACTAGTAATTGTAACATTTTTTATTCAGTCAAATATTTCAGTTGGAATAACAGTTTTTACGCTAAATCAATAATTATCCTAATCTAAATAGTTCAGTTCCGGGTAACCTACTAAAAACAGTCTCTTTTTTCTATTAATGCAAGTCGTTTCTGACATTCGGCGGCCGCTACCGCGGCACCGCTCGGCTCGTGCGTAGGAGGTCACAGTTCTAACCTAACCTAACCTAACCTTACCATTTTTTAAATAATTAACCTACTCTTCTTCTACTTTACTTCCATAAATAGACTAATATCACCAAACGTATATTGTCTGAACATTGTTTGCTGTAATAAATCATTTGATTAAATACTAAATGCCATAATTACATTATACTTGGTAATATTTTGCCAAGTAAAAATTTGACCAAATAAAAATATGCGTACAAAAATCATTCGAAATATTGCAATGGTATAAAAAAGGTTGCTAAAATTTGTTTGGTTAGTGAAATTTTGTCAAAATCTTTTCGACAAAACGACAGGATCCCAATTTATTGCTAAACATATAAATATTATCATTTTTATTGACTTACATACACATACATACATACGGTGCATGTAGCTTGAGCATGTTGAGGCACGTGCGCGGGTTATATGCACCGTAAACATATCGTTAAAAAAATGTGCGGGTCTAGGTCTATGATTTTAAAAGAATTTTCGTTCGTCGAGACATTTTGACGCGATTCAAGTCATAAAGCTACTGCGCGAATAGCATGCACATGTAGCTCTTGACCACGAACAAATAACTTTTACATACAGATTGCGCAATTAGCCCGTATCTTTACTTGCTCCAGTTATTTGCACCATGTACAAGTACAAGCGAGTAACTTGAACAAGTAGCTTGCGCATATAACTAACGCGTGTAAGCCGCACCTTTACTTGCTCCAGCTATATGCACCGTGTACAAGCACCCTAAGACTAGTGTGAAATATTAAAATGCAAAATATGTAAACAATTTACGAACTTGTTTGGGTTGGTTATGGCTCTGAAAGATATCAATACTACACTGCTTTAATCACGAGGAAATAGGAGATAAAAGAAAAAAAATGAGGAGAAACTACCAAAAAGTAGAAGAAAACAGGTTTTGGACTTCCTTTGGTGATGCTATTCCCTAAAAAAAAATTACATGCATAGCTGTTGGTATTCGTTCATTCAGTAATTAGTTTTTTTTTTTGCATTATGTCAAGTAATTAGTTTATCTAATCTCTTCAAAAAGTATAAGGTTAATTTTTAGTCTTGCAACGTATATCCGATAACTATCCGGCCGGATACTAGATGGTAAGCGATTATCCGGTGCTTTATCTTATAATAAGTTTGTAAAGCCCCGCAGAATAAACGGCTACAACAGGTGACCAACTTACGCGCACCACTGATTTTACGAAGTTAATTGCGCATTAAACTGTTAATTATCGCTTGCTCCGTACCTTGGTGAGTACGTAAAACTGTCGGTACCGGCTGTTATGAAGATCTGTGACTGTCGTTATATGGAGTCAGTCCTCCTGAATTTGACACTGGTCTCATCATCATCATCACCAGCCCTGTATATAAGTTTATATATTTATAGTTTAAGTCCCACTGCTGGGCACGGGCCTCTTCTCACTGTGAGAAGGGTAAGACCATAGTCCACCACGCTGGCCTAGTGCGGGTTGGCAGATTTCACATGTCTTTCGAGAACATGATGGAAAACTCTCAGACATGCAGGTTTCCTCACGATGTTTTCTTTCACCGTTTAGTAAGCGATAATTAACATTTTAATACACACATAACTCCGATAAGTCATTCGTGCGCGCCGTGGATTGGAATCCGGATCCTCTGCGTAGCACTCTGTCGGTCTTTCCAATAAGCTATCGCTGCTGACACTGGCACGCTTTCTCAATGTCATGAAAAATTGTTATTGTTATTTGGCTGCGGAAATCAGAAGAGGTGAAATAGGAATTGAAAGCTTTTTTAAAATAAATCTTTGGAAGTAAGTACTATGAAAATATTATCAAACACTTCTAAATAATATTTATTTTCATCTAAGTGTCCGATTTTGACAAAGAAATGCAACCTTTGAACTATTCCTTCAAATAGCTTCAACTAATAGCTAAGAACAAGTATTTAATTAAAAACAAATAAAGCGTTGTTTATCGTTAATTAAACAGTCTTGCAACAACCTTAATTGCTTACTTAATTGTTTATTTCTTGCGTCAATGTTTTTCTTGCATTTCTTAAGGATTTTAGATGCAGTGGTGTTTAGATCAAGAAATGCTGTTATAAAATAAAAATAAATAGCCTAATTGATTTGAAACAATCAATTTTTTCATGAATAACTGTCTAAGGAATGCATAATTTCTGTAATAAGTGGAAGTCAAACCTATATTAATCAAACGTTTTCAATTCTGACTGTGGGAAATATGAAAGATGCCTCAACAAACATATAAGTGATGCACGAACCGATTCGACAAATTTAGGATCTCAATATTTGCGGCAAATATTTACTTAAAATTCCAAGGGATCAAACAGCCACCAGAGCACTATTAGTTTAATATTAGTTATAATATAACATAACCCCAATAACAGTCCATTGCACTAAACATTGTTTTGGGCTTAATGCGTTTGTCAGGGAATGGAATTTTACTAATTTTAAATACAAAATTAAAGGAATAAAGTTGCAGATAATTTAATATAAAAGGGTGTAAAAAATATTTTGTTGGCTAATAGTTTGCTGGATTAACCGTATCCAGCCGCACGACGAAGGTTACACAAACTTTGACGCTTGACGTCGTAGCACAGGTAGGCCTCCCGCAAGGAGGAACGGCTTCTTGATATGGAAAATGAGAAAAGTATAGAGAAAAGTATTAATTGTATTGTTTTTAGTATCTCTAGGAGGGGGCAGCTGCCCTTCTCTGCTCCCTTTGGCGACGCCCTTGATAATAAAACACCTCACGAAATCTAAAAATACAAATGCAACCCCAAATGTTTGTACAAGAATATCTTCGAAACGACTGCACCAATTTCGATAAATCTTTTGTGTGTAAGTCAGGAAAAGGTTTGTATAAAAAAAGAGGTTTATGGCGGTACGAAGTTCACTAAGGTAAGCTAGTAGATTATAAACAATAGCTATTATTGCAATTTTGTACTTCTGTCTAAGCTCCCTAGTGTGCATACAATTTATAATGAGATGTATTGTATTTGTACACGCCGGGGAGAATGTACAGCGAAATATTTGAATATTTTCCCCACACACCACCTATGCGATAGTCCTTTGCATATTTTGCATTATAAGTATGATATATTTTATACACTAGCTTTGACTCGCGGTTTCACACATTCACCTTTCTGCGTCTTTTGCGTTTGTATTGTTCTAATTTAGCTGTTATTTATAGCGCAAGCTCATTTAATAAATTTTTAGATGAATATAAGAATGTCTACGCACGATTTGAGAGGCCGTCACGACGTTTGCCATTGCACCGAGTGATGGAAGTCCAATTGACATGTTATGACCTACATATATGAGAGCTATACAACACGTTCTCAAAAGGCAACTCTGCAAGCCCACACTACGGCCTAAGTCTTGTAATAGTAAGAAGAGGTCTATGCTCAACAGTTAGGCAGCAGGGTTGATTATTACATGGTTATAGCAGCCCATAAGTCCGAATATATTATATACTTTAATAGGGGTACATAGCTATTTTTTATTCAACAAACAGACATCAGCTGAAAAGATGTTTAAAAAAATTCAACATTTGTTACAGGTCACTGAAAAATAGCTAAAATAAAAAACATAATACGTGTAAAAGTTCTTTCACAAAAAAACGTTACTATCTCGAACAAAACATAATTCACTGGAAATTCAAGAGCAATATATTATCACAAGAGAAAAAAGGTTTTTATAAAAAGGCTCTTTTCCCGTAGGCAGCGAAAAATGGCCTTAAGTTGTGTTTGTAATCGACACGATTGATATGTTAGTGTGAAATAGAATATTTGTATTCTAGCAATGGTGGCGATAAAAAATAAAAGTTTGTTTTTCGCTTGAAATGTGCTTAATAGGCAGTTGTTCACAAATGGGGTTCTTGGATACGGGTAAAGGTGATCTAATTCATATTTTACGTTATGATCCAGATCCTAAACAAAATTTTTATTAATATATATTTTTATAACGATTGTAATGTGTTTTGTGAAAATAAACAAATAAAAAAAAATACTCACAGATCTCATCACTCACAGATCTCTCACTCTGACAGTGAATTGGTCGCCTCGCCATTTGACACTGCGTTGAAATGTTGTGGGCTCGATTCCCTAACGAGATAACACTTTGTGTGATTCAGATTGTTGTTTAGGTGTTCATTGTGTCCGTTGGTTGCATGTTTATTAAGACCCCCACGAGACAGGATTTAAGTGCGGGACTTGTCTTTTTAAAGAAAAAAACTATAGGAGTCATTTCCATCATCGTCACCTTGTTTTAGAGGCTACACAACATAGATATAACACAAGAAGGATGACATTATGAAATTCTGACTTAAACCCATTTATTGGACTAAAAAAGAATATTTTATCACATCCATTTCATTGAACCACAAATAACGAATGTGGGTTTACCTTCAATGCTCGAAATCCAGTTATCGAGACATTGCAGACCGACTTCAGCTTATAAGTCTAGACATCATACCGCCCGCACTGACTTAGGATGACAGGATATTAAAATTTAAACCCGATCATACAGGGACTGCTAGAATTTAGAGAATTTCACACATTATCTGAAAATATTTTGCTTTTTATTTCTTTCGTTGTCCGTGTGGTGACTGATTAAGAATACGGAATGTCACCACCCCATAATTATGGGTGTCGTAAGAGCCGACAGAGGGACTATATTATGCAGAGAACAGCACTGTAAGAGAAGAAAAACTTGATACAAATCCTATACCAACCCGTTTGGCCAGCGTGGGCCTTTAAAGATTGATGATGAATTTCTTTCGTAATGACTGTGTGGCTAGCTCTAGTATCGGAGTTTTCAAGGAAACTGAAGGCCTTCCACATGGAGTAACGATTAATGTTCAGAGACAAGAGCTGGGACCGACAGCTGAGAGCAGTGACTTCACAAAAATTAGAGAACTCATTCTACCAAATAGAGCAACTCTATCTCACTGTAGCGTTTGGAACTCCTTGGTTCATAGTACTCAGTTTTCTGCCGCATTGCTTAGAGATAAATATGAGTCCAGTCGAGGAACGAAAACGTCTGTCTTTTAGGCATAGCTATCTTTGTCCTTGACAAAACCCGGGATGCCCTCTAAAGTACAGTGGCGCTATGATATTAATGCCTCAACAAGCGACAAGTCAAATCAAGTTATGGACGTCAGGCATTTACTAAATTGCTGAAAGTAGAATTACTTTAACAATATTATGTTAAAAGGATAGCAAACATATCGTGGTAAAAGTAAAAGTAGTTACTTTTACTTTTACGTACAAAATATTTGATGCAATTTTACTTTTGTCTAGATGTGTTTAACATCTTTGGTAACACAATATTTTTGTACTCAATAGTATACGAGCTCTATAGTACAGCACTTAGCCAGTACACATTGAGCCTAAATTTTACAACATAATATGTAACCTAATGGAAGGAAAGAGGAACCCACCACGCACCCTCGAATTGACCACCCCAACTATTGCAATAGAAAAAGGTTGACAATATTGAACTCCTCTAAAAGGATAGATAGATAATATGTTATATCACAACATAACCTACATAATTTCAGTACTTTCTCTTAGCAGTATTCAGATATTATTCAGAAATAGTTGTCGAGAACTATCTCTTCTCTGTTAGAAAGTTTAACCACACAGGATTATAGTGTATACATTCGAGGATTAAGTTGCTTCAGTATCAGTGTTTAGTTTGTGGCCGACTTTGTTGAATTATTTGTACTAAGTTTAAGATGAATTGTGGAAGAAATCTGAAAATATTATTTATTTAACTGGCCTGTTGGTCTAGAATTAGATAAATCTGTCAAACCAACAAGACTTATAAATAATAAACACAATCAACAGCCAAACTCAAAATATCTATGAATATATTTGAGTATGCAATCATCTAGTTTTTTTATTGATCCCTCCCTCATTTCTACAACTGCGTTACCTATGTAGCGAGTCTAGTCTGGCTTAGCAGTAGTGACCATAGAAGACAACAAGCTGTTACACTCTTTAAGCTCAATGGAAGCTTCATAATCATCGGCCCTGTATATAAACTGTCCCACTGCAGGGCACGGGCCTCTTCTCACTATGAGAAGTGTAAGGCCATAGTACACCACGCTTGCCAAGTGCGGGTCGACAGACTTCACATGTCTTTCGAGGACATTATGGAGAACTCTCAGACACAGAGGTTTCCTCACGATGTTTTCCTTCACCTTTTAGCAAGCGATATTTAGCAATTTAATACGCACATATGTAACTTCGAAAAGTCATACTGGAAGCTTAATCTCTTGGAACCCGCAAAACGTTTCGTCAAAAGTATACTGGAGATGACAGGCCATCTCATGACCGCAGCTGGTGTATATCGAGCACCCATGTCGAAATGTCGAGGGAAATATAAGGTATCGTACCTATATTGTCAAATAATTACGTGACATAGACCCGTTCCATTAACATTACTTAAGTGTCTTGTTTTCAAATTAATAGAATTTGACACACAGCAAATGAAAACACTGAACTGATGAGTCACCCCACAACTCACAAAATTAAGTGCCATTTCAATGAAAAGTGGCTAAAAATATATCATTCCCCTAATTCTATACAGGAATTCAGAGGATCCCAAAAATACATATATCCTGGAATAAAGGGCGACTTGACAAGGCCAAGCGAGCACGGCGAATTATTCAATTCGATATTATTTATGGAAAGGCAGAAAAACCCGAGTATTTCCGCTCCCAGCAAGTTGTTTGTAAATATTTTATCATTTGAATTGGAACGAGAACCCTGAAATTTATTTAGTTGAAGTTTCTACAGAATGAACTTATTGAACACTTTTTATTATTGGAGATTTTCGTGCTTCTACTTTTTAAATTGACTGAGTTGTCTAAATGAATGTTATTTTTAGTACTGAGATTTTTGTATACAATAACTGTGATATCTTTTACTCTAGAGTTTTGTTTTGTTGATGTTGTTTTAAAAAATATTGTTTGAATAAAATATTCATTATTAACTTTCCCCCACTTTTAACCCACGAATTTTGTTTTGCACTCGATAAGGATTGACTTTTGTGTCTGGCAAATACAATGTTCTGTCAAATCTGAGACTCGAATAATATTCGGATATTTTGCTCAGTCATACATCTCACTACCATGCCGTGCACATTTAATGTGCCGGTAAATAACCAGATAAATTCTATAAATAAGTATTCTAAGAACTTAACAAGTAAACGGGAACAATTATTTGACATAATATGCCACTGTTACATATAAATGAGACCCCAGATTTTGAGAGAATATTGGCTTTCTCATAAGATTTTCTATGTCAATCTTTTCAAAAAGGATCAAAGAACGGATCTCAGTCAATTAAGAAAGACAAATAACAAAATTTAAAATGATATGAGTTGCTAGTCACTCAATCCTAATTTTAAAAATAAATTTTTACAAAGTAGTTTTAGGATAGGACGTGGTCCAGTGGATAGCGTATGCGACTGCTGATCGGAGGTCCCTGGTACGATTCCCGGATCGGGCAAAAGTGTTACTGGGTTTTTCCGAATTCTCAGTAGCAGCCCGGAGTCTGGTGATGTGCCCGGTAACGGCAATAGGCTCGGCCCCTATTACTTGGGACCTAAAAAATCATGGCGAAATGTGGGTGTAATATTAACACCTCTCCCTACCCCTTCGGGGATATAGACAACAGCTATTATTGCGATTTTGTACTTCTGTCTAAGCTCCCTAGTGTGCATACAATTTATAATGAGATGTATTGTATTTGTACACGCCGGGGAGAATGTACCGCGAAATATTTGAATATTTTCCCCACACACCACCTATGCGATAGTCCTTTGCATATTTTGCATTATAAGTATGATATATTTTTATACACTAGCTTTGACTCGCGGTTTCACACATTCACCTTTCTGCGTCTTTTGCGTTAGTATCCTTCTAATTTAGTTGTTATTTATACATATAGCGCACGCTCATTTGATAATTTTTTAATGAATATAAGAATGTCTACGCACGATTTGAGGGGCCATCACGCAGTTTGCCATTGCACCGAGTGATGGAAGTCCAATTGACATGTTATGACCTACATGTCTGAGAGTTATCCATAACGTTCTCAAAAGGCAACTCTGCAAGCCCGCACTACGGCCCAAATCTTCTGATAGTAAGAAGAGGTCTGTGCTCAACAGTTAGGCAGCAGGGTTGATTATTACATGGTTATAGCAGCCCATTAGTTAGAATATATGATTTACTTTAATAGGTATCCATAGCTATTTTTAATTCAACAAACTGACATCAGCTGAAAAGATCTTTCAACAAATTCAACATTTGTTACAGGTCACTGAAAAATAGCTAAAGTAAAAAACATAATACGTGTAAAAGTTCTTTCACAAAAAACATTACTATCTCGAACAAAACATAATTCACTGGAAATTCAAGAGCAATATATTATCACAAGAGAAAAAAGGTTGTTATAAAAAGGCTCTTTTCCCGTAGGCAGCAAAAAATGGCCCTAAGTTGTGTTTGTAATCGACACGATTGATATGTTAGTGTGAGATAGAATATTTGTATTTTAGCAATGGTGGCGATAAAAAATGAAAGTTTGTTTTTCGCTTGAAATGTGTTTAATAGGCAGTTGTTCACAAATGGGGTTCTTGGATACGGGTAAAGGTGATCTAATCATGTAACTCTTAACAGTAAATTTTAGATAGTGTCAATGAATAGTTCGAGGAGCTAAATAATTTTGATCTTACTAGAGAAATAACTGCACGGTGTGATGCGCAAAAGTGTGTACTGTATGGCACCAATTATTTATAACAAATTACCAAGAAGTTGGAAGGTACGTACTTTCTTGACCGCCTGAGCATATCTGAGTTTCTTAATGAGAAAGAATTTTGTATTGACATAATTAAATTTATATAGATCTGTATAATAATGCTGATTAATCTTATAATTTGAATATGAAATAATTAAATTAAAATAATTTGGACGAAAAATTAATATATTGTTACATGTAGGGGAGAAGGAGGTAAGACGGGGCAGCGGGTAAGATGGTGTACCCAGCTAAATTCACAGTTCAAACTGACCTATCACGCTCGTTCGTTCATCGTTCGATGCGCCACAATGGTACTTGTCAGTCACCCGGTGGTTAATGGTTGGCAAGTGCACACATGTCGAAAAAATTCAAAAAAAGTGTTTTACTGCAAGTTGTTTCTCACATTTTCCTCTAGTTTGACACGTGACTACCGTTTGTTAAATAACGCTAACTGTAATTGACGCATAAACTAACCTATAATAAGGTGAGCATTTTATTTCCTTAAGATTGTTAACTGTTTTTTTGTTTTGTTTTTATTGCTAGAAAATGGCTCTGCAGGCAAGATGGGGTAACTGGTAGTCTTTATTGCCTCCCAATGAGGAAAAATTTGTTTTTGCTTGATTTTCGTAAAAATACTTTTGTTTTTGTGTAGTTCTTAAATACCCCATCTTGCCACCCTCTCCCCTATATCTTTTTGTATAATTTTATAAGTAACCAATTTATTTTTGCACGTCATGCTGTGACAAACATGTCTGCACTTAATTTATTTTGTCATCTTGTATGTATGCACTTGCTTTGTATGTACACACACATGTTTATGCAAATAAAGCTGATCTTATCTTATCTTATCTTACGGTTGGCGTTGTGGTTTAAACGGTCGTCTCGCCATTTGACAGTGCGTTAAATAAAACAGAAAACGAAAAAAAAGGAGCGCTCATAGCGAGACTTGGCTTGCTGTTCGTAACAGATCGGCAAAGTTAAGCAACGCTTGCACAGGTCGCCACTTGGATGGTTGACCAAGTGTACCATTAACATCTGAGCGCTACCGTGCTTCGGAGGGCACGTAAAGCTGTGGGTCCCGGTTCTTGTCTCATGATAAGAATCGTTAGGCCATGTTGGAGGCCTTCGAGCGATCTAAATACTCCGACACTAGAGTTGGCCACAGACTCACACGAAAAACAAACAACTGCGTTAAATGTTGTGGGTTTGATTTCTAAACGAGATAACCTTTTTTGTGTTCCGTAAATTGTTGTCTGGGTGTTCATTGTGTCCGTTGGTTGCATATTTATTAAGACCCCCGCGAGACAGGATTTAAGTGCGGGCTTGTCTTTTTAAAGAAAAAACAATAGGAGTCATCTCCATCATCGTCACCTTGTTTTACAGGCTACGCAATAAGATATAACACAAGAAGGATGACATTATGAAATTTTTACTTAAGCCCATTTATTGTACTGAAAAGAAATATTTTATCACATCAATTTCATTGAACCACAAATAACGAATGTGGAATTACCTACAATGTTCAAAATCCAGTTATCGAGACATTGCAGACCGACTTCAGCTTATAAGTCTAGACATCATACCGCCCGCACTGACTTAGCATGACAGCATATTAAAATTTAAGCCCGATCATACATGGACTGTTAGAATTATGTGAATTTCACATATCTGAAAATAATTTTAGGACAGGTTAGATGTACCCTTAACCCGAGAGCATACATGAGAAATTTGATAGGAGTGAATGGAGCAAGAGAGGTCAGGAACGTTGCAAATGGCGTTCCGTAGTCTCTGCCTAGCCCTCCGGGAAACAGGCGTGAGTCTATGTATGTATGTAATTTTGCTTTTTATTTCTTTCGTAATAAGTGTGTGGCTAGCTCTAGTTTCGGAGTTTTCAGGCCGACTCAAGGCCTCCGACATGGAGTAACCATTGATGTCCAGAGACAAGAGCTGGGACCGACAGCTGAGAGCTGAGACTTCACAAAAATTAGAGAACTCATTCCATCAAACACATCAACTCTATCTCACTGTAGCGTTTGGAAACCCCATCTCATTGCTTAAAGATATATATGAGTCCTGTCGAGTAACGAAAACGTCTGCATTTTAGGCATAGCTATCTCTGTCCTTCGAAAAAACCCGGGATGCCCTCTAAAGTACAGTGGTGCTATGATATTAATGCATCAACAAGCGACAAGACAAATCAAGTTATGGACGTCAGGCATTTAGCAAATCGTGGAAAGTATAATTACTTTAACAATATTATGTTAAAAGGATAGCAAACATATCGTGGTTAAAGTAAAATAAGTGTAGAATATAACAAGTACAAAATAATTGATGCAATTTTACTTTTGTCTAGATGTGTTTAACATCTTTGGTAACATAATATTTGTGTACTCAATAGTATACTAGCTCTATAGTACCGCACTTAGTGGCTACACATTGAGCTTAACTTGTACAACATAATATGTTATATCGCAACTTAACCTACATAATTTCAGTACATTTCTCTTAGCAGTGTTCAGATTTCAGAAATAGTTGAGGAGACTATCTCCACTGTTAGGAAGTTTAACCACACAGGATTATAGTGTATACATTCGTGGATTAAGTAGCTTCAGTATCAGTGTTTGCGGCTGAGTTTGTTGATATTATTTGTACTGAGTTTATATTGAATTGTGGAAGAAATTAGTTAATTATTATGATAAATCTGTCCAACCAATAGGAGTAAACAAATATTGTATTTAAACACAATCAACATCCAAACTCAAAATATCTATGAATATATTTGAGTATGCAGTCATCTAGTTTTTTTATTGAGCCCTCTCTCATTTCTACAACTGCTTTACCTATATAGCGAGTCTAGTCAGGTTTAGCACTAGGGACCATAGAAGACAACGAGTTGTGACACTCTTTAAGCTCAATGGAAGCTTAATGTCTTGGAACCCTCAAAAAGTTTAATCAGAGGCCCAATTCCCCTTATTATATTTGTTCAAAATACAGTTTCGATCTAATCTCAGTGTCATACTCATGTCAAAAATGGTATTCTCCTAAATGAACTGATATTTGAATGATATCATGACTAGATCGTAATTTGATCAATGTGTCAACGTCGAGAAGTCAAATTAAAGATAATGACGTTAAATGACCAAAATACCGATCCTGAGTCAATTCAAAATATAATCTCATTTCGTTCAAAATAAAATGCCAATGTCATATAAAATACGAGAATTAGCCTTCAGAAGTATACTCGAGACGATTGTTTCTATATTTTCATATAATAAAATTCTCGTGTCACAGTTTTCGTTCCCATACTCCTCCGAAACGGCTTGACCGATTTTGATGAAATTTTTTGTGCTTATCCGGTATCTATGAGAATAGGCCAACATCTATTTTTCAAAAAAAAAAAAAATTGCAAAACAACGTTTGCCGGGTCAGCTAGTTTTCATATAATTACGCGACATAGACCCTTTACATTAACATTACTCAAGTGTCTTGTTTCCGAATTAATAAAATTCGACACATAGCAAAAGAAAATACTGAAGTGCTGAGTTACCCCACAACTCACAAAATTAAGTGCCATTTCAATGAAAAGTGGCATAAAATATATCATTCCCCTAATTTTATACAGGAATTCAGAGTTACCCAAAAATACATACATCCTGGAATAAAGGAAGATTTGACAAGGCCGAGCGAGCACGGCGAATTATTCAACTCGATATTATTTATGGAAAGGCAGAAAAACCCGAGTATTTCCGCTCCCAGCAAGTTGTTTGTAAATATTTTATCATTTGAATTGGAACGAGAACCCCGAAATTTATTTAGTTGAGGTTTATACAGAATGAATTCTTTGAAAATTTTTGTTATTGGAGATTTTCGTGGTTCTACTTTTTAAATTGACTGAGTTTTTACATGAATTTTATTTTTAGTACTGAAATTTTCGTATAGATACAAAATACTGTGATCTTTTAATTCTAGAATTGTGTTTTCTTGCTGTTATTTTCTTTATAAATAACATACTCATAATCAGCATTCACCCACGAATTTTGTTTTGGACCCAATAAAGATTGACATATTGTGTCTGGCAAATACAATGTTCTGTAAGGCTGAGGCCCGATTAACAGTTCGATATTTTTCTCAGTCATTCACTGCGTATCAATTGAATGTGCTTAGTTTGAAGCCAGTAAAAAAACAGTTTTTCTTTTTATCAATAACAATTCTAAGAGCTGTAATAAGCGACTTGTAAACTGAAACAATAATATGACATATATTATCGTTCATACTTTTACGTATCAAACGACGAATGATGAAACTCCAGATTTTAGAAAATATAAATTTCTGTATGTCAACAATGCAGACATATAACAAAATTAGCTTTTGCCCGCGGCTTCGCACGCGTTATATTAGGGGTTACACAAATATTTTATTTATTTTGACAATATGTATGATGCGACAGTACTGACAGACATACACACATGACAGATAGCACATGCGCAGCACTCAATTATTACAGCGCATGCATTCTTACTTCCAACATACTGTTAGATTTGTGCCCTACCAACTTCTACCCTCCCTATAATCCCTCCCAGTTTAATTTTTTCAACTAATAGTAGCCTATGTCCATCTCCATGGTTCATGTATGTCTATGTTAAATTTCAACAAAATCGGTTCAGCCGTTATGGCGGGAAAACGGAACATACATACATAAGTACATATACACTTTAAAATTTATAATATTAAGTAGGGATGTAAAAAATGCTTTTAAAAATAAAATGAATTAGCTTGTCAATCTTGTGGCACGGAATTAATATTTTTACAAGGTTGTTCTAAGAAAAGCAACATCACTATGTGTTGCTGGAGTACAAAGTAACGTAAGGCTTTTCAGCTTTGCATGAAAATAAGGTTGTTTACGACTCTTTCTGTGAAACTTGCCATTTATTTACGAAGTACGTATTATTCAAGGAGCAATGTATTACTTGTACATCTTCTAGTGAATTGAAGCCACTATTTCAAAAGAAAATTACAAATTATTTTATCAGAAATGTAAAGCACATGTTATTATTAGAAGAAAAGCAACGACATCCGAACTAGTATTAATATTCGGTTTGTATTCTATACTTCATCATACAGCCTTCCGCAACTAACTGCTAAACATAGTCCTCTAATGAAAATTAGTCTTGGTGTGCAGTACAGTGTATATTTATTGAAGGTCTTCCTTTTAATGACTTCACACGTCCTATCTACTTCCTTACTTGATCTGAAGTTAATATCTTTAGCATCGTTCTATTTTTGAAAACCCGTTTCACTTTTTTTTAACTTTTATCATTCAAGCTTAGTCCAAGGTCTCCATGTATAGAATAAATACTTTCTACATTTTATTCCGGACACCATTCCTTTGAGAACGTAATAGTTTTGTTCCAAGACATTAGCTTGGCAGTCCAATTAGATCCATAACATACGTTTGTCGAAATAGTCTCATATTTTCTCACTGCTACGATGCTATACGATATTCGTAGACAGCTACAACTTTCGTAGACAGCTACAATATTCGTAGCACTATAAAAATGGAAAAGGCTAGAATATACTGAACGATATTTCTATCATGTTTTTTATCTAGAAATAAGTAAATGAAACTAAAATGAAAGACTCACATGACGTCTAGACATAAAAAGATTACACATTTTTTTATGTTTACGTGTGTTTATATTACAACTTGATGAGCTCGCGGTTACATCCGCGTTATTAAAGGTTACTGCTCCGCACCCGTGGCTCATAGCGTGATGTTATATAGCCTATAGCCTTTCTCAATAAATCGGCTATCTAACATAGAAAGAATTTTTCAAATCGGGCCTTTAGTTCCTGAGATTAGCGCGTTCAAATAAAAAAACAAACAAACAAATAAATTCTTCAGCTTCATATATTAGTATTAAATTACATATTACATATTAAATGCCATATACAGAGTAGGGTAAACTATACTATTGTTGGCACCCCCTCAATGATTGGCATAACAGATACCATTTAATGTCAGCTGTTCCATACATTTTGCCGGGGTCAAAGTTCAACTTTACATGAAACAGCTGCTATTTTTTTCGCGATTTCGCAAAAGTTCCAGAACAAAAGTTGTTCATAACGATGAATATAACCACCCTCTAAGAGGTTAACGGTGTTTAACAAATAACCCTGTATATTATACCCACACTATTATGCGTTTTCAATCTCTTGATCTTGCTGACAGACAAGGCACAGGTGAAGCTATTTGGCACCAGAAGCTAAAATTTGTCGTACATATTCCTTGGGGATCGTAGGGGTGCACTAAAAAGGGATTTCTTAAATCTCCCAAGGGATCGACGAGAAACGGTTAAATTAAGATACAATGTTCGGGGGTAGCTGTGGGCATTGCTTACCCATATGGATACAAATAAACACATGTCAAACAAGATGTTGTGAAAGCTAAATAGCTAAACATTTTGCAAAGTGGACATTCTGCGAAGTGGACATTTTGCGAAGTGGACATTCTGCGAAGTGGGCATTTTGCGAAGTGGACATTCTGCGAAAAGGACATTTTGCGACCAGGGGACATTTTGAGAAGTGGACATTTTGCGACTGAGCCGGCTGATGTTGGCTCAGTCGCAAAAGTTGGCTATTTATATAGCAGTAGTTCATTTCAATCAAAATCACTGCGAGTGTGTTCAGCCGAACGTTCACCCAAATTCAAGAACACAGATTTATACATAGAAGCACATTTCCTATGGGCGCTCTGAAGACAAACAGGAAGTTTGTCTTCAGAGCGACCCAAATTGCCGCTTGGTGACGTGGCAGTCGTTCACCCGGTGTAAAAACAAGAAAGACGGATGTTCCCCCAGTGTATCTTAACTACGAGAGCAAGAGAGACGGAGAAACGATGCCAGCGCCGCCAACTACGAACTAAACTGAGGGCAGACCCCACTTGGAAGCGGCACACCAAATCTTTAAGGTCCGTGGTTCTATGTAAATCTGAGTTCCTAGGGTCACCGCCTTAAGGTCCGCAGATGTGTCGCAATATAATTATGTACCTAAGTATCTCGTTTTACTTTTTTTATACTTACTAACTATTGTTTGCTCACATATGAAAAATACCTCTCTTCATTATTGTACGCCTCACATGTATTAAAAAATATAATAACGAGTGTGATTTAAATATAAGTTTTATTCTATTCTATATAATTTGGTCATAAAATAATGTCAAAATTTAAAACAAACAATTATACGTTATACTGGAATCATTATAATATTTACTTTACTAGCGCATTAATAAATGGAGACAACGCCATCTAGTCGTATGTAACGTAAGCAACCACGAGTGCTACGTTAACACCGTGTGAAAGCTCATCGTCATAACAGTTTCGGAAAATTCGTACAGATGGCGCTATCAATAATTTTCGCAATTTTCACGTGTTATAAATTAGTTAGAAATGTATTATAGTCGTCTAATCATTAACAAATTAATAATTTTCTTTCTATTGAGCTATTAGAATGTTTATTAAATTAGTTGATTATTTTGAAAAATAGTTTAGTTAGGAGTCAACGCCCTCTGTAAGCCCGAGGGGTTACTATTTCGCTATTAGAGGCACTGTGAAGTCACAGTTAAACTGTGACGGCGGTAGTGTTGGTTATATTTCACTTACTTAATGAGGCACCACATAACAAAGAAATATAACCCTAAGTCACCACATAAGAAACGGAAAATAATAGCCTATGACATCAACATGCTGTCAAATTCAATATAATAATATCAATAATATGTACCTACACATGAGAATTATCGTATACCACATATTATTATTTTATTGGAAATAATTCAACAAACTTGAGGTTTGTTCCAATAAATGTACCCTTTTAACAGAAACTCCCAGTCCCTAAACAGACTAAGACTCTCTGATAATTCTCAGATATGATACAATTTGTATAAAATAATACGAATCACTTGTAATTTTGAACACTTTTCAAACCTTTTGCACTCATTATGCCAGTAATAGTTGTCGAAAAATCCCAATAAAACTCCTGTAGCTTATGACTTACGAATTTCTTTTGCAGCTTTTGACGTTAACTTGCAACAGCATTTCCTTATGCCAGTTTCAAATTCGGTGGCATGTATATTACAATAAATTACAATGACTCTATGCATCCGAATATCCATTAAATGTTTTTTACAACTGTGAGAACTTCGTTTACAAAATACCTACATAGAAAAAGAAAGGTGGTAGAGGTCTGCTGATTTCACCATGAATGGGCTAGCCCATTCATCTTACAGAATATCGACGTAAAATCACAGCACCTATACTGTTGCACTTCGTTCTGTGAGTCAGAGTGCCGGTGGCCCATTTCCTATTCCTTCTCCCTCATCCCACTCTTCCTCATATTCCTTTCCCAAAGGGCTGTAACGTACTAGTGAAGTGGTGAACGTACTAGTGAACTCCTCTGGTGTTGCTTGTGTCTATGAGCGGCCGTAATAGTTTACCATCAGGCGATCCATGAGCACGTTTGCCACCTCTTGCATAAAAAAATATTTTTTTCTTAACCTAGTCTCACATACCTGTAGTAGTGTTGGTCTGGTTCTCTTGCGCGTTGCTTTTGTTCTCATCTTTCGCCGTTTTGGCCTCAGAGCTAGTGTTGCAACCCATCTTATATAAACTAATGTATGCTAGCGTCGGCGCTAGGTATTCCAATAGGAACACTACTTTGGTACGAATAGGAACTAACTATGCACTATAACATAGTTGGTTTATAAGCTCTGGTTGGGTAGGAACACCTGGAACAAAGAAATAGAATTATAAATATGAATTCTTAAAATTCTTGTATTACTGACTGAAATACAACTTATGGTTCTTCGGATAGTGTTGGAGAGCGTTAAAAGAGGATTTTTGAAATTCTCACCCGAACGGGGTAAAATTATCCTAAAAGTACGGTGAAGTCTAATTTTTGAATATAGGTGGTTAATGAAGCAGGGATAGCCTGGTGAAGAGACTAACAGACTACTACGGGGTCAAACCCACGGCCCACGCCTTTGAGTTTTCGACGTTATGGCTTGCTAAACGGTGATGGAAAACGTAGAGAGGGTTTCCCCCCTACGTTTTCCTTCACTGTTTAGGCTGTCTGAAAGATATCCATTATTCTCTCGAAAGAAATGTGACATCTGTCAGGCAAACGTGGTGGAGTATTGCTTAACCCTTCTCATAGTTACAGGAGGCCTGAACCAGTAGTGAATTGTCGCTTAACGTTTGTGAGGTTTATGCTATAATATGTCGAACTCATCATCCTCCAAGCGTTATCTCAGTTGCAACCCGGAGTCCACTTACTAGTGTAACGGGATTTGACCGAATATTAGTTTTGCAACAGGGAGCCTGCCTATGTGGCCTCTACAAACCAAAGGGATAGCGATAAATAATCTATGATTTAGACGTGTGATACTTTATTCCGACGTACTGAGTCCCTATAAAGACAGTCAAAGATATTCATGACAGCCGGGACCAACGGCTTAACCTGCTCTCCGAAGCACATGGCGAGTGACAATAATAACAATATCATTTGCTATATATAGAACTATACGTACAATATTTGAAAGCGGCTAACTATAATTTAATGATTTACTAGATAAATTAAAAATTTGCCAATATTTTACAACATATTAAATGTCTTCAAGATTTATAGAAATCTATTACAATAACAGACAACGCTGAAAATACTTTCTTTGTTTCAGCACAAAACTAACTACTGTTCCAATTCATAATGCTACTATTTTAGTTCCATTCCTACTATTAATCACAAAATGTCTGCCCGACAGACTAATGAAAAGCTAATTAAAACAACAAAGGCTAGCACATTTCGCAATTTCATTGGAAATATTTTATACATTGAACATAAAATCAAATATAGTTAGGTAGCTATCTTGATTAAGAAGCGTAGCGATAAGTTTATTTAGTAGGTAATGAAAATTTTAATAAAACATATTATTTGTGAATTAGGCATTATTAAGTAATGATTTTTTTATTAAAGATATTAATTGTTATCCAGAAAGCAAAAGACAGAGATTTATAGAAGAAGAGTGGGAGGCCTTTGCCCTGCAGTGGGACGTAACAGGTTCTTAAAAAAAGTGACAACTAGGCAGCGATAGCCTAGTGGTAGATACAAACGGACTACTACGTAGAGGGTATCGGGTTAAAGGTGGGTTTTCCTGTCACGCTGATCGCACGCCGACAGTCCGCGCTGATGGGTCAACATGCATAAAGTACTTCTAGCGGTTTTAAGTCGCGCTGGCCGCTTAGCGCTGTCGGCCGAAGTACTTCATATAAGTATATTGACCCATCAGCGCGGACCATCGGCGTGCGATCAGCGTGACAGGAAAACCCGCCAAAACCCATAGAGTGCACTACAGATTTCTCGTATCAATTTTTTTATTATATTATTACTTGCCTTGTACCATCGGGAGCATGCTAAGCCATCGGTACCCGCTGTCATGAAGGTGTTTGACAGTTGTTATGAAGGGTCAGTACCATAGAATGTAATGATATTAGTCTGAGCCATGAAACGTCGCTATATCATTGGACTGCAGAGGTCAAACGGCAGTTGCTCTACGGCGAATCTGATATTGGATGTATCCGAGTTCGAGATCGAGATCTATAGAGTATTGGATGTAACCGAGTTGACGGTTATTGTTTTTTATTTTACACCTCGCTCCACACTCCGCTCTTCTCTCTTCACTATACATTTTTCACTACAAATCGCTCTACGCACCGCTTCCCCGCTCCTCGCTCCACTCATCTCACCCCTCTTCATTCCCACCCAAGTTCCAACATTGAACGCAAGGGACGAGCATCGAACAATAGACTACGTTGGAGTGCTAATGAATCCTATTCATACCAAGATAGGGGAGACGTAGCGATTCCCACCTACATATGTTTATATATTATTATATCGCACTTTGCTATGCTACCCTGTTCAGTGTATGTAATTGAGTTTGCTTTATGAGAAACGTTATTATAACGAAAGTGTATAAGGGCGTGTAGTGTGAAGAAAAAAAGGATATAGGGGTAGGTGGTGAAACGACGGTTCTCAAAGGCACCGCCGATGCGAAATTGACATCAGCCACCATCGTTTTTTAGGGTTCCGTACCTAAAAGGTAAAAAACGGGACCCTATTACTAAGCCTCCGCTGTCTGTCTATCTGTCCGTCTGTCTGTCTGTCTGTCTGTCTGTCACCAGGCTGTATCGCATAAACCGTGATAGCTAGAAAGCTGAAATTTTAAAAAATTATGTATTTTGGTTGCCGCTATAACAACAAATAATAAAAATGAAGATATTAAGGGAGAGTCTCATACAATAAACGTGTTTTGTTTCGTATTTTTTGCTCAAAATTACTAACGGTAATAGGTAGACACTTAAAATTTTCACAGAATATGTAATTGTATATTACCTTTCAAAATAAATAATTAAATTAAAAAAGTTAATAATAAAGGGGGGCTCTCATACAACAAACGTATTTTTAGGCAATTTGTTACTCGATCTTAAGAAACAGGTAGAAACTTAAAAAATATTTAAGTATACATACAACAAACGTGATTTTCTTTTATAGATGATGGTACGGAACCCTTCATGCGCGAGTCCGCCTCGCACTTGCCCAATTTTTTATTAAATTTACGATTGAGTAACATTTCATAAGCGTGCTCTGTAAACATGACAATTATATTTTAGGTGGTAAGTACTTCTAGAAAAGTCCCTTTTAAATAATTATTTAACAGACTGACATAAAAAGTTTATGGAAATTATATTCCTCGAAATTATATTAAGATACCGGATCCAGTCCAATGTTTGAAATCTCTTTTTGCCGCTACTTATCGTCAGCGTTCCATCCTACTAAACACAAATTAAAATACTATCGAATGCTCGACGCCCATATAGCGAAGCGAAGAGAAGAGCATTTTTTTTCAATTTCAAGCAAATATCGACCTTGTCCTCATTTTTGAATAGTCCAATATCAATTATCACATAATATTATTTTGTGTGTGTGCGTGTTGTAAACATACTTTTGTCAATTGAATTTGGACCTTATTTAAAAATGAAAACAATGTCTATAATAGTTTGACAGCGTTGTTCGCTTCGCTATACATGCGCTGGCCCTAAGTATTTTCATGATAACGATACGGCTCCAACTATCTATAATTGTATTTATAAACGCGTTTTTTTATCACCGTGTTATCCAGGTGAGCCCGTAACTTATGCCTCCACTGACTTTTATGGGTTTAAGAGATAAGTATTGTGAGGATATCAGTTGAAAATACGAGCATAGCTATCGGCAGTAAAAAGATACGTTCATATTAAATGTTCCTGCGTATCTTCTGAGAGGCCTCGTTCACAAAAAATTAATAAAAGAGTACGTGTTGAAGAATAATAAAATGTTTCCAAGAATGGCGTAGTGGTTAAGCGAAGCAGCGGCGTCGTGGTTCGATTCCCAAATGGGATGACACTTTTTGTGAGATTGAGAAATTTGGTTTTCTTTGTTTTATTGGTTGTTTGTAAAATATTCATGTAGTGTATTAAATGGAAAAAGATTGTTTAAAATGACCTGCCTTTTTTGTAAATATGTTTTTTGCCTGTTTTAGTCACGAAGAACGAAATAAAGTTGGAATGGATATCGCTACGTCACATGAAATTATTTTCATCAAAACTATGACAATTGGATTTGTGGTTTTAAAATAAAATTTGTATTTTATCATACTGCAAGTATTATTTGTAACGCCGATGACGAGTCTCCTCGAAATCATGTGACTAAGACCGGGTTTTTTAAAGTAAGAAATGAAAAAGTAATCTGAAGAAAGTTTATATTTGATATTTATATATTATAATTTATTTTAGCTAAGAAATGATAATTTTTAGCAAGAAATGAAAATATTGCTTACAATTATTTTTCCGGTGCCTACTATACTAATATACGCATGTCGAACCACACGATCAAAAACATACAAAACTGTTATAATCAAGTATGAAATCAACAAAGTTACCCTCGTAGTACAAAATCAAATGAAATACCATTCGCCTTATAACATCACCCCATCATAACCAAGAACTCATTAAGAACACAATAAAATGCACTTATAGCCGCCATCTGGGAAATATAATATGTTTCCTTGATTTCGAGAAAACGATGAAATGTGTGTCGTTTAGCTCTCATGTAGATTGTCGGGGTTCTAATAGAAACACTGCTTAGAAGGCACAGGTTTTTTATTGCGTCTCAC
This sequence comes from Euclidia mi, assembly GCA_944739405.2. Lineage (NCBI taxonomy): Eukaryota > Metazoa > Arthropoda > Insecta > Lepidoptera > Erebidae > Euclidia > Euclidia mi. Next base: position 14,439,573 of record OX123205.2, on the reverse strand, counting down.
TACCGCTTACATACAGTATGAATGACTAGGTAAGCACTGGCCTAAAGGCTGTATGAAGACTCCTGCTGCTCTCCGACGTTCGCAAGATAGATTGCTCGTAGGGTCACCGGTGAGCTGGTCGAAGTGCACGCTGGGTAGGCATCTTGGTGGTCGAGGTGTAGGCTGAGTGGTAAGCTCAGGCGGTGCAGCTGATGTAAGCTGAGGGGTGGGCTCAGGCGTAGACTGGTAGAAGCACGGCGCCAGCAGCTGGTAAGTCGCAGCTAACAGCTACCGGTGGTAGGAACTGGTGGATGTAGAAAGCCGTAAGTAAAACGTCAGCCCATAGGGTGAATACAGGTGTACACCCGTAGGCGAATTATAGCCCGTAGGGAGAACTGGAAAGTAGCATAGAGAATACACAAGAACCGGTAAAGAACAGGCTGTCCCGAGATCGGCTGTTATGCTTAGGAAAAATACTACAGACAGAACATATAGGCACACATATAACTAGAATATACTCACCCCCAGCGGGATAGTAGATATAGAAGTAGAAGGCAGAATAAATAAATAGTGGTAGTGGCAGCGTAGCGACGTCTAGGGAAAGTGACCGATTTAGATTGCGCACCCACCTTATATAGGCATAGACCTATGACTCACAGACGGCCTGTGCCCGGTCCATTACCTTATAAGGTAATAATTCCTAGCGAAGCGCTCTGCGGATTGGGTTGGCGCCGCCTACTGCGTTAAGCGCCTGTAGAGATTATAACGTAAAACGGAGTATTACGTTACAAATGAATTAAACTTATCTATAAAGTATTTTGCTTCAAGTGGAGAGGAATACTAAGAAACTACAGTCTTCTACAGTACTTGCCTCAGAACTTGCGGTTTTCCAGTCAAGTCTAGCTCTATTTTACCATCTCAGAGGTGGGTTTTGTAGATTGCCTTTAATAGATTGAGATAAGCTACTTAGGGATTATCTGTTGTTAGTTTATACCAGATCAATATAATTTTGAATATATCTGGAAAATATTTCTTATCCAGTCGTGAAACTGGGCCCTAATTATTTTTTGTTCGCTTGCCTCCGATATGGCTAAACGATTCTTGTCTTTAGATATGAACTTTTAAATAAATAATATTTTAGATAAAGACAAAGCACTTCGAAGCACTAAATGCCACAATTAATAGTCACATATCCAATTAATTTATTTATTTAGTACATCTGATCACTCCACCATTCCTTTTTACCGAGCCATTACATTCAGCTAGGTACATAAAATTACGTATTTTCTAATATTCAGTCATTTGAAACGAAAAATCTATTTTCCATCATCAGCCTTTAACAGTCCACTGCTGGACTAGGCCTCTCCTTTGAAAAGAGGAATTGGCCTACTATACCACGCTGGCCAAACGGGTTGGTATAGGGTTTGTATCAAGTTTTCCTTCTCTTACAGTGCTGTTTTCTGCATAATATGCTCCGTCTGTCGGCTCTTACGACACCCATGGGATGATGTGGGGTGGTGACATTCCGTATTCTTAATCCGTCACCACACGGAAACGTAAGAGTCTATCAGTAACAAAAATGCAAGATCTGACGCGTAGGAATGCATAGCCACAAAAGTTCTGTTACTTGCCTTTAGCCGTAAGCCAAGCTTGTCTAAATAGCTATAAAGTCTTACTTCATTATACTTATCTTCATAATAAAGCAGGCAAGTCAGCATCACCTAAATAAATGCTGAGTCACGACGTCTCAAGATGATAAGCATGAACGCTTAAGTGGCAGTACTAGCCAGAAGTATTTACTTAGCTATTTAACATAAATTTTTACGAATAAGATGAATGTAAAGATTTTATTTTAACTTTTACCCGTGGTGTTGAATGCGGACGAAGAAGTTTGTACCACTGATGACGTCTTTGTTAAATGTATAATCCCATGCTAATAATCTTATACTAAAATATAAAGAGTTTGTTTGTTTGTTTGGTTGAACGCGCAAATCTCAGGAACTACTGGTCCGATTTGAAAAATTCTTTCAGTGTTAGATAGATCATTTATGATGAAAGCTATAGGCTATATAACATCACGCTATGAGCGACGGGAGCAGAGCAGTAGCCTTCAATAACGCGGGTGTAACCGCGGGCATCCTCTAGTTAGAATAAGTGCGAAAGTGTGTTTGTATGTTTATCGTGCTTTCACGCTTAAACTAATGAACGTATTTTCGTGGACCTTTGCAGTAGTGTAGCTTATAAATCAGTATGACACATGTCATAGGCTACTTGTCGTGATACACCATAGACCTAACACACACACCGCGGGTGGAGGCTCACGTGCTATCAAGATTGATATATATAATTACATAGGTATGTTGAGTAGTTGAAGGACGTAGCGTAAAAAATAAACAAACTACTATTTATTATTTAAAATTTTCCCGTGGTTTCACCCGCGTCCTGAGGGAACAACTTCGCGTACCCAGTTAATTTAAAGCCTGCGTTACTCCTTGGTACATCAGCTATCCGCCAGTGAACGTCACGTCAAAATCGGTCTAGCCGGTCCAGAGATTAGCGAGAACAAACAGACAGACAGACGGACAAAAATTGTAAAAAAAATCATTTCGTTATATGTACCGTGTATGCATTTAGTAAAAGCGGTTATTTTAATATTACAAACAGACACTCAAATTTTATTTATATGTATAGATGTATAGATAACTTTGACTCCACTGATAGCTTAGTGTTTTAAACGGCCGCTACGCAATTTAATCTCATCGAGTGTTGTGTTACAGTAGATTTTACAAACGCAGAAATACAATAAAGCATTTGTAGCTTAGATAATTATTAATTGTCCTTTATAAGCATCAAGCTTATGAAATAAAACATAGTGGGAAGGAAGCTTCTGAAAAAACATGTTTATGTTGTTGGTAAAATTTCTTTGACGTAAAAACATTATAGCCAGTGCATAACATAAAAATGTGTATGAATTTACATCCTAGATATTTTCCTCTACAGAATAACACCAAAATTGCTCAGCACTTTGCAAGACCACACAAAGAGCAGTAGTTACGAGGAATGCTATGCGCTAAATTCTTAATAAGGATGCGGGTGGGTAGTAAAAATAAGAAATGCTATAAAAATATGAAGCTTAACGATATGATGTGAGGTAAAGTAATCTTGGGATAAAAGTAGTTTGTGTTAAGTTTATTTTTATGTTCTAGTTGAACAAAGTTAGAAGTTTAGTTCTACGGAATGTATTTTGCTATGCATATCTTAACTTTAGTTGACTGGGCCAGCCATGTCTGTTGTATGTCCTTGGGTTGAAACTAGCATTTGTGGACCACTGGTCGAAAGACCCGACCACAGTAGGTTAGGTGGCAAAATAATTTACAATTTATAATTAAGAGTGGGTAGCAATAGCTCTCAATAGAAAGAGGGTAGGGACCTCTTTGCCCTGCAGTGCGACAGATTAGGCTACGAATAATAATAAAGCAGATCTTTAATTATTTTTTGCGGTGTCCGTTTTTGTGTCAGAACAAGAATCGTCAATGGCCATGTCAGAGGCCTTCAGGCGATCTGAAAAATTCCGACAAAAGAGTTGGCCTCACATTCACACGAAAAAGAATTAAAGTATCTATACACATAAATAAAACTGGAGTGTCTGTTTGTAATATTAAAATAACCGCTTTTTACTAAATGCATATGGATGTATACATGGTACATATACCGAAATGATATTTTTTACATTTTTTGTCTGTCTGTCTGTTTGTTCTCTCTAATCTCTGGAACGGCTGAACCGATTTTTACGGGACTTCCACTGGCAGATAGCTGATGTACCAAGGAGTAACTTAGGCTATAAATTGACTGGGTACGCGAAGCAGTTCCCTCAGTACGCGGGTGAAACCGCGGGGAACTGCTAGTATTTCATAAGTGTCTTTATTTATTTTTTATAGTTTTATTTATTTCTGTATCCCCGAAGGAGTAGGCAGAGGTATAAATATTACACCCTCATTTCGCCATGAATTTTTAGGTCCCACGTAATAGGGGGCGAGCCTTTAGCCGTTACCGGGCACATTACCAGACTCCGTGCTGCTACTGAGAATTCGGAAAAACCCAGTAACATTTTTGCCCGGCCCGGGAATCGAACCCGGGACCTCCGACTCCGACCAGTAGTCACATACGCTATCCACTGGAACACGGAGGCAGTCGATTTTTTTTATAGTTAAAATAAATTGCTGTGTATTAAAGTATACTAAATTATATATCTATTTTATTTCATTTCCTAGACCGCGTTTCAGTATTATTTTTAAATATATTTCTCTTGTATGAAAAATGCAACTGATTTGTAGGTACAGTATAAACCCCCAATAAGGACATAAAAGACATCCTCACTGAATCATTAATTATTTTAATTCGATACTTCGTCATTAAATTCGATACTCGGTCTACTCAACCAAGATTCGGTATCGGAGCGAATTCATTATAATAAAACTTTTTGTTTTCGAAAACCTAACACCTATTAAGAATTATCGGGATATCGAATATATTTTAATAACCCGCAATTTTAGTCACAGTGCTAAATAAAATACAATATCTGAATTTTGGTCAGTGTTAATTATCGCTTGTCCCGTGCCTCGGAGAGCACGTTAGCGTCTTTGACAGTCGTTATAGGGCGTCAGTACCTTCTAAAAATAAACTGACACTAGTCTAAACCATGGAATATCGCTATCCCTTCGAGTTGCGGAGGTCAGACAGGCAGTCGCTCTGTGGAAAAGCTAATATTCAGCCAAATCCGGTTAGACTAGTAAGCGGACCCCAGATGGAAACTGGGATAACGCTAGGAGGATGAGGATGATAATCTGAGTTTTGGACAGTTTCACCGCTGTGCTGTTCCTGTTAAATTGATTTGGTAGATAACTCAAACAATTTCGTTCTAATCTGGACTCTATCTGGAAGATAAAGCTTATCTAGAGGTGAAACTGGGCCTTAGTATTGTATTTTATAAATGTATTTATAGTACGTACCCCTATTACGTGGGACCTAAAAATTCATGGCGAAATGTGCGTGTAATATTTACACCTCTACCCATCCCTTCGGGTATACAAGCGTCAGACTATAAAAAAATTAAAATAAATTATAGTAGGTACACTAGACTTGTCCTACGCTTAGCCCTTATGAATTAAACACCTGAACCTTCTTTGAGAATCATATCTATTTGTGAAAATTATACAAATTATACAAATTTGTCCGTGTGGTGACGGATTAAGAATACGGATTGTCACCACCCCATATCATCCCAGGGGTGTCGTAAGAGCCGACAGAGGGAGCATATTATGCAGAGAACAGCACTGTAAGAGAAGGACAACTTGATACAAACCCTATACCAACCCGTTTGGCCAACGTGGTATAGTAGGCCAATTCCTCCTTTCAAAGGAGAGGCCTAGTCCAGCAGTGGACTGTTAAAGGCTGATGATGATGATACAAATTTCCGTGTTGTAGTTTTTGAGTTTATCGTTAAGTCCCTTTTCTTCCTATTTCTCTGTCACTTGTCCTGCAAGTCCGAGAATTCTCCATAATTTTTGCGAAAGACATGGTAAGTCTGCCAACCTGCACTTGACCAGCGTGTTGAATTATGGTCTTACCCTTCTCTTAGTGAGAAGACGCCCGAGCCCAGCAGCGAGACAGTTTATATACAGGACCGATGACGATGAAGTTGGTAAATGGTGAATTTGAATTGTTTTGTTCAGTGGTCCACTCAATAGCGTATGGGTCTGCTGATCAGGAGGTTCGGGTTCTATACCCGGGTCGGAGAAAATTTTAACTTAATTTTCCGAATTATAAGTGGCAGCACGAAGTCTGCCAAAGTGCCCGGTAACGGCACCCGGGGACCTATTAAGGTCCCCGTGGGACCTAAAAAAATTACAACATGGTGAAATGTTGGTGTTATAATAATATATATTATACCTCTAGTTATCCCTTCTGGGAGGAAGATGTGCGTCTATAAAAAAAAGAATCTTAAAAAAAGAAACAACAAAGAAGGTAAAACGTCTTCGAGTTGAGATTCGATCTTTCCAATAGGTATATCGGTGTTGTTGTTTGGGTCAAAATATTTAGGTTTCGCTTCAACGGTGACTGGAAGGCATTCCAATAAATTGAACTACGTGTTTTGAATCGAGATGCTTATTTCAGTTTAACTAAGGTATCGATAGCTATCGCTTGGTGAAACACGTTTGCCTTCATGGAAGAATTTTGGAAAGCAATTCCTGGTCATTGGTAAATACAGGGTGTAAAAAGACCCTTAACGAAAACTGAAATCCCATGTTGTACCAATCACTACGAACATTTTTTACTTAGGCACCATACCGGGGTAATTACTGGCATATTAATTACTGGTTCAGCAGATATTTAGGCTGAAAGTTAGTATGGATTTTTTCTAATTAGGTACAAAATCGATGCATTTACCCCGCCAATATTTTCTTTAGATGGCTTATGACTCCATGGATAAGTAGATGTTTCGAGCATTGCATGCGCGCGCTTTTAATTGCGGTTTAAAATATGTGAAAACTAAAAAAAAAATCGTTTCCCAGGTATTATTTTTGGTTAGTATGACTTGGCATGATGTCCACAACGAGAAGACTTCGGCTTGGTGATGGGTCTTGTGACATCCTGTATAAAATGTAATGACATTTTAATTAATAAACAAAATTCATCTCGCCATAGTGTTTTTAACACATTTTGATACATACATACATAGACTCACGCCTGTTTCCCCGAAGGGGTAGGCAGAGGCATATCAAACGCCCACTTTTCGCCAGTGTTTTGATCCCACGTAATAGGTGGCGAGCCTATTGCCGCTTATCGGGATATTTTGTTTGCCAGAGCCTCGTCCGTTGATCGGCAGGTGCACCACTTGCAGGTGAGGTTGGCTTGGGACCCTAAGTTCTTGGTGGGAACCCTATGCACCACATTTTGATAAAGTGTATTTAACTACATTTTTTTTTTAATTTTTAAAGTTTCTATGTATTTGTTTTTATTATATTTCTAGACTTGGTTTTGTGCAGTTTTTAGGGCCTATGCAAACCACGTTTTTTAAACGCGCCGTCGACGCGCGATGCACACGCGCGTGTGTAGCGATACAGACGCTCTCAGATTAGTAGCGTGTGTGCATAACAGTTGCGTAAGGCCACTAAAGCAAATACAAATTGAAAAGCGAATACAAATCCGGCTCAGTGCGAAACGAAGCATCGTACAGTTCACGCGCCCCGATCAACACAACTTTTAAATTCATAAAATACCGTCATGCGTTTTTAAACATTGTAAAAGTTGTTTCCAAAAGCAAAAACAGAAAGATAGAATATCTTTTCACATTTATCTATGGATTATTTGACTGTTTCATAATTTAATTTCGATAAAATTCGTATTTCTGCAAAAAATGTGTAAGTGTTGCCAGTTTACGTCGACGCCGTTTTCCCTGTATTATGGAAAATGCACTTGTCAATTGATTTATGTAATATGTAATAAGAATTGTCATGTTAATGAAACATATATTAACATATTATAAAAAAGATATTATAAAAGTATATTTTAGATATATCTTTATTAGCAAATATTGTTATAGGCTTTCCAATATGAATACATTGTTTTGGGTTCGATCCCTATACGATCTAAATATTCATGTACTTAATGTGTAGAAACAGAAATAATTGATTGCAGGCATTCATTTTTTTTAATAGCTTACGTTGTCCCACTCCTTGGCAAAGGCTTCCCCCAAATCTTTCCAGGTATGCTTGTTGCACGTAATCTCAAGCCAGCTCTTGTGGTAGGCGTCTAGGTCATATCGCCACCTGTTTCATGGCCGGCCTCGGCGACGTCGTCTATCCTCTGGTACCCACAGTGTTGATACTCTTGCCCAACGAGCCTTGTACATACGGCTGACGCTGCTCACCCAGTTCCATTTGAGACTGGCAGCCTTTCTTCCCACGTCTTTGATGCCTGTTCTAGAACGCAGCTCGGTGTTCCGTATCCTGTCTTTAAGTTTAAGATCCAGGATGCAGCGCTCTACGGCTCTTTGGCAGACCCCTAGGCGTGACCTGTGAAGCTGGGTAGGTGACCAGGTTTGAGAACCGTACTTTGGAATGGTCAGAATAAACAATCGTAAAGTAAATAGATTGCGCTTCAAATATTTAATTTTTTTAATAGTAAAATAAGTGTTTTCTACAAATCATAATATTTATACTTTATTGCGTACTTGACAAAATTTCGCCGGTTTATGAATACCTTTACAAGGGTGAGAGAATTGATCTATATTCACCTGTATAATGTACGTCGCTTTCATTAATGTTCACTGTCTCCGGTGCATGAATATTATAAGTAATGAAATGTATTACAGTTATACAGTAAATTATTCAAGACCGCAAACTAATGTCAGTATATAACTTCCATAAAAACATTACAAAACTATGTGCAAAACAGTGGGAGATTGGGTGACGGATTAAGAATACGGAATGTATAAAACCACCCCATATCATCCCATGGGTGTCGTAAGAGCCGTTGGAATGAGCATATTATGCAGAGAATAGCACTGTAAGAGAAGGAAAACTTGATACAAACCCCACACCAACCCGTTCGGCCAGCGTGGTATAGTAGGCCAATTCCTCCTTTAAAGGAGAGTCTTAGTCCAGCTGTGGACTGTTAAAGGCTGATGATGATGAGTGAGAGATTATTCATAATCTGGCAACTTTACACGCACATAGACGCTCGTATCCGTACAGTGCAGTCGCCAAATGTCACGCACACATAGCTGTCAACGTGCCTCACTTTGATGAATGCGCTCCATCTGCCTTTTGTTCGATATGTGTGTATCGATACAGACGCTCCGGTGCGGCGCGTTTGTATCGATACAAACGACAACAAACTGCTCTGTAGGATAAAAGCGCGCCGTCGACGCGCGTTTTTGAAACGCGCGTCGACGGCGCGTTTAAAAAACGTGGTTTGCATAGGCCCTTAACCACACGCCACAACGAATGTTGTGAGTAGTAGAGAGTACCCTCCCAAGCTACTTTACAAACATTAAATAATGCAGATAAAAGACATCCATATAAAAATTTAATGATTAATTAGTCTGATTCGATACATTCTCATTAAAATCGATACTCTCAACTCATCAAAATTCGGTCTCGGAGCCAAATATGTAACTATATCATTCATAGGTATATTTATTTATTTTATTTTATTTATGCAACTAAGTAGTGTGTATATTTTCACTAATTAGATAATCTATATATATATATATATATATATATAAATCACTACACATCACACAATACACATTCACTGAAACACCTCACACGGAATGCATGTTGTGATCGGCACGGCGATGGTTGCGCATCCGGGATGTCCGGAAGGGGCTGGAAGAATACCAGCGTCCGGTATGCACTAGCATCACTGGACATAGTGCTGATCCAGCCACCTTTTTTGGCCAGCGATGGGACACATACCTCACTATATTATATTGTAATTGTTTTTTGTTTCTTTTTTTGTTTTTTTTTTGTTTTTATTTATTTATTTTCTTTTATATAAATGTTCTATGTTTACTAATTGTTGTATATGTACCTACCTACTTGCTTTCTATTATGTGTCCTATGTGCTGTTTCAAAATAAATTTTTCTTTTCTTTTCTTTTTTTTTCTTTTCAAATAACTACGATAAGGCTTTCTTTTCGGAAACCTATTAATAATTATCGGATTATATAATAATAAGATAATAATATTCTACCACATACACACATCACCATCTAGTCCCAAACTAAGCAGAGCTTGTACTATGGGTACTAGATAATGGATAAACATATTTTTTTTTTGTAAATACATACATATTATACATATGATTTTTAATAGCGTGACACAATTATTGTAGTCATGGTTGTTAGCTAATACATAGTTACGAGATATATAAAAGATAATACCTAGCTGATTTTAACTCAAAGTACGACAAAAATAATAGTACGGTTTTATGACAAAACTTTTTTGTCTAAGTTTGTTATCATAAAGATGATTCACAAAGAAGAAGGTTTTTAAGCACCTACTTATAAACTAATTGAAATTATCGACTTTCGTTTAAAACAATAGTTAACATTCAAAATATTTAAATCTAGTATTAAGTCTATTGTCATGCCCCTTGTTCTACAATAAAGCCCCTTGTGTCTAAAAATAAGGCTGTTATTTTTGTGCTGGTTACAATAGGAGCTCAAAAGTACACAATTATTAATTCATTTGCCAAGCCTCCGTGGGCTGTCCTCGCACGAAACACTGGCACGTGTTATGTTTTGAGAGAAGCATTCGTAAATTATTACGTTTAAATTTTTTTTGATTATGATGTAATGAATTGGGTATGCCGTTGCCTCGCCGATTGCCATTGCGCCGTGTTGTGGATCTGATCCCCACAAGTGACAGCCGTTGTCCTTGTGGTAACGGATTAAGAATACGGAATTTCACCACACCATTTCATCCCATGGGTGTCGTAAGAGCCGACAGAGGGAGCATATTATGCAGTGAACAGCGCTGTAAGAGAATGCAAACTTGATACAAACCCTATACCAACCCGTTTGGCCAGCGTGGTATAGTAGGCCAATACCTTCTTTCAAAGCAGAGGCCTAGTCCAGCAGTGGACTGTTGAAAGCTGATGATGACAGTGACAACCCTTCGTGTGATCCATAAATTGTTGTTGTTTGGAAAGTCCCTCGTGACACAGGATTTAATCCTAGTGCAGGACTTGTCTTCTAAAATAAAAGTACGTCTGACATCTTGTCTCATGGAACACTAGGAACCAATAGGAATACAGCGCAGCCATCTGTAGCTCCCGACTGTGGTTGGTTATAATCATGACCACAGTGACATTTCGCCTGCTGTTGATGTCTGCAGGCGGCTACAAACGTCTATAAATGTACGAGTTGAAAGCCAGCCGCAGACGACAACTGCAAGCGACGTGTCGCCCGGACGGAAGGTATTTCATAAAAATATTTAGAAAACAGTAGTTCGCAGCGACACGTCGCATGCAGTTGTCGTCAGCGGCCGGCTTCCAACTTGTACCTTAAAGGTACGAGTCGGAAGCCAGCCGCAGACGGCAACTGCAAACGACGTGTCGCCCGGACGGAAGGTATTTCATAAAAATATATAGAAAACAGTACTTCGCAGCGACACGTCGCTTGCAGTTGTCGTCTGCAGCCGGCTTCCAACTCGTTCCTTAAAGCTACTATTTCGTCACTTAATATCATGTGATCTTTGTTAGGAAAATAAATAGGGTTATGCTTTGATTTTAGATTATCTTTATTTTAAATGGGCTTAATAATATTCTGCCAGATCACGATTTCAAATGCTTGCTAGTTTCAGCATGAATGCATCGGCTGAATCTGAGTAGTCACAAGTCTACTAAACATTGGAGTATTTTTTTTTTATAGTAATAGGCGGCAAACGAGCAGACGGATCGCCTGATGGTAGGCAATTACCGCCGCCCATGGACACAAGCAACACCACAGGAGTCACAAGTGCGTAGCCGCCCCTTGGGGTTGGGAAAAGGGTTAGGATGAGGAATGGGATGAGGGAGAAGGAATAGGGGATAGGGCCTCCAGCACTCTCACTCATTGAACGAAACGCAACAGTTAAGGTACTGTTACTTTACGTCGATTTTCTGTGAGAGGGTAGTACTGCCCCGGTCAAACCGGCCAATTCATGCTGAAATCAGCAAGGCTCTACTACCGTGTAAGTACCGTGTAAGTAAAATAGTAATAATCCTCCTATTTTGTTTTGGTTGCGTTCGGTAAGCAAGAGCACTGAAGTAGCGAACTCTTATTACTATCGTCTCTTCTTTTTATATTAGTTGATTCATTGAGTTGACACCGCGCAAAGGATATTTAGTCGCCACTTCTGGCGACTGTACGGTTGGCGTAGTGGTTTAAGCGACACGCCACCTGGCACTTTGCTAAGTGCTGTGAATTCGATTTCCACACGAGATAACACTTTGTGTAATCTATAAATTGTTCATTCGAATCTGGGTTTTTATTGTGTCCGTTGATTGTATGTTTGGAAAGTCCCCCGCGACACAGGATTTACACCTAGTACGAGACTAATCTTATAAAAAACGCCTGGTATGGTATTATACTGTTAACCCCTTACTATTAGGAAGGTAGGTAAAGCTTCTATGACGCTCTTACGTAAGAAAGAAAGACATAGTTTGACAAAAAGATAGGTACCCTGTTTTAAACGCCTTAAAATGTTTTTATTAACAGTTCTTAAAATAATGTTGTATCAGCATACACTTCTTAAATCATAATCTTATCAATTGAAACTCTACCTATAATACATCCATTTTTCTAACAGTATACACACACACATGGTGGTGATATAGATACAATATATACAGAGTGTAACAAGATCCATCACCAAGCCAAAGTCTACTCGTTTTGGATATCATGCCAAGTCATACTAAGCAAAAATTATAACTGGGAAACGAATTTTTTTTGAGTGGACACATTTAAAACCGCAAGTAATAGTGCGCGCCTGGAATGCTTGAAGTACCTGCTTATCCATAGGGTCATAGGAAATCTATATAACATATTGGCGCGTAAATTGCATCGATTTTGTACCTTATTAGAAAAATCCTATAATGACTTTGGGCCTCAAAATCTCTTGAACCATTGATTTCCCAGGTATGGTGCCGAAGAATAAATGTTCGCGGTGATTAATTCAATATGGAATTTCAGTTTTCGTTACACCCTGTATATACAGCACTACACTCATTGATACGATTTATTATTAAATTATATGTACCCATCTACACATTAAATAATGTGGAGACGTATTAATAAATAGTCAATCTTTATTTAGCATCCGCTAGTTTCATTTCATAGACACCTATTTACGTTAAATCATACAAAAAAGCAATGCCGAACATCTGTGTATACCCAGATGATCCCAGTGCAGACTGGGAAGGGCTCGGCAACGGCTAGACAGCGACAGGCTCGTTTGATCGATACACGCAACCGCCTGGAACAGACGACTTTGAACTGAGACATCAATGTAACGGCCCGGTCACGACCTACAGCGGCGGGCGGTAGTGGGAGCAATTTCGATGTACATGGCGTGCTTTACTCTGCTGCAGCCGATGTCGCGACAAAGTAATCGCGCCATGTACACGTCAATTGTTTTCGCCGCCCGCTGTAGGTCGGGACAGGGTCGTTTCAACTGAGATATCAATGTTAAGCGCCAATTGAATTACTACTTATTATTAACGTGAAAAAAATGTGGTAATTAGTGGATGGTTGTTACTGTTTGGCGCACAAACGAATGAACGGATTTTGATAACACATTGAGTTGCGGAAATCAAACGATAGTCTTTCGTTTCTTTTTTCTTTTAAAAAAGACAACTCCAGCACTAGGAAAAAAATCCTGTGTCGCGGGGGACTTTACAAACATACAACCAAAGGACACCATGAACACCCAGACTCGAAACAACAATTTGTAGATCACACAAAGTGTTGTCTCGTGTGGGAATCGAACCCACAACACGCGGTGCAGTGTCAAGCGGCGAGACGACCGCTTAAACCACTACGCCAACCGTGCAGTCAAAGTCGCTATATTGAACAGCTGATATTCTCTCATATCTCGTTAGACAAGTAAGCGGACCCCGGGCTCCAAGGAGTGTAAGTCTTGGCTGCAACTAGGATATTGCTAGGAACCTATAGCCTTCTTTGACACACGAGCTGTCCAGCAACAAAAAATATTCAAATCGAATCTGTAGTTCCTGAGTTTAGCGCGTTCAACCAAACAAACCTACTCTTCAGCTTTATTATAATATTTCTATAGATATGTACATTCATTCGTCATCATAACATGGCGTGAACATGGTTTCGTGAACATGGCGCTTGTAACATCGCCGAAATATCGTTTACTCGAAACATATGTACGTAGAATATATATTTATTTATTTATAGTCTCACGCCTGTATCCCCGAAGGGGTAGGCAGAGGTGTAAATATTACACCCACATTTCGCCATGAATTTTTAGGTCCCACGTAATAGGGGGCGAGCCTATTGCCGTTACCGGGAACATCACCAGACTCCCGGCTGCTACTGAGTATTCGGAAAAGCCCAGTAAACACTTTTGCCCTACCGGGGAATCAAACCCGGGACCTCCGATCAGCAGTCGCATACGCTATCCACTGGACCACGGAGGCAGTCGTAGTATATATCCCATAGGAAAATGTAAAAGTAACATATTTTAAGTCACCTTGTGAAAAAAAGACACTTTATTCCGAAGCAGATATAAATTTATAAATTCATGGTATTTACGAATACATCATGTTCTGCTTTTTGTGCAAAAATTAATTCAAAGTAATTCCCGAAACTGGCATGGTTCCACGGCTCTTTAATTGGCTGCCTCAAGACATTCATTTAAACATAACAGTTCACTAATTGAAACGACATCAAAGAACTTTATCGACAACCATAGGAAGACGAAAAGAGAAAATAAATTCTGTCCTTTCACTTGTCTATTGTATTTTTAAACGATTCTTAGTACATTTTTGAGAAAAAGGTATAATTGATTCGAAATAAAAATGACATTTAACGACGACGAATTTAAATAGACTTCAAAAAGGAGTAGATTCTTCATTTACTAGGTATTTTATGTAGGTGCTAGAGGATGCCCGCGGTTACACCCGCGTTATTTAAGGCTTTTGCTCTGCTCCCGTCACTCATAGCGTGATGTTATATAGCCTATGGCCTTCCTCGATAAATGCGCTATCAAACACTGAAAGAATTTTTCAAATCGAATGAGTAGATCCTGAGATTAGCGTGTTCAACCAAACAAACCAACAAACAAACAAACAAACTCTTCAGCTTTATATATTAGTATAAGAATTCTATTACTACGAGATTTTCATTCTAATTTCTGTTTTTGTTCAATGGGATAATACTGTTTGGTCCAATAAAAAAATGTATTCTTAGGTTGGCCCAGTAGATTTTATTTAAATACTTAGGTTTTGGGTTGCTGTATAGCAGAGGAGTTAATATAATTTCAATCAATGGACACAAGGAACAACCACTCTCAGAATAACAATATTTGGATCACATAAAGTGTTATCCCATGTCGGCATTAGTTTAATAACAACCTTGCGATACGTATAAGCATTGAGCGGTGACTACTTTAAACACTAAGCCCAACGTGTAGTTAAATAAATAAGACTTATGTAGAGAACAGCTTTACGTTACAATGAAGATGGGCTTCGAACTACACAGATTTTTTGTCGCAAATATGAAACTAAAACCATTGAACTATCTCTGAAAACACTGTAGCACAAACCGCGAATATTTCTGTCAAATGAACATATTCATACACGGCACTAGGTGACGGACTAAAAATACAAAGTGTCTCTACTCCACTCCATTTTGTGAGTGTCACAAGAGGCGGATAAGGAAAATACGCAAGGTAAATAATATCCTGTGGCAGAGACAAACAAAAGGCTTTTTATAACCGATAAAGGCTTTTTTTATAAATGTTTGTATGTAGTTATAGTCTCAAGCCTGTATCCCCGAAGGGGTAGGCAGAGGTGTAATATTCCACTCACATTTCGCCATGAATTTTTAGGTCCCACGTAATAGGGGGCGAGCCTATTGCCGTACCGGGCACATTACCAGACTCCGTTCCTAACAGAAAAACCCAATAACACTTTGCCCGACCCGGGAATCGAACCCGAGACCTCCCAATCCCACGCGCACATTTATACCGCGAGACCAACGAGGCAGTTTTTTATAAATCCAACCCAAATGAATCCTCACCACATCACCCAAGCAAAAAACGAAAACAATTACAAACACATCCGAAACTCTACAAACATAATAGTCGTCAATATTTAAAACACAATGTATTTTAAAACCGTAATTGATAAAAGCGGTAGATAGGTACCCCGGAGGTTTCGTCAAACCGTCATTACGCATTCATGGCCAGCCAACGTCCCTCGCGAACACTAATTTTAATATATAATTACATTTATATGTATATTACTCAAACTTTTTACATTTCAATTCACTACATGGATGACAAAAATGGCTTTGGAAGATATTGTTATATGTATAACCTCACGGCGTATTAAAATTAGAACATTATTTTGTTATGTAGCGCTCCCGCATAGCAGGCGTAGAGTCATCATCCTCATCCTCCTAGTGTTATCCAAGTCTCAACCTGGGGTCTGCTTTCTAATCTAACCGGATTTGGCGGAATATTAGCTTTTTCCACGGAGCAACTGCCTGACTGACCTCCGCAACCCGAAGGGATAGCGATATTCCATGGTTTAGACTAGTGTTAGTTTATTTTAGAGGTACTGACGCCCAATAAAGACTGTCAAAGATCTTCATGACAGTCGGGACCGACGGCTTAACGTGCTCTCCGTGGCACGAGACAAGCGATAATTAACAATTCAATATATAGCAGGCGTAGAGTATAAGTTGGTTATTATAATTTATAGTATTAGTACCCAAACTCAACTTTGAGTAGTGGAAGAAGACCCGGAATATGAGACGACGCCTGTCATACCACTCTATGGTAGATTCGCGAAGTTAAACCGAGAAAAACGCTGTTAAAACTTCAAACACTATTTAGAGTTAACTTCAGCTTAGACTTGTGGATGGAGAGTAGGTCTTCCTAGTATAGTGTTCACTTTATAACCAACTAGAGGACGCCAGCAGCTACGCCTGCACATTTTTTTTAAATTCATCTGTATTGATCGATCCTGTGGGAATTTCGGGAAATCCCTTCTTAGTGCACCCCTACGGTCCCCAAGGAACATACGTGCCAAATTTCAGCTTCCTGCGCCCAATAGTTTCGGCTGTAGCGTGTCTGTCAGTAAGTCAGTAACGCAAGGATTTTATATATTAAGATGCAAATTAGCTTTGTTTCCTGAGACGGATTTTAGCAACAACTTCTTATTTGTATTGGTCGAGGTATTACGATTGACCCACGCATTTTGCGTGTACCTTTATTACTACCATTATCACCGCAGTGAGAGTGAGAGTGTGTGCAAGAAATGGTTTTACCATTCCTTGCAAACAGAGTTTTTTTTAATATAGTAATAGGCGGCAAACGAGCAGACGGATCGCCTGATGGTAAGCAAATACCGCCGCCCATGGACACAAGCAACACCAGAGGAGTGTACAACACAAGTGCGTTGCTGCGCCTTGGGGTTAGGAAAAGGGATAGGATAAGGAGTGGGAAGAGGGAGAAGGAATAGGGGATAGGGCCTCCGGCACTCTCACACACCGAACGAAATGCAAAAGTTGAGGTACTGTTACATTACGTCGATTTTCTGTGAGAGGGTAATACTTCCCTGGTCGAGCCGGCCCAATCTTGCTGAAATCAGCAAGGCTCTAAGTACTACCGTACAAAAGAGAAGTCTTACATACCATGGGTTCTGAATGACTCGAGAAGATATCGAATAAAACAAAGAGACTTGTAAGTTTACAACAACTTTTACATAATATGGGAAAAAATCAATAGTTGGATAGGTAAAAAGAAAACAAGTATAGATGATATGATAAATATATATTTTGGCAGTAACGATACAATGTATAACATATGTAATAAGTTTGCAGATACGTTTACTACAGAAATTAATAATATAAAGCATAAATGTGATATAAAGTTCCTAGACAGATCTCAGTATGTTAGTTTAAGTAATGTGTCATTTCGCTTTAAGCCAGTGACTAGTAACTCAGTGTGTAAAATTATAGATAATCTTAGCAGTGAAAAGGCCCCTGGAATAGACTGTATTCGAATTAGAGACTTAAAGGCAATAAAAAGCCAAATTTCACCGGTCCTGGCACACTTTATCAATATGTGTCTCTCGAGGGGTCAATACCCCAGCCTACTTAAGAAAGCTGTAATAAGACCTATCTTCAAACAGGGAGATCACAGTCAATACACCAACTACAGGCCGATTGCTATACTATCTGTAATCAATAAAATAGTAGAAAAATGGTGATAGGCCAGGTTAGTGAATTCCTAGAGCAGCATCAGATACTATCCGATTCTCAGCATGGTTTTCGTCGCTGTCGTAGCACGGCTACAGCGTTATCGAGTTTTTCGGAGTATATAAATAACAGTCTGGACCTTGGTCATCAGGTTCTGGCGTTATTTATAGACTTTAAAAAAGCTTTAGACACCCTGGACCATGAGGTACTTCTCCAAGCTTTGGATGAATGCGGAATAAGGGGTCCAACTAATAAGTGGTTCCAGAACTATTTAAGTGATAGAACTATTCAGACCAGCATGTCAGGTGCCATTGGAAAAGAGGCCGCAGTTACCCTGGGCGTACCGACCGGTTCCGTATACGGACCAGTTGGTTACATCATGCATGTAAATAGCGTTACCAATGTAGTTAAAAATTGCCAGGTTTACATGTACGCCGACGATATGTGCTTGCTGTATTCATCTAAAAACGTACAAGAAGCTAGGGCTGCAATCCAAACAGACTTTAATAACATCACCAAGTGGGCACACGACAACGGTATTCTACTAAATGTTAGCAAAACTAAAGTAATGCACATACATTCACCACATAATCAAATTGCAAAGAATATCGCTAGTTCATATTTTAGTATACGGGGTCACACATAAGAGTGCTTGCACGCCACACACCTGAACTGTGACTGTCAAAATTTAGAGTACGTCAAGACATTTAAGTACCTCGGTCTGTGGGTGGATTGTAATGCTAACTGGAAGACGCATGTTGATACGGTGTGCACAAGACTCAGGGCAGTACTTATTAAGTTTTACACGTTAAAGGCGCCATTAAGTAGAAAAACACTACGCATTGTTTATTTCGCATTAGCGGAGTCCTTAATAGGCTATGAACTATGAACATTTAAAACGTACTTAGATAACATTAAGTCACTGCAAACACGCTTTTTAAAATATCTCATTACGCCAAAGACAAAACGTACTTGTAAAGGTAATTACGAAAAACTGTTTCTGTTATGTAAAGTTTTGCCTGTACATGAAAGGGTTAAGTACTTTGTGGTTCTTGAACAATTTTACAATGATAATTATAAAATAAAAATAAAAAATACTTACAATACAAGACGTGTAAGAGAACAGAAACTGGTGCGTCAACCAATAAAGAATTATTATGGTAAAAGAACCAACAAGTATTTGATACCTACGTTATATAATAATAATGAATGGCTGAGAAAATATAACAGTAAAATCAGTAAACAAACCTTAAAAACTAAGCTAAAAAAAGTTTTACTTGCCGAGTACGGCGTGCATATGCAAAATTAAATTGTTATAATATGATTGTCAAATTTACTGTTACCTACCTTTTGCTATATTATTTGAATAAGATTGGGAAAACTGCATGTATATATATTGGGTATGTATAAACATGTAGTTTGTGTTTTTAGTCATTAATTAAAACCTTTGTTAGCTTATATTTTATTTTATAATGTATAAATAGTTAAATACCAAATGTTTATCGAGCGCTATTCCCGCCGACAAACTGACACTCAGTTTGGTGGGTGTAATTATCTTGTAAAATGTGTTGAAACCAATAAATGTGTTATCTAAAAAAAAAAAAAAAAAATAAGCATAACACTACTTATGTGTATATCACACTAAATATTGCATCTCTTTATCAAACCAAAACACACAGTGCAATAAAAGTGAGGAAACCTTGTAGTAAAAAGATATTGTAAGAGACATCTGCGTATATAAAATTCTTGAGTTCCGGACTGACAATGCACAGCCGAAGAAACTGTTGGGCGCGAAGCTGAAATCTGGCATGACTGTCCCTTGCACCCTTGCGCAAGGGTCCGCAAGGGTGCACTAAGAAGGAAATTCCCGAAATTCCCACGAGATCGGGTAGAAACAGTTAAATTTTATTATAAAAAAGTTCGAGCGTAGCTACGGGCATCCTCTAGTTATAAACTAATCTCATTTCCAGTCCCAACGAACCCTATAATCAATAATCTTTAACGCCTACATCTCCACCGGGGAAGCAGTCAATCATTTATTCCTCAAAAGCAACATGATTTGCATAATTTTGCGGTAAAAATGAATCAGCCATTTTGTTATAAGAGGCGACAGTTAAGGCCTATTCACACATATCAGTGAAGTCACAGTCCCGGCACAGTACCGGTACCGTGATAATTATTCTTTCATACATTTTCTATGAACGTATCCACACTTGTCAGTGTCAGTGACGACACAGTACTCTCAGTGACAGTGCCGGCGCCGGCGATCACGGACGTAATCGGTGGCGACGATATTTTTGTCCGTAAAACAAAATGCAGGACGAGCGACTGATAGAATTGGTTCGTGAAAATAATGTTTTGTATGATTTGTCTCATTTTGAGATTATTGAAACAGCTAGAGCTTTCCGAAATTCTAAAATATTGTAAATATTTATTTCCCTTTTTAATAAATTCTTTGTATAATGTCATGAACTCTCCTCCTGTTTCTCTTAATCGCCATGCTTCATGCACCCATTTCTTTTTTTTCCTTGATGCTGCTCTTCTTCTTCTTTGTCTAAAGCAATAGCTATCATTGCTAGTTTCGTATTGTTGAATAGAGCCATAGCAAATATCATCACCAACTATCGTCGCACCGTTCTCAGTGCTTCCGATCCGCGCACTGATACATGTGTGAATTGAAGCGCTGCCTCACTGTAGCACTGATACTGAACTGTGCGGACACGTTGCCGGAACTGAGACTTCACTGATATGTGTGAATCAGCCTTTAGGCTGCGTGCCCAACGGGTCGGAATAGAACGAAGATGTGCCACTAATTCCAACAGAAGTGTACCAAAACATCACAGGCAAATTAAAAAAGGGTAGTATTTAACTCTTCCTCAATATAATGTCTGATTTCTACAAAAATATATCTTTGTTCCACCAAATATACTTATTGCATCACTAAAATACTTATATACCTACTCACTAAAATATATCATTCACCTGTTTATTGACCGTTGCAAATGTCTAATATTAAAATTAATCCTTTTAGTTAAAGAAGTATTTCAAATTTTACTTTTACTCAACAACCAAATAATTTGATAAACTAAGTTCACGGAGCCCTGCTTCGCAGGGCTCCTATTTTTGGGTGCAGGGTCACAAGAAAACCTAACATAACCTATTTTGTTTTCTGAGTGGATAAGTTTCCCAAGCGGACGAGATTTTTCATATTAAATGATATTTTATGGAAAGATTGAGGCATATTTGGTGTGCAATTAGTATTTTAGTGTGCAAGTCAGTATTTTAGTGAAATAATAAAGTTTCTTAGCGTAACGCACTTCAGTGTGTTACTTAAGATATTTGATGCACTGTTAAAAATATCCCATTAAAAAATAAGGTAGTACTCAATTTTGACCGCGACTTCGCTCGGGTTATAGTCAGTTATTGCAGCGAAACGTACAAGCGTCACTCTCCCTGCTCTTATCCATCACCGCTGACAAAAATCATAATATAACAATGCTCCGTTACAAGGAAAAACTTCTTTTAAGAAAGACAACCATACTTTTACATTTATATTACCATATGTAATGTACAGTGCAAATACGTAAACCTAGTTGGGAATTACGTGTTTGAGCCGTTTGGGGTCGAAACGTTGAGGCCATGGGGTCCAAGTGCGAGACCTCTGTTTAGAGATCTCGCAAAGAGGCTGGTCGACGCTTCGTTTGACCAGAAGAGACCTCGTGTGGCTAGAGTATACTTGGCCCAAAAGTTAAGCATTGCCATACAACGTGGCAATGCTGCCAGGCGTTCTGGGAACGCTTCCCGTCGACGGCGATGTGGAGGACTTTTATGACTTCTAAATTATATTATTTTCTGTTTTGTATGTTCTTTATATATATTTTTTAGGATAGTATTTTAAATATATTTTATATATGTACATTGTTTTGGTATAAATTACACTTTTGTAATGTAATAGTATGAATTATCCCTGTATGTAAATGTCTCACTGATGGATCATGGCTTCGTCTTATCGTGAGATAAGTTAGTTCACAATTTACCATGTTAGCCAAGTACGGGTTGACTGACAATGAGTATTTCAAGACTCGAGACCGTTGGCGAACTTTTAGACCTGCAGGTTTCTGAGCGATATTTTCGTTTGCCATTTAACAAACATTGACGATGTTACTATACGTATGGCATAGTGGTTTAAGCGCTCACTTCATGTTTCGAACTGTACCAAAAGGTAGTGGGTTCGATTCCCACACGCATCAACACTTTATGTATTCCACTATTGTTGTTTTGGGGCCGTGCGTACTTTGTAAAGTAAAACAAACGATTTTTACACTATATTTGATGTTGGTAAGAACAGATGATTAAATAATATATTATAATACAAAACAGCATAAAATAATACAACTTGGACTAAAAACCTATGAATAAAAATAAATGATCAATTGTTTGTGAAGTCTCATGATTCATACCTGTTCTCTTATCAGATACAGTGAGTCATTTTAAAAAAAAATCATAACACGCACATGACTTAGAAAAGTCAGTGTTGTGCCTTGAACCTCCTGCGTAGCGATTCCTTGCTCTCACCAGGCTATTATTGAGTATTACCATTTGTTATATTGTCTCAGCTACACAGTTTTCCGCTCCAATGAGCAAGCACTCTTAATCACAAGTCCACGATAGCTGATTGAGATTTATTCAGAGTGCGTGCTACGGAATGTTCAACTGTATTGTAATTCTGGGGAGTGCCGCAAAATATGGCCTCTTCTGTTTTATTGGAGGCATAATTTGTTAATAAAGGCATAGCAATTACAATAATACTTGGAGGATAGTTTTAATTAAGAAAATGAGTTTCTAATTGGTTCGGGTGTTCCAGTTGTAGTATATGGAACATTTAGAGGGACTGGCCATTTTTTGGAATAAGATTTTGATGCCAAGGCGAAAGTCTAAGATGCTACCGAGATAAACTAGGACGATAAGGAATTTGATGTTCTTCCTTGACCCCTTTATTACCTCACACTCTAAAAGTGGTTACCCGGCGCATAGAGTTTATTTTTTTTATTTATAGTCTCACGCCTGTATCCCCGAAGGGGTAGGCGGAGGTGTAATATTACACCCACATTTCGCCATGATTTTTAAGGTCCCACGTAATAGAGGGCGAGCCTATTGCCGTACCGGGCACATTACCAGACTCCGTGCTGCTACTGAGAATTTCCTAACGGAAAATCCCAATAACACCTTGCCTAACCCGGGAATCGAACCCGAGACCTCCCAATCCTACGCGCACATTTATGCCGCGAGACCAACGAGGCAATCATTAGAGAGATTAGAGCGCATAGAGTGACATTCATTAACTGCCAGAATGTGCACATATTGACAATTTCTATATACATTACTGGCACAATGAAATATGTCCATTTAAGAAGAATATTCTTATAAGTTGCTGTTATATGGAATTACCTTATATTGTTATATCATATATTATTTGTGAAAATATTTACGTTTCATTTTCCCAATGAAAGTCAATTTTATCAAAGTCCAATCACACTTACAAAATAAAGCATCTGAATTGTAAATAAGTATTGTATAACTCTACATACTTAAATTAGGCTTTATTCGAGGTAAGCCTATGCATAAATAAAAAAGGGTTTTCTATTTATAACCTAACTTATACCTAAATCCTTTTTAGTAAAGGTACGCCATAACCAATACCTAAACGCTAAGCAAATTCGTTCACAAAACCCGCTTATCCTCAAGTCAAGCGGTTATTCATAGAAGGTGTTCTAATGTTCGGAAACCACAGGAGTCATCATAAATAAATAAAGTGGTAGCAGACCAATCGATGCGGAGATCCGTCGGTGTATCCGCACGTAACAAGATTTACTTAAAGGTTCAGACACATTGCAGTGAAATATACGAAAGAAAGTGTTCGTAAATGCATTCCACGTTTTTATTGAGATTGTGACTATTGAAGAATTGTTCATTTAAAAGACCTTTGTGCTTTTGAAAGAGCATCATAATCACGAAAAAAAGGAGTATTTCTATATAAAGTTGTTGGAAGTTTTATCACTATTAAATAGGCTTTTCTGTAAAATTATTAAGTATCTATAAAGGTAGCAAACGAAGTTGTCAAAATAAACATTATTTGTAAGTCGTCAGTGATTTTAGAAATTAAAACTTGCGTGGTCATCAACACTACTTTTACATTTTTCTACGGGATATTTCAGCATTAATGCAAGCGCTATGTTCCATCCCTGAACATGGCGCTTGCTCAGTGCCAAAATATCGGCTACTCAAAATAAAGGTACGTGGTATATATCCCGTAGAAAATCTAAAATTTATGATACATAATTAATTGCCAACGCTAGAATAATTTTCTATAAAATAAACGAAGCGTTTCAAGATAACTTTACTTTGAAAACTTAATTACTAACTTAACAAACCAAGTTAGGAAGACGTTAAATAAATTGGTAACGCTTAATTCTCGCAATAAGGCTACCGCTGTAAAATATTTCTTTCGTTTTCCAGACAAAATAAGTAAAAAGGAAATGCAAAGTCATTTTTCATTCTCACTCCACAGTTACTTTGTATCGCAAATCGCTGGAATATTTTCTGGCGACGTCTGCTGCGTTCGTTAAAGATTAATGGTTTGCACGACGTTCGTAATAAGCAAAATCAATATTCAATATCAGTTAATATTGGAATAAACATAAATAGTCAAAATAGATACACACGCTTGCAGATAAAAAGTCAATTTTATTCTGATAATGTAGCTTTTCCCCAGATGTAATTTATTTTTTGTAAGTGTTTCACTTATTTCAAGTTCTCACTACTATTTTTCAATTTTATACTTGATCGCTGATGTGTTTTTCTAACTGGGGCTTCTTTTTTAAACATCAAAGACCACAGACCGTGTGCAAGATTGTAAACATTTACTGCCTAATCATTTTTGATTTATTTCAATACGAGATCGCTCAAAGCAAAGCTTGGCTTGCCGTTTGTCATCGGTCGGCAAAGTTAAGCAACTCTTGTACAGGACACGACTTTGATGAGGAACCGAGTTTCGCATTAACATCAGAGCGGTACCGTGCTTCGGTAGGCACGTCGTCAAGCCGTCAGTCTCAGTTCATATCTCAAGATAAGAATTATTAAGCCCTGTCAAAGGCCTTTGGCGGTCTGAAAACTCCAACTTCAATATTGTCCACACACTCTTACCATAAAGAAAGAAAGATTTCCAATCTGTATATATAAAATCCTTGCGTTACTGACTGACTGACAGACAAGGTACAACCGAAACTATAAGGCGAAAGGAGCTGAAATTTGGCATGTATGTTTCTTGGTGACCGTAGGGGTACACTAAGTAGGGATTTTCTAAAAGTCTCACGGAATTGGCCAGAAACAGCTAAATAAAAAAAGAAAGCGTAGCTGTGGGCGTCCTCTATAAAATCTAAAGTTACACTAAATGAAAACTGTAATGAAAAAAAAAAGAAACAACAGAGCATTGACGCCCTTACCTTATTCATACTCATTTAATGTATCACTACAATCATACCAGCTTCATTACACATCAGTGTACACCAACCCTAAACCCTCTACCTGAGATAAATTTACTCAAATATTCCACCTCTGTAAATAAAATCCGGTTGTAATACTCCATCAGCATGCGGCTACCCGGGTACCCGGGTTCGTTGTTTTTAACATTAACCAACTACGGGTCAAAGGGTACGTTAATTAGTTCGTCATACGATGTGTATGTTACGCATGTTTGGTTAGGTGATTATTATGTCGGGATGGAAGATATGGAATTTGAATGTGTAGTATTTTAGTGGTGTTTTGTGTGATAATAGTGAATGTAATAACGATAGTGAGGAATTGTATGAATACGTAAAGCTTAAACTAATAGGTACATCTACTATTTGGTTTGCTATATTAGAGCATAGAAAGAGGAAAATACATACACAAATACATAGACTCACGCCTGTTTCCCGGAGGGGTAGACAGAGACTTCGGAACACATTTTGCAACGATCCTGACATACCTCTCTTGCTTCATTCGCTCCCATCAAGTTTCTCATGCATGCTCTTCTGTTTAGGGTACTTCTGACCTGTCCTTTTTTAGGATGTCTCCAATCTGGTCAGGGTACGTCCGCCTAGGTCTTCCCCTTCGCCCTGTCTCATTCACACTTGCCTTATATATCTTCTTTGTCGGTCTTTCGTCATCCATCCTCTCCATGTGCCCAAACCACATTAACATGCCTTTCTCGATGCTTGTGACTACATCTTCTTTTACCCCACACCAGTCTCTTATCACACAATTCAAAGAGGAAAAATTCAGTAAAATTAATATGTGTGGGAATGATCTTTTCATTCTTGTTACTTACTCCAAACTTTTCCAATAATGTTTCATTCTTATTCTTTGTGTGGTCTCCGTCATGGCCCGACGACTTTCTGTGTGATACAAGAACTGTGCCGACAGCTTCATGTGCCTTTCGATGCATGGCAGGGCTCTGGTTTATAAGCCACAAGCGGTGACCCAGCCAAGTAATGACCGTGCAAACATTATTTAACTTTGCACTACATTATTTTGACGCATGGCAAGTTTAGCACGGTATGAGAGTTATACAGAGTGTAAAAAGACCCTTAACTAAAACTGAAATCCCATATTGTACCAATCATTACAAACACTTTTTACTTCGGCACCATACCTGGGAAATTACTGATTCAGGAGATATTGAGGCTCAAAGTTAGTATGGAATTTTTCTAATTAGGTACAAAATCGATGCATTTACGCCGCCAATATGTTCTTTGGATGCGCTATGACCCCATGGAAAAGTAGATGTTTGGAGAATTGCACGCGCGCGCTTTTAATTGCGATTTAAAAAATGTGAAAACTTAAAAATAAAACATTTTCCAGGTTTTATTTTTCGTTAGTATGACATGGCATGATGTCCACAACGAGCAGACTTCGGCTTGGTGATGGGTCTTGTGACACTCTGTATATGAATAATGAATTACCAATACTGTAATATTACATTATTGGAGGGTTAGGTTTATACCTTACATAGACATTTCTACATACATACATACATAACGTCACGCCAATAGCAATTACAATAATACTTGGAGGATAGTTTTAATTAAGGAAATGAGTCTCTAATTGGTTCGGGTGTTCCAGTTGTAGTGTATGGAACGTTTAGAGGGACTGGACATTTTTTGTAATAAGATCATGATGCCAAGGCGAAAGTTTTAGATGCTACCGAGAGAACCTAGGATGATAAGGAATTTGATGTTCTCTCTCCTTGACCCTTTATTGCCTCACACCCTAAAAGTGGTTACCCAGCGCATAGAGTTTATTTTTTTTATTTATAGTCTCACGCCTGTATCCCCGAAGGGATAGGCAGAGGTGTATTTCTACACCCACTTTTCGCCAGATATACTTTAGTCCCACGTAATAAGGGGCGAGCCTATTGCCGTACCGGGCACATTTCCAGACTCCGTGCGGCTATTGAGAATTTCGTGACAGAAAAACCCATTAACACTGCCCGACCCAGGAATCGAACCCGGGACCTCCCGATTCCACGCGCACATTTATGCCGCGAGACCAACGAGGCAGTCGTATAGGGTTTGATGTCGAGTTTTCCGTCTCTACGCAAAGATGGTATTTGCATCGTGTTATCCCTTAGTCGCCTCTTACGACACCCACGGGAAGATAGGGGGTGGTGACTGGTCAGAGAACCTAGGATGATAAGGAATTTGATGTTCTCTCTCCTTGACCCTTTATTGCCTCACACCCTAAAAGTGGTTACCCAGCGCATAGAGTTTATTTTTTTTATTTATAGTCTCACGCCTTTATCCCCGAAGGGATAGGCAGAGGTGTATTTCTACACCCACTTTTCGCCAGATATACTTTAGTCCCACGTAATAAGGGGCGAGCCTATTGCCGTACCGGGCACATTTCCAGACTCCGTGCGGCTATTGAGAATTTCGTGACAGAAAAACCCATTAACACTGCCCGACCCAGGAATCGAACCCGGGACCTCCCGATTCCACGCGCACATTTATGCCGCGAGACCACCGAGGCAGTCGTATAGGGTTTGATGTCGAGTTTTCCGTCTCTACGCAAAGATGGTATTTGCATCGTGTTATCCCTTAGTCGCCTCTTACGACACCCACGGGAAGATAGAGGGTGGTGACACTTGTATTCTATGCCGTCAACCACACGGCATTTCTCAGTGGCATTTAACATATCAAAAGTAAAAATTCTTTCAGGTGCTGTGGATTCAATCACCACACGAGACAAAACATTGTGCATTGCCGTATTCCACAAATACAGTGTGTTGACATGCATTTGCAAAATATTTCAGAGGGTGGATATTCTACCAAAACTGAAAAAAAAATCATAAAAAATTACTCACCAAACCTAAAAAATATTTTTCCTAATCATTCATTTAAAAATTTCCTCGGCGTATTGACCGTCGCCGCCGCTCAGCTGATCGCCGCGAGCTCGCATTGCAGGTACCAAACACACACAAGCACCTACCGTGCAGTCTTATTCTTCACCAGTCAACAGTTTATTTTGATTTACCTACTATCTAACAAACATTGAATGCAAATAGGCTTTTATATTATCGCACACTGTTTGAAATAATTTTAGGGGAATAGGTATACTGTCTATATTCTATTATTAAAATATTTTGCAAGTGCAGATCAACATATCGTATTTGTTCCAAGTCTAGGTGTTCTTTGTATCCGTTATTTAGAATTCCCGTAGTGCAAGTACAATATACGAGAGTCATCTAAAAAATGAAAATATAAAAGGAATGCTCTTAATAAAGTAGGCAAAAATGCGAAATTTCTTTTATCCCAATAAGTAATGAAAATTATGCACTGTATAATAACATTTGACGCTGCTCTTAGCATTTATTTTATTAAAGACTAGAGGACGCCAGCAGCTACGCCTGCATTTTTTTTTTTATTTACCCGTATTGGCCGATCCCGTGGGAATTTCGAGAAATCCCTTCTTAGTGCACCCCTACGGCCCCCAAGGAACGTGCACGCCAAATTTCCTGCGCCTAATAGTTTCGGCTGTAGCGTGTCTGTCAGTCAGTAAGTAACGCAAAGATTTTATATATTAAGATAGAAATACCTATTTACTCGAGTCATCAAAACTAGACAACGTTTTGAAAATGTTTTGAAGACAAATTATCAACCTTATATAAACTCATGCAGAGTTACTTTATGGATAACAAAAACAGACACTAACATTCGACATTGTAAAGTGTTAACTTCTCTTTGGCCTTGCTTCCACTTTGTTTACCCACCCCAACACACGTCATTCAAGAACTATTCTAGAAAATTCCACATATGCCTATCTTGAAACAATTACTCTATACCTTTTAAACTGTACCTTGAAACTATAAAAGCGGTCGTAGTGTCTAACCTCGAGACCTTATCGTCATCGGTTCTGAACAAATTGCTTGGGTGCGACCGTCCATGATTGGATGCCATTGAATATAATTAATTAAGAACTGGATTACAGTATTTCGATATATTTGATTTTGATTGATGAATGACACGGATGTATTAAATTACTGGTGTAGGGATTGGCATATCGTAATATATAAAATCCTTGCGTTACTTCCTGACTGACAGACACGCTACAGCCGAAACTATTGGGCGCAGGAAGTTGAAATTTGGCATGTATGTTCCTTGAGGACCGTAGGGGTGCACTAAGAAAGGATTTCCCGAAATTCCCACGGGATTGGCCAAAACGGGTAAATTAAAAAAATGCAGGCGTAGCTGCTGGCATCCTCTAATTAAAAGTATACAAAGTATTTTCTTTACAAACTATCTACTAAATGTCATCATCATCAACTTCCATGTATATCATCTGTCCCACTACTGGGCATAGTAAGAAAGATAAGGCCATAGTCCACGTAGGCTAAGTTTAGGTAGTCAGACTTCATAATTATGTCAAGGAGAACTCACAGATATGCGGGTTTTCTCACAATATTTTCCTTCAACGTTGAGCAAGCGATAGATAACAATTTAATCTACTCATAACTTTGAAAAGTCATTGGATCGCGATGTGGATTTGGAACAGAGAACTTCTTCGTGGCAGTCTGTTATTTAATATTATGACAGTGATTGTTAAATATTGCTTGCGAAACGGTGAAGGAAAACATCCTGAGGAAAGCTGCATGCCTGAGAGTTCTCTCGCTAATGTTCTCGAGAGACATGTGAAGTCTGCAAACCCGCACTTGGCCAGCATGATTGGCTAAGGCACACCTCTTATCATAGTGAGAAGAGGCCCATGCCCATCAGTGGGACAGTTTATATACAAGACTGTGATTATGAGACAATCCTTATTGCTATTAATAACGGTATGACAAATCAAATAACAGCAAACTAGGGGAGTAATATACGCTCTCACACATACATACACACAATGACACTTCGTACTAATTAGTCGTGTCAGTTAATTGCAGCCGCCCACATGATTAGCGCGCTGTTAACCGAGGTTAATTACAACTCGCGAGGGCACGTACTAATTTGAAGCTCTCTGATTGAATGGTGCTATAAGTAGCGACCATTTAAACATAAGTAGGTATGTATTGCAGTAGCTGAGCCCGTGGTTATAACCGCGTTATTTAGGGTGACTGCTCCGCACCAGAAGCTTATAGCGTGATGTTATATAGCCTACCTCGATAAATGACCTATCTAAGACGAAAATATTTTTTCAGATCGGACTAGTAGTAGTTCATGAGATTAGCGCGTTCAACCAAACAAACATACAAAGACACAAACTCTTCAGGTGTTAATTATAAGTATAGATTTACTGCACGTTTGACGTACTGTGGTGTCACCAAGTGTGGTGTAAGGTGACGAAGTAAAAATACAAAATCTGACTACTTCTTTTAATTCTGTGAGGAAAATACATAAAGCAAATAATATAATAGTATACAGTTGGAAAATTGCCTCCGTGGTCCACTGAATAGCGTATGCGACTGCTGATCTGAGGCCCCGTGTTCGATTCTCGGGTCGGGCAAAAGTGTTACTGGGTTTTTCCGAATTCTCAGTAGCAGAACGGAGTCTGGTGATGTGCCCAGTAACGGCAATAGGCTCGCCCCCTATTACGTGCCACCTAAAAATTCATGGCGAAATGTGGGTGTAATATTACACCTCTGCCTACCCCTTCGGGGATACAGGCGTGAGTCTATAAAAAAACAGTCGGAAAACTTAACGTCAAACCCCATACCAATCCGCCTGACCAGCGCAGTATATTCGGCAAAATCCTCCTACTAACTCTAAATTTCGATGGACTTGTAGGTTCTATTGTTGAGATGTTAAAACAAAGTTTGCGCGACTGGTAACACAGAATCGTAATTTATTTAGTGCTGCCTTCGTAAATCTAGCTCACCAAGCTTTCTTCCTCTATACTCAAAGTAGGTATGTTAATTAACAATGTATAGACATTGCTAATTAAGAGAGAGAGACTTTATTTTATACAAAGATCCCTAATCACTTAAGATTTCTAAAAACAGTCGTATTTTAAATAATATAATTATTGTTATATTATCATAAAACATTATTCGTTATCATCATGTTCTCTGATGGTGTGATTAGAGGACTCGCTCTAATCGCACCATCGGAGAACATATTACAAATATCTAGTAAACAAATCCTACAAGAACACATTTCATTAAAAGTATTCAATTCCGTAAGTTCAATGAAATTTAAATACTCGACATTGTAAATTCTCAGCACCATCGTTTCAACAACAGCTCCAATCAAAACAACAGTTTCAATCATCACCGTTCATCAATTTAAACCAAACCAAACCGAAATAATGTACAACAGTAAAATAATTCCAAATTACAATATAAAACAGAATGGACTCCATAAAAATTAGTTGTTCAATTTTAGGAGCATCTGGCCTATCGATCGGGCAGCCTTATTGGTTTAAGTGCCTCTTAATGAAATAACTGAGACCCAATCGCCGTATTGTAGGGTATTTTGATGTAATTGGCACGCTGCGAATTGGAATTGAATTAAAAATATTATTGGTACAAGCGGAGTAGATGATTCTGTTAATAGGTTTCTGGAATTCTTATTTTAGGGTTCTGTAGAAAGGAGAACCATTTTATTTTTGCAATATACTTTTGTTTTTTATGTTTTACAAAACTCTTTGATATCTTTATATTTGGCATCATAATCTTAATATATAAAATCCTTATGTTACTTACTGACTGACAGACACGCTACAGCCGAAACTATTGGGCGCAGGAAGCTGAAATTTGGCATGTATCTTCCTTGGGGACTGGAGAGGTGCACTAAGAAGGGATTTTCCGAAATTTCCACGGGATCGGGCAAAACGGGTAAATTAAAAAAAATTGCAGGCGTAGCTGCTGGCGTCCTTCCTGCGCCCAATAGTTTTGGCTGTAGCGTGTCTATCAGTCAGTAACGCAAGGATTTTATATATTAAGAAGATACTGAATTATTCATATGGGTGGAGCCATGTACGAAGTTTACCTTGTTTAAATAATGAAGTAAAGGCATAATTACCACAACTGATTTATTTAACGATTTTCGCCGTGTGGTTGACGGCATAGAATACAAGTGTTACCACCCCCTATCTTTCCGTGGGTGTCGTAAGAGGCGACTAAGGGATAACACGATGCAAATACCATCTTTGCGTACAGACGGAAAACTCGACATCAAACCCTATACGACTGCCTCATTGGTCTCGCGGCATAAATGTGCGCGTGGGATCGGGAGGTCCCGGGTTCGATTCCAGAGGCCCAATTCTCCTAATTAAATTTGTTCAAAATGCAGTTTCGATCTAATGTCAGTGTCATACTTATGTCACAAATGGTATTCTCCTAAATTAACTGATATTTGAATGATATTGCGACTAGATCGTAAATTGAAAAATGTGTCAAAATATGTGTCAACCTCGACTATTTAAATAATGTCATTATGTTAGCAAAATACCAATTGTGATTCAATTCAAAATATAATCTCCTTTCGTTCAAAATATAGTTTCGATATTAGATAAAATACGAGAATTGGCCTTCTGGGTCGGGCAGTGTTATTGGGTTTTTCTGTCACGAAATTCTCAGTAGCAGCACGAAGTCTGGAAATGTGCCCGGTACGGCAATAGGCTCGCCCCTTATTACGTGGGACTAAAGTATATCTGGTGAAAAGTGGGTGTAGAAATACACCTCTGCCTACCCCTTCGGGGATAAAAGGCGTGACGATATGTATGTATGTATGTATGATTTATTTAACTTTTCGATTTAAAGAATCATACTCTCATAACCTGCACTTACTTTTGTTGTTGAAATAAATATTATAATTTATTTCATATTATTTATTCATGCTTTACAAGGAACGGAACTCGTCTTTGTCTTGTGGCTCCGCTCACACTTACCAGCTTTTGATAAGGCTCTTTTATACATATAGAGAAAGATGTTACCAAAGTTTAAAACTTTTACATATATAGAGACGAAGTTATATATGACTTCTATTTTCAGGAAGTAAATTAAATTTCGTAGCCCGTTGGCAATTCTCATCTCACAATAAATTGAGAAAGATCTAATGGGTAACTTTGAATAGGGTTCCAACCTTAGGCTTTACAATTCTTAAGTACCTACTCGGTTAGATGAAGAGGTGTAACCAATCACTTGTAATATTATATAAAATAAAAATATTGAAAACATAAATTCACAATAAAAAATAACAAAATTTGAATAATGAATTTCTTGGAAAATATCACGTTCCGACGAACTCGAACAAAATCCGACCCAACTGATGACAGTTATATAGTTACATCTGATACACTCAATAATACCATTAATAACAGCTTGCCGGAGGTATCGGACGATGATGATGATAGAATAATGGATTTAAGAGAGCAAATCAAAAAGCTGAAATCAGAACTAGAAAGTGCGCATAAAGAAATTGATTTTCTCTCCTTAGAAAATGCTAATCTAAAGAAAACGAATGAGGAATTAGTAAAGAAGAATACATTATATAAAAAAGTGACAAATAGCCCAATTAAAAAGTTAAAGCCATCAACGCCGAAGAGCTCAAGCAATAATAAATCTACTCAAACACAATTACCTAAAAGTACTAATTTAAACAAGCACGAATACAACAAGAGTCAAGAAAATATACATACACATGGTAACCTGAATAATAGCGAAAATAATGACATGAACACGGCACAACCGAAGAAACTAACACGCAACATATGTATACTTAGTACAAATAAACATAATAACCTCCTAACTGCTGCCGAAAACACATTCACGAACAACTTTAATATATGTCATTATCTAAAAACAAAAGGAAACACAGAACAGCTTTTTTGTGATTTAAAAACTAAATTAAAAGGCTTTACTAAGAATGACTTCTGCATCATATTCATTGGAGAAGAAGATTTCAAAAGAACTAATAACTATTACAATATTATTCTTTACATCAGGCAACAACTGCAAAAAGTACAACATACTAATATAATTATCTGCTTACCTACATACAAATGTGTTAATTATACTGACGTATTCAATTGGAGAATAGAAACATTTAACTATTTATTATGTTTAGACATTATGACGCATGAACATGCCTTTATATTAGACAGCAACCTGAACCTCAAATATGACCATAGCATGTTTAATAAACATTCTGGACTAATAAAAATTTTGGACTGCGCATTATTTTTAAAGATTTAATGAACTTGACTACTAGTATTACACAAGGTATGGAAATTAAAACACATTACGATATTGACAAAATAATAGAACAAAATGAAACCGATGATAACTTTTTTCGTAACTAACCATCTATATGTCATGCACCAAAATATCGCAGGACTCCTAGCAAAATCAGATACTCTTACAGTGTGCCTGCATGAACTATTAGAGAAAAACATATCCGTCGAAGTCTTGTGTGTTACTGAACACTTCATGTTAGAGGGTCATGAAACACAAAATGTCAACATACCAAATTATACCCTGGCCGCCTGCTATAGCAGAAAGG
This sequence comes from Euclidia mi, assembly GCA_944739405.2. Lineage (NCBI taxonomy): Eukaryota > Metazoa > Arthropoda > Insecta > Lepidoptera > Erebidae > Euclidia > Euclidia mi. The sequence goes on along the minus strand of OX123205.2, from coordinate 14,404,558 downwards.
AAAGCAAGAGAGGTGGAGCGTGTATACTAGTAAAAAATGGTCATCAATGGAAAGAACTCAGTTACATAGCGAAAATGTCTACAACTGGAGTACTTGAATGCTGTGCTATCGAGCTAAGTAAATATAGGACTGCAATTGTATGTATTTATAGAGTCCCTAATCCAAAAAACTTTAATTTTTGTATGGAGAAGATTTATAATTTACAATGTGAATTAATGAAAAAGTCGTATAAGTATGTAATTTTGGCGGGCGACTATAATATTGATGTAATGAAAAAAAACAAACAAACGACTGAGTTTGAAAGCATTCTGTTAAATTTTAATCTAAAATTAGCGCTTTATGAGCCAACTCGACTTAAGAGCCAGACGTGTATCGACAATTTTGCGCATAATTTTAATAGGTCCTGTAAAGCTGTAGTAGTAGAATTTGCTTTATCAGATCACACCGCGCAGCTACTCAAATGCCCCCTTAACACTTTAAGCATTATCAAGCAATGGCGTATAGTCAGAAGAGATTATAATAAGGAAAATATCTACAAATTTAAATCATGTTTAAAAAGTCTATCATTTCACGACGTATACAAAGCGAATGATCCAAATACTGCTTACAATAATTTTATAGATATGTTCTTATTATTATACCAACAATGTTTCCCTGAAAAATTAATATCTGTCAATTTAAATAAAAAGCAAAAGTGGATCTCGTGTGGTGTAAAATTATGTTGTAAGAAAAAACGTCAGTTGTTGTGGAGGTACAGAATGAAACCAACCTCTCAAAATAAAAATATACTTATAAGCTACTCGAAAGTTCTAAGAAAAATAATAAACCTAACAAAACGTTCACAAAATGACTATAAAATAAAGACTTCGAAAAATAAATCAAAAACCACATGGCAATTGATAAATCAAACAAAACTAAATATCCCAAGAGGAAACATTAATAAATTGAAGCTAAATAACCAATATATTACGGAGCCTAAGCTATTAGCAAATGTATTTAATAACTATTTTATTGATAGAGTACAACCTATACATAATAGCTCTAGTAATGCGGTCAAAAACTACATTTTAAACAAAAAGGACTCTATGTTCATGGCTCCAAGTATACCACATGACATACTGAAGATAATTCTAAATCTAACGGCAACAAATAGCGTAGGTTATGATGGTATATCTACACCAATAGTAAAATCCGTAGCTCATGAAATATGTGGTCCATTGAGCCATATTATAAACCTATGCATATGCGAAGGTGTCTATCCAGTTGCCCTAAAAAAATCCATAGTGAAGCCATTATTTAAAAAACTAGATAGCGAGTTGATGGAAAACTACAGGCCAATTTCATTGTTACCGGTATTTTCTAAAGTTATAGAGAAGTACATTTATAAGGAACTGAATGCATACTTAGAAAAAAAAGGCATAATATGCGATGAACAAAAAGGCTTCAGGCAAAATAAAACAATAAACATGGCTATTTATGATTTTTTGCACATAGTTATGAAAAACATAGAGAAAAGCACTCCAATCTGTGCACTACTGTGCGACATGACGCAGGCCTTCGACCATGTCGAACATGAAACTCTAAAAAAAAAGCTCGACGCATATGGCTTACGAGGTAACGTTCTAGAGCTCTTGAACTCCTACCTAAGTGATAGGAAACAAATAACAATAATCAGTAGAATTAACGTAAGTAACAAACGAGAAGAATTCTTCAAATCAGAGGAACGTACAGTTGCCTACGGAATCCCTCAAGGGAGCGTACTCGGGCCCTTAATATTCATTCTCTATATTAATGATTTACCAAAAGCCATAGAACATCCCATGACACTATTCGCGGACGATTGCACGATAACTATACCCTGCAAACATAGGGAATCATATAGATATGATATAAGTAATACTCTGGCTAAAACTATATCATGGATGGATAGCAATAATGTTAAAATAAATGTTAACAAGACGGTAATAATGCACTTTAGCCATAGAGCAATGACATGTAGTAGTTTTGACATTGAATATAATGATAATAATATTGACGCAGTTGACACGACTAGGTTTTTAGGTTTAACTCTGGATAGGAATCTCAATTGGAAGGCGCACATACATAAACTTAATAAAAAAATTAGCAGTAGTGCGTATGCTCTTTACATGCTCTCACGAGTAATTAACAGAGAAGCATTGTTGGCTGCATATCATGGACTTGTGGAATCTCTAATCAGATTCGGTATTATTTTTTGGGGCAACTCAACCGAAAAGGACACAATATTCAAAGCCCAAAAAAGGTGCCTTAGATCTATGTTTTATCTCAAAGTTACTGATAGTTGTAAACCGTATTTTAAGCAATTCAATATACTGACAATGCCATGTATTTATATATTGGAAATAGCTTCATTTGTTAAATCCAACCCAAATTTATTTCCTCGTCTATCAGACGTAGCACCTAGAAATAGGCGAGATAATAGCAAATTGTGTCTGCACACGGCTCGGACAACACTTATGCGCAAAAGCATTTTCTGTATGGCTCCAGTTATATACAATAAACTCCCTAAGAGTTGGAAAACACTTACCACAGAAGCTTTTAAAAGTCAAGTGAAAGCGCTATTAATGACTAAAGCATATTATAGTGTCACAGAGTTTTTGAACGACTCAATATAAATAAAATATTATTTACACCAGCTCCAATTATTATTGTTATAATATGTATTAATAAATTGTAATAATAATAATCCAATGAATTAATATATGTTTATAAAATTGACATTAGATATAATTGTTAACTTTATTATTGTGCGTAACTTAAAATTATAATTAATTGATTTGACATTTATTTCATTACTTTTATACATGACATTTTGTTTTTTCTTAATTTTTATTTTATGTTTATATTCTTTGATTGACTCTTATTTGTTTATTCAAAAATTTAAATTTAATTGAATTATTAATAATTAATTATAACATTCCTCATAAAATTTGCACGCCACAAGTTATGGCAAACATGTATGAACCAATACACTGTAAGATCTTGCATGCACACCAATGTATGTATACAACATGTTTATGCAAATAAATATCATTCATTCATTCATTCATTCATTCATTCATTCACAAATAATTATTTGAAACTTAGGGTTTCAAATAATTATTTGTGATCTGCTACTCATAAATAATTGTTTTTATAAAACAGATATTACTCTTGATGGAATTGATGGAGGATGACGGAGGATTGACGGAGGATTGACCTACATATTTACAGTATAAAATACATCCTTTGATTTTACCGTTCTTACTTTTATTTCTTTTAATATTTTGTCTGGTCTATAGACTATCCACTAGGTATGCCGAAGGTCATGTGAAGTGGAATAGTTACAGCAGGAAAGCGGAGCCCAGTGTCCGAGGTGATGGCTTGGGATCCCAACCGGGACGGCCCTAGAATATGGTGATGATGATTTTTAGGCAGTCCCAGTTCATCATCATCGGCCCTGTATATAAACTACACAACACACTGCTGGGCACACCTCTTCTCACTATGAGAAGGGTAAGGCCATAGCCCACCACGCTGGCCAAGTGCGGGTTGACAGACTTCACATGTATTTCGGAAACATTATAGAGAACTCTCAGACATGCATTTCCTCGCGATGTTTTCCTTCGCAATTTAGCAAGTAATAATTAACAATTTAATACGCACATAACTTCGAAAAGTCATTGGTGCGCGCCGTGGATTCGAACCCAAGACCCTCTGCGTAGCAGTCCGTCGGTCTCTCCACTAGGCCATCACCGGTAGCAAGATTCGCGGACCACGGTCCTAATTACGGTCCTAATTACGGCCCTCTAAGTCTATCTTCTCGTACAAAAATATACGAGTACATCATAAATTAGACGACGAAGGCTTATAAATTTAATTTATCTGAAGCACGCGATTCCATTTCAGGTTAAGAGTGCCGTACTTATTCTTATAATTGAAGTGTGATTTCGTTCCTTAGATTGAGTTCCAAGCTGCGATGGATTATCTGCCAGACGGAATGGATTCCAAACGGGTTAATTAAAAAGTTATCTTATGTCGCGGCATTGATTTGACTTTTTGTCGATAATTTTTTTAAGTTTAATTGCACGGCTGGCGTATTAGTTTAAAATTTTGACCACCAGACGTTATGGAATAAACTGGAATTCTTTCTTTCATAAAAAGAATTAGATGACAAACCAAATGAATTGAACGCACTACATATTGTGTTGGCGACATTTTGGCCTGTTACAATTGTCACGTAGGTGACAGTAGCATTGTAAACCGAGTATTTTTTTATATACTCACGCCTGTATCCCCGAAGGGATTGGCAGAGGTGTATTACACCCTGTGAATATTACGTGTGAATATTACACCCACATTTCACCATGAATTTTTAGGAACCACGTAATAGGGGGCGAGCATATTGCCGTTACCGGGCACTTCACCGGACTCCGTGCTGCTACTGAGAATTCGGAAAAACTCAACAACACTTTTGCCCGACCCGGGAATCGAACCCGGGACCTCCGATCAGCAGTCGCATACGCTATCCACTGGACCACGGAGGCAGTATTGTGAGTTCAATCTCCCTCCCCCACACGGTATGACACTTTGTGAGATCAGATACATTTTTGTTTCGCGTCTGTTTGTACTTTGTATTCGTTGATCGTTTATTTGTAAGTCCCTCTCGACACAGGACATAATAATAATATATTTAACAACAGCGGTATTTGCCTTAAAAAAATGAAACCCAGGGAATATCCTACTGTAGAAACTAACACTACGCAGAAGGTTTTTCTTTTTTTTTTTTGCTGGCAACACTGAAAACGTCAGACGTAAAATTACGTAGCTCCGTGATTTTAAAATTTTTAATAAAGTTTAAATCAATATTAAACGTTTATGTTTCACTAAAGTTGTGTTTATGCCAAAAGAAGTGTGAAAGACATTGACTTTGGTGTTTGAAAAGGATTGAAACGTCGCTGCCGACAGTTCTTGGCGGACAGATCAACTACCCAGTGTCAACGGACGGATTTCAAATCATCATCCTGAAACCCGGGGAGTATTTTACTTATTAACTTACACTCCTCATCACATATTTACTCGGCTCACATTACGTGAACTTCGTCCATCACACACTGGCACAGTTTCTGTCTCCTTTTGCTTGACAATAGTGGAAGCAAAATCGAGGACTGAACAAATGCCCCATACAAACACCCACTACACTAATCACACTTCACAATTATTATTTTAAGTGTATATGCATCAATTTCCAGTTGATTTATTTGAATATAATTAGTACCTAGTATAATAATAGCTACAGCCTACAGCTATCTTACTTAGTTTACTTAAGATTGTCCAAGAAACTAAGATATTATAAGTAATATAGGTATCTAGTAATCAAATTACCTTTCTAGTTCCTTTGTTATTCTTTTTCTGTTCAATTTGTATAACTTTTCTTATTATTTTTTTTTGTCAACATACCTACATCACTGTACTTTCTTAAAATATTTCTGTCTTTCAACTTTTTCTGAGTATTTGTTATATTTATATATTAACATCCCTTTCCCCATACCCTATAATATTTTTCAAATAATTCAGCTGTTTTATTTTTCTTCTTTTAAGGTAATTTGGGTACAAAATATGTCTACACACACTATGATGACCCGTAAGGCTTTGGCAAAGGAAACGGAGCACAAGTTGAAGATTGCACTACTGGAACTCAAGAAATATAAGAAAGATCATAGTCAACTGTTGAAGGAACGAATTGACAGTGAAGAGGAAATTAAGTATGTTAATGACAAAGTCTCACAACTGAAAGCACAATTGACGGAACTCAACATAGAACATATGGACATTCTGGACCAGCGGGACAGACTGCAGGAAGAAGTCAGATCATATAGTAGCTGCGATGATACATATATGAGGCAGCTCAGTCGCATCATGGAGTTGGAAACAAGCTTGAGTGAAGCTCAAATCCAAAATAACAACCTTGGAGGAATCCATTCAGTCACTAAGCAGCGCAGCAAACCAGGACCTGTTCTCTGAAGTCATTGGTGGAAAGGCAAATATTTTTAAATCTGTAAAATGTAATTGTAACTTTACATATAAGGTGTCAAACCAAGTTATATAGTGACTTTCAAGATAAATATCCTTCGAAAACATGTCATGGTTCAGGTTCTGACACATTGTTACATAATGAAAATAATAAGGTTTTAGATAACAATGTTTTAATTTTTCTGACCAATTAGGAATTGGTATGGGTAGCCTGATTAATAGTTATACTAATCGGTCAATACAAAATATTTGTTCACCAGGACAAGGAATGTCTCCCCCGTGGGATCTCCACCTTGTCGTGGTGGGGGCTCAGTAACCGTGGATTGGTCAACCGCGGTGAAACTAAGAGGGATCCAGGAGGGGACGCTCCGCGTGGGCTTGACGGAGGCCTGCGCAGGATGCGTCCAACGGTGCGGGTGCGGGGGACAGTTCTGTCTGTCCCTCGCAGTCGGGTGCGGTCGCGGGAGGAGAGGCGTGTCGGTGTTGCGTTGCCGCGCGCCCTATCTCCCGCGACCAAATGGGGGCGCACCATTCGATGCGTCGCGGTGGGGCCGCAGAGGAAGAGGAGATTCGGTGTTGCGTTGCCGTCCTCCCTATCCTCTGCGGCTGGGCGTTTTGGCGGCGGAGTCCAACACCTTAATCCGTCGCCAAGGGGGTTTTGTTCGGGGCCCGCCTGACCATCTGGCGGGCCAATACCCGTCGGAGGGTGGCGACGAGTGCTTTGGTGATGCCCCACCCTCCGACACACGGGTACATGGCGGAAGTCGAGGTGGTTTTTAGTGGAAACACCACATACTCCGGCTCTTATTTCCCCCAAGAGTCGGAGAGCCGAAGGGATTTTCCACCTCGTAAAAAAAAAGAAAAAAAAAGGACAAGGCATGTCTATGTTAATTAATAAATTAAAGTATGATAGACTAAATAAACATTTTACAATTATCTTAATATATAAAATCCTTGCGTTACTGACTGACTGACAGACACGCTACAGCCGAAACTATTGGTAGCAGGAAGCTGAAATTTGGCATGTATGTTCCTTGGGGACTGTAAGGGTGCACTAAGAAGGGATTTCCCGAAATTCCCACGGGATCGGCCAAAACGGGTAAATTAAAAAAAATGCAGGCGTAGCCGCTGGCGTCCTCTATTAATTTCATATGGGGATAGCCTACTAGTTATCAAGAAAGAAATATTAGCTTTATCAGAACTGGAACGCGACTACGGAGCGCAAACATTGTCCCGAGTTAGTGAATTATATAAAAATTAGAAATTACAGTATAAATAGTGTACAAAAGTTATATATCAATTTGTAACTAAGTGACTTACAACAACTGTTGTTCGCAACTAATAAATCGCAGTAGAAACTGAAAAACAAATTGTGAAGTGCAAAAAACAATACCAGCAAAACAAACATTAAATGAGTGATAGACCATTAAAACCTTATAAAAACAGTGAAAACAGTTCATATTTGACAAAATACTAAATAAATTGTGACTAATAGTGCAAAAACATTAATTATTACATGACTGGCGGTTTATTTTCACAAAATATTCAAATTGTCCACCGTGCAAATTTCAAATATCATGAGCGCGTTCCATACGCGAATTCAACATTGACATCGAGCATCAAGTTTCTGCTATACATACGTTCGGAAATAGTGTTATCCATTACGCTTTAGAGTGTTACTATAGCTTGTCAAATTAATATCAAGAAACGCCATCTATCTATCATCGATTGAAAAAATTCGCTATAGTATACGATTTATTTATAAAAGACGTCGACAGATGTCGCATCTATTTAGATGTGAAAACAGTACCAGGAGCACTAATAATCCATACGACGCTTAAGATCAACAATTTCACGATAATACGCAACAAGCTCGTAGCCGTGTGGCAAAGTCACGCGGTTGCAATAATTGTGGTTGTCGGTACCGATCCTGAAGGGTTGAGCTCTTTTTGTGAGTTATTAAAAAATGAGTATGAATAATGTAACAGTCCGTCGTAATAAAAATAAGGCTAAGAAAGAGTTAACTGTATCTTGTGATAATTTAAATACAAGTTCGTCTACATCAGATTCGTCGTTTATAGCTGACAGTTTACCGGAGCAGTGTACTCAATATGAACACGACAACTGCATTAAAAAGCTTAGAGAGCAAATAATTAATTTAACCAGTCAACTTGACAGTGCTCATCAACAAATAGACGAGCTGCTGTTAGAAAATAGTTCGTTAAATAAACTCGCTCAGAAACAAGAAAAGAAAATGACATATTTAAAATCTATATGTTCTGGTACCCCACAGAATGGTACCACTTCAATACGTAGAAAACGAAATAAAAAGCAATGCAGGAAAACGCTGGATTTTGAACAAGATGAGACAGGTACGGATACAGTGGTACAAGAAAATACCGCAAACCAAGAAATAAATAAGGATGCAGCTAAGCCTTTACAGCAATCATCGCCAACATCAACAGTAAAGAAAGTGAACCGAAAGATATGCATACTCAGCAGCAACAAATCCAATAATATACTGAATATAGCTGAACATACATTTGGAGACGGGCATAATATATGTCACTACATAATGCCGAACACTAGTACGAATCAAATGCTACGGGGCATAGACATTAAATTAAAACATTTCACATTGAATGACTTTTGCGTTATACTCATAGGAGAAGAAGACTTTAAAACAACGAATGACTATTTTAATATAATATTTTATTTAAGAGACATTTTGAAGACTATTACAAATACGAATATTATCATATGTACACCGACATTTAAAATTGGCAATTTCTATAATGTATTTAATTGGAGAGTACAAAATTTTAATAATTTACTTTATTTAGATATATTGGCACACGAACACGCGTACTATCTTGATTCTAATAGGAACCTTTCGTATGATTATAAGATGTTTAATGTGCTTTCGGGGAAGGCTAATAACAATGCTATGTATTACATTTTTTCTGACATAAAAGTATTTGTGAAGAATATTTTAATACAATTAACTGAGAAGAAAAATGTAAATACTCAATGTGACGAACATGTTAATGAGTTTTTTCTCAAATAAATACCTAAATGTCTTACATCAGAATATTGCAGGGTTACTTAATAAATCTGACGAAATTATGATATGCTTACATGAACTATTGACAAATAATTTCGAAATAGATATCCTGTGTATAACGGAACATTTCATGCTATCTGGTTACGAGCACTACCTATCAATTCCAAATTACACATTAGCTGCAAGTTTTTGTAGAAATGATAGTAAAAGAGGTGGCTCATGTATTTTAATTAAAAATACACATCAATGGAAGGAGTTGACTTGCATTAAAAAATTGTCATTAAGTCATGTTGTGGAGTGCTGTGCAGTCGAGCTCCCTCAATATAAAACAATCATTGTTTGTTTATACATAGTGCCTAAAACTAACACATTTAATATATTTTTTGATTGTTTAAATAAAATTTTATCATTTTCGAATAAAAAGAAGTTAATAATATGTGCCGATTTTAACATAGATCTATTAAAAAAATACTAAGCAATCAGCTGAATTAAGAGAAATATGTATAAGTAATAATATTAACATAGCAATACACCAACCTACTCGATTAGTTAGTAATACATGTATCGACAACATTTTGCATAATATTCAAGGTTGTAAAGGGTTGGTAGTGGAACTAGGCATATCAGATCACACTGCTCAAATACTACAATTTCCTGTCGAAAGGGTGTATGGTATAGATTACTGGTATGAATACAAACGCGACTACTCGGAGGAAAATATTGTAAAATTTAATAATCATCTTAGTCAATTGACATTTAGTGATATCTATGACTGTAATAATACCAATAATAGTTTCAATAATTTTCATGACATTTATTTATTATTATATAATTTATGCTTCCCAATAATAAAAATGAAATTTTCAAAAGGAAAACGATCTAGCTGGATATCTAAAGGAATTAAAGTATGTAGTAGGCGTAAGAGACATCTATTATGGAACTATAGAAAAAAACGAACAATAGAGAATAAATTTATATATCAACAATATGCTAAAAGAGTCAAAACTATTATAAAATTAACGCAAAAAGCTCAAAACTCTTATGCTATAAAAACGTCAAGCAACAAATCTAGGACAGCATGGCAAATTATAAAAAAGACCAAATATAACCAACCTTCAGAACAATTAAATAATATTATATTTGAAAATAGACTGATTACCGACCCAAAAGAAATAGCAACTATATTTAACAATTTTTTTATTGACCACCATTCTACGACATCAAAAAATTGTAATATCAATAATAAGTGTCCTCCATATACATGCAAATCGCTATTCATGCTACCGACGTGTACTGAAGAAATATATAAAGTTATCACTTCACTAAAAACTACCAAAAGTGTAGGATACGATGGAATCAGTACTAATATCATAAAAAGGTCTGGTCATATAATAGCTCCTGTACTATCGCATATAATAAATAAATCGATAGAAACCGGTATATTCCCAGATAGGCTAAAGATATCGATTATAAAACCGCTCCATAAAAAAGGCAGCAAAGATGACATAAATAACTACAGACCTATTGCATTACTACCTATATTTGCTAAGATTTTCGAAAAAGTTATCTACAGCAGGTTATATAATTACCTTGAAAATAATAATCTTTTTACAAAAGAGCAAACGGGATTTAGAAAAAATAGGTCAATTAATTTTGCCATTTATCAGTTTTGTGAACACGTGTTATCTAATATGGATAAGCGATCTCCTACAGCTGCATTATTCATGGATTTAACAAAAGCCTTCGACCATGTTAGGCACGATTTACTTTTAAAGAAGTTGTATGCTTATGGCATCAGAGGCAATGTCCATAATTTAATCAAGACATACCTTACTAACAGACAGCAGAAAACAGAAATCTCTAAATTCTGTCAAAGGTCGAAAACTCTCAATGCGTATACTTCAAGCTTAAAACATGTGCAATGTGGCGTGCCACAGGGCAGCGTACTAGGCCCATTATTATTTTTGACATATATAAATGACATCCCAACTATAACAGATAATCCCATGATTTTGTTTGCTGATGATAGTACTATTTTATTTCACAAATACTGCAATAATGAATTAATTAGTAATATAAATTTGACATTAGATAATACAATTGATTGGCTGACTAATAATAATCTTAAAATTAATTTGACAAAAACAAAAATTATGAATTTCAAACAAAGACAAACACCACATGACATTAATCTCAATTTACCATATAAAAGTAACATAATTGAAGAAGTAGAATCGACAAAGTTTTTAGGTTTATGTATTGATGGTAAAATGACATGGAAACAACACATAGAATTTGTAAGTAATAAGTTGAACAGTTACTCATATGCATTGCGTAATCTTAGTAAAGTCGTTGATACTTCAACAGTGTTAACGGCATACCATGGATACGTATCATCCATCCTTCGATACGGAGTAATGTTTTGGGCAACTCCACTAGTGTAGAGTCTGCATTCAGAGCGCAGAAGCGATGTGTGCGAGCGATTTGTGGCTTAGACCAAACCGATACTTGCGTTCCTCATTTTAAAGCATTAAAAATTTTAACACTCACTTGTATTTATATTTTTGAGACGGTTTTATTTATTAAATCAAATCTTTCTTTATTAGAGCAACGCCAAAGATCACGGAATGCCGATAAATTATGTGTTCGGCCCTCAAAAACTGCTCTTGTACATAAGAGTGTTTTATGCATGGGACCCAAATTATACAACAAAATACCATTAGCTATAAGAAATGAAAGTAATATGATTGTATTTAAAAAGAATTTAAAAGACTTACTTCTAACAAAAGCTTATTATTCACTAACAGAATTTTTCCATGATAAGAATATTTAATATTATGTTTTACCATCTTAATATATAAAATCCTTGCGTTACTGACTGACTGACAGACACGCTACAGCCGAAACTATTGGGCGCAGGAAGCTGAAATTTGGCATGTATGTTCCTTGGGGACCGTAGGGGTGCACTAAGAAGGGATTTCCAGAAATTCCCAAGGGATCGGCCAAACCGGGTAGATTTAAAAAAAATGCAGGCGTAGCTGCTGGCGTCCTCTAGTATTATATAATACCAATATTGAATTCTATTTAATTTAAATGTTGACATTTTTAATTACTGCCTATTTATTGATAATTTAGATTGACTGAGTATGTAATGTTTTATTGTTAATGTATAATTTATTGTAATGAAATAATTTTAGCATTAAATTATCATTAGGTAGTCTCAATACTTTGTAAAATTTTGCATGCTGAAAGGCTGAATATGGTGATACCATTAAAATCTGTAATACCTATTGTCAAACCCATATTAAGCAAATAAAGTGAATTGAATTGAATTGAATTGAATTGAATCAGATATTATAATAGAACAAAGTTCTAAAGTGGGGTGCAATTTTATTGTCTGTGCATTACCATATTCCAATAACTTATCTTATAAAGAAAATAACCAGATAGGTAAATTGAATCTATTATTATATAATAGCACTTATTAGTAATTTCTTTTTAACAAAAGATACTATGTATCTCTCTTTTATATATAGGCGACAACTTGCTAAATTATTAGCATTTAATTTACATAGTGAACGCAGAACTACTAGAGTACGTAGGAATTTGGTAGATAATAGTTATACCAATAGTAGTATTGACAAATCTATTAGTTTAAACTACTAGATGAGACAACAGATAGGCATTCATGTGTTTTAAACTTAGCTCATCAAAACATACAAGGCCTATCTGGCAAAGAATTAGAGATAGATTTATTTTAAAAAAAATATAAGTTGCATGTATTATGCATTACGGAACATTGGTTAAGAGGTGACCAATTAATATTCAATAATAAATTTTATACAGTGATTAGTGCATTCGTAAGAAAGAACGCTATTCGTGGTGGCTCTCTCATATATGTTTGTAATAGTATTAAATGTAAAGAACGAAAGGACATAGCCGAACTTTCTATCGAGCGCACCACTATCACACACCAGTTATCTTGTGTTGAACTTGAGCAACACGTCATAGTCTGTGTATACCGACCACCGCAAAGTGACTTTAGCCAATTTGAAAGCATCATGGAGGACGTCTTAAAACACTTAAGTTCCAGCAGGAAGTCAATAATCGTATGTGGTGATTTTAATGTTAACTTGTTAGAACAATCACCAACTGGTACTAGGTTAGTTAGTTTATTTATGTCATTTAATTTGAATGTTTTATTTTCTGAACCAACCAGAACTACCTCACATTCTTCTACGTGCTTAGATAATATTTTTTGCAATTGTTTGTACTTAAGTAAAGCTGTTTTGAGTGACTTGACATCGGATCACTGTGGACAAAAGGTTGTAATTCCAACTAATACAACCCCTACAGTACAAAAAATCACATGTAGGCCTATGACCTCTGCTCACCTTAATCGCTTTAGTGATGATGTTGCTGCTAAGATCGCCAGCATTGACTTAACTCACGATGATCCAGATGAATTATATAAGTGGTTATTTGATGTTATTAAAAATGAGTACAATAAAATTTTTAAGCAGAAGACATTTGCCAAGAGCTCTAAAGTTAAATTTTGTGATTGGGCAACAGTAGGAATATACAAAAGTAGATCTAGGTTGTATGATCTGTATGGTATGAAGCAATACAATTTTAATCCTTCATTTATTGAATATGTAAGAAATTACTCAGAAGTTTTTAAGAGAGCATGTGCTTCAGCTAAGTCTATATTTATAAGTAATAAAATTAAAGAATCCAAGAACAAAATAAAAACAACTTGGAACATTATTAACAGTGAGACTGGTCGAGCTAAGTTAGTAGATAATAGCTATGAATTAAAATGTAATGGAGAAATAGTTACAAAGAAAATTGATGTTGCTCAGACTTTTAACAACTTCTTCTTAAACATACCAGTGAAAACAACCAAGTGTTTAGACTCATGCCCAAGCAAAGCAGAGATGTTAGTTAGGGGCAATGTGAATGAGTGTGATGTGCTGTTTAATTTTAAATACATTGACACCAATGACATCCTCAAGACATTCAAGACCATCAATATTAAGAAATCTATTGACTTATGGGGTATTTCAGTTAGTCTTGTTCGCCAAATCATTTTTAGCATAGCTCCATATTTAGCTGCAATATTTAATAGATGCGTGGATAAAGGCGTATTTCCTGATTTAATGAAACACAGCAAGGTGATACCACTTTTCAAAAAAGGATCCAAGAGCGACCCTAGTAACTTTCGGCCAATTTCTATCTTGCCTGCAATCAGTAAAATTTTTGAAAAGGTTATTTTGCATATGTTAGAGATCCACTTTCTCACAAATAATTTATTGCACAGTGAGCAGTATGGCTTCACTAAGGGTCGCTCCACCGTTGATGCCGGTGTAACTCTATTAAAACATATCTTTAACGCTTGGGAAAATTCGAAGGATGCCATTGGTGTTTTTTGCGACTTGTCAAAGGCTTTTGATTGTGTTGAACATGATACACTTTTACGTAAACTCAACCATTATGGTATTCGAGATAGCGCACTCAATCTTGTTGCCAGTTACCTTAGAGATAGAGTTCAGTATGTAGATGTTAGTGGAAGTAGATCTCAAGGTTTGCCAGTGGGAATGGGCGTTCCGCAGGGCTCTATTCTTGGTCCGTTTCTTTTTTAATATATATTAATGACTTGCCATTCTTTGTTAGAAATCTATGTGATATTGTTCTTTTTGCTGACGATACTTCACTTATTTTTAAAGTTGATCGTAATACAAGTAACATTGACAGCGTAAATAATTCTCTTGCACAAGTACTACATTGGTTCACGACAAATAATTTGCTACTCAACTCTGGCAAAACAAAATGTGTGAAATTCCCTTTGCCGAATGTCAAAAATGTTCTTACTAATATAATTTTTAATAACGAAACAATTAACCTAGTTGATTCAACTGTATTTTTACGTTTAACTTTAGATTGTAAGCTTCAGTGGGGCGCCCAAATATCCTGTCTGGCAGTCAAACTTAGTTCTGCAGCATTTGCAGTAAGGAAAGTTCGCCAATTCACAGACGTAGATACTGCTAGACTAGTTTACTTTAGTTACTTTCACAGTGTAATGTCTTACGGGATACTATTATGGGGTACGGCGGCCGATATTCAGACAATTTTTGTTATTCAAAAGAGGGCCATACGTGCAATATATAAGTTAGGTGCTAGAGATTCATTACGAGATAAATTTAAAGAAGTAGAAATATTTACAGTTGCATCGCAGTATATATTTGCTAATTTAATGTACGTTAAGAAAAACTTCTCTTTACCGTAAAAATAGTGACTTGCACAAAGTGAACACAAAGAATAAGCATAAACTAGTGGGCACTAACTACCGTCTACATAAACTTCATAACTCATTTGCGGGACTCGGTATACAATTCTTCAACAAATTACCTCTGGAAATAATGAATTTACCTCTGCACAAATTTAATACCACTACTAGGAATTTTGTTTTAAAAAGGGGTTATTGAGAGTGATATTAAAGAATTTCTAGATGACAAGACATCATGGGTCTAGTTGCTTTTTTAAATTCACCATTATTGTTATTTTTATGACTGTGTAAAATACTCTCTTCTTAATTAGTAACATGTTAAGTGGAGGTGCCTCGTGAACACATGATTTTTGCAGGATTTGGATATTATTATGATTTGTTGAATGTAGTTTAACATTATTTATCCCTGATCATATCGTTGTTCACTTGTCACCTTCACAAAATTCTTTCTACATTTACATTCCTTCACGCGGTCCACTAATTTATGTTAATAATAACGATCTGGAAAATGGAGGTAATTGGCGGTCATGGTCAGTATACCAATAGATTGTTTCTTACTGCCGGTTCGTATACCGTTATCGTCATGCTCACTAAAATGTCATTTCTTGTGGTGGCGTCGTGTGTCGGGTCGTAAGTAAAAAGTATATATGTATGATTATCCATTATCTAGTACCCACAGTACAAGCTTCTGCTTAGTTTGGGACTAGATGGTGTTGTGTGAATGTGGTAGAATATTATTATTATTATTATTTTTATCCCTGTCCCTCTAATATGGCGAGAGGTATGATGGCTGGCACATGCGTCATACTCGTGAACGGGTGCTACTTGCGATGACTGGTCGATGACGGTCTTGCGGGCTAGTATTCGTTTTTAATATTTAACAGCATCATTTCCATTATGGGTCTGATCACTTTCGCGGATTGCCTGCATTATTAGGGATATATAATGTAAGTGGATGCTCCTGTTTCACCATGTCTATTCTGAGGAGGCTAACCAAAACTATTATGCTTGAGTATTATTATGTATAGTAAATATATACAAGTGATATAGAAGGTGTAACAGTTGCAGCACCTTACAAAATGTAAATTGTGTATTATGCTAAACCTGGCGATGAAAAAGAGTGACCGTGAGTTTTATTGCCCGTTCTTTCTCATTGGTTCGGCGTTACACCGAAACCGTAGGGTTCTAGGCGACTTGGAGAAGGAAATGGACTTTATAGAGAGGATAGCGGTTCTTCGCCGCCTAGGAGATGGATACGGGGAGAGGTGATTGTGATTGGGTATAGGATATTTCAAGGATGGAGGGCACCTACCTTATACAACCTTCTTCGTTTCCGTAGGGCAGTCTCCTGGTGGTTTCGTGATGCAGCTGCTTGTTTTCACTTCAATTCACCATTCGCGAGCGGGTTTTCCTTGGTGGAAGCGGTAATAAATCACATACAACGGTGCGGCGCGGTACGGTATCGCGGACACGTTCTCAGTGAGCGGAATGTTCTCGACTGTCACTCGCGTCCACGATCGCGGCGACGAATCAGGCGAAGGCAGTGCCCCTTCTTCGGGAATGGGAGACAGGGACGGAAATATGATATCGCTCGCACTAGAACGTGGAACGATTGATGTTGATGCGATTAGTTATGGATAGGAAGGTAGATGGCGCTACCATATCCCCCGGCCCCAAAATAGATTTGAACTTAGCTATGTTGGGTGTACTACCGCATAACCCATCAATAGGCTAAGACAGCGATATGACAATAAAATTAATCTAAATTAACTTTAGCGAAAGCTACAAACGCAATAATAGCGAAAACTACTAACTAAATACTTAAACTAAGAGGTAAGTCCAACTTCAGGCTAGATCTCACTGAGTTGGAAGCGGACAGAGACGTACAACAGGGCGCACGTAACTCCCTTTGGCGGTTTTCACGGTAACAACGCGAGTTGTACCGTCCTTGGAAGTATGCAATTTCTCTACGATGGCTAACGGCCATGAAAGCGGCGGAGCATTATCATGTATTATGACGACCAACGTACCCTCCTGTATAGGGGATGCAGGACTATTCCACTTGGATCTAGCCTGAAGCTGGTGTAGATATTCCGCACGCCAGCGCCGCCAGAACGACTGCACGAGTTTATCCAGCAGAGTATGTCTCTGGAGCAAGCTTGAAGAGTCTGCTTCAGGAGCCGGAAATGACAATAATGGCACTGTGTTCAGAAAATGTGCAGGGCTTAACGCGGATGGTTCTGCAGGGTCACTACTCAATGCCGTGAGCGGACGCGAGTTGATCAGTGCCTCGACTTGTGCAAGGACAGTTAAAAGCTCTTCGTAAGAGAGGATCTGTTGACCTATAACCTTGAAGAGATGCGTTTTAATTACTTTGACCATGCTTTCCCAACATCCACCGAAATGCGGTGATGCTGGTGGAATAAACTTCCAGTCAATATGATTTATGGAAAGTTCTTCCTGAAGACGAGTACGATATTCTTCCCTGAGAAACTTATAAAGGTCGCGTAAATAAGAGCTTGCGCCCACAAAACAAGTGCCGTTATCCGTGTACAAACACTGTATAGGGCCGCGCCGTGAGAGAAATCGTTTAAGGGCTGCCAGGAATGACACCGTGCTTAAGTCTGTCGCAACTTCAATATGCGTAGCGCGCGTCGTTAAGCATGTAAAAATACATAGCCAGGCTTTACGGCTTTTAACACCTCGACCACGCACTGGCGTATACTGCAGTGGTCCTGCGTAATCACAACCGGTGTGTGTAAACGCTTTAGCAACCTGGTTGACGCGCTGGCTAGGGAGATCGGCCATAGGAGGGAAAGTCGGACGCGGACGAAATTTGAAACAGACGTTACATTTATGTATTCTGTGACGAATTATTCGTCGAGCGGCTAAAATCCAATACTTATGCCTAAGTAAGGACATAAGCAACTCCGGACCGGCATGGAGGTGCTTCTTGTGATAAAAATCAACAAGAAGGTCGACAACATGATCATGTCGCGGCAGAATACAAGGATGTTTGTAGTTATAAGGTTCATCCGAATTTGACAGACGACCCCCAACGCGTATGACGCCGTGTTCATCGAGAAACGGCTTGAGTCTAAGGATAGCGGGAGAACAAGGTACATTGTCCTTTAAATTTTGAATGTCGCTACTAAAATGAACAGCTTGTACAGCTCGTAGTAACTTACATTCTGCGAATTTGAGATCAGTACTTGATACAAAAGTCTCATTAGGTAGGTGCCAAAGAAACCTATAGAGATAAACGATGGCGCGGAGTAACTTAGACCACGATGACATGCGTAGTGCGAGTGCATAGATGGGAGACTCCGCAACCTCAGCAATCACGGGATAAGAAACAGACTTCCGTTCGGGTACATCTTCGTCTTCTGCACTGTGGTCAAAGGGTTGCATGGGCCATTCTGACGGATCATGGGAGATCCAAGAAGGTCCACGACGCCACAATGGATGATGCAGAAGATTAAGTGGAGTGACACCACGAGACAAGCAATCTGCGGGGTTCTCAATACCCGCGACGTGATTGAAACAAGTAGCAGGAACCAGTTCAATCAATTTGCTAACGCGGTTGGCGACAAAAGTCTTCCAGCGATGAGGAGAAGAATGAATCCAAGCGAGCACTACTTTGGAGTCGGAAAATGCGTATAATTTATTAATAGGGTAGTGGGGCAAAACTGTGTCTTGAACCTTGCGGAGCAACTGAGACAGCAGAAGGGCCGCGCACAACTCCAGTCTCGCAACTGAAATGGTTTTAACAGGCGAGACCTTAGACTTGGCACAAACTAACTGCACCGAGTAGTTAGAACCAATGCGGACTTGCAGATATACGACTCCACCGTAAGCACGCTCGCTGGCGTCAGCGAAACCTATCAAGTTGATGGTACATCCATCTACCAACCCAAGATGACGCGGAATAGTAACTTGATTGAGCGCGGTAAGCTCAATACAAAACTGGCCCCAAGCGGCGACAATATGGTCAGGGGGTGTTTCATCCCACTCACACTTTGATAGCCAAAGCTCTTTGATCAAGAGCTTGGCGTACAAAATTGTGGGAGCCACAAAACCTATTATGTCCCATAGTCGAGCCACTGTGGACAGCATAGTGCGTTTGGCGCACTTATCATCTGGCGGTGAGACATCAAACCGAAAACTTTCGCAGGATTTGTCCCAGCGTAAACCGAGAACCTTATGCGGTACAGACTTCTCAAACTCAATGTCTGAAGAAGCTTTATGAGAATCTGGTATGGGTGCGAGAACCTCCTTAGAGTTGCTTGTCCAATTGACAAGATCAAATTGGCCTCGCTTGAAAAGCTGAATAAGCTCTTCACAAAGCGAAATTGCTAGCGGAGCGGGTATGACATTACAGGCAATGTCATCTATATACAAAGCGGATGGTAGTATAGTATAGTGTAGCGTAGCGTAGCTTAGCATAGCATAGCGTAGCATAGCATAGCATAGCATAGCGTAGCATAGCATGGCGTAGCATAGCATAGCATAGCATAGCATAGCTAAGCATTGCTAATTAGTGCTTTATCTTACACACAGTTTTAGCACCCACCTTGATCTCTTGAAGAGCAGAACAACAACAAGACGTAATACAATGAGAAGTATGTAACGTAGGTACGGTACCCATAATCACATACCCAAGTACCGTCTCAATAGCGGGCGGTAAATCATATCGCTCACTACGTACTATGTTAGTTAGTAGCAAGTGCGGAAATATTGAAGCTCCATCAATGCCTGCCGGATTCGCAAACTCCGGGTCGGCTAGCGGCAATGACTCGAGATGAGTGAGTGATGCTACGTCTACATTAGCGTTCGGCAATGCGTCCGTGATACGCTCCACGATAAGCGAAGAAATGTTAAAATTAATATTCCTATCAAAACGCGAATGTTTTTTAATATCTACGGAACCCCTGCAATGCTTTTCTGATCCGCCTATCCCTTTGACGGTTGAGTTAGTATTTTTAAAGTTGTTCCATAATCCGAGGCGTTTGAAGCATTCCGATGTTATTAGATTGGTCTGAGATGCGCTATCTAGCAGACAACGTACCATGTGCGGCGACCCATTGACATCATATATGATAACTTGCGCTGTCGCTAACAGAACAGTCTTAGACGCCGTACACTGCGTTTTGGCCCTGCGCGGATCATTATAGATGCGCGAGTGCCGTCCTCGCGTGCGCGTCGCCCGCGCAATGGATGTCGTACACAACGATACTTCGCCCTCAGACGCGGAAGGCGCAGCTACCGTGTTCTGCACTTGCGACGTACTCGTAAGTGTGTCAAGGTTAGCGGCTTTATCGAAATGTAACAGTGTATGATGTTTTTGATTACACGAGCGACATCTCGTTCTACTGGAACAATTACTCGTTTTATGTTTTATGCTTAAGCAATTAATGCAAGCTTTGCTATCTTTTACGCATTTAAAACGAGCGGTTGCATTCTGATTATCGAAGGCGGGACACTTGTATAAGTGGTCGTGCACTATATTACTGCACAGACACTTCTGTGAATTATTACTATTAGATTCCGAACATGTTACGTAAGATTGTTGTGGATTAGGGACCGAGTTATTATTACTATTTCGCGATTTATTCAACCTGTTGTTGTTTATTCAACCAATTGTTTGTTGCTGTTAGTGTTAGACGGGCTAGGTGAACCAGACTGCGTATTATGAAATATTCGACACTGATCTTTGATGAACGAAATAAAACTATCTAATGTAGGTATTTTATTATTGCGTTCCGTCATCTCGAATGCGCGAATTGTATCAGTGTCAAACTTTTTTAAAGCGAGTTGAAGCAACATAAAGTCGGAAAGATCTTCTAATTTTAAATTCCTAAGAGAATTAACCGCGGTTACAAAGTTATCAATAAACAGCTGGAAATTCGAGACAGACGCGTTGCCAGACAGTTTGAAATTTAAAGCTTGGTCAAAGTACGTAGACGCTAGGACGCGCGTGTCCTGATATCTGTCAAGTAGTGACTGAAATATGACCTGATAATTCTCAGCACTGGGTGTGACACCTGCAAATACGGACTGGGCCTTCGGTGACAGTTTACCTATTAAATAGTACAACCTGTCAGCATCTGTCAGAGAACCATTATCGTGCACTGTAGACTTAAAACTCGCATAGAATAACGGCCAATTTCGTATATCTCCGTCAAACGACATAATCTCGATTGGCGGTAATCTCGGTTTGCGGGCAACGGGCTCTGCTGAACATTTACCCTCCAATTGCGATTGTATACGCTTAATAATACAATAAAGATCTTCGAATGAGGTATACGCCTGATAGTTCGGTTTTTCATCAGGATTGATAGAAAGTAATCTTGCGTTATAATCGTCTAACAACTTATGAAAATCTGTTCGAATACTATCTACTGTTGTACAATAACTGAGAAATGCTTCGCTATTACTGTCAGACATAGATGCGGTTTTTGATCGTTCATATATGTTTTGAATGCGCTCAAATAAAATATTGCGTTTTGCTTCTAAGATTGTCATCTTTTTGTCTTCCGACACGCGTGACTTCTTTTGTTGTGACATGCTTACGTAAGTATAAGCTAATGAGAACGAAACAAAATAAGAATATCTAATGTATCTATTATTTTACCTAAGTAGGCTAAGTAGGCAACACTTTAGAGCTGAGGAAATAAAAGTTGCTTGAAATATGAGATTTATAAGACAACTATGATAGTTCCAGAATTAATAATTTAATAAGTAGGTAGCTACATAAAAGTTTACCTACTGATGCGGGCGGAAATAACCATGTGACGGTTATGTGAATATATTAGGAGTATAGCTAGGTGCTATAACTGCCTAGGTATAGCGATATAACGTATAAAAACGTAAATGAATCCGACTCGTATGGATCAAAAAAATGGTTCGGCGTTACACCGAAACCGTAGGGTTCTAGGCGACTTGGAGAAGGAAATGGACTTTATAGAGAGGATTGCGGTTCTTCGCCGCCTAGGAGATGGATACGGGGAGAGGTGATTGTGAGTGGGTATAGGATATTTCAAGGATGGAGGGCACCTACCTTATACAACCTTCTTCGTTTCCGTAGGGCAGTCTCCTGGTGGTTTCGTGATGCAGCTGCTTGTTTTCACTTCAATTCACCATTCGCGAGCGGGTTATCCTTGGTGGAAGCGGTAATAAATCACATACAACGGTGCGGCGCGGTACGGTATCGCGGACACGTTCTCAGTGAGCGGAATGTTCTCGACTGTCACTCGCGTCCACGATCGCGGCGACGAATCAGGCGAAGGCAGTGCCCCTTCTTCGGGAATGGGAGACAGGGACGGAAATATGATATCGCTCGCACTAGAACGTGGAACGATTGATGTTGATGCGATTAGTTATGGATAGGAAGGTAGATGGCGCTACCACTCATGGTTCTATCTATTGCTTAGCGAACGTGGCAGTAAATGTAAATGTAGAGTCTTTAAGTAATTATTTTATAAATTTATTATTTTGACGTTCATAAGCGTCACATTGTGACCCAAATGAATAAACTATTTTGAATTTGAATATGTTTTGGTTTGAAACCCTTGGCGCGCACAATTCAGTTTTTGAAGTTATGTGCAGATTATGTAGTTAATTACCTCAGGCTAAATGATAAAGCAGCTATAATAGCCTAAAAACTTGTCGACTAGACTCTCATCTCTCAACCCGCACTTGGCTGACGTGGTAGACTATGGCCTAACACTTCTTATAGTAGAAGAAGTCTTTCCTTGTTGCCCAGCAGTGGGACAACTCATACACAGGGCCGAAGATAATATGAATTACCTATAGTTTGCTAGATACCTAATGAAACTATTCCCACCCATTCACACTCATCAAGTTAAGCTATCCCGGAACTAATGAAAATTGGATGGGCTGCAAAATAACTAGTCTACTCCAGGCTTAAAAAACTTAATCACATTTGTTTTGCAATTGAAGTCCAGATTTCATTAGACGATTGCTTTTACTACGATAGCAACTGGACGCTTATAATATATTTATTACCTAAGTATATAAAACTTTCAGGCAGTCCGATTTGAAATGAAAATAAAATCGGCAATTTTACGTTAAGCCTAATACATCACGTGCATTATGGCGAATGGCCCCAAAGATATAAGTCAGAGAACTGGGTCGAACTAGTAACGGCCGTTTCCGTGGTTTATCGAACAAACACACCAACAGGTGTCCTTGGTACTGATAAAGCGCCAACATGCAAATATCAAACATTAAAATTAGCAATTTTTGGATAATACAGTGAAAACTGTTGAAGGAAAAAAATAATTTGTTTGTTTAACATGGAAACCTTTGATTTAAACTATGTGATAATATTTCTGGCGTTTGATGTAGCATTTATGCAATAGGTGTCAAATGAATGGTTATCTAAAAATATAATGTGAAATACTTTAAATTTTCCACGACGCGAGCAACGTCTTGACAAGTATACTATGGGTAAGCAATGGGGTACATCAGCCGTGGTCACAGCATGACTGGATCAAATAGAAGACATTTACGTTTATTTTTTAAATAATAAGGCGGTTGAGATCATTTACATACATAATATAAGGTAGATGGTATGGGTAAAAACGCAGAGCAAAAGATTAAAGTTACTTAGATTTTCATAAAATTAAGTACATTGCGCTTGCACAATCGCTGTTGTTGCCTATTCTCGACTACGCTGATGTCAGCTATCTTGACCCCACGGAGGAGCAGCTAGACAAACTTGAGCGCCTTCAAAACTTCTGTATACGATTTATATTTGGATTACGCAAATATGATCATGTCTCAGAATTTCGCAACAGACTCAAGTGGCTCCCAACTCGTCTTCGCAAGAATACTCACATTCTTACATTACTTTATAATGTTTTATTTAATCCCAGTACTCCCTTTTATCTCAAAGAACGTTTTAAGTTCGTTCATGACACACATATAAGGTCCTTGAGGTCGTCTGAGAATTTGACCCTGGCGATGCCAATCCATTCTAGCAATTACTATGGAAAATCCTTTTCAATTCAAGCTGCACGCCTGTGGAATGGATTGCCACTAGAAATTCGTAAAGCCAAATCGCTTAACATATTTAAGTGTATGTTAAAAAAACAATACCTGTCAATGTAACGCCAATCATTATAAGTATTGTTAATTTATCGTATATTGTATAGCTGTCGTTCTACAAGTGCACTGCTTCCTTATATATAATCATATTTTATTTATAATATGTATTGTATCATATAGTACCTATACATATGTATGTTATAGTAGTATAATATAGTATGTATTTATGTAAGTATATGTGTATATATTTAGGTACCTACTTATTTATGAATATTATATATTACTGACGCTACACCAGCAATGAACAAGACTATTAACTTACATCATTTCTGTCCATCCGCGGTTGCTTGAAAGAGATCGCTCTATCAGCGATAAGGCCGCCAATTGCACACTAGTTTTAAGTTATATATGTAATTATGTAAATACTTTGTTTGTTTTGGTGTTCAATAAAGTGTAATCTATCTATCTATCTATCTAAAGCCGACCTTAGTTTTATTATAATGTGTATACGTTGTTTCTGCAGAAAACACAAAAACGTAAAATTTCTTTGCACACGAAAAGTTGAGATGAGCAGCCCTTTTTTTTCATTTACATCATTATTATTCTTACGTTGTCTCAGTAGCGATACCTGACAGTTTAGTACTACTTTAGGCGGCTTACGTCTAATCTTGATACCATGGGTGATGAAAATACTGGAAAACGCACAGCCAAAACTGTTAGATGCGAGAAGCTAAACTTTAGCAGGTATGTTTCTTTTGGATGGTAGGGGTGCACTTAAAAGAGTTTGCCTATAATTCCAATCCATTCGGGAGCGGGCAGAAAAGATCAAATAAATTTAAATAAAAAGTGCAAGCGTATCCGCTGGCATCCTTTAGTTATAATCGACATCAGTCCTGTATACAAACTTTCCCACTGCTGGACACGAGTCTCTTCTCACTATGAAAAGGGTAATATAAATCCAAAATTCTGCTTCTCAATCATCCACACATATGCAAAAACACTAACGACATAGCCATTTATCAAATAATTTCATTGCCGTCACAGCATTGAGATCGAGTTGTACATTATAATACGTAACCCTTGCGAACAATGGCACCGGTAACAGGTGGTATTGCATACGTAAGTAAAGTAATTTATTACGAACCCTTGACTTATCGAAAGGGTTACCTTAAAGGAAAGGTCACACAAAACCCGAAGCGAAATGAGGTTCGTTTAGTTTCGCTCTTCTTGAACTCTTGCGTTAGCGTGACCTGTCTTGTGACTTGATGGTCAAAGTAAAGCAACTTTAGCCAATGTGATGGGTTGGCGCTTGCTCCGGCGTTGTCAATGCGGTACCGTGGTTGAAAACATGCGTGAAGGTTCCTCTTGGTTCTTCACTCAGGAAAAGATTCGTTGCGTCGAATCAGCGACCATTGGATGTGTGTATATTTGTAAAGCCTCCGAGAGATCTACAGGATTGATTAGTAAATTCAATCACTACACATAAAATCTTTTTGCCTTTTTCAGTCTGTCCATCCAGATATGTACCAACAGCGTATTTGTACAGCGAACTTACACTAATTCAAGGGACAACACTGGTGCGCGAGCGCCATCTTGAAGCATGTCTCCGCAAAATGAGATCGTGACGCGTGGTCATGTAATTTTCTTTATATTTTTTTTCGACGTTAATTCGACAAGGTATTTCAAAATTAAGTAAAGTTGTTAGTTTGTAACAATCTATCTAAAAGAGCGAAAGAAATCTCTCAAAAAAAGCTTGATTGTTGGCTTGCTCGCAAACTCTATACTTAGCTCGCTAACTACGAAGTTCAATATTCGAACTATAGATAGATCTGTAGATTTTAGATTCGTTTTTGACGTATAATAAGCTCCATACAAATATTGTCAAACACGAATTTCGAATCTCAAAATCCATGTGTGAATCGAATATTGAAAATGGCCGTAAGATAAGCTAAGAACAGCTAAGCTCCGCTTCGTTCCAAATGTGTCTTGGTCTTATATGTTAACAGCTGTGACTGATGACGGTGATAAGGATTGGGAAAGACGTTAGCTAGAGAGGGTTTGCGTATTGTGTATTGTGGCATACATGCGTTTTGTGGGAGGATAAATAATGTGACGGTGGCGATATGAATATATGTATGCAGGGTTAGGGGGTAAACGTTTTATACGATACTGGTGATTTTGTTGTGCACGGCTGAATTATAAAAATCTCCTAATCATCTGTTTCAAAGTAAATAGGCTTAGTCTTTAGAAACCATAATCGATATACATAATTATTAAAGATACATACATACATACACACATAGACTCACGCCTGTTTCCCCGAAGGGTTAGGCAGAGGCATATTAAACGCCCACTTTTCGCCAGTATTTTGACCCCACGTAATAAGTGGCGAGCCTATTGCCGCTTATCGGGATATTTTGTTTGCCAGAGCCTCGTCCGTTGATCGGCAGGTGCACCACATGCAGGTGAGGTTGGCTTGGGACCCTAAGTTCTTGGTGGGAACCCTATATATACCCCATTAAGCAGCGATAGCCTAGCTGAGAGATCGACGGACTGCTACGTAGTCTCGGGTTCGACAAGCACCAATGACTTTTCGAAGTTATGTGCGTATTAAATTGTTTATTATCGTTTGCTAAACGGTGAAGAAAAACATCGTGAACCTGCATGTCTGAGAGTTTTCTATAATATTTTTGAAAGACATGTTAAGTCTGCCAACCCGCCCTTGGCCAGCGTGGTGGATTATGCCTTACCCTTTTCATAGTGAGAAGATGCCCGTGCCCACAGACGGCTAAAAAACGAAGCATGGGACAGGTGCGGGCGTATTCTCCCATGACTTAAATATCAATATCTCATCATCCCTTGGGACTCTTAACACCATATTCCAAGCCGAGTGTGTTGGGATTACAAGAGCCGCAACAGCAATCGCGTCTAGGAACGTAAGTGACTTGTCTATACGCATTATCACAGACAGTGTCTCTTTACTACAAGCTCTCGGCAGCAACTGCTTTAACAGCGGCCTCATCATGGAATGCCACCTAGAGCTGCAAAAGATTGCAGAGAAGAATCGGGTTACGCTGCACTGGATTAAAGGCCACAGCAACTCCGCAGGCAATGACGCCGCAGACCAACTGGCACGGCAAGGATCGGACACAATGATAATGGGACCCGAGCCGATTGTACCGATACCGGCAAGCCAGCTCTAAACGTGGCTACGCGAGAGAATCGCACAAGAACAGGAAAAACAGTGGGCAGACATAAAATAATGCAGACAAACAAAAGATGCTATCCCTTGCTTGAACAAGCGATTCTCGCACAAGCTGCTGCATTCAAATAGAAAAACACTTAAGTATCTGACAGGCATAATAACCGGCCACTGTCCACTCAACAAGCACCTATTCAACATAGGCGTTACGGACAGCCCACTGTGCAGGGGCTGCATGGAAACTGAAGAAACAACCGCTCACGTCATTCTGCACTACACAAGTGTAAGCGATCAACGGGCAAAGCTGCTGAATGACCCCTGAACCATGTGTGAGGCTTTAAACGACACCAGCCAACTAATGGCTTTCTGGAAGGAGCTAAGGTGGTATGAGTAGTCGGCGTCAATCAAGTCGCCACTTACGCACAATGTCCCAAATAAGTGGCTAAGTGCGGAAAACCCACGACCAACTATAACTATGCCCGTGCCCAGCAGTGGGACAGTTTATATACAGGGGCGATGACGATGACCCCAATAAGAAAATTCCGAAAAAAATATGTAAGTATGTATAATATTTGTATATTGTATGTAGCAAAGATGTACGATTTTATACCCGCCGCTTATCAGGTA
This sequence comes from Euclidia mi, assembly GCA_944739405.2. Classification (NCBI taxonomy): domain Eukaryota; kingdom Metazoa; phylum Arthropoda; class Insecta; order Lepidoptera; family Erebidae; genus Euclidia; species Euclidia mi. The sequence continues at coordinate 14,376,256 of OX123205.2, read as the reverse complement.
AAATTGGCCTTTAGTAACACGTTTGACGTCCAACTATGTTTAGAACTTTTCAGATCATCCGCTTGTACCGGCACGGCGAAGTTTTAAAGCCTGTCTAGGTCTAGGCTAGAAGGTCTAACGCGTAGTGACCTTGACTAACTGTGTAGGTAATACACATGCACTATGATTTGTTGTGTCTGTGACTATATATGTATATTGTCATTTATCATATAATATAATATCGTATGGTATGTCATCATCACTGCTGATTGCCGTCGCGGTCCAGTGGCTAGCGTATGCGACTGCTGGTTGGAGATCCCGGGTTCGATTCCCGGGCCGGGCAAAAGTGTTACTGGATTTTTCCGAATTCTCAATAGCAGCACGGAGTCTGGTGATGTGCCCATAACGGCAATAGGCTCGCCCCCTATTACGTGGGACCTAAAAATTGGAAATGCGAAATGTGGGTGTAATATTTACACCTCTGCCTACCCCTTCGGGGATACAGGCGTGTGACTATAAATAAAAAATAAAAAAACATTTGTAAATAGGTATATGCTCAGACATTCTCAAAACATGAGAAACATGAGAAACATGAGCATGCATGAGAAACTTGATGGGAATGTGTGAAGCAAGTGAGGTATGTCAGGATCGTTGCAAATGGCGTTCCGTAGTCTCTGCCTACCCCTCCGGGAAACAGGCGTGAGTCTATGTATGTATGTATGTATTCTCAAAACGCTTAAATTCACTCAGAGCGCGATAGAGACAGCTGAATTCGACATTTCTGTGCAAGATCGAATCAGAAAGCATCGCCAACTGAACAATGGACATCTTTAGACTGAGGTGATGGTCTTAATAATGGTTTACTATTATCTTAATATATCAAATCCTTGCGTTACTGACTGACTGATAGACACGCTACAGCCGAAACTATTGGGCGCAGGAAGCCTAAATTTGGCATGTATGTTCCTTGGGGACCGTAGGGGTGCACTAAGAAGGGATTTCCCGAAATTCCCACAGTATCGGCCAAAACGAGTAAATTAAAAAAATGCAGGCGTAGCTGCTGGCGTCCTCTAGTAACTTTATATTCAGTATTATGAGTTTTATTATAACCACATTAGCGAATAGAACGTCATCAAGTATTCAGTTCCAATCTTAGAGCTATGTTTAAAGAGTTCCACATTACAAACAACGTAGCTAACTTTACAACTATTTCTGTATTCACAAATTACATAAAAAAACGTTACTCAACACGAAATTACGTTCATAAAAGTCCATGTTTTCGCGAACTTAAATAAAAACAGCTAAATAGACGTTTTACGAGTTATTTCGTAATGGCAAATAAAATTTGTTTCAGTATGTATCTACGTTTACACTTGGCTAAGTTATGTAGACGGTGTGAAAACATAGGTATCTATGTATTTGTATTTTAACTATGTTGGGTATGTGCGCACTAAGTATATCAAATTCAGACCGTCGTACATGTATATAATGGGCATTATCCCGACAGTGATGTTTTTATTTAATTTGGAACATTAGAGAAACATAATTTTATAACTGAAGCATAATCTAATCTAATCTAACCTAATGTAATACAAAAAACATAAAACAAATCTAAAAAGTGAAAATATTTACAAGCTTTAGGCGTCGTAAAATTCCTCCGCATCAATGTCATCGGGTAACGTGCCCACGTGCCACGCTGGATGGCAATGCTGATTCTTTGAGCAAAGAATGAACCAGCCTTCTGGCCACGTGAGACGCCGATTAACCGTTTAGAAACTTCCCGGAATAGAGAACGAGCGCTCGGACCCCATGAGTCTAGCGTTTCCACCCCAAACGGCTCAAACACGTAATTACTAACTAAATTACTGTATTTGCGCCGTTTGAGGGTTTCCGCAGTTGCAGCAGCACATGCTTGGAACATGTGATGGCACGAGGGTGTCTACGCAGGTTGTGTCCCACACCAAAGGCCTACCCATTTTCCATGGCAACAATGACGTAACATCAGGTCTCTTACTGTCGTCGCGTACCAAACCATTTGGTTCAAGTACAGCTGGTACGCCACACGCGACAAGACATGGACATTATTACTTGAATGTGGAATACTTTTGAATGTGTTTTGATTTATAAAAATTGCATGCTTCTATTTTTAGTCGTTCCACAATAAAACAAGCCACATAAACATTTAAGTGTGTTCCTTACATCAAAGCTCTTTTTCAATACAAAGACAACTCTTTTTTCGAGGATTTCTAGAGTCTAAAGCAGTAATGCACTATAACACTGTTAGACAGTAGGCTCCTCTTTTTTCCATTCCATGTGCAGGTGTAGCTAACTTTTGTTGAAGTTTAGGCCTATCTGTGGTGTATGCCCGAAGGCTATCGACATGACATGTGCTAACATTTCTGGTCTCGAGACAACCCACGATTTTTTAAATAAAAATGAAAAATAATTCAATAAGCATATGTGACATAAGAAATTTAATGATGAAGCAAGTCAAATTTGACATAACCTAGTGGCTGCTGGTTCTGTCGTACCTGGCTTATATATTTCTTATTTATTTTTAAGCAATGTTGGATCTTGTTTTTTTAACTCATTCGAATGTGCATATTTCTTTTTTGCGATCTCATGTATTTAAAGCTATGGAAGTAACAATACAACATGTATTGGCGCTACATAATATTTATCTGGTCGACATCATATTTCGTAGAGACAGGCTTGACCTAGTATGTATAAAGTTCACTAGAAAATAAGTTTAATTTCCAAGTGCAATTTTATATGTTATGTTAAATAACATGAGTACTAATTTATGCATCTTATATGGGAATGTAATGATTACTACATGGTAAATAAATGTATAACCTTGTCGATCTATTAACAGCAACACCTGACAAGTACGCTACGAGCTAACAGATAGTTAACGCCACAATAATTATATAGTAAAAAAACCTTGTGTGACACCTTGCAAGTCACTGTGAAGACTATTTATAGAATGACACAATCAATTTTATATTGAGGGCAAACGTTATTTGTTGCATGCTAGAGTCTCATAATACATAATGTGTTAGTGCACCGTCCAAACTATTAGGTGCATGCTTCTTCGTAATTTATAGGAGTGCCAAGGATTTTGGCCAGAACGAATAAAATAATTTATTATGTGTAAGAGATATATAAATAATTGTTTTTCTACGTCTTTATAACAAGTATATGATACGATTTGCAAAAGTGGTGAACAGATGAGTTTGTGTCATATATGTCATACGCACTTTCATCATCTTAAGAATTCATAAATTATTTTAACGTGAGGATGCTATGTTTGACTGCCTGATTAAGCTAGTGACAGGAAATATGGGCGAACTGACGACTTCAGGTGTTCTGTTGTACAGATTCTGTACTTCTGTAGTACAGAGCAAACCAAAATATTCTAGGCCAACTCACATAGAAATCTCAGCTCCTAAACTAGGTCCTACTTATACCGTGTTCATCAGTTCATCATCATTGTCCTAGTACTCCTAGTCTTATTCCAGTTGCATCTGCGACTATTACCTACTTTCGCGAGTAGGTACTAGCTTTCCCACAGACTGACTTCCATGTGAGCTCCCCAAGCGGAGCCAAAGGGAAAATGTTTCTATAGTTAAAATAAAAACCAACATACAGTCCAATACCTTTTTTTTTTTCATGTACCCATGTGTCGGAGGGTAGGGTTTCACCGAAGCATTCCTCGCTATCCCCCGACGGGTATTGGCCCGCCACATGGTCAGGCGGACAGTCCAAGACCTGATATCAGTTATGAACGAAACATAATTGAAAATTCTGGCTATGTGATTCTCTCTTGTTAATTGTATATAGTTATGTTTTTTTTTTATGGTAATAGGCGGCAAACGATCAGACGGATCGCCTGATGGTAAGCAGTTACCGCCGCCCATGGACACAAGCAACACCACAGGAGTCACAAGTGCGTTGCCGCCCCTTGGGGTTGGGAAAAGGGATAGGATGAGGAGTGGGATGAGGGAGAAGGAATAGGAGATAGGGCCTCCGGTGCTCTCCAAACGAAACGCAACAGTTTAGGTACTGTTACTTTACGTCGATTTTCTATGAGAGGGTAGTACTTACCCGGTCGAGCCGGCCCATTCATGCTGAAATCAGTAAGGCTCTACTATCTTGTTCCACTATAGGCACTGTCCAGATTTTTCAATCCCGATGCTCACTTATTTGCTATTTAATTTTATAAATGATGAATGCTGCGTTCAAAAAATATTGCGTCCTTATTCAGCTTATTTCCAGTTTTATTTTATAGTTGATTGATGTCGACTTACCCAAAATAATAATGGAATATTTTCATGAAAATAAATTGTTTGGACTTTGACGCGAAACAGGATACATTTTGTTTGACGATTATCCTGGAGATTTATTAGTTCCGTTATGAAAATTTTGGTTTTATTTTGTTCCAAAAATAATGGTTTTATTTTTCGTATTTTTCAATCTTGCTCTGATTTTTGATATTATTAGACTTAAAACATTAATTCATCATTATAAAGTAACATCATCATCTTCTTGCCCTGGTCCCAATTTATTTGGGGTTGGCGCAGTACGTCCGATACTTCTCTGTCAACCGTCATCTGATCATTTACCCGTTTCTCTTTCATATGCATCCTCACGCAGTTCATGCATCTTTTCCTTGGCCTCCCTACTCCTTTTTCATCCCTCTACCTTCATATTCACCACTTGCTTACTTCATTATAAGTAACGAAATATATTTTAACTAGAGGATACCCGCGCCTCCGCCCTCACATTATTTAATGCTAAGAGTTTATTTCAGATCCAGTGGAAATTACAAGATAGCCGCCAAAGTTTAGCTTCTTTCACCCTATGGTTTTAGCTGTTGATTGTCAGTCAGTCAGTCAGTCAGTAACGCAAGAATTTTATATGTACAGCTTATGTATCTATTTTACGTATAGTACACCTTTATTACACGATACTCATTTACTAGATGAGTGAACACTTTACACAAAAGCTTAGTACCGCGTTACGCTTTAATCAGATTACTAATTGCGTCATGTGTAACATGTTACAAGTAATCTCGTTAAAGTGTCGAAACAAACGATTGAATTAAGCATAAAGTGTTAGCTTGTTCAATTCACAATTTTGTTGTCATCAGTTCGACTCCCGTATATTTTTTTATTTGTCTCCGAACTATATGGAAGGTATCAATACTAGCAATCAAAATTCTAGTGTTATCCCTATTGTATTCAAGATACTATTTCACCCGACCAGGGTCTGCTTTTTGTCTGACCTCCGCAATCCAAAGGCTCTGTTAATTTATTTACCACTATCACAACATTAATGGACAGAGTCATCAATGAGGAGTGTTAAGTGTATAATTTGTATTTTTTTTAGAATAAATTATTAGTATACTATGCTAGCAAAGTTGGGTAGGTCACTAGCTGTATTTAAAACTACCTACATGCTCGAAACTCTCACGAGAACTACACAAACTTTCTAGAAAAAGCCGCGATAAAACTTTTGTTTTCTTTTTCTTATTCCTTGCATGCGTATTATCGACCGTGTCTGACTGCCAGCACGTTTATTTTCTGTTAAAACAAAAGCCAGGCGTCTAGACAACGGACAGTTATTGGAAGAAGCTGGTGGAATGTTTATGTCGGCGTGAAATTAAAAAGTTAGCTGATGAACGCTTGGGAGGTAAAGTGGATTAGGTGGTCGCCTTGATACTATCAGGGACCTGAGTAGTAAGCTAAACTTATATGGAGACGTAAGCCACAAAAACTGTATAGTCCGGGATAGCACAGTTTTGTATATCAACTAGATTTTGTCAGTTTTCACGGTTAACTGCATCGTCCCGGTTTTATTACTTAGGTAGGTACTAACTGTTTCCCGTGGTTTCACCCGCGTCCTGAGGGAACTTCTTTGCGTACATGATTAATTTATAACCTAAGTTACTCCTTGGTACATCAACTATCCGCCAGTGAAAGTTCCGTCAAAATCGGTCCAGCCTTTCCAGAGATTAGTGAGAAAAAATAGACAGACAGACAGACAAAAATTCTAAGAAATGTAATTTCGGTATATGTACCGTGTATACATACATGTGTATTTATTAAAAAGCGATTATTTTAAATATTACAAACAGACACTCCAATTTTATTTATGTGTATAGATTTAAAAGCCTGAACACACTTATAACTGGTCACGATGCGTCAACGTGCATTTTCATAGAAAAATCAAAGACCGGCTAGCCACTACTGCGATCACGCTCTTAACATACCTTGCAGCGATCCCTTCGAACATAATTAATTTGCCATCCTCGAGAAAAAAAAGCAAACACTAATATAAATAAAATTGGCCAAGTGCGAGTCCGATTCGCGCACGAAGGGTTCCATACCATCATCTATAAATAAAATCACGTTTGTTGTATGTATACTTAAATGTTTTTTTAAGTTTCTATCTGTTTATTAAGATCGAGAAAAAAATTGCTTCAAAATTACGTTTGTTGTATGGGAGCCCCCCTTAAATATTTATTTCATTTTTATTAAATTATTTATTTTGAGAGGTAATATATAACTATATATATTATTCTGTGAACATTTTGAGCTTCTACCTGTTACCGTTAGTAATATTGAGCAAAAAATACGAAAAAGAACACGTTCATTGTATGGGATCCCCCTTATATTTTGTTTTTTTATTTTAGTATTTGTTGTCATAGCGACAACGGAAATACAGAATTTGTGAAATTTTCAGATTTCTAGCTATCACGGTTTATGAGATACAGCCTGGTGACAGACAGACAGCGGAAGCTTAGTAATAGGGTACCGTTTTTACCTTTAAGGTACGGAACCTTAAAAATCATACTCTAAATATCCTAAAAGGCCAATTTCTTTTCTAAGTAGATTTTATTGGCGTTTTATCGCAAGAACACTTAAGGAACATAACATTAGCTACCCAATTTGTCGTCAAAAGCGATCATCCGACCGCTAGCCGACCTCGCCAAGATGAGTATGTCTACGTCGATATATTGACTATTTGTCAAATATTAGGCTTTAGTTGTATAAGGCGGATGATTTGGGAATTATAGGTTGCTGGCACAATATAGGCATAGTAGAGTTGCCAACTTAAGCTTAACTACGTTATGGGTTCGAACCCCACACGAAATAAAACTTTGTTTTATACTAAAACTAGAGGGCGCCAGCAGCTACGCCTGCATTTTTTTTAAATTTACCCGTTTTGGCCGATCCCGTGGGGATTTCAGGAAATCCTTCTTCTTCTTAGTGCACCCCTACGGTCGCCAAGGAACATACATGCCAAATTTCAACTTCCTGCGCCCAAAAGTTTCGGCTGTAGCGTGTCTGTCAGTCAGTCAGTAACGCAAGGATTTTATATATTATGAGATAATTGTTTGGAGTTAGAGTGTGCTTTGTGTCTACGGTTGAATGTTTGGTAAATCCCCATGATATGTGATTTACGAGTAAATATTGGTTAAATCTTATCTGATACTAATATAAAGCTGAAGAGTTTGTTTGTTTGTTCGGTTGAATGTGCTAATCTCAGGCACTACTGAGACGATTTGAAAAATTCTTTCAGTGTTAGATAGCTCATTTATCGAGGAAGGCTATAGGCTATATAACATCACCCTATGAGACATGGGGACGGAGCAGTAGCCTTAAATAACGTGGGTATAACCGCAGGCATCCTCTTGTAAAAATATATTATAAGCCTTCGTGTAAAGTAATTCAAATCATGTGTTTGTACACATGATTTGAATTACACCTTATCTTGCATTAAGAAGTATATTAGAATAAAGAAATTCACACTATACTACACATATACTATTTTTAGTCACATATTTAGTCACGTGATATATAGGTTATATCCTTTAGAGGAAAATAATCAAATTGTATTCAATATTTACTCAATCTCATATATGTGTGTGTCTACGTAATACATAACGTAATTAGACAGAGGTATTGCGTTACACGTGTTAGTCAACAAATACCTAAAGATGTTGATTAAACAAGATAATGTATGTATTTACTACCGAAATCTGACATGCGACTGATTTAATTTTATTATCGCGATCAGCTTACACAAGTTAGGTGATATTACACACACATTGCCAATTACGACGGCAAAATAAGCTGTTGCATACATTTAGTCGAGATTAAATTTCACAAAAATTGTTCTTATTAATGAATAGGTGTGGTGACGGATTAAGAATACGGAATGTCACCACCCCATATCATCCCATGGGTGTCGTAAGAGCCGACAGAGGGAGCATATTATGCAGAGAACAGCACTGTAGGAGAAGGAAAACTTCATACAATCCCTATACCAACCCGTTTGGCCAGCGTGGTATAGTAGACCAATTTCTCCTTTCAAAGGAGAGGCCTAGTCCAGCAGTGGACTGTTAAAGGCTGATGATGATGATGATGATGAATGAATAGGTATAGTCAGCTCCTAATAGGTTCGCACTGTACCAAAAAAAAACCTTGTGTATTGTGTTTTTGGATGTTGTAAAAGTAATTAATATAATATTAACATCAAACATAGTACCGACCCATGTGGCTAGCGCGGCAGTAATCTCTTTTTGACACACAGTACCTACTACTGGAGAGCGAATTCGGAGAGACTTAAGTACAGCTGTGGACTCCGATAGGCTATAAATAAAATTTAACCCACAAAATGTTACTATTTTTTTATAGACTCGCGCCTGTATCCCCGAAGGGGTAGGCAGAGGTGTAACATTACACCTACATTTCACCATAAATTTTTTGTTCCCACGTAATAGCGAGCGAGTCTATTGCCGTACCGGGCACATTACCAGACTCCGTGCTGCTACTGAGAATTTCCTAACGGAAAAACCCAATAACACGTTACCAGACCCGAGAATCGAACCCGAGACCTCCTAACGCGCACATTTATGCCGCGAGACGAGGCAGTCTACATGTAACTACTACAGCAATAAACTATTTTCTTTCTTTTCTCTAGCCAAGTATATTTATTTTATATAATTCTCGTCCAGTTAGAACACATCCTATCCCAAATATGTTAGTAAACACAATTTTATCGATATGCAGATGGCAGCGTTACGTCGTCGAAAACAACCGCGATATCGATACACGCACGCGATAAGTATCGATTCAAAGTTGTTGAAGCTAATTTGTGTTATCTGGCCGGATTTAGCGTATCAGAAACTAATAAACGCAATATGACATTAAGTTTGGACCAACTTGTTCAACGTGACATCGGCAGGCCAATTCTCGTATTTTATATGACATTGAATTTTTTTTTTAATTGACCCAGAAGCGGTATTCTGCTAACCAAATGTCATTATGGTATAATTTGTAATAAACAGTTCGTCGTTGACACATATTTAGACACTTGTTTCAGTTTACGATCTCGTTACAACTTCATTCAAATATCAGATAATTTTGAAGAATACGATTTTTGTGACGTGAGATGACACTGAAATGATATCGAAACTGTATTTCGAACAAATTTATTTAGGAGAATTGGGCTTCAGATCTATTTATAAACTGTCCCAATGCTGGGCACCAGCCTCTTCTAAGTATGAGAAGGTTTTGACTAAGATCTACCACGCTGTCTAAGTGCGGTTGGCAGACTTCACGCATCCTTGAGAAGGTTGTGTAAAACCTCAGACATGCAAGTTTACTCACGATTTTCTCTTGAGATTGTCAATATATACGTTTTTTGTGACATAAACGGGCGTATCCTTTTTAATGTAAACGTAGAAGTTATTTTACTTACTTATATGGTATACATACATATATTGCAACTCGATAACTTCACGCGTTTCCAAAAGAAAGGGTCTTAACAGACAGACAGACATCAAAGTTATCCTCTATGGGTTACGTTATTTCCCCTGTTTAGGAACGGATCCCCAAAAAAAGAACTCGAAAGGGAAACATTCCATTCATACAAGACTTATTTTAAAGTGATTATGAGTTGGCTCTAAAAATGTCAGTCAAAGACAGTCTGCCAAAACTCTATACCTACCTACCAAAATATTACAAAACCAGCACGGTAGCTGAAATACCTTTAGAAGCCTTTAAATAAAACACGTTTCTTACTTTCGCCCTTTGACATTTCGGTTGAATGTCGTCGCAATGTATTCAGTAATTTTCGCCGCCAGTGATCACAGAAAGGAGCACAATTTCGTCAGGATTGGAATCGTTTCAACAACTCATGTAAATTGATACAGCTCCTCACATAAGCGTAAATACGACACACGATGTTTGTAGTATTTATTCGTGTAACACGTTTGTATGCATTGAGATAACTACTTTGATTTATTGACAACATCGTGAAGTTCAATGACTTTTGCGTGATAAACAATTAACATAAGCGTGAAATAAAACATCTTGCCTCTTTATCAACGTAATTTGCAATATTTCACTGTGTATCTACCCTTTTTACGATCGTTGTCTTTTCGTGTCGACAAATTTGACACTTAATAAAAATGTGATAGTAATAGGTCCACGAACCTATAATACATGGCAACAAATCTACGCGCTCTTTGCTATTCCAGTTGTTATACAGATCAATGTTTGTATGTGTGCGTAAAGTTGTCATACTTATGTATGAATCAGCGTCATCTTAATCTTAATATATAAAATCCTTGCGTTACTGACTGACTGACAGACACGCTACAGCCGAAACTATTGGGCGCAGGAAGCTGAAATTTGGCATGTATGTTCCTTGGGGACCGTAGGAGTGCACTAAGAAGGGATTTCCCGAAATACCCACGGGATCGGTCAAAACAGATAAATTTAAAAAAATGAGCAGGCGTAGCTGCTGGCGTCCTCTAGTTATATAAAATTTTTGCTCTACCTCTTGGAATAAGAATTCAGAATTCGAAAAGCTGACTGAACTGGAACTCCTAGAAAACCTATCATAAATTCGTAAAATGGACTGGAAGGAATGTATCCACGACAGGAAACGATGGAGAGATCTCATGTCTGATGTCAAGACTCACTTTGGGACGCTGTGCCACCACGAATGAATGATGACTGAATGATTGAACTGGAGCGTGTGAGGTTAAGCAATATAGTAGCCGTCTGGATTTCGGATGGGTGACCGTTTACACAATTACGAAAATTTTCTTTGTACGAAAACCAAAATTAGCCGATTCGGTGTCTTTCTTTGTAAAATTATCTACTCTGCCCTTTTTCCTGTGACTGTGTGACCAACTCTGGTATCGAAGATTTTAGACCGCCCGAAGGCCTCCGATATGGCGTAACGATTCTTCTCTTGAAAAAAAGACCACGACCTGCAGCTTTACGTGCCTTTCAAAGCACGGTAGAGTTAAATGTAAATGCCATAACCATCAACCATCTAAATGGTGATCAGTGCACACGTGCAAGCAACTTGGCTGACCTATTTTTGAGATCAGCGCGTTCAAACAACCAAATAAATAGTAGTACTCACATACACTCTTCTACTTATAATATAATTATGTATAATTGTATAGATATTCTTTTATAGATCGATACTCTTAAAATGTCTTAATATTTAGTTCAGTAATCTCGCTTATCCTGTCTACCTGTCTACCATTATCTGTGCTCTCCTGATAGATTAATTAATCTATGCTTAGCCTAGTAATTAACCTGAGAACCTGTCTGTATTGGTAATTTATGATAGTCTATAGAATATGATATTAATAAAGATTTGTTACTTGTATATAATATAGTTGGTTGGTCTCGCAGCATTAATGTGCGCGTGGGATTGCGAGCTCTCGGGTTCGATCCCCGGGTCGGGCAAAGTGTTATTGGTTTTTCCGTTAGGAAATTCTCAGTAGCAGCACTGAGTCTAGTAATGTGCCCGATACGGCAATGGGCTCGCCCCCTATTACGTGGGACTAAAATAAATCTGGCAAAAAGTGGGTGTAGCAATATACCTCTGCCTACCTCTTCGGGGATATAGGTGTGAGACTTTGTATGTATATAATATAAAAATACTAGCGAGCTGCCCCGGCTTCGCACGGGGGCAATGTGCATGTATTATACATATAAACCTTTCTCTTGAATCATTCTATCTATTAAAAAACTCGCATTAAAATACGTTGCGTAGTATTAAAGATTTAAGCATACATAGGGACAGACAGACAGAATACAGACTTTGTTTTATACTATGTAGTGATGAAGTGTATTATTTTGATACAACATAACTTCATAACTTCACGCCTTTTATCCCCGAAGGGGTAGGCAGAGGTGTATTCCCCCCGTGGGATCTCCACCTTGTCGTGGTGGGGGGGCTCAGTAACCGTGGATTTGTCACCCGCGGTGAAGCTAAGAGGGATCCAGGAGGGGACGCTCCGCGTGGGCTTGGAGGGGCCTGCGCAGGATGCGTCCAACGGTGCGGGTGCGGGGGACAGTTCTGTCTGTCCCTCGCAGTCGGGTGCGGTCGCGGGAGGAGAGGCGTGCCGGTGTTGCGTTGCCGCGCGCCCTATCTCCCGCGACAAAATGGGGGCGCACCATTCGATGCGTCGCGGTGGGGCCGCAGAGGAAGAGGAGATGCGGTGTTGCGTTGCCGTCCTCCCTATCCTCTGCGGCCGCTGGGCGTTTTGGCGGCGGAGTCCAACACCTTAATCCGTCGCCAAGGGGGTTTTGTTCGGGGCCCGCCTGACCATCTGGCGGGCCAATACCCGTCGTAGGGTGGCGACGAGTGCTTTGGTGATGCCCCACCCTCCGACACACGGGTACATGGCGGCAGTCGAGGTGGTTTTTAGTGGAAACACCACATACTCCGGCTCTTATTTCCCCCAAGAGTCAGAGATCCGAAGGCATTTTCCACCTCGTAAAACAAAAAAAAAAAAAAAGGCAGAGGTACACCCGCTTTTCGCCAGTTATGTTTCGGTCCCAATGTAATAGGGGGCGAGCCTATCGCCATCTACCGGGCACATTATTAAGCTAGCGATAATTAACATTTTGATACAATTTGCGTATAATATAATATTCACCTGATTCCATACAAAATATAAATTGTATTGAAACTCATCGATGACATGTCATTCATATCGTAAAATTTTCCAACTCATTTTCCATCATTTTGCGAAAAAGGCCTCCATCAAACTAGGCTATTAGATTGGCTGAAATTCAAAACATATTCTGAATACTTATTATATTTATATTTATATATTTTCACTGACCATTTCACGAAGAGCGACCAGTTTATGAAATGCTTATTATTTCATGTCGTAGTCAATTTTCGGGAAAGCCCACGACATATAGGATGAAGGTAATGATTCTCCATACTCGTCGCCGCGTTTTAACCAAAAGTGATAATATCTTGCAAATATAAAAATTATATTAAATCGTGCTCTTTAGATTTAGAGAAACCGTATATGCCTAGCTGCGTTTTTTATATACGCCAATCAATCGCCTGTTTCCCCGAAGAGGACAGGGTTCCGGGTCGGAGGTCCCTGGTTCGATGCCTGGGTCACCCGACCCAGGAATCGAACCCGGTACCTCCGATCAGCAGTCGCATACGCTATCCACTCGACCACGGAGGCAGTCACACACTATACTTATTCACCTAAAATTATTTCAAACAATGTGCGATAATATAGGTGAGACCCCATTTTCATTAAATTTAAAACTCTTGAAAGGTGCAGAATAAGACTGCACGGTAGGTACGTGTGCTTGTATGTGTTAGCTAACTGGAATGCAAGCTCGCGGCGATCAGCTGAGCGACGGCGGCGGACAATACACGGAGCTGATTTTTTTAAATGCATGGCAATGAATATTTTATTTAAGTTTCAGTGACTTATTGTTTCATGCATTTGTATTCAGCTATATTAGTATATTTACCCCTGAAAATATTTTGCAAATTCATGTGAACACTCTGTATAAGTAACATATTTTGTAAAATAAATTGTGTGCGTGGGGTCACTGACAACTTTTTATGTTTTCTCAGTTGTTATCTATAAATTCTTTTGTTACTGACTGACTGTCAGACAATCCACAGCCAAAACTATTAGGTACAAGAAGCTGAAATCATGCATGTACAATCAAACAAGTCGGCGGTGGACCGGTTTGAAAAAGAAATCCCTTGGCTCACTCATATATAGAGTCGAGGCACACTAAAAACTGGTTTTGTATACGAGTTTCAATGTGGGCGTAAAGTAGCACTGGAAGCGACAATGTCTTGCTGAACGATTCTCAGCCTTATGGTGGTCGAGCGGGAAGTTGTTCAACTGTACCTTAGGGACCTTAGGGACCGCACTGAGATGGTATAAATAACATGTAAGTATAATTTATTTTATTTGCAGGAATCATCCCTATTATTGTTTGTGTGCACGCGTGTTGCATACATCGTGGATTCGAACCCGAGATCCTCTGCGTAGCAGTCTGTCGGTCTCTCCACTAAATTATCACTGCTGAAGCCTACTTCTGTCTAATTTTAAAAATTCCCAGCCCTGGTATAATTTTTTTTATATTTCTTCACATAAAAACATGAAGATTAAACGCGAAATCATGCGCAAAATTGACAAATGAAACATAAAATCTCCCACAAATACTATAATCCAAGCGTAAAGCTAAGGAAATCTATTCATATGAAATGAGGCCCTTTGAGTAATAAATATGAATTTTTCAAATCCACCGTCAAGCTGAATTCAAAGGGGACTTAATTTGTTTCCTCCTCTGGAGTACACTGAGTTGTGGTCGTAGTAAGGTTACCCATAACTTGTATTTTCTTATACACTCACGCCTGTATCCCCGAAGGGGTAGGCAGAGGTGTAATATTACACCCACATTTCGTCATGAATTTTTAGGTCCCACGTAATAGGGGGCGCGCCTTTTGACTTTTATTTTATGATCGTATTTTGTAGTTTTGTTTACAAATTACATAATCCTACAACTTTAGAGTTTAATTGCCAGTTCCGCCGCTGCCAGGTTGGCTCCGGTTACTTCACTTGACAAATAAAATGATACGAATTTCGTTCTTTTTCTGAATTTATTTGGATACCGCCTATCATAAGGTTGTGAAACTGGGCCTCAGGGCGGTTTCGAGCTTACACGCGCGTATAAAACGCTAATCTGAAACCTCCCTTAGAATTTCATTTTCATCTATATGATTTAAGAGAAAAGTAACAAAAATAATTGATTTTATTGCCAATTCATTTTTTACATAATTTTATGAAAACACCTAAATTGATTTATATAAACACGAAACAGGCATGTAACCGATATGTAAACAAACTAACTTATTTCCGCACTAAACATATCTATTCAATCAATCACATTTCACTCGTTTATATTTAGACGACTGGTTGGCGCAGCGGGAGTGTAAGCGACTGCTACGCCGAAGGTCGCGGGTTCGATTCCCGCTCAAGTCAAACATTAGTGTGCATGAACATGGATGTTTGTCTTGTTATGGGTGTTTCTATGTATAATATGAATGTATTTACAAAAAAAGTATATAAGTATGTTTATCCATTATCTAGTACCCATAGTACATACTCTGCTTAATTTGGGACTAGATGGTGATGCATGTATGTGGTAGAAAAAATATTATATATATACCTGCCTCCAGCTAGAAAGATCCCTCAATAGTTCGTAGCACTATCTTACAAGCCACGACTAGCTATGAAAAAATTGCAAAACATTCGGTCGACCTTTTGGTAAAGAACAAAATAGAAACTAGACAGAGTATACCAACAGCGTCCAGCACTGCCAGTGTAATTAAACTGCCTTTGAAACTTTGTTTTTGACTTCTTGTGAACGCTGATTTGGTTTTAAAATGGAAGTAAATGTACTTTACTATTTCTACCGTACCTAGCACGTGTCGCGGACAAGATCACTCGAATTTACTACGGTGTGCCAGTTCAGGAAGCAAAACGGTAGTAAATCTGTATTGTCGGAGTGAAGACAATATCATAGAGCATAGATATTTACAATAGAAGCGCATTTCTTATGGGCGCTCTGTAGACAAACTTTCTGTGACCAGTGTGACCCATATTGTCGCTTGGCGGCGTGGCAGTCGCGCTGTGACAGCTGCCTCTACGAGAGCAAGAAAGATGAACGTTTCTCCTGTGTATCATAACTACGAGAGCAAGAGAGACGGAAAACGACGCCAGCGCCGCTAACGGCGCCAAATGACGTGTCGCCAATTCTTCAATTGAAATCGGCACACGAAATCCTTAAGAAATGCGCTTCTTTATAAATCTGTATTCATTGACAATATATAAAACGTGGCATATGTCACTCGTTTTACTACGACGGCGCGGCAATATAGTCCTACAAAGTCAAAACTGCAATGAATTCGTGTTGTGGACACGACCCTTAAGGTGCTGATACACTTGAGCATTTACTTATTATGAGCATTCTTGTAAATGTCACATTATAGAAAAACATACATGAACATTAAATAAGCGGCGATAGCCCGGTGGTGTACGTAACGGACAGCCGAGACGATGGTCTCGGGTTCGATCCCCAGGTACCCCGGGCACACACCTATGACTTTTCGAAGTTATGTGTGTATTAAATATGTTAACTATCGCTTGCTCAATATTGTGCCCGGTAGATGGCAATAGGCTCGCCCCCTATTACATTGGAACGACCATTCTATGGAGCGTCCTGGCGAGCATTCTAGCTAAAGAACAGTAAAGCTCCGAAGTTTTTGCTGATTAGAGCGTTCGCTAGAAAGATCATGAAAAAGTTTGCAGCAATGTTTGGCTCTGTTCATTGTTAATCATCATCAGCCTTTAACAGTCCACTGCTGGACTAGGCCTCTCCTTTGAAAGGAGGAATTGGCCTACTATATCACGCTGGCCAATCGGGTTGGTATAGGGTTTGTATCAAGTTTTCCTTCTCTTACAGTGCTGTTCTCTGCATAGTTTGCTCCCTCTGTCGGCTCTTACGACACCCATGGGATGATATGGGGTGGTGACATTCCGTATTTTTAATCCGTTGCCACACGGACACTTGTTCAGTTCGACACATTTTAAAATAAGAATGCTCGCTGTTCTATTGCAAGTGAATGATCAAGTCTATCAACACCTTTAGGAGAGATGTTTTATTATATATTTTTAACCAACACTTTTATGTATTTTATAGCGAAACTTTAGCGTGCTCTGACTCAGAATTAGATGCCGTGTTTATCATTACTTTCGCTCTGCTCGTGGTTAATTTAAATTAACTAGTGCATGAAACTAAAACTAACTTTTGCCTTTAAGATTTTTTTTGTTACTTATTGTTTTGAGAAACGCGCTGCTTAAAATTGTTTCTCTTTTGCTTTTCAAAATTAAAACGCTCATTACGTTCTTAAGGTAATAAAGTGGCTTTGATATACGGAAAGACAGATAGACAGACATGACGATTGCATAAGGGTACCGTTTTTTGCCATTTTTGTCTACGTAACTCTAAAGAGAGAAGCAGGCGAAACTATACTTTTTCTCTTCTCCCAAACTCCCATCTCCTCTCATTGTCTTTTTCTATTTCGCATAGAAAAGAAGAGAGACTGTGCAATTGTGCATAGCTTGAAACTGCGACGCTTATTGAAACGCATCGCTAAGATTACTGCTACTTTATATCAACCTCTTGTGGTAGAATAGAATTACTTCGGTCAAACCAGACCATTTATGCGTCGGTCTGGCGTTCAAAATATTGACAGAAAGGTTTTTTATGAAATAAAAATTAACTTCTTCGTATTTCTGAAGCTGTGCATTGTGCTTTCGTTGTGTTTTAAATTTAGTTTAGGAGTGCCACCACTTGCCAATTTAATAAAACTTTTCAATGCAGATTCGTTAGTTATTCTAAGAAATAGAAGTATGGAGGAGCCATTATTTGCTTATAAAAAGTGCATGTTTCACACAATATAATCCAACTCAAAACAGCCGCATGTGTTAAGATAGCTATGTTTTCCATAATATATTTTTGGTATCATTATTTGAAGTTTTATAAAGTTTCATACTAGTGATACTAATCTCAGTACAGCAGACATGTTTAGCAAAAATAAAATCCTTATCCCTTGTCAGAGCTAAATATATATAAACCTAACCAGTCTAAAAATGTAACAAATTCTAACATTCTCTCCGAGAGCACCAAATTCGTTACAATATTCTCGAGAGAAAAATAAAAATGTTCTTTAACAAAGGCTTTTACAACACTAAGGCTAAAAGGCCGGGACGCAGACACTGGAGTTTGATTCAATAAAAGAATAATGGAGTAACTATGTGTGTGTATGTGAAGTCGGTCTAGAGGGATTATGGGTTAGTAAACCGCATTTGTTGGATATGGCATTATAGGTACGTATTAACCTGAGGTAGTAGTAACTGCTGTGTCGCTGAAGACGTTATAAATATTACATGATGTATATTTAGGCTGTCTGTGTGGTGACGGATTAAGAATACGGAATGTCACCACCCCATATCATCCCATGAGTGTCGTAAGAGCCGACGGAGGGAGCATATTATGCAGAGAACAGCACCGTAAGAGAAGCAAAACTTGATACAAACCCTATACGGTGGTATAGTACGCCAATTCCTCCTTTTAAAGGAGAGACCTAGTCCAGCAGTGGACTGTTAAAGGCTGATGATGTTGTTCTATATTTAGGCCAGGTAGTACAGGTCGTAGGCAACAGAAAAGTTTGTAGAGTATGGATTTTTTTAAGTACCTAATTGGTGACTAACGAGCCGACCGATCGTCGCCTGATGGTTACCGACTACCGCACCCCATGGACACAATCAACACCAGAGGAGTCACAAGTGTTTTGCCGACCTTTGGGATCGGAAAAAGACTAGAAGGGGGAGCAGGATGCGGGTGTAGGTAAAGAGGGATGGAGCCTCCGGCATTCTTGAATGTGAGAAATGGAGATCGAACCTCAAACACACGTGAGCATATTAAATGGCGAAATGACTGCTTAAAACACTACGCCATACTTGCAGTCAAACTGATGAACTGTGTATAATCTTAATATTAAAAATATATCATTTCTATTTCCATAAAAATGCCAAAAATTGCCGTGTGGTTGACGGCATAGAATACAAGTGTCACCACCCCCTATCTTCCCGTGGGTGTCGTAAGAGGCGACTAAGGGATAACACGATGCAAATACCATCTTTGCGTAGAGACGGAAAACTCGACATCAAACCCTATACGACTGCCTCGTTGGTGTCGCGGCATAAATGTGTGCTTGGGATCGCGAGGTCCCAGGTTCGATTCCTGGGTCGGGCAGCGTTATTGGGTTTTTCTGTCACGAAATTCTCAGTAGCAGCACGGAGTCTGGAAATGTGCCCGGTACGGCAATAGGCTCGCCCCTTATTACGTGGGACTAAAGTATATCTGGCGAAAAGTGGGTGTAGAAATACACCTCTGCCTACCCCTTCGGGGATAAAAGGCGTGACGTTATGTATGTATGTATGTAAATGCCAAAAAAATTTGGTCAGGTCAGAAAGTCATAGATAATATAAGAAAAAAGTAAGTATAAATGCATATTTACATAATTGAGCATTGAAATAAAATGCCAGTTCAGAAAGTAGAGCCTCTGAGAAGAATCAAGCAAGAAACTTATGGCCGCCATACACGGTACAGTTTACCAGAGAGGTTTACCTGTGCAGGTATACCTGCGCAGTTATAACGGAGTGTGAGTGGGAATACACCTGTGCAGTTTTATGTACATGTTTGACCTGCGCAGGTAAACCTGTACAGGTAAACTCTCCGGCAGACCGTAGCGTGTATGGCCTACATTAGGGCCACTCTTTCCATCGTCCAGTTTTATACAATTAAATAATTAAGTAACTACATTGCATTTTTCATAATTATATGATTTTTTCATATATTATGATATCATCAATATTTTCAGTAGCAGCACGGAGTCTGGTAATGTGCCCGGTACGGTACGGTAATAGGCTCGCCCCCTATTACGTGGGACCTAAAAATTCATGGCGAAATGTGGGTTTAATATTACACCTCTGCCTAACCCTTCTGATATAGGCGTAAGCCTGGAACCTGGAGACGTAGGCCTGGATACAGGCGTGAGTCTATAAATAAAATAATGATATCATAAGCTCTATTTTGACTGCAGAGGAACACCTTTTACCTATATCTACAATCCAATTTGTGCGAAACAAATGTTTACAGGTCTGGTCACATTCATTGCGATCGTGTAATCCTCTAATTATAACTTATTTATATCATCATCGCCCTAGCATTATCCCGGTTGCATCCAAGACTGGCACGCCTTGGAGCCCGAGGTCCGCTTACTGGTCTAACCAGATATGACAGAATATCAACTTTTCCACAGAGCGACTGCCGTCTGACACCGCAACCCAAAGGGATAGCGATATTCCATGGTTTAGACCAGTATCAGTTTATTTGAGGGTACTGACTCCCCGTAACGACTGTCAAAGATCTTCATGACAGCCGGGACCGACGGCTTATTGTGCTCTCTGAGGCACGGGGCAAGCGAT
Organism: Euclidia mi; assembly: GCA_944739405.2. Lineage (NCBI taxonomy): Eukaryota > Metazoa > Arthropoda > Insecta > Lepidoptera > Erebidae > Euclidia > Euclidia mi. Next base: position 14,355,843 of record OX123205.2, on the reverse strand, counting down.
AATTAATAATTTAATACACACTTAAGTTCGAAAAGTCATTGGTGTGCGCCGTGGATTCGAACCCGATACCACAGATAATATTATACTATACAGCCGATACTCTCTGCATGGCAGTCCGTTGGTATCTCCACTAGGCTATCGCTGCCTAATGACTTATTTATATCATCCAAGGCAAACCTATAACGTTAATTAGAGTCCTATTATTTTTGGTCACATGCCCAACATAGTGACACTCTTAACTACATTCACAACACCTCCTCCATTTCAGTTTTCGTAGTAATTTATTCGGGACTTTAACCAAACAAAGGGTCGTATTTTAGTCAATTTACTTACACATTATATATTTAGGCAGCTATTAGGCGACAAGCGAACTATTTTCGTAAACCGAGGAGTAAACATTGGACTTGTTACAAAAGCCGCCTTTACTACTTAAACTTTATCGGCTGAACGTAAATAGAAAGACTAGACAGAAAATCTACATTTTGATTTAAAGTTTTTCAATTTCTACTTGTTTGATAGGAAGTAAACTCTAGGACAGGTCAGAAGCCTGAAGAGCATGCATGAGAAACATGATGGGAGTGAATAAAGCAAGAGAGGTATGTCGGGATTCGGGATCGTTGCAAATAGCGTTCCGTAGTCTCTGATTACCCCTCCGGGAAACAGGCGTGAGTCTATGTATGAATGTATTTAGACTTTATCAGGTTACGTTGCATAAACTCATGTGTTTCGCAGTCCACTGCTGGACATACGCCTCGACTAATTTGCGTCACAATTCACTTGTATGTCATTATGGTCTACTATACCACGCTGGCCTTAGTTGGTACGAGTTTTGATGTCGAATCTTCAGTCTCTTCCCGAAAATACTACACGGTTGTTGAAATTCGTATTTCAACACGGTTGGCGAAGTTGTTTAAGCGGCCACCTCGCCGCTTGACATTGCGCCTAGTGTTGTGGGTTCGAATCCCACACGAGGCAACACTTTGTGTAATTCACAAATTGTTGTTTCGAGTCTGGGTGTTCATTGTGTCCGTTAGTTGTATGTTTGTAAAGTTCCCCGCGACACAGGCTTTAGTCCTAATGCGGGGTCTTACAAAAAAGAAAAAGAAAAGAAAGAAAAATAAATACAATTTGCTTCGTGTGTTTCCATTAGTCAACTCTTACGACACCCACGAAATGAAATGGAATAGTGCCAATTTGTATCTTATTCCTTCACCACTCGTGTGTATCTATTTACACATAGAATAAATCCATTCTGTAGCCTAATTGAAAGAGAAACTGTTATACCTAATTTATCAAACAGATTACAAAAGGATTGTTACATTAAGTAATACAATTACAGGTCTATTTTTCACGCTGGCATTAACAATAAATCACTCACATTCATGACGATCGTGTATACTTACTAGAGATGTCACGATTCGTCCATTATTATATTCGGCATTCGGCCCTTACAGCTACTGTGTTATTCGGTATACGATTAAATGTCGCTTTCTATTTGGTTTATACCGAAAATAAAACCATGAAATAAACTTACATAGATCGAATATATGATGCCTCAATACCTAAATAAAAAAATAAGTTTAAAATCTATAACCCGACTATGTAAAAAAGAGGGTGCCCACACACAAAGGGGAGTTCCAGAAACACGTACCTGCATTAAACAAACATAGCAAGTAACTACATGTACACCTATGTCACCCGGGTCATTATTACAAATTGATTGACACCCTATTTATTAAAATCGGTTCAGTAGTTTAGGAGCTACGGTGGAACATACAAACATACATACTTACATACATACATAGACTGCCAAAAACATTACCCTTCCTTTTGGCTTTGCCGTAGTCGGGTAAAAAAATCTAAGATTCGCTGAAATCAAGTTCGACTAGAATGCAAGTCTTGGGAGCTACTGGGAACTAGGATAGCGCTAGGATACGATTATGACTTCTTTTATTACTTCAAATTGAGCAGCAATATATTTTCCGACTGCCTCGTTGGTCTCGCGGCATAAATGTGCGCGTGGGATTGGGAGGTCTCGGGTTCAATTCCCGGGTCGGGCAAAGTGTTATTGGGTTTTTCCGTTAGGAAATTCTCAGTAGCAGCACGGAGTCTGGTAATGTGCCCGGTACGGCAATACGCCCCCTATTACGTGGGACCTAAAAATTCATGGCGAAATGTGGGTGTAATATTACACCTCTGCCTACCCCTTCGGGGATACAGGCGTGAGTCTATAAATAAAAAATAAGAAAATATATTTTTTCTTTATAAGCATTTGTCTACTTACTGTTAAGTCTCAGTGACATAGCGGTAATTCATAGCTTCCCACTTACTTTTTTATGCCTAACTCTCTCACACTGTGCACCTTAAACATTCCTTAGAATAGCCGACACTCTGCTCCGATCAAGTGAAAACATTAATAAAGAAGATTAGAGATCTTCTTTATTAATGGTTCCCACCACATAAGAGGGTGCATAGGGTTCCCACCAGGAACTTAGGGTCCCAAGCTAACCTCACCAGCAAGTGGTGCACCTACCGATCAACGGACGAGGATCTGGCAAACAAAATATCCCGATAAGCGGCAATAGACTCACCACCTATTACGTGGGATCAAAACGCGAAAAGTGGGCGTTTTATATGCCTCTGCCTACCCCTTCGGGGAGACAATCGTGAGTCTATGTATGTAGAGATCTTCCTTATTTTAAGTTAGCTTAAGAATCTTCGGCCTAATTGTAGCCGAATATCCAATATTCGGTATTCGGCTAACTTGTCGTAGCTCTACTCGATAAATGCCTATAATATATAATTATATACTCCTACCATACATGACGGAAGGCCGCATAACCGTTATGTCTTCATAAGCAAAGTTAATAGTAGAGAGGGGTCTCTTGTATCTTTTGTAGATTTACATACAAATATTTTTGTTAGATCGATGGCGATCTTCGGAGTAGAAGTTTGGGGAATGCGTATTGTCTATTTAGATAGTGCTGAGGTCAACTCGTGAAGTATGTATGTATTTAAAGAACCTTTTGCTTCGTTTACTTTGTCAAATAATTTTCGATGTGCAGAACTTAATCATTCGGTCCGAATAGTGCGATCCGCGATACATTATTATTGAGTTAGTTGTTTCGGGCTTGTTTATATAAGTTATACATATGTAGTTTCCATTTTATTTGTTTGTAATTTCGTAGTATACCTGCATGACTATATCTAGACCCGATATGTAAAACAGTCAGACAGACGTTTTAAGAGTCCCAATGTTATCTAACGATTCTAATCCTGGGACAAAACCGATACCAACAACTTGCCTTCTGAATCACGGTTCTCTGATATACATTCCATACCATCCAAGGTTGACCTTTATAGCCACCTTTCATCGTCCTGCAAACAAACCGGTTATAACGGACCGAATCACGGAAGATGTGCACCCTAATTGATCCAAGTTTCACCTCTGCAAACGATGCTTAACTTCTTCAATGTGTTACCAAACGCCGATATTAAATAAGTAATTTCTTTCTTTGACTAACTTGTGAGGAGCGTTGGAAGCGGTAAAATGCACGAATGGCTCAAGATAAGTCTGTTTACAGAGCCAAGCTTATTCTATGTCCAGCAGTGGATGAATATAGACTGACTAGATGAGCCCGCGGTTACACTCGCGTTATTTAATGCTACTGCCCGTTCCCGTGGCTCATAGCGTGATGTTATATAGCCTATAGACTTTCTCGATAAATGGGCTCTAAATCTAACACTGAAAGAATTTTTCAAATAGGACCAGTAGTTTCTGAGATTAGCGCGTTCAACAAAACAAACAAACAAACTCTTCAACTTTATATATATGCATAAGATTATGTTTCTTCGCTACCTTAGCAACAATATGCAAGTCCGTTCCCTTCTCTATTTATAAAACCGTAATTCGGTAACGCAAGAATTTTATATATACAGATAGCCTAACATGAACTTTGTCCCTGACTATGTTCAAACTTACCAGAGCCGTAACTTTATCGTATAAGCTTCGGTGACACGCTTAGATTACTTGACACGAACTTAGCAAAGGTTAATTTGGAGTGATATGTGACGTCGACGAAATCTTTTCTTTTATTGAACAGACTGAGTTGTTGTTCTAGTGGTTAATGACAGTGACTGCTAAGATTCACGTCGTGGGTTTAATTCCTATATACGTTTGTATTAAATAATTAATAGATACCTGGATTTCTGAATAATAGATAGCAGCGATGGTGAGACCCTGTGGAGAGACCGACGGACTGCTACGCAGAGGGTCTTGGGCTCGAATCCACAGCGAGCACCAATGACTTTTCGAAGTTATGTGCGTATTAAATTGTTAATTTTTGCTTGCTAAATGGTGAAGGAGGAAACCTGCATGTCTGAGAGTTCTCCATAATGTTCTCGAAAGACATGTGAAGTCTGCCGACCCGCACTTGGCCAGCGTGGTGGACTATGGCCTTACCCTTCTCATAGTGAGAATAGGTAAGCCCGTGCCCAGCAGTGGGACAGTTTATATACAGGGCCGATGATGAGATACCTACTATGTTTATAAGTTATCTGGTCACAATTTATAAGCACAGCTTAGTCAAAGATCAGATGAACGTATACAGCTGTACTAGGATATGCTATTTTCTATACATATTTCTTACGACGCACGGCCAAAACTAAGCTGGAATTTTACGTTTTGTATGTTTCTTGGAAACCATAGGGGCGCACTAAGCGATATCCCAAAATTCCCACGAAATCAGATAGAAGCGGCTAAACTAAAATAGAACAAGCGGGTGCAGCTGCAGGCATCTCTATGTATCCACTAAGGGTCTAGTATCATAATTGGTTTATCTAAGGCTATGTGTTATTACAAGATGTTTGTCTCTCTATCAAGATGCCTTTGTGTAACTAACAAAGGCTTCATCCCGCTATGCAGCATGTATTGCCAATTTTGATAATGTTATCAAAACTGAGTCTTAGATGCTTTACGAAGTTAAATTTTCATTATTAAAAATGCACAAATTATATAGGTATATATGTAGTATTTAAAATAATGTTGGTGCCTCGGCTTTAAAATAAATTGTATCACAATTTATTCATAAAATAACATTGGTGAGAACTCATGCACACTATTTTGTAAAACTTCTTTTAACGTTGCTTGATCGCAAAAACGTGCTCAGTTGACGGGAGTTGAGCACGGGTTGGTTGAATTCCGTAGTAATACAAAAGCGTGTGGATTTGGCGAGACCGATGTCGCCAGTTGAACACGGAAAGGGAAATAGTATTGAAGCCAATGGAGAGCACTTCGAATAAGCTTTTAATATTTAAAATTGTTTTATATTTATGTATTAAACTAACACACTGTAAAAGTAATAAATGTTATTTGCAATTAAAATAAAAAAAAACTTTGTCACAATATTTATGGCAAGACTAGGTACTTAGGGATGTCTATGTTTAGGAATGTGTACCTACATTATATATACCTGCCTCCTGCTAAAAAATATTTCCTCAATAGTTCGTTGCACTATCTTACAAGCCAACGACTAGCTATGAAAAAAGCAAACTCTAAGCTTAGGCAAACACGCTGTGAAAACAACGGCAAATTCGCTGCAAAATATTTTTTTTTTTTTTAAACTTTATGTACAATACACAATGTAAGTACAATGGCGGACTTAATGCCATCGAGGCATTTTCTCCCCCAGTCAACCATAGGGTGATACAGAGATAATTGTGGTAGGTGTACAAATTAGTTTATGGAGCTTAATATTTGTATATGACAAGTAACATAAATATGATAATATACAATACATACATATTTTATACAATATGACCACATATATACATTCAAGATAAATATATATTTAAATCATATATATATAATCACATATATATATATATATATACATAGTTTTGTTGATGAAAAATTGTGCCAATAAGTCTTTGCGAATATGCTCGCGTGCCTTAACCCTGAACGTCCAAAGATTAGCAGCCATCCTGATCTCCGGAGGCAGGGAATTCCAAAAATATTCGGTTGACCTTTTTGGTAAAGAACAAAATAGAAACTAGACAGAGTATACCAACAGCGCCCAGCACTGCCAGTGTAATTAATCCGCCTTTGAAACTTTGTTTTTCACTTCTTGTGAACGCTGATATGGTTTTAAAATGGAACTAAATGTACTTTACTATTCCTACCGTACCTAGCACGTGTCGTGGACAAGATCACTCAAATTTACTACAGTGTGTCAGTTCAGGAAGCAAAAAGGTAGTAAATCTGTATTGTTGGAGTGAGGACAATATATAAAACGTGGCATATGTCACTCGTTTTACTACGGCGGCGTGGCAATAATTATAGTCGTACTTACAAAGTCAAAACTACTATGAATTCATGCTGTGGACACGACCCTTAAGGTGCTGATATACTTGAGCATTCATTTATAATGAGAATTCTTGTGAATGTCACTTTATAGGAAAACATACATGAACATTAAATAAGCGGCGATAGCCCAGTGGTGTAGGTAGCGAACAGCCGAGACGATGCACACTGTGGTTCGTCTAGAACATGCTAGCTGGACAAAATTATTTATTGAGGTTTTTTAGTTCGTACGGCTTTATTATGATATTCTAATGGGGTATTAGCGCATATAACACCAAAAAACAGGAGGTAGGGTCACGTATGCCAACAAAAAAAAATATAATAGCGATTAATCTTTTATTGTCAGACAGGTAAAAATAACAATGAAAAAAAATAACAATAGTCATAAAATATTGTGCTACTAAGGACTTGGCTTCTAATTACATAATAGGGCATTATTACTACCTACTCAATAACAATACTTTTTACTTAAAAAATATGCAGTTAAAAAACAATATGTTGACAACTAATAATAAAGTTAGATAAGGTACACAGCTTAAAAAAACATTAGTAAAATATTATTTACAACTTCTATTTATTCTGCATCACTAAATTCTTCTTATGAAGAATCATCTACCATATAATCTGACATATTTTGATGAGAACTACAATGACTTACACTAGACCTTACATTTACAGGAGGGGGTATAATTAATTCTAAAACCTCAGAAGGAAGTTTACTCGTCGGTTTTTTCGGCACTTCCCTAAGGCCATTTATTACAGGATCAGATGTAATTAGCAACATATTAAGTAAATCCCTATTCGTGGCAATACGTGAATATTTTCGAGTATTGTGCTCCCGGAACCTCCTATAATCCTTATTACGCGCTTCCTGAGCTTCTTCAGAAAGCTGCCCAATAGGTAAAAGAGCCGATCTCACAATTTCTACACTGTGCACAAGAATTTTGTGCACAGTAACAGGCATTTTATACCACGAATAGAGACTAAGATACAATTTTTTTGTGTCCTGTGTAAAAGAATTAAATTTAACAACATCAATATCGTAACCCGAAGCTAAAGTTCTAAGGATAGTGCCAAAGTTCTTAATTAGTGTCACATCTACACCTGTAATATCTGAAGCCTGTTCAGGATTCTCAAAAAACCGACGAGCAGTATTCCCATCATTCGTATTACCAAATCCTGGTTTTGGTTTATCTACAATTAAACCCATTTCAACCTTAAACCTTTCTTGGATACGAGCCGAACGTTGCTTCACATTTTCTTTGTCACTTTGACCTCGAAGTTGCCATTTCTTAACTTCAAGACGATAGCTTATGTGAAGCAAACATTCAAAAGACCGGATCCAAGCGTGAAGGGGAGATATACCAAAACCAAGAGTTTCCTTATTTACAACAAATTCCCTAGACTCATCATTCATAAATTTAGGAGTAGCTCCACAAATATAACATTTAAGTGCTGACGAAGTTTCAGTCATAGCGTTGCACACTTTACCATCAATCATCGTGAACAGTAATTCGTGTTTGACCGATATCTCTTTACCATCTATATTACCTATTGTTGGCACCAATTGGTTTATTTCCTCCAAAATCTTATTGGTTTCTATTACAGTAAAATCTGTTGTTTCTTTGGAGAAAATAAACTTAATCGGTCGACAATACATGGTAGAAGATGGTCGAGGATTCTGCCAAGCAACTCTACCACTATTGTCACGTAACTGAAGTGGCACGAATGAGAACATTAACAAAAACTCATCTGTGTCTTCACTGTTTGAGAATTTTTGTTTGTAAGTGCTATGACCGGAACTTCCATCACACCCCCACTTGCTAACAAGGGAGAGTGATGAGCCAGAATCTACAGATTTTAAAACTTCACGCTGTGCACAAATTAGACGTTCAGCTGTTTTATTTAAAACCGCCTGAAGTTTAATTTCTGCACGCGTTTCGCTTATAAAAATCTGTTCCTCGGCATTCAATTTTTGCCTGCCTAACACTATAAAATGATGGGAATACCTGGTGTCCTGCCTTGATGCTCCATTTCCTCGTTTGTTTATAAGAGTGGCTCGTGGATTTGGCATCCACATAATATGCCAAAGCCTCCTCTTTGGACAAACATCTTGGTTGTTCGCGTACCTTTTCACCCACATATCTTTTCATTTCTTGGCACTTTTCCGGACTATGGCTTGCTTCTTTAATCACAGTAGCCAAATTCCAATGTCCGGATAATCGTGCCGATATTTCAGCAGCGGCTATTAGCTGGTTTACATCTCGCGTGTGTAGTAGGTCCTCCACGCGTCTCCTTATCGTTTTTTCACTTGCTTCAGGAAAATCTATTGATGGACGTCCACGAATCGAACTCTTACTTGATGATGATGGTGTTGAGAGGTGGACAGATGCTTTGAATGTAAAATCCCCAGACAACCACTCAGAATTCTTAGTCAGGAAGCGATTACGGCATTTCCCACATTTTCCCATTTTTCTGTGTATTTGGATGACAATCTTCCAATTGTCATTTTAATTTCCCGCTCAGATGCTTCCGTGATATTAACAAGATCATGTTTCATCACTATAAACTCATACAGTCTACTGTTGCGGTTCTCTTTAGCTTGTTTCTGCCATTCATCAAAAAACTCCATTTTCGAGACTGAGAATTCGTATTCTAGAAAACAGACAAAATGACAAAGTTGTACTCAAGTATGCAGGCTAAGATGACTAAAATTTAAAAGCTAACAGATATGGCTATGCTATATATAAAATCTAGCCCGGGTACAAGAGGGTACAAGTAGTTTCTAGTCCAATGAATTCAGAAAATCATCAAAATTTGACAAACTTCTTTAAACTCGAGCTATTTAAAAAAAATGGGGAAATGTAAACCTATTTTCTTATTAGAAATAAAAAGAACATACCTTTAACTTGAAGATCCATCACTAACACTTTTGAAAAAACTTAAACTCACTGACATAGGATGTTACTTCCGTACACGCAAAAATGCAATTAATAAGTGGTTTTCTTACCCTTTCCTTATATACTAACCTCATTACCTTATCAGTAGTTGACACGTGTCCAAAACAATTCTCAGAATTGGGGCACCTGGGTATCTGGTAAAAGGCTCAGGTAATAAATTTCAGGTAATTAGATAATGACTTTTGTCCAGCTAGCATGTTCTAGACGAAACACACGATGGTCTCGGGTTCGATCCCCAGGTAACGCGACCACACACAACTGACTTTTCGAAGTTATGTGTGTATTAAATATGTTAATTATCGCTCGCTTAATATTGTGCCCGGTAGATAGCAATAGGCCCGCCTCCTATTACATTGGGAGCAAAACATAACTGGCTAAAAGTGGGTGTGTAATACACCTCTGCCTACTCCTTCGGGGATAACAGGCGTGAAGTTATGTTATGTGTTTATACATGAACATTTTTAGCGACCATTCTATGGAGCGTCCTGGCGAGCATTCTAGCTAAAGGACAGTAAAGCTTCGAAGCTTTTGCTGATTCGAGCGTTCGCTAGAAAGATCATGAAAATGTTCGTAGCAATGTTTTGCTCTGTTCGTTGTTCATCATCATCAGCCTTTAACAGTCCACTGCTGGACTAGGCCTCTCTATTGAAAGGAGGAATTGGCCTACTATACCACGCTGGCCAAACGGGTTGGTATAGGGTTAGTATCAAGTTTTCCTTCTCTGACAGTGCTGTTCTCTGCATAGTTTGCTCCTTCTGTCGGCTCTTACGACACCCATGGGATGATATGGGGTGGTGACATTCCGTATTCTTAATCCGTCGCCACACGGACAGTTGTTCAGTTCGACACATTTTAAAACGACGAATGCTCGCTGTTCTATTGCAAGTGAATGATCAAGTCTATCAACACCTTTAGGAGAGATGTTTTATATTCTTAACCAACACTTTTATGTATTTTATAGCGAAACTTTAGCGTGCTCTGACTCAGAATTAGATGCCGTGTTTATCATTACTTTCGCTTCGCTCGTGGTTAATTTAAATTAACTAGTGCATGAAAGCTAGGTAGAGCTGAATGTAACTTTTGCCTTAAATATATATTTGTTTAGTTATTTGTTTTTTTGAGAAACGCGCTGCTTAGTAATTGATTCTCTTTTGCTCTTCAAAATTAAAACGCTCATTACGTTCTTTAGGCAATAAAGTGGAATTTGACATACGGAAAGACAGATAGACAGACATGGCGATTGCATAAGGGTAAAATTTTTTGCCATTTTCGTCTACGTAACTCTAAAGAGAGAAGCAGGCGAAACTATACTTTCTCTCTTCTCCCAAACTCCCATCTCCTCTCATTGTCTTTTTCTGTTTCGCATTGAAAAGAAGAGAGACTGTGCACATTGTGCATAGCTTGAAACTGCAACGCTTATTGAAACGCATCGTTAGGATTACTGTTACTTTATATCAACCTCTTGTGCCAGAATAGAATTACTTCGGTCAAACCAGATTATGTGTCGGTCTGGCGCTCAAGATATTAACAGAAAGGTTTTTTATGAAATAAAAATTAACTTCTTCGTATTTCTGTAGCTGTGCATTGTGCTTTCCTTGTGTTTTAAACTTAGTTTAGGAGTGCCACCACTTGCCAATTTAATAAAACTTTTCAATGCAGATTCGTTAGTTACTCTAAGAAATAGAAGTATGGAGGAGCCATTATTTGCTTATAAAAAGTGCATGTTTCACACAATATAATCCAACTCAAAACATCCACATGTGTTAAAATACCTATGTTTTCCATAATAAATTTTTGGTATCATTATTACAAGTTTTATAAAGTCTCATACTAGTGGTTCTATTCTCAGTACAGCAGACATGTTTAGCAAAAAGAAAATCCTTATCCCTTCTCACAGGTAAATATAAATAAACCTAACCAGTCTAAAAATGTAACAAATTCTAACATTCTCTCCGAGAGCACAAAATTCGTAACAATATTCTCGAGAGAAAAATAAAAATGTTCTTTAACAAAGGCTTTTACAACACTAAGGCTAAAAGGCCGGGACGCAGACACTGGAGTTTGATTCAATAAAAGAATAATGGAGTAACTATGTGTGTGTATATGAAGTCGGTCTAGAGGGATTATGGGTTGGTAAACCGTATTTGTTGGATATGGCATTACATACATACATACATATCGTCACGCCTTTTATCCCCGAAGGGGTAGGCAGAGGTGTATTTCTACACCCACTTTTCGCCAGATATACTTTAGTCCCACGTAATAAGGGGCGAGCCTATTGCCGTACGATATGATATGGCATTATAGGTATGTATTATGAAAGGCCTGAGGTAGTAGTAATTGCAGTGTCGCTGAAGACGTTATAAATATTACATGATGTATATTTAGACCAGGAAGTACAGTTCGTAGACAACAGAAAAGTTTGTAGAGTATGGATTTTTTAAGTACTTGATTGGTGACTCACGAGCCGACCGATCGTCGCCTGATGGTTACCGACTACAGCACCTCATGGACACAAGTGTTTTGCCGCCCTTTGGGATCGGAAAAAGACTAGAAGGAGGAGCAGGATGCTGGTGTAGGTGAAGAGGGATGGAGCCTCCGGCATTCTTGAATGTGAGGAATGGAGATCGAACCTCAAATACACGTCAGCATATTAAGTGGCGAGACGACTGTTTAAATCACTACGCCATACTTGCAGTCAAACTGATGTTATAATCTTAATATTTAAAATACCTATATCAAACTCAAACTCAAATATGTTTATTTCCATAAAAATGTCAAAATTTTTTTGGACACGTCAGGAACTCATAGATAATAATATGAAAAAATGTAAGAATAAATGCATATTTACATAACTGAGCATTGAAAAAAATGCCTGTTCAAAAAGTAGAGCATCTGAGAAAAATCAGGCAAGAAACTTAGGGCCACTCTTTCCATCGTCCCGTTTTATACAAATTAATAACTAAGTAACTACATTGCATATTTCATATATGATTTTTCATATATGATATCACAAACTCTATTTTGACTACAGAGGAACACCTTTAATTTATATCTACAATCCAATTTGTGCGAAACAAATCTTACTGGTCTGGTCACATTAATTGCGATCGCGTAATCCTCTATTTATAACTTATTTATATCATCCAAGGCAAACCTATAGGATTAATTAGAGTCCAATCATTTTTGGTCACATGCCCAACATACTGACACTCTCAACTCCATTCACAACACCTCCTCCAATTCAGTTTTCGTAGTAATTTATTCGGGACTTTAACCAAACAAAGGGTCGTACTTTAGTCAATTTACTTACACATTATATATTTAGGCAGCTATTAGGCGACAAGCGAACTATTTTCGTAAACCGAGGAGTAAACATTGGACTTGTTACAAAAGCCGCCTTTACTACTTAAACTTTATCGGCTGAACGTAAATAGAAAGACTTGACAGAAAATCTACATTTTGATTTAAAGTTTTTCAATTTCTACTTGTTTGATAGGAAGTAAACTCTAGGACAGGTCAGAAGCCTGAAGAGCATGCATGAGAAACATGATGGGAGTGAATAAAGCAAGAGAGGTATGTCGGGATTCGGGATCGTTGCAAATAGCGTTCCGTAGTCTCTGATTACCCCTCCGGGAAACAGGCGTGAGTCTATGTATGAATGTATTTAGACTTTATCAGGTTACGTTGCATAAACTCATGTGTTTCGCAGTCCACTGCTGGACATACGCCTCGACTAATTTGCGTCACAATTCACTTGTAAGTCATATTGGTCTACTATACCATAGTATACTATACCTTAGTTGGTACGGGTTTTGATGTCGAATCTTCAGTCTCTTCCCAAAATAAACAGTTGTTGAAATACGACTGCACGGTTGGCGTAGTTGATTACTTGACACTGCGCCGAGTGATGTGGGTTCGATCCCCACATGAGGCAACACTTTGTGTAATTCACAAATTGGTGTGAATTACACAAAGTGTCGAGTCTTGGTGTTCATTGTGTCCATTAGTTGTATGTTTGTAAAGTCCCCCGCGACACAGGCTTTAGTCCTAATGCGGGGTCTTACAAAAAAGAAAAGAAAGAAAAAGAAATACAATTTGCTTCGTGTATTTTCCTTGGTCACCTCTTACGACACCCACGAAATGAAATGGGATTGTGACAGTTTGTATCTTATTCCTTCACCACTCGTGTGTATCTATTTAGAACAAATCGACGACCGGTTGGCGGTGCGGGAGTGTAAGCGACTGCAACGCCGAAGGTCGCGGGTTCGATTCCCGCTCAAGTCAAACATTTGTGTGCATGAACATGGATGTTTGTCTTGGTCTGGGTGTTTCTATGTATAATATGTATGTATTTACAAAAAAAGTATATATTTATGTTTATGCATTATCTAGTACCCATAGTAGAAACTTCTGCTTAGTTTGGGACTAGATGGTGTTGTGTGAATGTGGTAGTCTACCACATTCACACAACACCATCTAGTCCCAGGAGGATTTATAATAATATTCTACCACTGGTAGAATATTATTATAAATCCATTGTGTAACCTAATTGAAAGAGAAACTGATATACCTAATTTATCAAACAGATTACAAAAGGATTGTTACATTAAGTAATACAATTACAGGTCTATTTTTCACACTGGCACTAACAATAAATCACTCACATTCACGACGATCGTGTATACTTCATACTAGAGATGTCACGATTCGTCTATTATTATATTCGGCATTCGGCCTATACAGCTACTGTGTTATTCGGTATACGATTAAATATCGCTTTCTATTTGGTTTATACCGAAAATCAAACCATGAAATAAGCTTACATAGATCGAATATATAATTTGTAAAAAGCAGCGATAGCCGAGTGGAGAGACCGACAGACTGCTACGCAGCGGGTCTCGGGTTCGAATCCACGGCACGCACCAATGACTTTTCGGAGTTAAGTGCGTATTAAATTGGTAATTTTTGCTTATCGGTGAAGGAAAACATCGTGAGGAAAACTGCATGTCTGAGAGTTCTCCCTAATGTTCTCGAAGGACATGTGAAGTCTGCCAACCCGCACTTGGCCAGCGTGGTGGACTATGGCCTTACCCTTCTCATAGTGAGAAGAGGCCCATGCCCAGCAGTGGGACAGTACATAGAATGCAAGTATTGGGTGCTACTGATGATGACTACTTTAATTACTTAAAATTCAGCAGCAATATATTTTTCTTTATAAGAATGTGTCTACTTATCTCTATGTCTCAGTGACATAGCGGTAATTCATAGCTTCCCACTTACTTTTTTATGCCTAACTCTGTCACACTGTGCACCTTAAACATTCCTTGGAATAGCCGACACTCTGCTCCGATCAAATGAAAACATTAATAAAGAAAGTTAGAGATCTTCCTTATTTTAAGTTAGCTTAAGAATCTTCGGCCTAATTGTAGCCGAATATCCAATATTCGGTATTCGGCTAACTTGTCGTCGCTCTACTCGACAAATACCTATACTATATATATTCTAAGCATACATGAGGAACGGCCACATAACAGTTATGTCTTCATAATCAAAGTTAATAATAGAGAGAGGGGTCTCTTGTATGTTTCGTAGATTTACATACAAATTTTTTGTTAGATCGATGGTGACCTTCGGAGTAGAAGTTTGGGGAATGCGTATTGTCTATTTAGATAGTGCTGAGGTCAACTCGTGAAGTATGTATGTATTTAAAGAAGCTTTTGCTTCGTTTACTTTGTCAAAAATTTTTCGATGTGCAGAACTTAATAATTCGGCCCGAATAGTGCCATCCGCGATACATTATTATTGAGTTAGTTGTTTCGGGCTTGTTTATATAAGTTATACATATGTAGTTTCCATTTTATTTGTTTGTAATTTGGTAGTATACCTGCATGACTATATCTAGACCCGATATGTGAAACAGTCAGACAGACAGTCATTTTAAGAGTCCAAATGTTATCTAACGATTCTAATCCTGGGACAAAAACCGAAACCAACGGCTTGCCTTCTGAATCACGGTTCTCTGATATAAATTTCAAACCATCCAAGGTTGACCTTTATAGCCACCTTTCATCGTCCTGCAAACAAACCGGTTATAATGGACCCAATCACGGGCGAACCCTAATTGATCCAAGTTTGACCTCTGCAAACGATGCTTAACTTCTTCAATGTGTTACTAAACGCCGATATTAAATAAGTAATTTCTTTCTTTGACTAACTTGTGAGGAGCGTTGGAAGCGGTAAAATGCACGAATGGCTCAAGATAAGTCTGTTTACAGAGCCAAGCTTATTCTATGTCCAGCAGTGGATGAATATAGACTGTTTAGATGAGCCCGCGGTTACACTCGCGTTATTTAAGGCTACTGCCCGTTCCCGTGGCTCATAGCGTGATGTTTTATAGCCTATAGACTTTCTCGATAAATGGGCTATCTAACACTGAAAGAATTTTTCAAATAGGACCAGTAGTTTCTGAGATTAGCGCGTTAAACAAAACAAACAAACAAACTCTTCAGCTGTATATATATGCATAAGATTATGTTTCTTCGCTACCTTAGCAACAATATGCAAGTCCGTTCCCTTCTCTATTTATAAAACCTTCAGTCGGTAACGTAAGAATGTTATATATACAGATAGCCTAACATGAACTTTGTCCCCGACGACGTTCGAACTTATCTGAGCCGTAACTTTACCGTATAAGCTTCTGTGACACAATTACATTGGTTGACACGAACTTAGCTAAGGTTAATTTGGAGTGATATGTGACGTCGAGAAAAACCTTTTCTTTTATTGAACAGACTGAGTTTTTGTTCTAGTGGTTAATGACAGTGACTGCTAAGATTCACGTCGTGGGTTTAATTCCTATATACGTTTGTTATAAAGAATTAATAGATAGCAGCGATGGTGAGACCCTGTGGAGAGACTGACGGACTGCTACGCAGAGGGTCTTGGGCTCGAATCCGCAGCGCACACCAATGACTTTTCGAAGTTATGTGCGTATTAAATTGTTAATTATCGCTTGCTAAACGGTGAAGGATAACATCGTGAGGAAACCTGCATGTCTCAGAGTTCTCCATAATGTTCTCGAAAGAAAAGAAGTCTTAGATTGCTTTATTAAGTGAAAATCATATTTTGAATAAGAAGAATGTTGTGTTTCCTCGTAGATATTTTTTTATAATACACCTGCTTTTGCAAATTTGATATCTAAATTTGCCATTTGCTAGATTAGCATTTTCCAACAATAACCATACAATTTCATTAGCTGCCTCTGCTTTAAAACAATTGTATCACAATGTATTCGTAAAATAACATTGGTCAGAAAGATAATTTTACACAAAACACATTACCTATATACCAGAAACTGCCACAAGCACATCATTACATCGACAAAACTAACAATTAATGTGCGGTCTTAGTGTGGTCGCCGCGTGCTCATTAATTATGTTAATTTTAATTATGTGCGAATGAATTTTTGGATTAGGTACAATAATTATTGTTATTTTGTGTTTTATTGGGTTATATTGTTGAACTGTGGAATGCTACAGCATCGAATGCGCAACTTATCATATCTACACTAATATTATAAAGAGGGAAAATTTGTATTTTTGTTTGTAATGAATAAACTCAAAAACTACTGGACCGATTTTAAAAATTCTTTCACCATTAGAAAGCTACATTATCTGCGAGTAACATAGGCTATATCAGGACGCGGGTGAAACCGCGGAAAACAGCTAGTTTAATATAAGCATAATTGTATGCTTTTATTAAATAAATGAAATATTTTATGGTTAGAAATTGTTGACTACATAACATGCTAATTCTATGGATGCCAAACTATTAAAACTGTGCTTCTAGTATGGATATTATTTGTACTGTACCTACTATACAACTGTCATGGGCTTTTAGTTTAGTGTAGTGCCTAGTAGTTTTAACTTTCTCTCAATTATTTTGATTATTGTTAGCGTTTATTCTTAACCGTTTTAATCAAATATATAAATAAGAATACGTACGATACTTATTTATATTTAGCTTAACAGCCTTCAGCGGTCCACTGCCGGACCTCTCCTAATTTGCTTTACATTAGCATTGTGAGAGCAGCGGCGATAGCCCAATGGTGTACGTAACGGACTGCCGAGACGATGGTCTTGGGTTCGATCCCCAGGTATCCTGGGCACAAACCTCTGACTTTTCAAAGTTATGTGTCAAAATGTTGATTATCGCTCGCTCAATAATGTGCCCGGTAGATGGCAATAGGCGCACCCCCTATAACATTGGGACCGAAACATAACTGGCGAAGCGTGGGTGTATACTACACCTCAGTCTACCCCTTTGGGGATAAAAGGCGTGAAGTTATGTTATGTTGTTAGCATTGTGAGTCATGAGGATTTGGCCTACTATACCAAGCTGCTGGTCAGCATGGTATATGTATCATGACATGGTTTGATGTCGAGCTTTCCGTGTCCTCGCAGTGAGTATCCTTTGCTACCTCTTCTGAAAACAACGAAATACAATGTGACATTCTGTATTCCTAATCCGTCACCAAATGAAAATATTTTTTTTAAATATTCTTGAAGATTTCCAACACCAGACTTAGTTAGGTACTTGTAAAGCAAATGCATGGCAAAAATAGAAAAACACTCGTCATCATGGCATGCCTTTAAATAAAAACCGGTTAGGCAGAGAATACAAAACCAATCTCTTCTCGGTCTAAGGCATTGTGCACGGCTGTCGGGCGGTTGTCATGGTGTGCCGTCAGCCTTATGAAGGCCATTGTTTTAGCCGAGAATAGAACATGCGTGGGATGTAAGGTAAATGAGGAACACGTGTTAACAGCAATTGAAATGAGTCTTTTTTACGGAGAATTAAAGTTTACAATTATTTGAAGCAGTTTTGCTGACTTTTCAGGTATTTATCCAGATTAATTATAAATTAGAAGTGATAGTTATTTGCCTTGTAGTCAGTTGGTGGAACTCTTTTTTTTATAGTAATAGGCGGCAAACGAGCAGATAGATCGCCTGATGGTAAGCAATTACCGCCGCCCATGGACACAAGCAACAAAACAGGAGTCACAAGTGCGTTGACGCCCCTTGGGGTTGGGGAAAGGGATAGGATGAGGAGTGGGATGAGGGAGAAGAAATAGGGGATAGGGCCGCCGGCACTCTCACTCACCGAACGAAACGCAACAGTTTAGGTACTGTTACTTTACGTCGATTTTCTGTGAGAGGGTAGTACTTCCCCGGTCGAGCCGGCCCATTCATGCTGAAATCAGCAAGGCTCTACTACCGTGAAAAACTCGGGCTTAACAGTTTACAAGGTACCTAAATCCCTTTGCAAGTATAACAACCTCAAAAACTCCGAGTGGCAATCGCGCGAATCCATTGAATATTGTCATTATACCAATAGAGACACCTTAGATTATATAACTATGGATACACTAATCTAAGCAGATAGAATCTTGCTATCCCTATCGATTGCGTATCAAGGGGCCAATTCTCCTATTTTTATATGACATTGATATTATATTAGGAATTGACTCAGAAGCGGTATTCTGATAACCTAATGTCATTATCGTATAATTTGAAATAAACAGTTCGTCGTTGACACATATTTTGACATTTGTTTCAATTTACAATCTCGTTACAACTTCGTTCAATTATCAGATAATTTAGAAGAAAATGCTTTTAGTGACGTAAGTATGACAATGACATGATATCGAAACTATATTTATTTAGGAGATTTGGGCCCCAGATAAGACTTGCTCAGTTATTAAAAGTCACTCAGCGTGACATGACGAAAGTAATGTTCGATATTTCGCCGTCTATCATGAAGCGTTCAACAGAGAACCTGTATCGTCGTAATTTTCAGGTAAATAGCGTATTTACCTAAAAGTTACGACGATACAGTTAGTAGTGGCAGTGCTCAGTGCTGCAAAATGTGTGAAATTTGCAAGTTTGTATCGATTCGAAATGGTTGGTACCAAATTAGTAAAAAAAACTAATTTTAAGGCCCTGTTTCACCACCTCTAAGTAAGTGTTAAAATTAAATCGGAATTTGCATGAATTGATTTGCAAGTAGTTTAACAAGAACTTACTGGAAAGTGGTGAAACAGGCGCTTAATATCACATGAACATAAGTTACATCGATACTGCATTTGACGAAGAAAAGCAGGGATTCTGATAGACATGTACTTTAATACATACGTGTCTCATAGAACACGTAGAAAGCAAAACGAACTCAAAGTTTGCTTATTTATTTAAAATAAAGACTTTTATTGCAGTAGTGAGTGAGTTGACGGCCTACCCGATGGTAAGCAGCTTCCGACACGCCCTTGTCAGAGGTAGAGCCAAGCCGCTGCCTACCTTGAGACGTAAGGTGTTAATTTCACTTACTACAGTACCACCCAAAATAGAATATAGTACTGCACATTTATACGTTACTAGTTGGCAGCAGAATAACTGTACTGTAAAGTCCTGTCCTACCTAGACGACACCAGCAGTAAGAGGCTTACCACCAAATCTTCTAGTATTTCAGGGAAATGTTTGTACGATATTTCTCATGGCATATTTCCCAGAAACCGTTGCCACATATAACACGAACTATTCCAATATATAATGTTGAGCCTCGTGAGTCGTGCGTTATGAAGGACCCATTGTTATTAGACACGGGCCGGACAGTTTCGACCCCAAGATAATGTAGTATAATGCTACTAAACAATGACAGTGCTTATCTATAATGCTACGAAGTTAATATGTTATAATATGTTTATAGGAGTAGTTTCTTGTGACTACATGTAGTGTTTAGTGATTAGAATAATCAGTAAGACCCTACACGTTATGGATTCAATAGTAAAAATGTTTTGTTGAGATTTGGGTACCGCTTAATGCACGAAGCGTATCTAATGAAAATACATTATCCGGTTTTATTAAACAGATGACCGGCTAGTTGTTTAAAAAATAGTGTTCAACGTTTTACGATCGTGTATTATTTCACAATTTGAACCCGCAGCGCAGTATTCAACGTCGACGCAAGCATTCAAATGCTAAACCATTATGGCACCCATGCATTTGAACAAATTGCAGTTTTAGGTGGCTTTTATGGCTAAAATAGCTGATCCAGAAATCAAAGCAAGAACTACACAATCGCCATTAATCATACATTTAAGCTTAGGTATGCAGATTCATATTTATTTTATACTAGAGGACGCCCGCAGCTACGCCCGCACATTTAGTTAATTTGCCCGATCCCGTGGGAATATCGGGAAATCCCTTCTTAGTGCACCACTACGGTCCCCAAGGAGCATACATGCCAAATTTCAGCTTCCTGCGCCCAATAATTTCGGCTGTAGCGTGTCTGTCAGTCAGTCAGTAACGCAAGGATTTTATATATTAAGATAATACCATTAATAATCCCAATAGTATTTCAAATACTACACAAATCAGATTAATCTTCACTATGACACCGCAACTATCGAAGTGGTACAAGTTACGAATCATTACCAAGCACTAGACTCAAACTAAAATCTATCATAATTACACCGATGTCATTAGTCGCAGCACAGCTCTCACTAAGATTAGGGAGTTTATAATTATAGTGATATAGAGTAAGTGACTTTTCACACGTACCGGTTGCCGGGTAGCCGGTGCCGGGTACCCGGCGGCGCAGTGTATGGCCATGTACTTACTTTATCTTTCACACGTACTGGCGTTATTTGCCGGGCAAGCGGTCGCCGCGTGTGCACCGGATCCACCACTGTGCATCCGGTTGGCGCCTACTGGTTAGCCGGCGACCGGACGCGTAGTACTGTATGGAAGACGCAGCATGCTTTCGCCCAAGTACAATCACAGGGAGAGCACGCGCATGTCGTTTATTCTCATACCCTCGTATCGTCCTATTATAGTATTAAAAGTGTAAAATGGAGATAGATATTGAATTACTGATAACTTTAGTGGAAGCTAGACCGGTTTTATGGGATAAAACTTGTCCAGAATATAAAGATAAAAATAAAAACAAAAAAGGCTTTGAGAGAAGTACGTGTATTATTAAAAAACAACTTTGTAGAATTAGATGACAATGAAAAAAACGCATTTGGTAAGTCAGTAATTAATTTTATTTTATTTCCTAGTTTACATAATGTAAAGTATAGACATCTCGTCATATTTATTATCTGTGCTACAAAGCACTCTACATTGTCTATGCCAATGCTATGGCCGCCGTGTACCAATCAAGGAGCAATAGGGAAGATTACTGCCAAGTTAAACCACCAGATGGCGGTATCACCGACTACAGTAAACAATGAATTTTGGCAAGTATGACATTTGAGTGACAACTTGACAACTCGTAAAGACTTCAAACTTTGGATGCGCGATCTCATTATCTCATCTCAAACAAGTCACTAAAACAGAAACATTAAACCATTTTTATTGTTATTGATAATTACATATATGAGAAATGTTTTGGGTATGTAAATAAGTATAGACATATTGTTGTCTTGTTGATGACAATATTTGAAAAGCGCGCTACGCAAGTTTGTTTACTGTAGTTGCTTGTGCTGCCATCTGCGTCGAGCTTTGCGTAATGTTCCCTATTACTAATTTTAACAGACTTCATAAAAGGAGGAGGTTATCAATTCGACGGTGTTTTTTTGTGTGTTTGTTAGTGGTTTTTCAAACTAAAATGTAATTGGTTAAAAGAGGATATTGACATAGGAAAGTACGTGAAAAACCTGTCTTCACCTTTTAGTAGCTCTGGAAATAAGGTGTAAAATGCTCCACATTGTTCATGTCGGATGTACCCAATATTTTCTTGACTTTCTTTTCTGGCAGCGGTATCTTCTGTACGCAGTAAAAAATCCACATTGCAATTATTTGTTCACGTTCAATTTTTAGAAATGAGTGAAAATTAAATTATGTATGCATAGTCACTACGCGACTGTACTCGCGTCGATAGTAATGGCGCTACTGGATATAAAATCGGCTCGTGTGAAAGCTAAATGTGATACCGGACAGTCGCTAGTCGGCGCTGGCTACCCGGCAACCGGTAGGTACGCGTGAAAAGGCACTAAGAGTTGGGTTTTGATCTGTAATTGTACCACTACTTAATGATAAAGAAGTAAAACTTCCGATGTTTACAAACGAGAGTTTTAGTATAATAATTATGGGTATGTTGGTATTTTTATTATTTAAAAAAACACCTTTAAAAGATAGATATATATTTTTACCATAGTACAAATATTTGTGTTTACTAGTTAGTGACTTGATTAATTACATATGTTATAAACATATGTACTAACATATGGTATCAGACCTACAACAACCATGCAGAGGGTACCAGGTTCGAATCCACGACGCGCAACACTGACTTTTCGGAACTATGTGCCTCCGAGAGCACATTCAGTACGTATGAACTTAACGCATTATCCTAGAATCGGGACGATTGTAGTAGTGATACGACGTATCCTGCCATATCAGTAGCGAAATATACGCGACACAGCAACATAACTGCTCTAACACACAGAATTGTCTATAATGCCCTCTCTTTCCCGCGAAGTGGTATTGCGCCTTCGGCTATATTATAAGGGCCATAATCTTAACATTGTAAACACAGTAGCTGCCTTTGATCAATTTGAGTCGTGAGATAATTTGAATTTATAGCAAAACTCGAACCAAGATGGCCGAATTTCACCGCCAAAAAGAAGAAAATTATCCTAATGTCGTTTTAAATTGCAAACTCATCGAATTTAAAACAGATCGTGTTGACACGAAAAAGTTATTCGATTATATTCAATGAAGAATTTAGGGGAAATATGGATTTACTTTTATTCAAAATTTAGGTACGGTACGGTACGTTTGCGGTTTGGCGAATGTTAAGTACTTTTTCTTTTGCATGTTTAAGATTATAGAAACTCTTATTGCGTTTGGCACGCACCAATGACTTTTCGGAGTTAAGTTCGTATTAAATTGTTAAGTAATTATCGCTTGCTTATCGGTGAAGGAAAACATCGTGAGGAAACCTCTGAGTCTGAGTCTGAGAATTCTCCATAATGTTCTCGAAAGACATGTGAAGTCTGCCAACCCGCACTTGGCCAGCGTGGTGGACTATGGCCTTACCCTTCTCATAGTGAGAAGAGGCCCGTGCCCAGTAGTGGGACAGTATAAAGGGCTGATGATACATATATATATATATTGCGTTTGGCGATAATCACTACATAGTATAAAACAAAGTCTGTCTGTCTGTCTCTATGCATGCTTAAATCTTAAAATCTACGCAACGGATTCGAATGCGGTTTTTTTAAAGATAAAATTATTTAAGAGAAAGGTTTATATGTATAATTGACGCGGGCGAAGCCGCTGGCGACATCTAGTTGAATTATAAATACATCCTGAACAATATGCAGTGAATTTATTAATAATCAGCTTACGTAAGTATATTATGATCTACATAATTAGCTAAGTAGTACTTCTCCCCTTTTTTCTCTCTGCCTCACAAAAGGCTATGAAACACCCTCTATAACTTTACATCATCATGTCAGCCTTGAGGCGTCCACTGCTGGACATAGGCCTCAACACGATCTTGAAGCTCCACGCATCCAACCGCTTCGCGCAATCTTAACCAAATCGTCGATCCACCTAGTGGGAGGCCTACCCCTGCTGCGTCGTACGGTACGTGGTCGCCACTCCAGAACCCTACTGTGTGTGTAATAATTGATAGGTAAATAAACTCAGTGACTAACCCTTTTTTTCTGTGTCGAGTATTAAGGAATCACTTATATCTGATTCTTCAGTCTAACATTCCTGAATGACCATAGTTTACAATCAACCCACAATTCACTCTACATTATTTATGGGAGCTTTTCACAAACCTAAACGCCATAACAGTAGTCTATTCTAGATCTTAAGCTATAGACACTATTATCTTATACAGTCAGTAATACTCTAAAGTTGTAAAGTATAACCTCCCAAAGCAACTTTACGATTCGCTTGAAGAGTTTTATTCAAATTTTAATGTTCCTTGAAGCTTATCTTATACGTGAGGATATAAAGTGAGTCATGTGTGTTTTATATACCTAGCTGTTTATGGTCCTCATTTAGTCTAGAGAGACATCTTATGTTGCATCCACACCGCAGTTAGGTATGTTCCGTTCGCAAGTATTAGATACACGGCAACATTTAGCGACTTATATCACCTTTAGCAACAATTTGTGGAGTTACACTGACTGATTTTGCTTTAAAAATGTGTGCTCTAGACGCAATGATAGGTATTACTAGTAAAAAGGTGTCTAGGCGGCGTGTATTCTGAAAACTATAAAATTGTAGCACACACTTGTGCAGACAACGGCGTTTTGATTCAATAAACATTACAATAGAACAGCACCGTGGATGGCACAATCCATACTAATGGGGGATCTCGAAATTTAACCCAACAAAAAGTAACTACGGTATGGATACACCATTAGCAACCTATCAAGAGTACTTACTTCAAAAATAATATATGATGAGGTTATAATGACATCTTGGGATAGATGACATAAGGCTGTCTGATCGCTAACTAGGGAAAGTTCTGTGAAGGTAGAGTACCAAGTATAAAAATAATTTAAGGCCCTTCTCTCACGAAGCGACTCTCACTCAAGCGATTTGTGTTTTGTACCCGTATCGTACGCGTCGCTTGTGAGTAGCCGCCATACATATTCAGCTAATTTCGCACACGACGAGACGCTTCGACGACGCGTTTGATATCAGTCGCACGCTACCGTCTTGCTGGTCGCACGCAACCCGAGTCGTATATGCGTTGCATTACAAAATGGCGTCGCAACAAACTTTTAATATTATTTTTGTGCAGGAGGAAGAAAATTATCCATGTTTGTATAATTATAAGCTGCCAGAGTACGTAAGAAAAGATGTTACAGAAAAGGCGTGGATTGAAATTTAGAAAAAAAATATAATAATAAAAAAATATAACAGGTCATTTATAGGTAGGTATACATTAAATTTATAGGTACACAATAATTATATTGCCAAGGAAGCGAAGCATGTGGGGTTATTAGATAGTTGGCAAGATAATTTCTCAGATTTAGATTCAAATAATATGACTCTATTGACATTCTATAAAATGACGAGACTCGTCTATACATTTGATATTTTTTCGATGTACGGATGCACCCAGAATCTTCTTTTATATTTTCATTTATTCTTGTAATATAAATACAGACGAAAATTGTCTTCATCGCTAGAGTCACTAGACATATTCGTACGAATGTTGTTCTTCAAATGATAAAATATAGTCTCATTAGCGTAGCATCGTGTGCGGTAACGAGCAGCATACCAGTAGGCGATCATGGTTTGTATCTCAGTCCCGTAGCATTTGAATAGCTTCGTGAGAGAAGGGCCTTATAGTATTTCTTACGTTTTTTTTTCTTTCTTTTCCATTTTTATTGTTCTTTCATATCCGTAGATGTGCACTGCATTTAACTTTGGAATAATCTTCACAATAACATTACAGAATATTAAATATAACTAAATACATTACTAACTTAAATAATCATAATTTCTAAGAATATATATGTACATAAAGCTAAAAATAAAAAGTGAAAATACAGTGGTAAAGGTGTGCATTTATTAGCTGTATGATTAGTATGTTATAAATGTTATTTTATCAGGACGATAAAAGTTACCTACATACTAAGAAAAAAAATACTTATATGAAAACGTCCCTAATTTGGAATGCCGTTATATTTTTAAGACCAAGCATCAACAAAATTATCTTATTTTTTGTAGAGGAAGGTACCACTAATAGAATACGTCCCTGAGTTATTAATAACTACGAATGTTCCCAACCTGAATATAAGTAGGGTTCGACAGTGACATTAGACCTCTACCGACAATTAGGTATTGAGATGAACAACATCTCAATACTTAATTGTCCATAGACTCTACAGAAGCAATCATTGTGCAAGGTCTTCCTTTGTAGTAGTCATGACTACGCTTTCATCAGCAAATTGTACAAGAATGCTGTACTCACCATTCATGTTATGTATGCATAAATGAATACCTATATTTTTGTAGGTAGTAGAGCCTTGCTGATTTCAGCATGAATGGGCCGGCTCGACTGGGGAAGTACCACCCTCTCACAGAAAATCGACGTCAAGTAATAGTACCTAAACTGTTGCGTTTCGTTCGGTGAGTGAGAGTGCCGTAGGTCCTATTCCCCATTCCTTCTCCCTCATCCCACTCCTTTACCATAAAAAGATATATATCGACTATTTCTCTCTTTCATTGTCTGTACGGCGCTAACATGTACAGTCAGCGCCAAAAGTTTATGCACATTTTAAAATATTTGCTGAGTCTTTTATGAACTAATACTGTCTTAATAATTATTCTCGATTTATAAATTATAATTCAGGTAAGTTTTCTTCACTACTACAAATCCTACAAGATACTAAGAATAATAATTATTTGGGCAGATGAAACGATTCAAAATTACGTAATGTATGTTTATCGTCTTATGTTGCTAACTGTACCTTCCAAGTTTAACACTATGTTAAACCAGTAAGAACCAAACTACTGTTCTCTATGTAAGACAATCTTATCCGATAACTTTGCTCGCTTCGAGTAAGTTTTCTCATATCTGGAATATAGTCTCGCGATCGGAAACCGTTGTTTCAAAGAATTTAAACTTTACACGATGAACAAAAACGTACAAAACAGAGGCAGTAAAACTTTTAATAAAGACACCCACAAGTAGGATAAGAGCATAACATATCAATAAATATGAACACCTCTGGCAATTTTTTACACCCATAATGCATAATATGAAAGCGAGTTATGGAAGCATTGCGCTATAGAAATGGGTAAAACAATCAGGGGCCCAATTCTCCTAAATAAATACAGTTTCGATATAATGCCAGTATCTTACTTACGTCACAAAAACCGTATTATTCTAAATTATCTGATTTGAATGAAATAGTAACGGGATCGCAATTGAAACAAGTGTCAAAATATGTGTCGATGACGAACTGCTTATTTCAAACTAGCTTTTGCCCGCCGCTTCGCGCGCGTTAAATTCGGGGTAACACAAATCTACTTTCAGTCACAAGTTGTGTAAAGGCACTCCTGATTATTCTAAAGACTTCAGAAACTCTATAGGGTACAAAGTAACTCCGACAGTATCCATGACATTATCTACCGTTATCTTCCGAAAGGCACATAGTAACATCACCTTGCATACAGTCAAATGTCAAAGCCATGTTCACATGTACATACATGTTGAACATGTATTAATGTTCAGTATATCCCTATAAACATTTTCGCATTTTTTATATTAGTAGAGAAAATCGTTTCAGCTTATTACATAGGTAATGATTAGTTTATATATGCGAACAATTTAATCAACGTGCACAATATGACTTTATGTATGACGTGACAGTACTGACAGATATGCCATGGCACATGCGCAGCACTCAATTATTAGCACATGCGTTTATACTTCCAAGAGGTAGGTAAATTTGTGCCGTACAAACTTCTACCCTCCCTACAATCCCTCCCAGTTTAATTTTTGCAACTTATGGTAACCTATGTCCGTCTCCATGGTCCAATATATCTCTATATTAAATTTCAACAAAAGCGGTTCAGCCGTTTTAGCGTGAAAGCGGAACATACATACATACACACACACTTTCGAATTTATAATATTAGTAGGGATTATACGATAATCACATTAGGTTATCAGAATACCGCTTCTGAGTACATTCAAAATATATAGTTTGAATGTCATATAAAAATAAGAAAATTAAGCCTCTGAAGGCTACCTCCTCTTGCCTAAATTGTCGCTACATGCCTAAGATACGCTATCTCTATCTAATCCAAATTGAATGATGGGGTTTATCACACAAAGATATAACCGGGGCAGGAACTGAACCCACGTCCCTCAGCATTGCAGACTAACTGCTATAAGCCAGATTTCTAATTTTATTAATCTGGCTTATACTTGATTGTAAAAAATCGAGCATACTGATACTTTTTGAAGCAACCTATAGGTTGCTTCAAAAAGTATCTTCGAATTATAACAAAACCAAGAAGGACCAGACAGGGAAATATAAAAAAAATCTTGATTTATATCACTTATCCTAACTGACATATTATTTTAGTATATACCCTTTCACTGCCTCCGTAGTCCAGTGGATAGCGTATGCGACTGCTTAACGGAGTTCCCGGGTCGAGCAAAAGTGTTACTTTTTTTTTCTGAATTCTCAGTAGCAGCACGGACTCTGGTGATGTGCCCGGTAACGGCAATAGGCTCGACCCCTATTGCGTGGGACCTAAAAAAAATTCATGGCGAAATGTGGGTGAAATATTACACCTCTGCCTACCCCTTCGGGACGTAAGGCGATAAAGGCGTGAGTATATAAAACAAAAATTAAAAAATACCCTTTGAAGCAAGAAGCATGATCTTCTTTTTTTAAGAGAACCCTCGCACTGGGAAATTTCTGTGACAAAGGGAATTTAAAAACATTCAATCAATGAACACAAATAACACCCAGACTGGAAACAAACATTTGTGAATCACATTAAGTGTTCTCTTGTATGGGAATCGTAATCACAACACATGGCGTAGACCTTGCCTTGACCTTTTTATAACGTAGTATCATTAAAGATAGCTTTTATTAAACTCAAAGTCAAAGTCAAAGTCAAAATCATTTATTCAGCTAGGTCACAAGGTGACGCTTATAAACGTAATTTTTTTTAAATAAATGACTTAATGCTTCTACATTTGCAGTAATCGTTCTCCCCTAAGAGGGTAAGTTAGCGCTTTATAATGGGTGAAGCCGCGGGTAATAAATCGTAAGTAACATAAACTTATTACAAAGTCAGGGTATCGACCGACAAAAAGTTGTCTATGATTTATTGTGGTCTAACCCTAGGTCAACTTAGTTAGACAATAAACTATTAGATTACCACACAAACTATCTAGTTTATGTGGTAGTATAGTTATTTTTAGGCAACGATACGCTAGTGGAGAGGCCAACAGACGCTTCGCAGAGGCCCATCTTTCCAAATACAAAAAAAAACCGTTAATAAAACACAGTTCTCTGGTACCAAAAATAAAAAATACTTGCGCCCAGTAGGTTTGACCCACCTCCGTTTTTTTAAGTTGTTTGAAAAAAGTATAGCAGCGCTTTCCAGCTACACATTTTTAACGAAACATGGCAGTCACTTTATTTCAGATTTTTCGAGGTAAAACGAAGTCCATATTTTTTACCTCGAAAATACTACATTGGAGAAAAATTGGTTTACCGGTAAACCGTTTATCCGATAAAATGCTGAAAATATGTGACTTATATCAAAACGACTATGTGCTTATTCCCGTAAATATTGTTAAAAATACCACCATTGTCTTAACAGAGTTATCCCTGCTGTATCTGCTCATAAATTGTTTTTCAAGACTTCATATTTTTTATTAAGGCGCTTACAACCGCTATTGAGTTGAGCTGTTGCTGTCACTGTCGGATTGTATACATAAGAAAGAGAAGCGCGACGACGACGGAACGTTCAGAACTTTTTACAAATCATAAAATAAAATTATTACAGAAAATATATTGATTGGAAAAAAAAACAGTATTTCGTTAGTATGTTGCTTATTGAATAATTTGTCAAAAAATTAGAATGATTGTATGTATTTTAATATGGTTTTTATTCCTTAAAATATTTTTTAGAGCTATCCTTGTGATTTTTTCTATCGATTAAAATTGGTTGTATTATGTTTTCAACACACTACTTAACTAGATTATATCCCGAAGAATATCATATATTTTTCTGATTGTGTTAACTGCATTGAATCATGTACTTTAAAGCATTATAAAACTCGCGTTTAGCTCTTGTAGTCCCCTTAATTGGCGACAAAATATGCTTACTTCAATTATGGTGGCAAAGAAATTATTATAGAGCCAGGACAAGTAGGACGAAAATAGAAAGAAAAAAAGCTATGTGACATTGTGCTACGATCCTCTATGTGTAACAAGCATTATTAGAATGCTTGTAAACTTGATACCTATTATTAAAGCAATAAATATTTTTCTATACTACGTGTTTAGTCAAATAAACGACTTAAAATATTACAGTACATACAGCGTTTACATATAACTACATACATACATAGACTCATGCCTGTTTCCCGGAGGGGTAGGCAGATACTACGGAACGTCATTTGCAACGATCCTGACATATATCCCTTGCTTCATTCACTCCCATCAGATTCCTCCTGCAAGCTCTTTTGTTCAGGGTACTTCTAACCTATCCTGTTTTTAGGATTTTCAATATACTCAAGGGTCCTGACTTCCGACAGCGACTGTCAAATCTAATATCTAGGACCTAGGACCAAGAATCAAATGGACTCGACATTTGCGTATACCCGTAAAGGACGGATATAGAGTACATCCCGAGTTGGTGTTACCAGATGTTGTAAATGTTTACCCTACAATTTTACGAAGTACATATTAACTTTTAAGTAACATTGTATCAAACCTGAATCGCGTTGAATTGAATTCCATCCATAAGGTGTGCGATAAGTATTTTTAATATTATTATTAATATTATTATGTATGACAAAAATGTCGAATAGGAGGGACTGGCTTCACTCGCCAAATAAACACGAGGCTCAGAGTTATATATCTTTTATTATATTATTTCACACTCAAAGGAGAATACCAAATACGGCCTGTAGCGGCCAGAAAGTTGTGAATCGTTGAAATTAAACATATATTTTTTTAAATTTATACATCGTTTTCGTTTCTTGATAGAGCGTCGGTAAAAGATTTTAGTTTTTAAAGATTATTATTTGGAATAGGCTATGGTAATAGCGGATGAATGTCTTATGTTGCCAGCATTAAATGATGAAAATGATGTATGGTAGGCAGAAATTGATTTAAGAAAATAAGATTTTTATTATTATATTAGAAAACAATATCTTTTATTTACCTTATAAATATATTTGTAAAAAGAATCAAGAAATATATAATTTATTATATATTCCATAATTATTAATCGGTCAAAATCGTTTTGTTTTTAATCGTTAGTATAAATATTTTTCAAACCATTTGCAACACATTTTTTATCTGTTATGTCATTCGCGTTGCTACTGCGCATCGTCAATATTTTGCTCTGATTTATTGCTGTTTTCGTACGGTTTTAATTGTAATGTAATTGAATATAAATTCAATAATAATGATCACTTCCTTCTACCCATGCTAAGAATATGCAGCGGTGTTTGTGATTGTGGTTAGTTTTTTTGGACGAGTATAGTACGAGGTTCCCTAGTACACAGGTGATTATTCATTATTATTGGCCTCTTTTTATGTAGTTTTTGTTCTACATGACATAAAGACATACCTTTATTTACATAGAGGTATTATATTTATGTTAAAATCACTTTTGAGGTCTATTTAGTTGTGGAATAATTTCCATTTTAAATATCTCGTATCTTATTTCCACCAAAAGTTATTTAAAAATAAATTATACAGGGTAATAGAGTAGTCATTTATCTTCAAAACACACATGGTTTCGTGTTTGTCCTTGCCAGGCCCATACTGTATGGCCAAATGGTACATCTCCTTTACTGTCCTTTGAACAAAATTAATTTTGTGTACAAATTTCTTATTTTCTCTCCTTTATCACACAAAGGTTTTGTGGCATAATGAATACGCACATTCAAATACTTTTTACAAACAGCTTTAATCAAAAGCGAATAATGGTTAAAATGGTTGGTTTTCCTAAAACACTTTTGTTCAAAGTGTTTAGAGTATACTCTTGCATATTTATTCGGATCCCAGTTTTCTCGTCCTGTTGCAAGTATCCACAATAGTCGGATAGTGCAGTCCTTTGGGAATCTATAAACAAATAATTTCATTACTACAAAGAATCGGAAAACAAATTAAAATAAATAATTAATCTTAGGTTCATATGAAATTAAATAACGGCAAATTACCCAAAATTTGGGTAATTTCCCAAACACTTCTGTGGTATCCCTAAAAAACATTTAACGCTGTAAAATCAAAAAGTATCGATGACGTTTGGTTAGCTCAACATTCAACGACCTATTGAATTCGATTGTGTAATACTAACATCGCGGTGATAATAAAATAGCCTTTTTTTGGTTTATTGATGTAATTTAGACATGTTTCCTTATGTAATAATACGCTATTTGTATCATTCTATCAATATTTGCATATATAAATAGATATTATAACTAAAATATCGTACTTACAAATGAAAGGTGATGTTCTCACATTGCCGCTCACTACGGCTTTTACAGCCTAAAATGTAACAAATTACCATAATAAATCTGATCCAATGATATTTTCACTAAGCATTCACAATAATAACAATAATAACACAATATTTCGCGGATATTATCGAGAGCTCAACAGTTTGTTGGTCACAATATTCAGTTGTGACTCTTGTGACCAACAAAAAAAACGAAAACTCTGACAAAGACAAAAAATGCTATCTTTGTCTCTTTTACTCTTATGTATTTCTGTATGTCATTATCTCGGTCTGTCACGGTATTATTATTTGCTTGTCAAATCCATAGAGATACATCATCCTAGTCTAGGACCGACGCGACGACTTGACGTGCTCTTCAAAGTACACTACGGCCGACGAATCATGGCGGGTCTGAAGCTAGCCTTTGCGAATTACCGCGCATGTATACTCGTGTAGAAAACTGTTATTGCCAGACTTTGTATAATTTATATACAGTCAAGTAGTATTTTATTATGAATGCACCTCACCTGACAATAGTGGCAGATATTTTAACCGGAACATACACAATATTAAACTAAGGTCTACAAACAGTACTGGATACGATGGTGTATCAACTAGGATACTGAAAACCGTGTCTAATAAAATATCAAATCCAATGAGCCACATAATTTTCGGTATTATGCAGGGAGTAGTTCCCAAGGAATTAAAAAGGACCATAATAAAACGGCTCTTTAAGAAACATGATAAACATAGTATGACTCGTTACAGACCTATAGCATTGATTCCAGTCATATCAAAAATATTTTAGAACGTTATCCATAAGCCTGTTGAACAATCGGAAACAAAAGAAATACTGTAATAGAAAGTTTTTTTTTTTAAATTGCATTGACATAGATCGAACGGATTCTTCTTTAGGTAGACACATCTTTCAAGCCGCAATCAAGAATGCGCGCGTGTTGTATTCCAAATAAGTAGGTATTTGGAACATGGTATGCACCCATGAATCATTACCCAAAGATATATGTTTTATATATTTGCATTATGATAAAAGTTTTATGACTAAAGTTGTAGAGAATTTTATTTGCAACAAAAATCTTGTTTACATATTCTTTGTGCGGCCAATAGTTTACCAGATAATCAAGAAAACTATCTACATCTGCACTCTTTCCAAAATGGCGGCCTAGGGACAAAAGGTACGTCCCCATAAATTTAAATCAAGCTTTACAATAGCCCTTCCCACACATCTGCAAAATAAAATTGCATCATCTGATAAATGCAACCCCAAATGTAACTTTTCAATGGACTATAAATACTTTTGTCATCGTCTGTACTCAAGACAGAGATAGTAAAACGAATACTAAGGTTTGACAGAGACACATTATATCGCACCGAAAACTTCAAAAGTAAAAAAGATATGTCCAATGTATGTGTTTGACGCTCAATTTAATCGATTTTTATTGATATCGATTAAAATTAATTAGAAAAATATACGTGTATTCAATTACATAATATAAAGATTGAAAATGTGTTCCAACTCTTTTCATTTATGTCATCGTTAATAGATAACTGATATAAGTAAATCTGGTCTTTAAACCGAGAAAATAAATTTTATTAGATTTGTTTTTTTACTAAAAACAAAATTTCACTATATTGTTTGGTTTAATTAGTCTATTTCATTTTATATCTTATAGTACTTTTATTATTATAACAAAAATAAAGTAATTCAAAATCAATTATAAAACTAATCGATCAATTTTTGATTAATTAAACTATTAATTTGTATTTACATAACGTGCATCACTGGCCTAGACTACCGCCCCGCGCACCTCGCTTCTTGCCACCGCGTTGTTTCTAAAAAGGATTACTGCGCCGCCTTTTGCGTGAACTTCAGACTCGCCATCGTTAAACGGCCGTACTGTATGAGGTAAGCGACAAGTATATGCAGAGAAGTCTATTGGCCACTAGGCTATCGCTGCCCCTCGAAAGAGTATTCCAAGACCAATGTCTAGGATTTGCCTGAATATAAGACTGTGGCATATATTTATAATTATGTAAGGGTACTCTATAAGTAACTAGAGGATGCTCGCAGCTGTGCACGCACATTTGATTTCAATCTATCCGATTTTCTCGATCCAGTGGGAATTTCGGGAAATCTTTCCTTAGTGCAGTCCGCCTTGGTCTCCAAGGAACATACATACCAAGCTACAGCTTCTTGCGCGTTGTCAGTCAGAGCGTTACGCAAGAATTTTACATATACAGATACCTACTTAGATGAAACAGATTTTGTATGGAACACAAAGCCACACGGAATAATTATGTTAATTGAATTATTTGCACCCGCTCCGACCCGAGATTACACCCAAGATACATCTAACTTTGACATGCCCTTAGCTAGTCACAAGGATAATTATGATATTAACGCCAAGAAGTTATATTTAGGTTAACCCTGAAATTATTTTAAGTACGAATATATGCTAGAAATATTTCAAAAGGTCCAAAGCTTGCAAAGGGTAGAATTTTAATTAGTTTCAGTAGGAGCAAATAATTTTGTCGTATTTATGATAGATATGTCTCTTGAGCAGTCAGAAACTGTAATTAGATTATACTTACTATATATTTAGGGATTATTTTAACAACCACGATGTTTAAAAATGCTCTTAAAATGTGTGTTTCAAGAAAATATCGGCTTTTACTATAGAACACAAAATTATATTTACATCTACATTATCAAGAAGATAATGCGTAACACTGAGTCTAGTGAACGATGATGGACGTCTGTTAAAGATGAGTGCCATTATTACAATTATAGCGTGACTTGAAAATCTTTTAATTTTCTTCTCATATTATTACACTAGACTCCACCTGCGTAAATTATACACAAACTTCCTCAGGACTACACTATTTATTGTAGAAAGCCGTACAAAAATCCATTAGGTATTTTTTGAGTTTATCTCGTTCATGTATGGTTGGAAGGGTATGAAATGGATTGCTTCATCACCATCAACATCATTATTATCAGCTTGCCGTAATCCACTGCTGTGTGATATTATTATAGGCCCCTGCAATGGCATGCCACTGAGCCCGAATTTCGGCTCTTCGTGTCCAGCCGTTGCCAGCCACTTTGCATACATCGTCACTCCACCTAGCCAGAGGGCGTTAATAGATTGCTTAGGTTGGCATAACTTTGTAACCTACCAAAGCCATCCATTAACGATACAACCAAACCATCAACACATTAAATTATGTGTTTACTCTTTACAGATGAAACATACTAGAGGGTGCAATGCCACAGAATACTTTATAACATCCTGCCAAAAGCGAGCCTATCCTCCACATCTTTTTAAAGATAAAACAGAGGTCGGCTAAAATAATCATGAATGTCATGTATTCAAATATTAACGTATCACTGACCGTGTACGACGGGTACTAAAACAATCTATTAATTATTTACTGAGAAACAGCGAGTGTACACTCAATTCGGTATTACTTTCGATCGACGTTTACTGCTTCAGTAAATAATATAGTATACCTACTATCTGTTTTCTCGGATCGTGCCAAGACTGTATAGAATGCTAGACAAAAAACTCGGCCTTCCTCCATCCAAGCTGTCAAATTCTTTGGCTGAGGTAACAGAAGATGTTACAATAATGAAACAGTCACTGACTTAAGATATTACCTACTTATATGCGTGCATCTTACAGTGCCACTCCTAAGCTGGACCAAATTTCCAGCCCCGTTTGGCTACTAGGTACTAGAAATAAATGCGGAGAACATAAAAATGTACATAATGTGAACATAGAAGCTTTACAGGTATCAATAATACTTATCGTAGAACGTGCACTATGTTAAGTAGTCAAACTTCTGTATGTATTTCTCTCAAGCTCACAATCATTATTAGGTTTACAAATAATTCAAAGACACGTTGTCATTGAGACACGTTAAAGTAATATTGATGAATAGCCAGTATTACAATACTTGGTATACAAACAAACACAGCTGTTCACGTTCACACTAAGTTCTATGTATACTTAAACGTAATCCAAAGTACTAAAATTACCATGCATATTGCAAATTTTGTCGGCCGGCATACTTAGTAGGTAGGTAAAGCGTAAGCGTTTCTGTTAGTAGGTAGGTAAATCATAAACTAGAAAAGTATTTATAGTAAGTTTCCTCCTAACAGAATTGATGGATTTAATAATAATACATTCGCACAGGAATAGTCGATCATGTTTAAGGGAATCTTAATATATAAAATCCTTGCGGTACTGACTGACTGACAGACACGCTACAGGCGAAACTATTGGGCGCAGGAAGCTGAAATTTGGCATGTATGTTCCTTGGGGACCGTAGGGGTGCACTAAGAAGGGATTTCCCGAAATTCCCACGGGATCGGCCAAAACGGGTAAATTAAAAAAAAATGCAGGCGTAGCTGCTGGCGTCCTCTAGTAATTAATATGAACTATGAACTTTAATGTTGTTACAATTCTATGAGTATTCTATTCTATGAACAATGTAAAAAACTATGTACGTACTCGCCACGGAGGCGTACGAACCATTTTCATACTAATTGACAACCCGATTCACCAGACAGAGCATAGGAGTTCCGTATATTACAGACTGCCTATCATCATCGCCCCAGTATATAAATTGTCCCACTGGGCACGGGCCTCTTCACACTATGAGAAGGGTAAGACCACCACGCTGACAAAGTGTGGGTTGGCAGCCTTCACACTTCTTCGAGAACATTATGGAGAACTCTCAGTCATGCAGATTTCCTCACGATGTTTTCCTTCACCGCTTAGCAAGCCATAATTAACAATTTAATATACACATAACTTCAAAAAGTCATTGGTGTGGTGGATTCGAACCCAAGACCCTCTGCGTAGCAGATTGTCAGTCTCTCTACTAAGCGATCGCTTTTTAATGTTCTTTTTAAAAGACAATTGCCACATATGAATATGTCACGGGGGACTTCACAAACATGTAACCAACGGACACAATGAACACCGAGACTCGAAACAACAATTTATAGATCACACAAATTATTGTCTCGTATGGGAATCGAACCTACAACACTTGGCACAGGCGAGGCGACTGCTTAACCCACTACGCCACGTGCATCGACCAATAGAAAATCTGTAGACTGTAGAGCCTCAATCCTCTGTGTGCAATATGAATTAAAATTAATAAACCTATGTACAACCGTTCGCTCTCTCGCAGATGACGTCGAGCTTTGCTAGGGGCGATCCCCTGGCTGGAGGATTAATGATCGCAGTGTGAATTGTTTGAGGGGGACTGTCCATCGGTTCGATATAATCCGTTTTAGAGTGGACGCAATATGGCGGTGTAAGGCATTTATAGTTGGCTTGAACGGGAGCTATTTTGACTAGTATTTTGGCTGCTTGGTGCTGTTATGTAAGTTGGATGTATATGAGGTGTCTCGACAAAATAATTACATACATACATACATAGACTCACGCTTGTTTCCCCGAAGGGGTAGGCAGAGGCATATTAAACGCCCACTTTTCGCCAGTGTTATCCTACGTAATAGGTGGCGAGCCTATTGCCGCTTATCGGGATATTTTGTTTGCCAGAGCCTCGTCCGTTGATCGGCAGGTGCACCACTTGCAGGTGAGGTTGGCTTTGGACCCTAAGTTCTTGGTGGGAACCCTATGCACCCTTAAAAATAATTATAAAATTAAAATACACTGAATTTACTAAGAAATAAAGTATATTAACTGGTTAACTAAACTAATAGTTAAAACTAAGGTGCGAGAACGCGACGGCTACTTATGGTAAGCAATCGCGAACTCTATGATAATGGTGAGACACGCGGCGCGGATGACGGCCTATAGTAATCTGAAGAATAATATTTTACAATGTTATAAGAAATCTTGCAGTCAGTCATCATTATGTGCGTAAATGCTGACTGTGTGCGCTTGCCTTTTAGTGCAAACGTACAAAATTCACTGTACTCAATACAGGATGCTTATGCTTAAGGACCAAAGTGTTTACTTGGTTACGAGTAGCAATTTACATACATACATAGACTCACGCCTGTTTCCCGGAGGGGTAGGCAGAGACTACGGAACGCCATTTGCAACGATCCTGACATATCTCTCTTACTTCACTCACTACCATCAAATTTCTCATGAATGCTCTTCGGTTAAGGATAATTCTGTCCTTTTTTTAGGATGTCTCCAATCCGATCAAAGAACGTCCGTCTAGGTATTCCCCTTCCTCCTGTCCCATTCACACTTGACTTATATAACTTCTTGGTCAGTCTTTCGTCATCCATCCTCTCCGTGTGTCCAGACCATCTTAGCATACCTTTCTCAATAGTTGTTACCACATCTTCTAGCAATTTAATACGCACTTAACTCCTAAACGGGTATGGTGCGCGCAGTGTGTTGAACTCAAACCCTCTGCGTGACAGTCTATTAGTCTATTCACCAGGCTATCGCTGCTTTATGCTAGTTAAAGCCAATAGGGATGGTATTCAATTACGCGTGCAATACGGATTACCAAACAGCAGACTGTGCCAAATGACAAGCAAAATTATTTATTTATCGTAAAAATATAATAGATAAACTAACTCTATCTGCTACATTATATTATTCATCATCATCCCGCGATATGCTGGTTTCCAATAAGTTCTTCTTTCTAGTCTAATTCTTAAGGTGATTTTCCACCAGAGTGGCGAGACGAGACTACTTTACTTTCTCTTCTCGCGAATTGAAATCGCACTGACCCTTTTCCACAAAAAATTACCATCGCGAGCTCGCGCGTGAC
Organism: Euclidia mi; assembly: GCA_944739405.2. Lineage (NCBI taxonomy): Eukaryota > Metazoa > Arthropoda > Insecta > Lepidoptera > Erebidae > Euclidia > Euclidia mi. Next base: position 14,316,484 of record OX123205.2, on the reverse strand, counting down.
CGCCGCGCCGCCCGTAGGCTTCATTAGGTAAAGATATAGGTACAGTGCTGTTTGAGTTCGTCTTGCAATACACACGCAATTTCTATCGCGAGAAGAGTGTTTCTGTTGCAAAGTTAATTATACTCATGTCGGAAGCAATAAAGTTAATTTTTACACAAACAAATATTTCAATTCACGCCTCGCATATTCTCGCCAATCCACACTGTTTCCACCAAAGATGCGCTGGGAGAGAATTGAAAATTTGCCATACAAATTTCAAGTCTCTCCTCGCCTCGCCTCGTCTCGCCACTCTGGTGGAAAATCAGCTTTACTCTAAGAGTCTAACAGATTCTAGATCTGACAGCAATAATATTAGAAAAGTAATAGATACGTTACATAAGTAGTAATCAATCCGTAGAAACGGTACACTAACGCACACATCGATAACTCCATATTTTATTTTAATTTCGGTTAACAAGATGTGTCAGTTTCACTTTGACGCCCCGGCTCGCGACGCCACACACATATTATGTTTGACTTGCCAACTGGCTTATTGTTTAGCGTCATGCTTTTGGTACGCCTATAACTTATCTACTTCTAATTTACTTGTAACATCGTTGTCTGACAGAATTATAGTTTTCCACTAGAATATTTTGGCGTCAGTGCCCTACCTCTAAAGACTGTCAAAGAACTTCATGACAACTGGGTTTACCGGCGGGTAAAGACACTCCCCGAGACAACGTGCAAGCGACAGTTAACAAGTGACTACGCAAAATCGTTGGTGTGTGCCAAACACTCAGATTCATAGACTGTTGATTTCTGCTCAGTAACATAGCTGTTCATTTAGTTTAGATAATACTCCGTAACTACTCGAGGGTAAAGATTTCGTATGCCCGACTGGAAGACAAGTTTCCAACTCAAGATTATGTTCGAAACTTTAATTACGCAGCTCTGGACTATAATTATGTACGAGATTCAGCGTTTACACATTTTTGTATAACTTAGCATATTGTTACAAATATCTGGTCAAAGGTTTGTGTAGAAATATAGCTTTGCTTATGTACCTACCAAGATACACACAACAGTGTACGATTTGTATATTAGGTACTTCTATATTTTAGAAGTACCTCAGTATATTTTACTGATCTCAATAAAATAAAGACACTACATCCTCGATTTACTAATACCTATCTGTCGACATATCCGTGTGGTGACGGATTAAGAATACAGGTTGTCACCACCCCATATCATCCCATGGGTGTCGTAAGAGCCGACAGAGGGAGCATATTATGCACAAAACAGCACTGTAAGAGAAGGAAAACTTGATGCAAACCCTATACCAACCCGTTTGGCCAGCGTGGTATAGTAGGCCAATTCCTCCTTTCAAAGGAGAGGCCTAGTCCAGCAGTGGACTTATAAAGGCTGATGATGATGATGTGTCGACATGGATTGCACCAGCTTGGTCACAGATCATCCCAGTGCAACTTATGCTGAAACTTTAGGAAAATAAAATAAATTTTACATTTTACCTTTATTTCAGAATAATTTATCATGGACCCCTTGCCATAAATAGTATTAAGTTTACATGCGTCGGCAATAACTACGCCTGATTACTTCATAAACTTGCTGTTTCGTATTTAAATTCAATTTGAGTATAGTCACAAATCAAAGAGAGAGGGTAGAGGACTTGTATGCGTGTGTGTAAACTTATTAAACTCATAAACAATCATTACCATGGCTGCAGATTTCAAACTCCGTACAGAATGCAATATAACTTACACGCTGAAAGTGTAATATACTTATACGTTACGAATGAACATTGGCTTATAATTACTTCACAACTATGAATATATTGCATGAGTGATGAGAGTGAATGAAGCAAGAGAGATTTGTCAGGATCGTTGCAAATGGCAGTCGTTGTCTCTGCCTACCCCTTCGGGAAACAGGACTGAGTCAATGTATGTATGTTAATATGTTCGAGATCAGTTTTATTTTCTTTTAGTGATGTACTTCAGTAACGTAAAACATATGATTGCTTTCGCGGGCAGTTTGAAAACTAACTTTAATCTATTTTTTCTAGCAATATATGTGTCTATGTTGCCAAAAAGAAATCGCATTTCGTAGAAATTTTTAGTTTTCCAATTTTCAGTGTCGCATTTTGACATGGCTAAGGGCGGTTTCAGATTAACGTTTTATACGCTCGTATAAGCTCGTTTTTGGAAGCGCATGTAGGTGCGTATAGTACGAGTACGTAGCACCTTTTTGCATACGCACAACTCATACGAGCGTTGACGCGCTTCTAAGCTCGTATTAATGCGAGCCATCAGATCCATGTTGACACTGACAAGATGTCACTACCGTTTCGAGCGAACACGCCGAAATATGCCCGTTTACGCGAGACCGATTTTTTGAAGCGCGTAATGCAGCGCGCGTGTAAGCGCGTATGCTGAAACGACCGTATACGCGCAGAAAAATACGCTAATCTGAAACCGCCCTAAAGTCTATAGACGACGGTTGTCGCATACCATCAGTTGGGCTTTCAGCTCGCCTGCCACCTTACTGCCATAAGAAAAAGCCGCTCCTGTACCTTATAAAGTCTAAAGTAATGCCATTTAATTATTGTATCTGTTTACTGATGTAAAATAAAGAATTTGTCTTTTTATCTGTATGTTATCTGTACGATTTTGTGTCCGTTGTTTATATGTTCGCGAAGTCATACAAACCAGCCATACAGGATTTATTCCTCCTAGTGGGAGAACTGTTTAAAAATATTTATGTGTTTTTAAATTTTTTCTGATGTCACTTGTATATAATTTCATGTTAAACTAGCTGACACGGCGAACTTCACACCGCCGTACTTATTTATTGATATTTGCTATTTCTTTTATTACAACTACTGTACAGACAAATTTCACATCAGTCTACCGTGACCATGAATCCTGTATACTTCGAAACGTGGCTAGTAATAAATAAAAAAATGTAGTTTCTAGATCATTCGGTTTAAATGCAATAACTCAGTGAAACCAATATAACGCGATAAAATCCGGAAACTGTAGTTTGATTTCAATGTGTAACATTCGCGTAAACCCAACAAGATATTAGAAAGATATAAAACAAAATTCCAGACCCTATTATTTCGTGTGGTAAAACAGTTCTAATTCTCGTAATCGAGTATTGACTTATACGAATGACTGTCTGTAACTACTTGCCTTGGTGTAAAACTGTGTACGATTTGAATGAGATTTTCACTTCGCTCACGTGATTGAAAAACTTCGATTCTACGTCGTGCATTATAAATAAGTTGCGATGTAATATTCTTTTATAAAACTTGAATTTATATGTATGCTAGTGATAGTTGGGTATGGCAGAAGAGTCATGAAAGTAGAATAAATGCTGTAGAAATTAGAGCACTGCGAAGTATGTGTGGTGTTTCTTTGACTGACAGAGTAAAGAATTGTGTAATAAGAGAGTGTTGTGGGGTAAAAGAAGATGTAGTGACAAGCATCGAGAAAGGCATGCTAAGATGGTTTGGACACGTGGAGAGGATGGATGACAAAAGACTGACCAAGCAGATATATAAGGCAAGTGTGGAAGGGACATGACGAAAGGGAAGACCCAGGCGGACGTTCTCTGACCAGATTGGAGACATCCTAAAAACAGGACAGGTTAGAAGCACCCTGAACAGAAGAGCATGCATGAGGAATCTGATGGGAGTGAATGAAGCAAGAGAGATATGTCAAGATCGTTGCAAATGGTGCTCCGTAGTCTCTGCCTACCCCTCCGGGAAACAGGCGTGAGTCTATGTATGTATGTATGTATGAATTTAAATATTTTTATAAAAATGTCAGTATATTTTCTTCTGATAACGAAATTGTTTTTTCTTCACAAACATATAAACTTGTTTTCTTAACCAGTTAAAAATTATTTTAATATTATTGATTTAAGAAGTTTATGCTCTTTCACTTAGCATTTCTCTAGATGCAATACAAAGAATCTGTATCTAGCATAGGAATCCATTACAACCAAACAAAGATTTTTATACGTTAAGACAAAACGTGTTAAATCCATTTAACTGTCGGTTTAAAAATAATCCCATCTGAAAAGATGTGCATACAAAAATACACACACTGATAAAATAAACTCTGCCATTTGGCCTAAAAGTCGGGACTTAAAATCAATTCAAATTCCACCCTGTCACAGAACTAACAAAGTCGAAAGCAGCTTAACTCTTACAGTTTCAGTTACATTGCATAATCCCTTTCACGAATAACGAACTTCAAGCGCTAAATCTCATCAAGTGATCCGGTAGCAAAGGACTCATTAACTTGACAAGCCCGTTTTTACAAGGAAACAAACATTTCCCCTTATAAAAAACTACGTTTTGAAATCGAACGATTTCAAAAGCTTCTCAAAATATACATATAAACTAAAAAAAATGCATTTTAAGGATAACTCATGAACTATAAGTCAGATCCTGATCAAGTTTAATGGGACCGCACGAAAAGCACCCAATATACATACATAGTCTCACGCCTATAACCCCGAAGAGGTAGGCAGAGGTGTATTTCTACACCCACTTTTCGCCAGATATACTTTAGTCCCACGTAATAAGGGGCGAGCCTATTGCTGTACCGGGCACATTTCCAGACTCCGTGCTGCTACTGAGAAATTCGTGATAGAAAAACCCATTAACACTCCCCGACCCAGGAATCGAACCCGGGACCTCCCGATCCCACGCGCACATTTATGCCGCGAGACCAACGAGGCAGTCGTATAGGGTTTGATGTCGAGTTTTCCGTCTCTACGCAAAGATGGTATTTGCATCGTGTTATCCCTAAGTCGCCGCTTACGACACCCACGGGAAGACAAGGGGTGGTGACACTTGTATTCTATGCCGTCAACCACACGGTAACAACCCAATATAAATTATTTATTTGCGAAATTGTGGTATACAGAGATGTTTACCAAAGCTTTGTTCAACAAACTTGCCGTCATATTCCACAGCATCATCATCATCAGCTTTTAATAGTTCACTGCTGGACTAGGCCTCTCCTTTGAAAGGAGGAATTGGCCTACTATACCACGCTGGCCAAGCGGGTTGGTATAAGGTTTGTAACAAGTGTTCCTTCACTTACAGTGGTGTTCTCTGCATAATATGCTCCCTCTGTCGGCTCTTACGACACCCATGGGATGATATAGGGTGGTGACAATTCGTATTCTTAATCCGTCACCACACGGACAATTCTACAGCATGCAAATTCTCAATTCACAAATGTTTTTAAACATAAGTTCTAATATCAAAGTATTCTTTTATCGAATCAAAGCATTCTATATTTAGCCACTCATACAACAGTTTACTAAATCTATGATTAGGTAAATTGTTTAAATATAACCATAATCATCTAAATTGGTCCACCACTAGTAAAACATAAAAAATAATATTGAGAACATCCTACTTTTTGAAGTCGGTAAAAAATTATATTAAAAATAAACGGTCTCCTCGGCAAGGTTTATTTCTGCAATTTGTATCCTTTCTGAAAAAATACGTACGCCACAATTTCCCCCTCGAAACCCGCCATTGAAGCTTTTTGATTCGGTAACTGGGAAACTTTTAAAACGAGTACGGAGCAAATAAAACTCAAATACGAATAAGCGATTTTAGATTTTCATCGATTTGTGCGCATTTTACGATTTTGAATGTGTAAGAAGTTTTGGTCGAGTAAATAACTTAATTGCTATTTACAGCTATTTTGCGATGCCTTCTCCATGATAAATCCGTAATCATGGCAATTTAAATACTATCAAAATACTATTAAAACACGTGGTGAATGTCGAGAAAATACGAGTTTATTTGTATTTATGCTTCTATATTTTTATTTTTATAGACTCGCGCCTGTGTCCCCGAAGGGGCAGTCATAGGTGTAATATTACACCCAAAATTCACCATGATTTTTTAAAATCCCACGTCATAGGGGGCGAGCGTATTGCAGTTACCGGGCACATCACCAGACTTCATGCTGCTACTGAGAATTCGGGAAAACCCTGTAACACTGTGCTTCTATATTTTGTCATTAATCACATTAACAAATTTCCACAAACCTAACCAACATATGTTTGAATCACAATGTTTCCCCTCCGATCAAAGTTTCTTAGGTCGCATCTAAAATCCGGAGAAAACTATCTTCATCTCCCCTTAAAAAGGGATCTGTTTGGCCCCTTAGGGTTGTGAGGGGTTGGAAATCTGTTAGCAAGCCTCCCGGCATACAAATATACGTAGATGATGTTTGATGTTTAACCCTGTAGGGTGTGAATTGTCGGCACTGGTTGGGGAAGACGCTTGGGTACAAAGGATGCGATCATTGCAGTGAATGTAATTATTATGCTGTGAAGTGTCTCGGTAAGCTGATTGTTAATCCGATTACTGCGATGGTCGGTATAAGTTAAGGAGCTAAACCTGGTGGTCGTGTTTTCGTTTGAAGATTGTATGAAAGAATGCAAGCATAATATAATGTTCTGACTTGCTCATTAAAGAGACTTGTTATCAAAATGTATCATCGCTATATTGGTTAGCGTTACCCCGTTTGCACTCCTTAGTGCCCAAGGTGCACTTTCTGGTCTTATTAGATATGACAGAATCAGGTTTCTTTTAGTTTTTAACAAACAAGTTACTCTGTAAAATAATTTTGGTAGATTCTGTTATATGCTACCTCAACTCGTATTTCTAAACTTTTTCCGCAAAACTTAATAATTATTTATCACTTCTAGAGACAAATCGGAAAATCACTAACATAGGTTATTAAAATTCTGCAGTGATTTGGTAATACTGATAATTGAAAATCTCGTAAGAGGCGACGCAGAAAAATACAAAACAAAGTATCTTACAGAAGAGACGGAAAACTCGATATTAAACCCTATGCCAACCGATCTGGTTAGCATGATATTGTAGAGCAAAAAGCAGGAAGGGTAGTGGGTATGTGATGATGATAAGTGAAAGCTGTAGTTTAATTTGATTTCGTTACAATGATATGATGATACACATACGAGCGGCGGCGATAGCCGAGTGGGTATACCAACAGACTGCCATGCAGAGGGTATCGGGTTCGAATCCACGGCGCGCACCAATGACTTTTCGGAGTTATGTGCGTATTGAATTGTTAATTATCGCTTGTCCCGTGCCCCGGAGAGCACGTTAAGCCGTCGGTCCCGGTTGTCATGAAGATCTTTGACAATCGTTACAGGGCGTCAGTACCTTCTAAATAGTGTTGCCCAAATGCAAGAACAAGACGAGACTTAGCCAGTCTTGGTCTTGGTCTTGCGCCAATACACCTGGTCTTGGTCTTGGTCTTGGTATTGCGCTCCCAGTCTTGGTCTTGGTCTTGGTCTTGCAGCAAGAGTCTTGCAAGTCTTGCAATGACCTATCAGTCTATTACTATTTATTAAAGTTTTTAAATCTTAGAAAAACGTATTAGAATTGGAACATTGTGAGCTTGAATTAACACAGCCATAGTAAAGATCAAGCAGATTAATAAATAACTGAAGATTTGATAAGAAATTCGAAAAATCAACTGACCTATATGTCGTTTTCCATGGACGTAACTGTTTCTTAATAAACATTTATGATTTATAAGCTTACATTTGCTAAAACATGTAAAAAAAACAAATTAATTACAATAACTTGACTGTAGTTATTACATCATGCGATTAATTGCATAACTTACAGAAAGTTTTTTTTAAGTAGGTGCACGTGCGCTGAACGTGGCGCGGGTGGCGTGGAGGAGCGGGGATGACGGGTGATAGTATACGTGTGTGCGTGCCACAACCACGACTATAGAGTTGTTAGGGTTGTCGAAAAAAACACAAAAAAATATTTTTTTTAGTGTTGTATGGAAAAAAAAGTTTCGCTTTCATTATTAACATTTACGCATACGATTCCAAACTTGATATAGATAAACACCTTTAAATATTGTTGGGCCTAACTCGGACACCCTGTATACTTACTAGAATAAATTATTATGACATCTACTACCTATCCTTACCATTTTATCCTAATCATAATACTGCTTGCGTGATCAGTATAATGTATTCATTTTCATTCTAAGCACTCTGAAACTTATTTATTCTTTGTAACACCTGTAGGTACTCTTAAAATTCGAAATTATTTTGCATGAATCTACCTACGCCCTGTGGCGGCAATCAAATAGTGTCAAATGTTGTGATTTCGGCGCGGCGGCAACGATTGTTGTATATGATTTCAAAAGAAGCCGCCGGCGCGTGTATCATAACCATGTACTTCCGAAAAGCGGCAAAATTCTTTGAGAAGTAAGTACAAAACCTTTGATGCCGCATTATCAAAGTGCCGATGGTTAAAACATAACTATGCATGCACTCAGTTTGATTTTAATGGATATTTTTTTATTCGCTATGTAGGTATGTTTATGGTACCTATTAGTCGTAATGCGCATAGGTCCAGTTTTTCATATTCTTTGATACAGTTTTTTGCGTCTCATAGAATTCCTAAGCGTACCTATACACCGAACTGTTACACCTAACTACTCCGTGAAATAGCGCTAAGTCCTAGCTGCAAGACGCAAGAGTCTTGCAGGCTTAGTCTTGTTCTTGCTCAAGTCTTGCACGATCAGTCTTGGTCTTGGTCTTGCTAAAAATACGCGGTCTTGTTCTTGGTCTTGGTCTTGCAAAAACGCAAGAACAAGACCAAGACTGCAAGACCAAGACTGAATTTGGGCAACACTACTTCTAAATAAAACTGACACTAGTCTAAACCATGGAATATCGCTATCCCTTCGGGTTGCGGAGGTCAGACAGGCAGTCGCTCCGTGGAAAAGCTAATATTCAGTCAAATCCGGTTAGACTAGAAAGCGGACCCCAGATTGAAAACTGGGATAACGCTAAGAGAAAGAAGAAGATATGATGATACACAAGTTTGTGCGAATATGATCTCATAATTGATTTGCAATTTGGCTCTTATGAAAACACTCACAACGAACGCGTTTTAATCTAATTTGCATTATCTGTTTCCGCAATCAGCATTTTCAGTATTTGAGTCTTTTGTGTAATAATTACATCCATATTAAATGGCATATGAAATAAATAGCTACTAAGCTAGTAACAGATACACTAGGTGTAAAACCTTCGTGCGTTCGCTGCAGGCACTCCCAGTTAGAAACACAGACTTAATGAGGTTAGCGTTGAGGTGCGCCCATGATTCAGATGCTCAGATCACGTGATACTTGTATTATTATATTTAATGGCTCTGGGTCAAGATTAACTGCCACGGTATGTTGCGAATTAAATATAAAATAAATTTTAGTATAGACACTGCTGTGTAAAATAATTATGTTCTGTACAAGTTTATTTAACTGGTTTTGGTTCAATCAACAGCAAAACATATGTTTTTAAGTGCATCCCATGCTCCAATTCGACATCTTGAATGTAACTGGATTAACACTAGGGTGATAATGACGTTACGTTTTTTTATCGATTGATTGGAAATAAATATGAATACAGCTGCATATAAAACGACGTATTATATTACTGATACTATTCGTTATAATTATTAAGCAATTTTACGTTTTTTGACTCATTAGACGGTAGTTTTAGTAACTTCATCTCTCTTACACATACGCAAACTGATACTGTGAGTCATTTGCATCTTGCCTTACTTACTGACTGACCGACAGGAGGACGCAAGAAGCTGAAATATTGACATGTAATTTCCTTGTCGACCGTAGAGGTGCACTAAGAAACGATGTCCTAAAATCGGGATCAGAAAGAATTGATTATATTACATTTGAGTGTTCATTGTGTCCGTTGGAGATATGTTTGTAAAATCCTGCGCGACACAGGATTCATCCTTAGTGCGGGAGTAAGAAATAGTAAAGAATGTGCGGGTTTAGCTGCGGGCATCCTCTAGTTATCTTAATATACAAAATCCTTGCGTTACTGACTGACTGACAGACACGCTACAGCCGAAACTATTTGGCGCAGGAAGCTGAAATTTGGCATGTATGTTCCTTGGGGACCGTAGGGGTGCACTAAGAAGGGATTTCCCGAAATTCCTACGGGAGTGGCCAAAACGGGTAAATTCAAAAAAATTGCAGGCGTAGCTGCTGGCGTCCTCTAGTAGAATATAAACATCGACAATATTTGCCACCTATTAGAAACTCGAACTGACAGCAAAATAATCAAAATCATTACCACAGATCCGAAGAAACTTAAAGTATACAATAACGAACAATTTAATTAAAGAAAACGATCGACACTATAAAGTCTTACAAAAGCAAAACCTTTCTCACAATTAACAAGAAAGCACAACGTTCAAGAACAAAAACAATTTATTTAAAGATATGCACTCATCAAATTAAAATGGAAAGCAATTCTAAAGAATCACTGAAGTGTCTGCAAAACTTTACCTTAGATTGAGTATCAAGCAGAGATGAGCGAAATACCTATAGCTAGGTTTCATCCTGAAAGAGTAATGAGCTGAAAATTACAGAGCGTAGAGAACTTGGTTTTTATATTATTTTTCTTAGGTATGTTATGGTATGGTACGTAAACTAGCAAACGCATCGCCTGATCGTAAGCCATGGGCACAAGCAACACCAGAAGAGTCACAAGTGCTTTGCCCCCTTTTGGTTTGGAAAAAGAAAGAGTGACACGAGGGAGAAGGTATAGGCGAAGGGCCCAAACGCAACAGTATAGGTACTGTTACTTTACGTTGATTTTCTGTGAGAGGGGTACTTCCCCAGTCGAACTGGCTCATTCATGCTGAAATCAGCAAGGTTCAACTACTTATTCGTTTCCACCATGAAATAAGTAGTCGTCTGCTTCTCATCGCCAAATAAAAATAAAACTAATGTGAGGAGAGCGAGATGTATGAAATGAGAAAAGGATAACAGGGTTTAATTCATGACTCTGCATCGCTTTTTAGTAATGAGTAACCATTTTTTTTGTTTTTCGCCTGCTATGCCTATTTTTCCACTCGCCTCTTTGTAGGTGGGTACATGTGTATGGTGTTTTCTCATGCAAAGTAACACACCTTTGTACAAAATCATTGTACATCACCCTAGCCTCGCTTGAAAGTTCCTGTCCACAGCTCAACTGCCTCGCTCAGCTCATGCTCAGAGTCTTAGGAAGAGCTATAGCAAATATAAAATTTCAAGACAGCCAGTTTTAAACTGTTTCATTATAGTTGACAGAACTTTAGTTCATGTCAAGTTAGTACAGTCAAACTTAACGCCATGCTTCCTCTTTAATTAGTTATCTCGAAAAGGAAATGTGTAGTCTACTTAGATTTACAGCGCAGACAATAATAATGGGTGTTTACGAAAAAATGTGAACGCTTTTTAACTATGCTATACAAAATAGATGACTAGTAAATTGGTTTACATACATACATACATACATACATACATAGACTCACGCCTGTTTCAGAGGCATATTAAACGCCCACTTTTCGCCAGTGTTTTGATCCCACGTAATAGGTGGCGAGCCCATTGCCGCTTAAAAATTACACGAAAAAGCTACTGTGCAGTATTTTTGATTTGACAAACGTAAGATTTAAGATTTAAAGACTGCCTCCGTGGTCCAGTGGATAGCATATCCGAGTGCTGATCGGAGGTCCCGGGTTCGATTCCCGGGTCGGGCAAAAGTGTTACTGGGTTTTTTCGAATTCTCAGTAGCAGCGCAGAGTCTGGTGATGTGCCCGGTAACGGCAATAGGCTCGCCCCCTATTACGAGGGAGCTAAAATTCATGGCGAAATGTGTGTGTAATATTACACCTCTGCCTACCCCTTCGGAGATACAGGCGTGAGTCTATAAATAAAAAAATAAAATAAAAACGTAAGATTTATATAATGTTAGCATTATCCTTAGCGAGAATTAAGGACTATCCCTGGGTTCTTGTCGAGGATAATCGCAACAGTATTGTGAGATGACTGGGCAAATCCAAGTTGCTGACTCAAAACCAGACGGTATCTCGCGTCAACTATGCTGATCTCAAGAAAATACTAGCACGCTGGGTTATTGCTCGTCCAACAATAGCACTCAAAACGTAGATTTCGCTATAATAAAATCAGTACCTAAATCACAGCGCTATCAGCATTTAAAGATTGGAACAAGTTGTTGAAGTCTTACTTTAACTGTTCTCTGCGATATTTTATACAAAATATCCACTGATAACAAAACTCTGAAATTTCTATAACCCTTTGGTGCGGAAGCAACCAGAATACAATTACAAGCACCAACATCGAAGATAAAATATAGCCATTAGCCTCATTCGTAAACTGGCATTTTGGATAATTAATAACCAAGTAATAACTTCTTCAAAAACCACAAACTACGCAGAGTAAAAATCTTCCGTTTAAATATTCATCTAGAACTATTTGCCAGCAAGCAAAACTTTAATGAAGCTCCTAATCTTAATGGCACGTAGTAAATTTATCTGAAACGTCTGTAAACTTTTAAAGACATTAAATCTATATTTAAAAAAGAAGTGCTGGAACGCAGAACAGATTTTACTGCGAAAACGCTCTTAGCTATGTATCTTTTCTCTGGCTTTCGAAACGTGACAAGATGGTTGCCTGCATAGATAATCGTTTCTATTTTTGTTACAGCTTTAGTTTATTCTTAGCTTATTTTAGTTTCAAAACTATATAGTCTCAAATTCTTCAAGACTTGTATACATTAAGAACTTTTATTCTTCTAGACGTATGTATGACATCGTTCGATATGTATTATACTATTGTGTACATATCTTTTTTTATAGTAGTAGGCGGCAAACGAGCAGACGAATCGCCTGATGGTTAGCAATTACCGCCGCCCATGGACACGAGCAACACCACAGGAGTCACAAGTGCGTTGCCGCCCCTTGGGGTTGAGAAAAGGGATAGGATGAGGAGTGGGATGAGGGAGAAGGAATAGGGGATATGGCCGCCGGCACTCTCACTCACCGAACGAAACGCAACAGTTTAGGTACTGATACTTTACGTCGATTTTCGGTGAGAGGGTAATACTTCCCTGGTCGAGCCGGCCCATTCATACTGAAATCATCAAGGCTCTACTACCGTGAGCGTATTTTGACTTGTCAATCGTAATAGATCAGAAAAGTTTACTTATGACCAGCAGGTCACCTATCCACGTGTGTTGGTATCCCATCTAAGTGGTGACTGTAGCATCACTCAGATGAATGACAATTAGTTGAGGCGTTTATGTCAAAGCGCTACCGTGCTTCGGAGAGCACGTTAAGCGATCGCTCCCCTTTCTTGAGTCAGGACAAAAGTCGTTAGGTGATATCGACAGCCTACGGGTGCTCTATAAACTCCGAATCAAATTTGACCAGACACTCACACGCAAAATAAACGTGTATATACTGAAAATAAATAGGTAGATAGTATGATAATATTTACCTCGGATATAATTTCGCAAAACAGACGTGGCCTGTGCTTGAGCGACACAAGCAGAGTTGGCGTTTCACGGAGATGAAGATGTTGCGCTGGATGTGTGGAGTCTAGAGATGGGGGGGTGGGTAAAAATTGGTAAGGTAAAAATTTGAAGGAAAGGGTAAAATAGGTAAAAAAGAATAAATACCCTTTTTTACCGGTTATTCATAAAAAATACCGGGTAAAATTAGTTATATCTTTATATTATTTAAATGCCTTCGCCATGAAATGAATACTGTTCTTATGTAATGTAATTGGCTTTGTCATCAAAACTACGATCTACCTTGTTAGTTTTGACCTTGACCATTGAAGATAAAATATTGATTTTAAGTAAAACGAAGTTAAATATCTTTTAAATCTTTAATCAACATACATTTTCTATTAAAATAAACTGTTTAGAATACAAACAAATATAATAGATTGCACATGATTGAAAGTTAACTGAATGCTGCACACTACCTTATAGAATATATAAATAAGTAACATAATTATACACATGGGATGTGGACGACTTCAGTGACAGGTTCGTGGATGCTGTCCATACAACGGGCTTGAAGTAGGTACTTTAAGCCCAAAACGAAGAAAAGAGCCAATCAAATCTCGGGTCCGACCCTCGAGCTCATAGAGGAAACGCGTAGGATGCTTCTGCTATCCTCCGACGACATGCCAAAATATCGGCGTCTCAATAGGCGGATCTCTTAAGTCTCTGACTCGCGATTTCCGCCAATACAACACTAAATGTATTCGAGAGGTGATCGAGCGGAATAAGGGTTCCAAAGTGTTCCAAAGAGATCTTTCTTTTGGACAGAGTCAGCTGACAAAGCTGAAGACGGAGGATGGCGGAATTTTCTCGTCCAAACTTCAGCTCCTGGAGGAGATCGAACGGTTCTATGGACAGCTATACACGACTACACGAACACTTGTTACTACTCCAGCCACAGACCCTAGAGCTGGATTGATCCGACACTATACCGAACATATGCCGGACGTCAGCATGCACGAGATAAGTGTAGCCCTAGAACAACTAAAAAGCAACAAGGCACCGGGTGATGACAGCATACCTACAGAGCTTCTAAAAGCTGGCGGCACACCTGCCGTGGAAATGCTTCGGAAGCTATTCAATTCCGTCATTCCGGATTCCGTAAAGGCTATAGTACCATATACCACATACATGCGCTGCGGCAGTTTATACAGAAGTCCGAAGAGTATAACCAGCCTCTATGCTTAGCGTTTGTGGACTATGAGAAAGCCTTTGATTCGATCGAAACCTGGGCAGTGCTGCAGTCTTTCCAACGGTGCAAAATTGACTATCGATATTTCGAAGTGCTGAAGTATTTGTACGAAAACGCCACCATGTCAGTCCTAAAAACCTATTCGGCTACAGCAAGGGGTGAGGCAGGGAGATGTTATATCTCCGATACTCCTCACCGCTGCGCTGGGAGACGTTTTCAAGCTTCTAGACTGGGAAGGACTCGGCATCAACATCAATGGCAAGTACATCACTCACCTTCGATTTGCTGATGATATCGTCGATATCATCAGCAAATCGAAGGTGAGTGATGTACTTGCCGTGGAAGATGTCAAGCACAACGCTCGATGGCCTCAGTAGAGTCTCCCAACAAGTAGGTCTTAAGATGAACATGGACAAGACGAAAATCATGTCTAACGTCCATGTCTTACCTGCTCCTATCCAGGTTGGGAACTCCACACACGAAGTTGTCGGCAAGTACGTCTACCTGTGACAAATGATCCAAAAAGGTAGGTCCAACTTCGAGAAAGAGGTCATTCGTCGAATCCAACTTGGTTGGGCGGCGCGCGGCGTTCGGAAAGTTACGGCATTTCTTCACGTCCGATATCCCGCAGTGTCTCAAGACGAAAGTTTTTGACCAGTGTGTGTTGCCAGTGATAATCTACGGCGCTGAGACGTGGTCGCTAATTATGGGCTTTAGCCCAAAGCTCAGGGTCACTCAGAGGGCGATGGAGAGAGCTATGCTCGGAGTTTCCCTGCGAGATCGAATCAGAAATGAGGAGATCCACAGGAGAACCAAAGTCAGCGACATAGGTCTCCGAAAAGCCAGGCTAAAGTGGCAAAAGCCAGGCGAAGAACCGATGGCCGTTGGAGCAGGAGAGTCCTAGGGTGGCGACCATGTACCGGAGCAGGCAGCAGAGGTAGGCCTCCCGCAACGTGGACCGATAATCTGGTTAAGATCGCGGTGCGCGGTTGGATGCGGGCGGCTCAACATCGGTCTGTGTGGAGAACCTTGGGGGAGGCCTATGTCCAGCAGTGGACGTCTCTAGGCTGACGATATACCTATGTCATCACATAGGTATATCGTCAGCTTAAATGTTTTCAAGATATACCTATGTGTCATCGACACATAGGTATATCTTGAAAACATTTCAAAACAAATAAATGAGTAACAATTACTTAGACTTTTCATTTCACTTCAATAACTACAATGCAACCTAGACAGTAAAAATAAAAATATTAAAATTGCACAATTCGTTTGAATCCCTCATTGGACAGTTATAGTGCTATACTCTTCTCTTGTTCTAATGAGAAAACAATGTCCGCGTATGTTGTTCTGACAACGCGACGGTCGCAAATAAAATAAATTATAAAATAATTGTTGTATTTTTCAATAAATACTTACATACAGGTCAGTATTTATAAAAAAATACAACAATTGTTTTAAATTAAACTGATTTTAATTTTTACCCGGTATAAATTAAAAATGGGTAGGTAAAAATAGGTATAAATGGGTATTTACCCAAAGTCTGGGTTTTTACCGGGTATATGCCCATCTCACTGGAGTCACCCGGAAGGACTGCATAAGGAACTCCCGCATCCGGGGTACCCTTCATGTCCGTGACATTGCTGACAAACTGCAAGAGTGTTGCTGACGGTTGACGTAACGTTGACGCTACGGCAACCGGCATCTTACGTGGGTAACAAATGTCTTGCCATGCTACCTCCGCCGGGCCCCGGTAAACGGGGAAGGCCAAAGAAATGCTGGTTTGACGTCGTAAGGGATGATATGCGTGCCAACCAATTAACCACCAGGGATGCTGAAGACCGTGCGAAGTGGAGGAGATACAGCCGGAAAGCAGACCCCGGGCTCCAAGGCGTAGGTTTTGGAAAGCAACTGGAACAGCGCTAGGATGATGATGATGACAATTTCGCAAAACAATGAAATAGACATATAAACGTAAGCATTCGCTCAATGTCAGTTTATTCTGAACATACTTAAATTCCACCAACACTTCCACTACTATTAATAATGCTGATTCATGTGAATCGAATAAAATGCAATATCTCATAAAAGCTCAACGTTACATAAGCCGTGTTCGATTGGTAACAAGGTTAATGACATTTTTATTACCCACCATACAGTTGGACACAATCGTCGGCATAGTGTATAATTGCCCTAACGGCCTGCCAAGAGCTATTCTTGAAGTACTGTTTGTGTAAACGCTATTATTATGCCAGTTAATAAAATAACTGTAATTCCAGGGAATTGAGGGTTTTGGGTTTAACATCCAGATCTTGAAAACTGACTGCATTTTAGGTATGGAAGTATAAGAAGTAATTATTGAAAAAGCGTATGAATCGCCATGTGTAGAATTATTAGAGTACTAGAAGAAAAACATAACATACTTCGAGGTATTGCCACCCTCGAATGGAGAAACGTCAATTGTTTAATGACATCGCCAACTTAGTCGGCGAGGAATAGAAAACCAATTCGTCAGTCTCATTTGAAGGCGAACAATCGAACGTAGTTCTTAATTTCGTTGACTTGGTCTAAGCCATCCATCGCTGTCTCTCTGCGTTGTGGTGGGAAAATTGCAGTCACCCTGTGGAAATCAGCTTTTCCACAGAGCGACTGACGATCTTTCAAACCTTTTTGGACTAGGGAGCAGACTGCGAACTCGAAGGTGAAAGACTTCAATGCAGCCGAAATAATGATGATAATGACTTGCGAAGATTAATAATTTTATAAATCTAATGCTACCATTTCAAAGATGTTCAGGTGTATAGAAAAAGTCTGCAGTTAATGCTAAGTAACAACAGAAGAGTTGATCAAAAGAAAATACACATGACAAATGTAACAAAAGAGTAACAGAACGCACCCGTCTTGATGTTGTGCGTCGAACTCAAGGTTTCTGTAACTGTGTCGCGATAAATAATTCTTGGATGCCCTGCCTGCCGTGTGTCAAGGTTAATAATAAATATTCGTCAAATATCATACATGGAACAAATTGTTTAGCTTTTGATATGAATGGAAAGCAGACTTGTATGTTATCCTTTCTTTTACTTGTCTAGTAAGAACAGGTAGATTCAATATAAGAAGTAGTTATAATGTTGGAGTTGGTTTGCTAGTATCATTAAGGAGCGATAGTTCAATGAAGAGACCAACAGAAGTTTTCGGGTTCATAACGCTCACCACTGATTTTTCGAAGTTATGCTTGTATTAAATTGTCGACTCATATTCTTTTTATATTTAACTAGATGAGCCCGCGGTCACACCCGCGTTATTTAAGGCTGCTGCACCGCTCCCGTGGTTTATAGCGTGACGTTATGTAGACTATAGCCTTCCTCAATAAACGGGCTATCTAACACTGAAATAATTATTCAACCAAACAAACAATCTCTTCAGCTTTATATATTAGTATAAGATTGGCTTCTTATTTACGTAGCGTATAAGCATTTCATATTAGGTATAACTATAAGTATATACTTCTTAAGATGTTTAAAGTAGTTCTCAGGATTATGTTTATTAACAAACTATTTACAATATATACATATTATTAAAATTTCACTATGGTGACGTAGCCAACATAAGGATAAACCATTTTTATAAACCAGCTTTAGTCTAACATATGAATATTATATAACATTGGCTGATAAACTAATTGTGACCTAATTAATCCAATGTAAACTCATCAACACATCGCTGAAGTATAATTATTTATATCACGAACGCGCTAATTACTTTGTCATATTTTTATACATCATGCAAAGTGAATGGTTGAAGGCATGATAATGTTATTTTTAGTTATATCACCGGCCATGCTAAAATGTAAATTTTTTAAATATAAAATTCTTGCTTTACTGACTGACTGACAGACAATGCACAGCCAAAACTATTAGACGACCGGTTGGCGCAGCGGGAGTGTAAGCAACTGCCACGACAAAGGTCGCGGGTTCGATTCCCGCTCAAGTCAAATATTTGTGTGCGTGAACATGGATGTTTGTCTTGGTCTGGGTGTTCCTATGTATAAAATGTATGTATTTACAAAAAAAAGTATATAATATGTATGTTTATCCATTGTCTAGTACCCATAGTACAAGCTCTGCTTAGTTTGGGACTAGATGGTGTTGTCTGAATGTACATACATACACATACATATCGTCACGCCTTTTATCCCCGAAGGGGTAGGCAGAGGTGTATTTCTACACTCACTTTTCGCCAGATATACTTTAGTCCCACGTAATAAGGGGCGAGCCTATTGCCGTACCGGGCACATTTCCAGACTCCGTGCTGCTACTGAGAATTTCGTGACAGAAAAACCCAATAACACTGCCCGACCCAGGAATCGAACCCGGGACCTCCCGATCCCACGCGCATATTTATGCCGCGAGACCAACGAGGCAGTCGTATAGGGTTTGATGTCGAGTTTTCCGTCTCTACGCAAAGATGGTATTTGCATCGTGTTATCCCTTAGTCGCCTCTTACGACACCCACGGGAAGATAGAGGGTGGTGACACTTGTATTCTATGCCGTCAACCACACGGCTCTGTGTGAATGTAGTAGAATATAATTAGTAGAATATTATTAATAGGCGCAAGAAGCTGCAGTTTGGCATGTATGTTTCTTGGGTACTGTACCGGTGCACTAAGAAAGGATTTTCCGAAATTCCTACAAAACGACCTGAGAAAATAGATTTAAAAAAATCGATTACAAAGTTCTCTCAGTTAAATGCCTGTACCAATAGTAAACATAGGCAGCAGGCAATAAATAAAGGATGTGATATTTTCGAAATGTAAAGTTTTGTTAGATTTACCAGCACTTCTCCAACGTGGAAAATATATCAACAAATCTGTCTGGCAATCTTTGCATTACAATGAGTTTCAATTTGACAACTCAACTATGTTCACTATTTGAGTAACAAAGTACATACATGCTTTACCAATAACATGTCCAATCAACAGACTTGAGTGTGTATAAGCAAAATATGTACCTCCAATCAACAAGCGAGATTACACGATATTACAATCCATATTGCTTGCTCATCATTATGCACCGTTACTGTACCTACCGACTGATGCATATACGAAACGTATCTCAAAGTCAAAAATTATTTATTCATCTAGATCACAAGGTGACGCTTATGAACGTCAAATTTGTAAAGTACATTACTTAATGTTACTACATTTACATTTACTGCCTCGTTTGCAAAGCGACGATCGGAGGTCAGACAGGCAGTCGCTCCGTGGAAAAGCTAATATTCAGCCAAATCCGGTTAGACTAGAAAGCGGACCCCAGACTGAAACTGGGATAACGCTAAGAGAAAGAAGAGTTATTTTATTTGGCCAATGGTGGCAGACGGCTCCCAATTGGTCAGCCGGGAAGCGTTGTGTTGCCAGTGAGCAGACATAACAATCTGCCATTGTATAAATAATTTATTTTGCTTCTCTATTTCATTTTGTTTTTATTTTTTGATTTCTTTTTTATTGTTGTTTCTTATGTTTTATTTTGTTCATATTTTTTGCCAAAATGTTTTTAGTGTGTGCCATTTATGGCAAAATAAAGGATGTGATATTTTCGAAATGTAAAGTTTTGTTAGATTTACCAGCACTTCTCCAACGTGGAAAATATATCAACAAATCTGTCTGGCAATCTTTGCATTACAATGAGTTTCAATTTGACAACTCAACTATGTTCACTATTTGAGTAACAAAGTACATACATGCTTTACCAATAACATGTCCAATCAACAGACTTGAGTGTGTATAAGCAAAATATGTACCTCCAATCAACAAGCGAGATTACACGATATTACAATCCATATTGCTTGCTCATCATTATGCACCGTTACTGTACCTACCGACTGATGCATATACGAAACGTATCTCAAAGTCAAAAATTATTTATTCATCTAGATCACAAGGTGACGCTTATGAACGTCAAATTTGTAAAGTACATTACTTAATGTTACTACATTTACATTTACTGCCTCGTTTGCAAAGCGACAGGTAGAACCACGAGAAAGAACGGGCAATAAAACTCGTGGCCACTCTTTTTAATCGCCAATATTATGATACATATTTTGTTTTTGTAAGGAGCTGCAAATGTTTCACATTGTACTAAGTTACTTGTAAATAGTAAATAGGAACATACGTTATACTTAAACAATTAATGCAGTTACTAAATTATGTGCTTCAGAAGCCTTCCAATGTGAATATTGTGTAACAGGGGCATCCACTTACGTTTTATAATGTAGGCAACTCGCGATCATGTTCAGAACTATGGTGGAAATGTATGTTACAGAAATTGACGGTATATGAATACACAAAAATTACAAAAACTTTAGTGTACAGCCCATGGTCACGAGTTATCTTCATCTAACACTAGCAAATTTTAATAAAACTAGTTACTTATTATCTATGTATATAAAGTATAGATGTATTGCCGTGGTCCACACTCTGCCATGCAGAGGGTGATTATCCTGTACACCTCCTCAGAGAGCATGTTAAGCCGTCGGACGCGGCTTTATGAATATTTTCGAACTCGTTGTATAGAGTCAATACCTCTGAAGACACTGACTAGTCTAAACCAGCGAATCTCCATTCGGGTTGCGGAGGTAAGATATTCAGTCGCTCTAGGGAAAAACTAATATTCAGTAAAATCCGGTTAAACTATTAAGCGGACCCCGAGTTGCATTTGGAATAACAATAGGTCGTCCTAGCTTTATCCCATTCCATCCATCCTGACACGTGGTTCCGTGGTGGTGTACCGTCACTCTGCCCGTATCAGGCTTCTTTATATCAATAGTAATATGACACATCATCAACATCCGCCTAGCGTTATCCCACTTTTAACCTGGGGTCCGCTTACTAGTCTAACCGGAGTTGGCTGAATAATAGCTTTTCCACTGGGCAACTGCCTGTCTGACCTCCGCAACCCGAAGGGATAGCCATATTCCATGGTTTAGACTAGTGTCCGTTATTTAGAAGGTACTGACGCCAATGACTGTCAAAGATCTTTATGACAGCCGGGACTGACGGCTTAACGTGCTTTCGAGGCACGGGACAAGCGTTAATTGACAATTCAATACGCACTTAACTCCGAAAAGTCATTGGTGCGCGCCGTGGATTCGAACTCGATACCCTCTGCATGGTAGTCTGTTGGTATCTCCACTAGGCTATCGCCGCCAAAAATAATATGACACATATACATAATTATATTATATATATAACATGAAATCTGGTTAGGCACCATACCATTATCATCATCAGCCTTGAATATAACTTGTGTCAGTGCGAGGCACAAACTCCCATTTTAAGAACCCGTCTCAAAATGAGAAAACGACAGACTAGGCCAGTCTATCATGCTAGGCAAGTTCGTCTTGGCAGAGTTCAGGTGTCTTTCAAGAATATTATGAAGAACTCTCAAACATACAAGTTTCCTCGCGATGTTATCCTTTAAGGTTGAGCAAGGGATAATTAATAGTTTGATACGCACATAACCTCAGAAAGTCATTGGAGCGCACAAAGGATTCGAACCCTCTGCGTAGCAGTCTGTCGGTATGGGCAAACGCTGCTTAATTTTAAAACCAATTCCAAAAATAATAGTTTAATTGCATAATAAAGTATAAATGCCTTTCAAACCAGAATTTCAAATTTGAATTCAGATTATATTTGCAACTTACAGTAAAATATCGCTCACCTAAACTACAGTATCAATCATCTCAACTGACATTTCAATCTTAATGCACCTGGAGCGATGCTATCGTCAATATATCTAGATTTCCTGAGCACGTTAAAGGTGCTATAAAATCTCACATATGTACATATATTACGGGACTATTTTCCTGAGATATTGACTATTCGTTAGAATAGTAATATGATTCTTACTTCATTCAATCTTGTGATTTTATTTTTATGCTTTACCCTTAGTACGTTTAACCTATGCATTTAAACTTTTATGTAATTACTAGAGGACGCCAGCAGCTACGCCTGCATTTTTTTTAAATTTACCCGTTTTGGATGATCCTGTGGGAATTTCGGGAAATCCCTTCTTAGTGCACCCTTACGGTCCCCAAGGAACATACATGCCAAATTTCAGCTTCTTGCGCCCTATAGTTTCGGCTGTAGCGTGTCTGTCAGTCAGTCAGTAATGCAAGGATTTTATATATTAAGATTTTTATTCATTTATTAATAGTCTCACGCCTGTATCCCCGAAATGGTAGACAGAGGTGTAAATACTATCCCCACATTTCGCCATGAATCTTTTGGTCCCACGTAATAGGGGGCGAGCCTATGTAATTATCATTGGTTTTGAATTGTCTTTCAGGATATTATAGAGCACTTACCTTTGTTTCGAATATAATTATGATATATCGGCACCGTTACAAGCTAAAGTCTGCTACCCAGAGTATCTCGGCTTCAAGCTTATGGCGGGCATGGTTAACGGCATATCGCTGAACGGTAAAAGAAAACATCACGAGGAAATGCAAGTTTTCTCACAATGTTGTCTGCATGTTATACTGATTTCTGCAAGATCTCCATAATGTAAAACGTCAAACGGCACTTCGTCAGCATGGTGGTCTATGGCCTAACCCCCTTGTGAGAAAGAGACCGTGTCCAGCAGTGGGACAATCATGTACCAGGCTGATATATTTGCATTTGTAAATTCAAAAACCAAAGCAATTCCTAGTCCCTAGTATACTTTTTGCGAACCTTTCAGAAACACTTTTCCAATAATACTGAAAGTATTGCGTAGTGGAAAGTCATAGTGTACGGCATAAATATTTAATGGAAGCTCTTGAGAAGCGACCATAAGTTGGAAAATACAACGTAGAATGTTGACTAAATAAACATATTATTAGTCAGAGTAGCTAGGAGCTTGTGGTCTGTGTACCGCTGCTTTACGTTGTCACTGTATAATAACTGTAGGAATGGCGCTTTGCTTTCGCCACTATGCCACGGCAAGTGGCCTCAGGACGAAAATTGTTATCAACAAATTGTTCTTCTGAGTCTAGTAACGCTTTGATTAGTATTATTTTTTATTTTTATTAATATTCTACCACATTTTAAAAATTATTAGTATTGTATTAATTATTGTTTTGTCATCCGCACAGGCAGCGATAGCCTAGTGGAGATACCAACGGACTGCTATGCAGGGGGTATTGGGTTCGAATCCACGGCGCGCACCAATGACTTTTCGGAGTTATGTGCGTATTGAATTATCAATTATCGCTTGTCCCATGCCTCGGAGAGCACGTTAAACTGTCGGTCCCGGTTGTCATGAAAATCTTTGACGGTCGTTATAGGGCGTCAGTACCTTCTAAATAAACTGACACTAGTCTCAACCATGGAATATTGCTATCCTTTCGGGTTGCGGAGGTCAGACAGGCAGTTCTGTGCAGCTCTGTGGAAAAGCTAATGTTCAGCCAAATCCGGTTAGGCTAGTAACCTGGGGTTGCCAGGTTGAAACTGGTATAACGCTAGGAGGATGATGATCCGCGGCGGAGGAATATTTTAAGACGTATGATTTGTCTTTTTATATAAACAAAAAATATTAAATAATTCTAATGTTTAAATTATGCCCATGACGCTTTCGCATAGCGCATTTGCAACGCTAACATTATTCGTGTCCACCCTAAAATTACCTAGAGGCGATTGGTCTTAGGGATAAGGCTATCTAATGTACAATTTATAAATATATATATATCACAATACCCTACAATGATTTACAGTATACAATAAAGTATATTCTCTTCTATTATATTCAGAAGACCTAAGCCTATTATCTAAGGACAGTCCACTCTTGTAAAGCAGCCAAAAGCCAATCATTCAAAGCTCATGCCAACCGGCCGTACAGTTGCCCAAAGCCATTGAATAATGCAATTCATTCCTTACTAGGATCACGCACCATGCATATCTTGGCATCTAGTTACCGTCGCAAATGCAATATTCCTGATATAGATAGAACTAAATGATTGCGGCGTCTGTATCGTGCGAGGATGCAATATCGCCACAAGTAATAGTTTTGTAAATCGTTATTTTACTCCGTGAAAAAATTCATTCAGGAACTTAATAAAGCGATTGTTTTTAAATCGTGATGGTTTCTATAAAAATTTAAGGAGTAACTTTGCTGGCATGAAACATGTAAACTTTTATTTATTTTTATAAGAATAGATGCCAGTCGAGAAACAGTACGTATAATGGGAAGGGGCTAGTCGTCACCTAAGTGGCCAATAAATTCTACTAGGTATTACTCGCCAGTTGTCATATTTAGGCCGAAGTAGCAAAAATTAAAATACTTCGTCGTCTTCTCCTTAAGCCACGTTATTTGTCTCTTTCTTTATGCCCTTCGCCTCTATGGCGCCTTTGTATGGGAACAGCGCTGAACTGCCAGCACTCTGACTGACCGAACAAAACACAACAATAGGAAAACTACTTACGTCAATCTTTTAAATAAGAGTGTGGTACCCCAGCCGACGTTCTACTCATCATCATCATATAAGCCGAAAGACGTCCACTGCTGGACATAGGCCTCCCCCAAGGCCCTCCACATGGACCAATCCTGAGCCACCCGCATCCATCCGCTGCCCGCGACCCCAACAACATCGTCAGTCCACCTTGCGGACGTTCTACTATTTGAAAATTAATTAGCTTTATTCTGTCATGGCATTTTATTGAACATAACTAAACTCTACAAGAGCGCCAAATACGCGCCAACAATATTTGACAACTTCACCGTATCCTTTCCATTACTTCTCCTTTAATCACAGCTTGTCCATGTGGCAACGGATTAAGAATACGGAATGTCACCACCCCATATCATTCCATGGGTGTCGTAAGAGCCGACAGAGGGAGCATATTAAGCAGAGAACAGCACTGTAAGAGAGGGAAAACTTGATACAAACCCTATACCAACCCGTTTGGCCAGCGTGGTATAGTAGGCGAATTCCTCCTTTCAAAGGAGAGGCCTAGTCCAGCAGTGGAGTGTTAAAGGCCTATGATGATGAATCACAGCTTTATTCCTAAGAGTTTTCTTTCAGTATGCAATCGTACCCATTTTTTTACTTTTGGCACTGTAAAACAGAAGCGCAAATCAGGCTTATCTTGCCCAATGTGGTTAGTTAGCCCATTGCCTATGGCCTAACCCTCATCAAAGTGATACAAGTTCCTGGCTCAGCAGTGGCATAGATTATACACAGAGACTATTAAGGTATAAACCAACCTTATTGTTGAACTAGTTTACGCAAAGCACATATATTACAATATTTACGAGCTAATGAACTCCTGAATGTTTACAAACTATTCAGCGTTATCTGACGAGCGTGTTCGCCGTATAATATTTGAGCAAATAGTTACTTACAAGATAATAGTTACTTGAAGATATGACGGTGATCTGATATCTTATGTCATAGACAATTTAGATGGTATTTACTGATAGTTGATAATCAAGTAGATATCTACTTATTTTAAAGGTTTATAAAGATACTAGAGGACGCCAGCAACTAAGCCTGCAATTTTTTTAAATTTACCCCTTTTGGCCGATCCCGTGGGAATTTCGGGAAATCCCCTCTTAGTGCACCCCTACGATATCCAAGGAATATACAAACCAAATTTAAGCTTCCTGTGCCCAATAGTTTCGGCTGTAGCGTGTCTGTCAGTCAGTAAGTAACGCAAGGATTTTATATATTAAGATTCCCATATTTTTTGCCTTGACTGAAGGCGAGCGGAACGTAAGTATAAAAAGAGGTATCACACGTACATTAAATTAGTCTGAATTTCTTCTTTTCGTACGAGTGTGTGGCAAGCTCTGATGACGGACTTTATAAACAGCCAAAAAGCCGATTTGGTAAAACGATTCCTAACCTGAGACAAGAATCAGAAACGATGGCTGTTTAAGGTGTTAAGGTTCACTTTTGCTATGACTACGGTGTTATTGTTGAGTAGAAAAATGAACGTCCTCTCTGCGTAATATGTTTATTGAGACTGTTTTATTGTAAATCGTTCACATTTATATATACAACTTTAATGAATTAGACAATAGCTCCATGTGACCTTCTAAGCACTGTAGTTCTCCAATTTAAATGGCACGGAAGTGGGCCAAAAATTTACCTGTGCAAATGTTGCTTAACTCCAAAACACGCTAAGAACGCTAAGAAATAAACTAAACTCCAGAGATATGTTCAGCAGAGAACAGATCAGCGCACGAAAGGACGACGATTCTAAACAAATCGCAAACATTCCTACTATGCCAAGTATCACACAATTCCCAATCTACTTATACCTACACGCATAATACGTATCAGTGGAAACAACGTCCGAGTGCTTCTCAAACCTTCGTGAGAGCACATTAACTGAACTAGAAGATTAAACTTTGACCTAAGTGCTCACTTTACCTGTTCTTATGATCGATAGCGATATGGATAGACATACGTAGTAGAAATAGTCATAAAACTGATAGTCACACATCATCAGCCTTTAACAGTCCACTGCTGGACTAAGCCTCTCCTTTGAAAGGAGGAATTGGCCTACTATACCACGCTGGCCAAACGGGTTGGTATAGGGTTTGTTGTTCAAGTTTTCCTTCTCTTACAGTGCTGTTCTCTGCATAATATGCTGCCTGTGTCGGCTCTTACGAAACCCATGGGATGATATTGGGTGGTGACATTCCGTATTCTTAATCCACAATTCACCACACGGACAAAAAACTGATAGTAAAAGTGTAAAATTTGTTTTTTATAGACTCACGCCTGTATCTCCGAAAGGGTAAGCAGGGGTGTAATATTACACCCACATCTCGCCATGAAATTTTAGGTCCCACGTAATAGGGGGCGAGCCTATTGCCTGCTACTGAGAATTCAGAGAAACTCAGTTTTGTCCGACTTGGGAATCGAATCTGGGACCTCCGATCAGCAGTGGTACACGCTATCCACTGGACCACGGAGGCAGTATATGGGCAGTATAGTAGTAAAATATAGTTGTGTTCTATAAGCAATAGGTATGTACATACAACATTGCAGTGCAGCAGTCGTTTTCCCACAGTCAATCGGTTGGCTCACAGTACTTTAGTTAGTGTTTAATCAATATGAATTACTAGGTATATTCTGCCCACAAGCCCGCCGCTACAAACGCTACATATGTTGTTCTCGGTATAAGCTATTTATGTACTTATTATTTAAGGCCTATTCACAGAGTATACATAAATATTGGTAAACAAATCCAAAAACTCACAATGCAGATGATGCCCTAATTATAAAGTACGCACATCATTCATATAAAATGAAAATTAGGTCAAGTAGTAATGAATTCAATTATGTATACCTATAAAAACTTTATTAAAAAAGTAAAATTTAAATAGATGAGTATGTACTGTTGTGTTGTGTATCTGTTTCTTTTTTCGATAATTTATGTTTCAAATGTTTGGGGTCGTCATGATAAATATTTAGGCAATCTTCTAATAATATTACAGCGAAATATCCCCAAAATCCGTTCAGTAATTTCAACGGGGAAGAAAGACAATGCTTTTACATCAAAATAACACAGACTATTGTCGCGAAATTACGATTCTAATTACGTGTATTAATCGTGAAAATTCGGCAAAAAAAATTATAACATCTTTATCCAACCAATTATTTCTCCGAGAATGAAGTTTAGAATTTTGTATTATTTATTTATTTCGCAACGAGCATAACACAATTTATAATCTAACGATACTAAAGTAGATCTTTATATTACCTGAAAAGTTGAGTATTAACCAGGCTTGAATACGTACACTTCTTGCATATTAAATACGTAACCCTCGGAGGGTTCGTCAAGCTAAGGGTCCCGTCCCGACCGCCAATCCGTTTTGTATACAAAGACTTTTTGTAGACCCCTAAGTATTTATGCAAACTTGTTAAAGAAGGTTTAAATTTGCTTGTAAGTAGTGGTTAGTCAAGCGTTAGAGATTGTGACTGAGCATGATTTGATGCTCGGGTACATTTTTGCGAACGTTGTTTGAAATAAAATTAAAGAAGTGCTTTTTTTCCTGTCAACTTTTTAAGAGAATACGTAACATCGAAATCCGACTACGGTTTACGGATTCTATCGCAATCTATTGATGTCTTCTGGTGTCTTTGCCCACCAAAAACTCCAGATGACATCAGGACATTGAAAGCTCATTTTGCGTAGATAGTAAAACCAGTAGTTGTTGTATTGTTATAAGACAAATGCCATCTCATTTTTCCATGACCTCTGTTCCTATAAAGTAGCCGTCAAATGTAATGTGAGTAAAACCAATACATATATGACGATAGAATACGTAAACCATAGTTTGATTTCAATGTGTTACATTCGCGTAAACCCAAGATAATGCTAAGCATATTACTCACAGTTAAAAAATCTTGTTTAATTAACAATTCATGTCCAATTAATACTTTTGATCCAATTTATGTCAAAGGTGTAGCCCTCGAAGTTGTCCAGTAGTATATCGGGGTTAAAGTTGCAGCTAGGTAGAGACAACTTGGGCGGGGTCGCGAGAAAGTATGCTAATCGCGAATCGCGTGACCCCGCCAACACACGGGACCCGTAGGGACACCGCGGTGGTTTTTAGTGGGTATGCCCCGAACGACTTTAGGGGAGAGCCTCCACATACCTCCTCCGCCAGTCCCAAGCCCAGCCGTTCTAATGGCTGGGTTGGCGGAGTTGAGATGACTCATAAGGAGAGTTTTACCACCGTAGTGAACAAAAAAAAAAAAAAAAGGTAGAGACAACTTCCCCCCCGTGGGATCTCCACCTTGTCGTGGTGGGGGGGCTCAGTAACCGTGGGTTAGAAGCCACCCACGGTGAAGCTAAGCGGGATCCCGGGAGGGGACGCTCCGCGTGGGCTTGGAGGGGCCTGCGCAGGATGCGTCCAACGGTGCGGGTGCGGGGGACAGTTCTGTCTGTCCCTCGCAGTCGGGTGCGGTCGCGAGAGGAGAGGCGTGTCGGTGTTGCGTTGCCGCGCGCCCTATCTCCCGCGACCAAATGGGGGCGCACCATTCGATGCGTCGCGGTGGGGCCGCAGAGGAAGAGGAGATGCGGTGTTGCGTTGCCGTCCTCCCTATCCTCTGCGGCCGCTGGGCGTTTTGGCGGCGGAGTCCAACACCTTAATCCGTCGCCAAGGGGGTTCTGTTCGGGGCCCGCCTGACCATCTGGCGGGCCAATACCCGTCGGAGGGTGGCGACGAGTGCTTTGGTGATGCCCCACCCTCCGACACACGGGTACATGGCGGAAGTCGAGGTGGTTTTTAGTGGAAACACCACATACTCCGGCTCTTATTTCCCCCAAGAGTCGGAGATCCGAAGGGATTTTCCACCTCGTAAAAAAAAAATGGTAGAGACAACTTAGAGAGTGACATTACCAGAAGAGATCAGCATGGCTGGGCGGTATTTGGGAAGTTGCGTCGTATCTCCAAGGCATCATCATCCTCCTAGCATTTATCCCAGTCAGAACCCGGGATCCGTTTTCTAGGCTGACCGAATTTGACTGAATATTAACTTTTCCACTGGTCGACTGCCTGACTGATTAAGACTATTGTCAGTTTATTTATAGATACAGACTCCCTGTAACAACCGTCAAAGAACTTTATGACAACCGGCACCGACGGCTTAACGAGCTCCCCGAGTCACGGGACAAGCGATAATTTAAAATTCAATACGCAAATAACTTAATGTATTTATTCGCGTTTAATAACTTTGCACAAATGCACGCCGTGGATTCGAACCTGATACCCTCTGCATGGCCGTCTGTTGGTATCTCCACTTGGATATCGCTGCCTTTACACTCAGTATTCCCCAAATTATCAGTACTCAAGCAGTGAAACAACTACTTATTCTATAAATATATTTTGTCCACGAGTACGTAAGTACTGTATCTTCCTTACGTAATCCGTTATTCGTCCAATCTAATCATAGAGACAAAACAAAGGGCTGACAGCCAACACGCACTGTCTCTCTCGTTTTTTTATATTTTTTGCACATTTCTGCTACATATTTACTTAGATATAGCCAATGAGATGATACCACTTCCAAAACACACACACACACATAACTTCACGTCTTTTATCTCCGAAGGGTTAGGCAGAGGTGTATTACACACCCACACTTCGCCAGTTATGTTTCGGTCCCAATGTAATAGGGGGCGTGCTTATTGCCATCTACCGGGCACATAATTAACATTTTTAATACACACATAACTTCGAAAAGTCAGAGGTGTGTGCCCGGGGTACCTGGGGATCGAACCCGAGACCATCGTCTCGGCAGTCCGTAACGTAGGTGTACCTACGTACAGGGCTATCACCGCTTCCAAAACAATGATTAATTATTTTTCTAATTAGAAGAGTCTATTATGAGGTAAACATTACATATCTATTTTCCGTTACTTAGCTTATTACAATTATTACGTTTTTCCAAGTTTGTGGGTGCATGGATGTAAGGACGGGACGGTATATGGTTGAATGGATGAATCTGTCATGCAAAAACTACTAAATGTATTTTGATAAAACTTAAAGTAAGTTTAAAGTATAGTAGAGAGACTAATAGACTGTGTGTAATATTGTTGGTGTAATATCACACCTCTGCCTACCCCTTCGGGAATACAGGCGTTAGTCTAATAGACTGCAATGTAGACGGTTTTAGCCTGGCCTTAAACCCACGGCGCGCAATTACGACTTTTTGGAGAAACTGCTGATTAAATTGTTAATTAACACTTGCTAAAGCAAAGGAAAACATCGTAAGAAAACCTGCATGTATGAGAGTTCTCCATGACGCTCTCGAAGGACATGTTAAGTCTACTGACCCGCACTTGGTCACCGTGTTAGACTATGTTGTACCCTCTTCTCATAGTAAGAAGAGGCTTGTGTCCAGTAATGAGATTCAGTGAGACAGATTATAAAAGTAGTCACATGAAGCAAAAGACGGCTAAAACAAGGCAACACTGCTAGTCATAAATACTTATTTTCTTTTATTCTAAAAATATTTACTTGTTACATTATATCTCAGTACTAATTAGCTCTTTATAGAGGATATTTTGATATCATCTGTAGGTACATAAATTGTTTTTCTTTGTTATTATTATAGTAGGACGTTTTAATTGGTTCTATTCTAAGAATTCTTGAACTATAAGTAATTAGAATGTTTCTTTTTTTTCTGAATATAACTGGCGTAAAAAACCTTGTATAATGTTAAATTTTTCGATATTAAAAGATCCAACTCTCCCGCTCTCTGAACATACAATCATCCATGTTCATGCACACAAATATTTGACGTGAGTGAGAATCTAACCCGCGACCTTTAGCGTGGCAGTCAGTAACACTCCCGCTGCGCCACCGGGTTCACTGTTACAGTCCAAGACTGAGAGGTCTTCTTAACATTCTCTGATCATTATCCCAATATCACTCCCCGTAGTCTTAGTGCTTCTTAGATTTGAGACACTGTTATTTAAATGAAATATAATCTGAAGTAGATTATACATATTTCAAATCACATTTACATACGTCTTGAGATTAGGCTAATGTCCATAGCATAAGTATGCAAGTGTACGCTATATAGGTACATTTAGCTTATACCTACTCACACACACACACATCATCAGCCTTTAACAGTCTACTGCTGGACTAGGCCTCTCCTTTGAAAGGAGGAATTGGCCTACTATACCACGCTGGCCAAACGGGTTGGTATAGAGTTTGTATCAAGTTTTCCTTCTCTTACAGTGTTGTTCTCTGCATAATATGCTCCCTCTGTCGGCTCTTACGACACCCATGGGATGATATGGGGTGGTGACATTCCGTATTCTTAATCCGTCACCACACGGAAGAAAAAAAACAGCGTCAGTTATTCGACAAGCATCTCTGCGATTGTTGAGATGCAAGCGAGCGGGGTGTAATCACAAGTGATCATGTCCCATATCATCATTCGCTGTTCAGTCGAGTCAGTTAAGACCCTCCTGATACTTACGCAATCAAATAAATACTAAAATGAGTGTATTAATGGCTAATCACCCTTTTTTCGTCTTCTTAAAGTCATAAAATATGGTGAAAATTTGGACACTGCAATAGCATTGATTTTTAAGATACGTAGGTATGACACAGACATATTCATAATTCAATATTGATAATCATTCTTGTAAACTTGAACAACATTGGGCATATTGCTGTAATTAAGTACTAAATAGGAAAAAGCAATGCCCGTTTAAGGCGGTGAGCCTTCATGAGCAGAAATCGGTAAGGAAATCGTAGGCACTCTTTTTAATCGCCAAGCTTGCTACTCAAGAGAGATACAAAATGTAAAATTAAGTGCGTAGTGACACACTTAATTTTAAATTATATCTTAAAGTCAACATAAAACAGATATATTAATTGCACGGGCACACCCTCAAAGGGTTGGTTAAAACCCTAAGGGATAGTAACGTTAGTAAATTAATGAAAACACAAATTGAATGTTGGTAGTCCAATTAACAAAATAGTGTACACATTCAGAAACACGATCATATTGTGTTTAACTGTAATAATATTTATTCGCCAGGATAGTTTCGTTATTATTTGTGTAATTGGCAATGGTTGCGGGTAGCATAAAAGTTTTTATTCTGATACGTATTTTGAGCGCAGTTTTCGTTTCAATTTATTTTCATCGCCACTAGTGTTATCCCATTTGCGTTCAGAAGAAATAAAAGCCTCGGAGTTCGGCGTCCTTTTTCTAATCTAACCAGATTCAAAAAAATATTTAGTTTTCCACAGATTGAAAGTCATGTGACCGCCAAAATCCAGGCGTATGCCATTCTGAACGTATTCTTTTAAGAATATACTTTAATTTTCATTAACATTTTCAAGTTATGTAACCAAAACACAATTTAAAAATAATGTGTTCTCTTATAGATACAGAAGCAACGCCAGTGGATCAAACTAACCATCACTACAGCTTATCTCAAAAAAGAATAGAGCATAAACATTTTGCCAGTAGTTATATCATTTAATCAAGTTTTTTTCCTCCAGAAAACTTCTACTTAACTATTCTATTATTTCAAGTTGTAGTTGTAGCACCTCTTGGAATTTTCTCGTACATAAATCAAGTAAGTAATCTGCAGTAATAGTCCCAAGATCCGTACGTCTCAATTTTCCTTCTGATTCCGTTACTATCTCGCGAGTAGGTAGTTCTCGTTAATAATGGAAGAACTCACAATCAAGCCCCTACCATTGCAAGAATATTCTAAGATTTGTTCATCTCGTACAGAATTTTGGTAACATTAACAAACAGAAACTGTAAAGATATCGCAATTATTAAGAACTCAGAATTACTGTATTTCTCAAAACAATATTGGAATTTTTTTATTGTACTTAATATAAATGCCTTCATCTAGCATCGTGTTATCGGCGCTTTTATTTCAGGACGCAACAACGATACTTACCAAATTACCAATAGAATATATGTATATGTACGCACGTTCCAAGTGACTTCTCTGCTACAAAAGTTCTTTAGCCGTACCGTACAATACATGGCTTAAAAAATATAGGTGTACATATAATTTATATTTGTAAAAAAGGCGCAAAAGACCCGACTGGAATGTACAGCTTTTTCTGTCACAATCAATGAAAGTACTACTAGCATATAGAACTCAGGGCTTTCATCCTATTTTCATAGTAAAGACTCAAAAATTGGGCAAGTGCGAGTCGGACTCGCGCACGGAGGGTTCCAAACCATCATCAATAAAAGAAAATCACGTTTGTTGTATGTATACTTTAATATTTATAAAGTTTCTATCTGTTTATTAAGATCGAGTAACAAATTGCTTAAAAAATACGTTTTTTGTATGGGAGCCCCTTTTATTATTTACTTTTTTTATTTAATTATTTATTTTGAAAGGTGATATACAACTACATATTCTGTAAAAATTTTAAGCGTCTACCTGTTATCGTTAGTAATTTTGAGCAAAAAATACGATAAAAACACGTTCATTGTATGGGACCCCCTTCCCTCCCCCTTAATATTTTCATTTTTAGTATTTGTTGTTATAGCGGCAACTGAAATACATAATTTGTAAAAATTTCAGCTTTCTAACTATCACGGGTTATGAGATACAGCCTGGTGACAGACAGACAGCGGAGGCTTAGTAATAAGGTCCCTTTAGTCCCTTTTAGGTAGGGAACCCTAGAAAAGAACAACAATATAAGAGCAAAAGAGCTTACTACACAGATAAAACTTAGCCGCTCCGAAACAAACACTTTGTACAGTTATAGCCCATAGTTATGTGTTTTCACG
Source organism: Euclidia mi (assembly GCA_944739405.2). NCBI lineage: Eukaryota > Metazoa > Arthropoda > Insecta > Lepidoptera > Erebidae > Euclidia > Euclidia mi. The sequence continues at coordinate 14,281,529 of OX123205.2, read as the reverse complement.
GTAATAACTAAACGAGTAATTTTCTAAGAAACCATAAAAGTAGTTATTGGTGCTCGGTACTACGAAGACGATAATTAAGATGTCAGAACTAAACGAAGGTTAACACGTGTAATTAGACTGTTTTTGCAGCGAATATGGCGTGTAGTCGAATTATTTTCTAGTTTTGGTACATTTAAAAATTGTAGCAAAGCCTTTTCTGTCTTATATTTTGCGCATACGCTTATAAACCTTATTGATTTGACTGGATTGATTTGGGATATGTGTAAGTTTAATGTAGTACAAGCTTCTGCTTTGTTTGGGACTAGATGGTGTTGTGTGAATGTGGTAAAATACGGATATTGTGTCAATTTTTTTTTAATAGCCTGTGGCGTCCCCCTACAGGGCAAAGGCCTGGAAAATAGGATGAATTTACGTGCAATGAGGAGATCCTGCAAAAATCATCAAGTCATCTCTGAAATTCAGTAAGTAATTGTAATTTATATTCCAACAAAATAATCATATTTGATAAGTTCATGTGCAGTAAGTCACTTGAAATCCCCCCTCGAGGCAATAGTCAAGAAAACATGTCAACTATACAAAAATAAGTGATGCATACAAGCTTATCTGAAACAATAAAAAGTTTAACAATAACTGTGTTCGCGACACAGTCATTATTAAACACAATATAGCGTAACAAAAACTCGAAGCAAACTGTCTCGAACTAAACTCACTCAAAAAGGCAAATCAGTAGTAGGAAATTGGCAACATAAGATAACGTTGCCAAAAGTCCACCACAGTTGTATGAAATATTTATTTTTGTTTAGCAACCAACGAACTCAGCAAAGTTATTTATGGGTTCAAATAAGCTTGTACGCATCCCTTATTTTTGTATAGTTGACATGTTTACTGGACTATTGCCTCTAGGGGGACTTTCAAATGATTAACTGCACATAAACCAAATATGATTATTTGGTTGGTATATAAATAATAATTTGCTTTGGTTCAATGACATTTGTGTATTTTGCACGAACTAAGTGATGTTTTAAAGAGAGACTTACGACCAGCAGTAATCTGCGAAAGACTGTGTAGAAAGGTATGTTTTTTAATATATCACCCCTAAGGAGGTAAAATAGAAGTTGAAAGTTTGTTTAAAGTCCGCTAATTTTGAAACAAACGCTATGGAAATGTGTTTATATTTCCATGGCACATACCCTCTGCGAAGCAGTCTGTCGGTCTCTCCACTCGGCTATCGCTGCCTTATTGGGTACATTTACAAATATCCTACAACTATCATAAGTAGAAATACAACAGCACTACATCAGGCATCGAAAGTCAATGAATCTTCAACAACAAAAAAAGCTAAGATCCATCCCCAAGACAAACGAAACCGTGTAAATAATTCAAACAACATCTGTGGCCGAAATTTCTGATTTATCCGATACCAGGGAATACAGCGACAGGGATTTGCGAAATGTTATTATAGGCCGCCATATTTGAAATTTTAATGAAAGCGCGTGATGTATTTTTATTTTCACATTTCAGATTAAAATCCCGACAGCTTTTCGCCTGCGGTCCTACACTGTTCGTATTATCTGAGGTCCCTCGACTGTGTATTTTTCCGTCGAAAATTGCTCTACATTAACCAAAACGAAAAGAACTAACATTTACACACCAGCGTGCCTTTTGAAAACTATTCATAAAATTTCTCGTTAGTACACCTGCGGTGGTCTGTATGTTTTTATTGCATAAAATAAATAAGATTTTTAGTTTTTACCAGCTTCAAAAAGGAGAATGCTCTCTTTATTCAAAGTATAGTTTTTATAGATGCAGAATCCTTAAAATTAATACAAGTGTGACGGTGAAAAAATGTATGTATATCTAGTATATTGGTCATGATATCAATCACGTTCCAAAACTATAAAGCCAGGCAATCACTCAAGCAACTAAGTATTTTCATACCTAAACATTACAAAAGCTTAAAATATATTGTGCAACTATTTCTAATGAAAGATGGCTACAACTTTTACAGCTTTAAACTTCATAGCCCATCAAATAATAGAAACACAATCAATGTACTCCTCTTTTACACAACACGAATCTAGCTACCATAGTGACTACAATAAATTCTACACCAAATGTACCAACTTATAGCAAAAGTCACGTCTCTATCTCATACAGCTCGTAAAGCTGTCAGACTTAGTCATAAAGTCCTAATAGACAACGCAAAAGGGTTAGTCATGCATGTCTCATCGTATCTCGAAAACTGCTGAGGCATTATTGAAGTTTGTCTAAAGATGATAGGACTTGCGCTGCACGCCATAAAAAGCTGTCGTGCACAGCATTAATGCCTCATATGAGTTGAGTATGAGTTATGGTGATACGTGCTTATAAGGCTGCTTCGTTAACTTCATGGAAGATTCCGTATGATAATAAGATATATATCACAGATATTGTAATATCGCCTACATACAGATAATATTTCAATGATGTCTTCTTGACAGCATAGAGGTTAGCAGTCAACTCGACCATTAACACTGTGGAAAATACTGTGATTTCGATGCCCACAGGACAAAACATTTAGTATGGTCCAAATTTTAGTGAAAACCCGTGTTTAGCCAAATTGCGAATGAATTTGCATACGATTTACGTCATAAATAATAGCCATAATCATAAATTCAATAGTCGTAGTCATGATTAAATGCTTAGGAAGCTTCGTAAATAATGTTTAACATTTCGACAACAATAAATAGTATAATACAAATACCAAAACTACTACAGATGCAACAATAAACGCTGATAAATAATACACGATATTGGAACAGATAATTTAATAAAACAAAATACATAGTTTATCGAATTATTAAGCTAATTCGCAAAACATTGTATTATTATATATTAGTAGTTGCATGGTGTCCGTTTGGTGACGGATTAAGAATACGGAATGTCACCACCCCATATCATCCTATGGGGGTCGTAAGAGCCGACAGAGGGAGTATATTATGCAGAGAACAGCACTTTAAGAGAAGGAAAACTTGATACAAACCCTACACCAACCCGTTTGGGCAGCGTGGTATAGTAGGCCAATGCCTCCTTTCAAAGGAGAGGCCTAGTCCAGCAGTGGACTATTAAAGGCTGATGATGAATGATGAGATGCATGGTGCTGTAAGTGCCATTGTTGAAAATAATAAATTCTGCTATGATATCTCCCTTTACTATGCGCATTATAACATGAATTTGCTTCCTGTCTGTATGTATGGTCGATAAACTCAAGAACTAAGAAACGGATTTCTGTACGATTTTCTCCTTAAGATCGTGTGAGCCTTGAGGAAGATTAAGGTGTATTACTCACAGGCGGAGCCGCGGGCGAAGATAAATACGAAATTTTGTGAAGATGGATGTTTGTTAATACTTTACTCAAAAATTACTGAACAGATTTTGCTACACAGAAACTCATGATTTATTAACCCTTATATTATTTTATTTATAGTCTCACGCCTGTATCCCCGAAGGGGTAGGCAGAGATGTATACCCTTATATTAATAATGTGTTATGTTTTTTATAATATAACATATAAGCGTAACAACAACTAACAGGAAGAACATTGCTGATTAACCAATTCAGCATTGGTATGATTAATATAAATAGCTATCAATGATATGCCACCGAAGCCAAAAATGGCAATTTCCTAAAATGCATAACATGCCTGTTAATATCAGTGCAGTAATTAAAATCCATACATTTCAGATTGGGAACGTTTTCGTGGTAACTGCAATTTTATTAAAAAAGCAACATTACTTCTAGAATTCACTTTGATTTATGTATAGTTAAAAGTGAAGTACTACTAGTACACTTCAATCTGAATGCTCCTCATGTCCTTTATTTGAATATTTGTACACCCCAAGACACAGGAAATTATCCCACTCCCATCTAAGCTACCCAATGTGAAGATTCAAATTCAGTAACAAGGCCTTTTTCCTTTACATCCTTTTGAATCTCTCCTAATTTGCGACACAGTGGCAATGTGGGTCAAAAGAAGTATTTGGCGTACTATACCACGCTGGTCAAACGGGCTGGTACAGACTTAGATGTCGAGTTTTCATTCTCTTCGCCAAAATTCTATTTGCTTCGTGTATTTTATTTTATTGGACGACCGATTGGCGCAGAGGGAGTGTAAGCGACTGCTACGCCGAAGGTCGCGGGTTCGATTTCCGCTGAAGTCAATAATTTGTGTGCGTGAACATGGATGTTTGTCTTGGTCTGGGTGTTTCTATGTATAATATGTATGTATTTACAAAAAAAGTATATATGTATGTTTATCCATTATCTAGTACCCATAGTACAAACTCTGCTTAGTTTGGGACTATATGGTGTTATATGAATGTGGTAGAATATTATTATATTATAATTTTTTGCCTAAGTCCAGTTTTAATTACACCTACGGATTGTAATGGTGTAGTAACCTTTTGTATTCTTAATCCGCCACCACTCAGACCTTTACCGGCTAGTACAGCCGGTAGAGCAAGAGACCCTTAAACTAAGAAATATAAAAAATTATAACATTAATAATTTAACTCTCAACAAATTAATTTAGGCACCACAAGAGCGGAAGAGCCATCACAAAGTTAATCCTTCTGTCTCCCGCTTCCAGGTAACTAAAAATTAAACCGATTTTAATAAAATTTGCTTTGGTGTAAACTTGAACCCGCAGAAGCAGTAATGAAGCCAATTATCTACATTTATCTCTCGAAGGTAAAAGTGATCCTACGAATTCAGCCAATATTTATTATTAACAGCCCTGTATATAAACTTTCCGTCTGCTAGGCATATGCCTCCTCTCACTGTAAAAGGATTTAAAAAAAGATGGGTTGGCAGACTTCACATAATAATATGATCGAGAACAGAGAATTTTCTTACACGCAGATTGTTCGCTCAGCAAGCAATAATTAGCAATTTACACGAATATTCTTCGAAAAGACAGTGGTATCTCCACTAGGCTATCGCAGCCTAAATGTATAAATAAATAAAATACAAGAACATTCAACACAAGCACATTAATAACGAAAAACAGACAGAGTAATTACCCACAGTTAAATAAACGTAAGTATGTTAAAGAATAACGCAATAATATCTCGGGCACATTAACGAGAAATTCTCGAGAGGAAAGACACAGCCAGTTAACAATGTTAGCTGTATGTAATAAACAAAGGAACGGACTGTATCGCGAGGGACACAACTGTGGACGGACACAACACAACTCACTGATATTCGGCACACAAATGCTTGAAGAGTGTGATGATTGGAATACTGACACTCGGTACAGCCCAAAGGTGAGACAGGTTATGGGTCGACTTTATTAAAGCTATTCAGTTTTTCGTATTCGACACAGGGATTAACACTTCTTTTCTCTCTGCACCACTCTAAGGTAGACTAGGAGATAATGCCCTTGGCAATAAGTCCGCATGTATACGTTGTGTATATAAAGATGTAATAAATAAAAAATATAATTATGCTAAAGGTATTTACATACGGCAGGCAAGACTTTGTTGCTAGATCGCATTGATATGTTCGTGTAAATTGTTCTTAAACTGAAGAATTTGTAAGCATAATAGGGAATATGCATGTTTTTTTTTATTGTTGCTATCGTTTATGTATATGTTAATATGATACCGTAAAAAAATATTAGTCGTGTAGAAGTTAACATTTATTTTAAATTAAATGTTAAAAATTGCAATGACATAACGCTAGTTTAAACACCCTAATTTTAGCGCGCTTTGTGGTGACATGACGGCAGCGTTCTCAACGTTTGAGTTGTTAAGTGTCAACTCTGTCAAATGTCTGGTACTATTTTGACAATTTTGACATATCCTCTGCGAACCATGTCGTCACGTTGGTGTCTAGGCAATAGCGTTGCGTTTCGACATTTTAAATTACGCGCGTAAATGTTCCACCTTTTATTAATTAATATTCGCTATTTTATAGTGTTTAAATATAAAATAATGTTAGAGTGAATATAAAATAATGTTAGAATACCTCAATTAATTTACTGACTCTCCCCAAATTCTTTATGCATGCTTGTCGGTTTGGGTTTCTCTCAACGTGGTCCTTTCCCAAAAACATTTCTAATTCACAGTTTCACCCTTTCTAATTTACAAACGAATTTAGCATCTAATTAAAACGTAACAATATTTATGGTCCGCAACTTGTTGTAATATTAATAACAAATGATAATGCTTTACGGTATAAGGCAGCAATCATCGAATTAAAAAATAAAATGTCAGATAAATATGACACAATAAAATATCATTTTCAAATTACGAATCAAGTTCACAGCTCAAAGGTCGACGACCTCGCGTCTGGCCGTCTAGATCACGACGTCCTTATGTTAACATTCAGCCTACAATTAAAAATAAAACCTTAAATTATTAACAGTCGAAATTCAGAAAACAAAGAACAAGAGTTAAACATTGTTGCTCAGAATAAACAAGTCAATATTAGAAACCCTAAAAAGTTCCTAAATTTTCCCTCTTCAAAATTAATGTGAAACATTTCAGTAGAAAATAGGCTTAAGCACTTCCAGAAATTAGCAAACGAAACGGACATGTCGTGATCAAAGCCCGTTATTTAGAATCACAAAGGACAAAGACAACCATTCGTATGATATAAATTATTGTACTCAAATAACAGGAAATACGTCTGTGAATATTTTTTAAAAGATACTTTAAGTTTTAGAGCGAGACAACAGATAAGTACTTACTAGTATAAATATTAGATAATATGTTATTTTTATCGTATATGTGACAATTTATAAGTTCACAATATATAAATATTTTGTACAATGTATTTACATCATTATTTTAATATACATTATCCTTGTAATTTAGATTCCATTAATTTGTTCTCTACCATAATAAGCTATTTGATAGTACTAGATTAATTTTCCTTTGTTAATTATAAATAAATAACATTTATTTTAACATCCAGTCACATTTATGTAGGCACTTAGATATGTGTGTCATTTCACTGGTAAACAGGTAAACAATTTAATTTCTTATTGGAAGTCTAAAATCTCTGTGATATTTTACGTAGTACCAAAAATACACATTTATAAAAATATCAAAATATATTATCGTATGTTTTCCTTAAAAGCTCTTACAATTGACTGGACATAAATAACCGTAGACAAAAAAAAGAAAAAATTACTTACGGCTGTATACAGGTGTACAAAAATCCAAATATTCAAACACAGCACACGCACCAAAGAGAAGTAATTCGTAATTTGAACACTAGCACAGATTAAATTTGTTGAAAAGCGCGGGACCGCGTTATTGGCGGGAACGCGAGTGTTCCGTACAAGGGTGCGAGGCAGACTGCTCGGCTGGGAATACACCCTGCACGCGTTCAGATAATACACACATTTTTTCCTAATATCACGCTTAATAGGTGCTGGAATAATATCTATTCTGTTAGAGATGTTTTTGTAACTGTAAGTACTAAAGCTATTTATCGGTGCAGTGGTGAACGTAACGGACTGCCGAGACGATGGTCTTGGCTTCGATCCCCTGGTACCCCGGGACCACACCTCTGACTTTTCGAAGTTATGTGTGTATTAAAAATGTTAATTATCGCTCGCTTAACAATGTGCCCGGTAGATGGCAATAGGCTCGCCCTCTATTACATTGGGACCTAAACATAACTGACGAAGTATGGGTGTGTAATACACCTCTGCCTACCCCTTCGGGGATAAAAGGCGAGAAGTTATGTTATGTTATTCTTTTGTAAATAATGTATACCAAATATCTTTTTAACTTAACAACGCCTCTCGATAGTCTATAAAATTAGACGCAGCAATATCTTTGTATCTTTTTGTATCAAAAACAAATTAAATATAATCAAAGTTCTTTATTAATGCGATTCGAAAATGCAAACTTTCGAAGAAAATTCTACTGCTACTGCATTTTGCAATATAAACTTATCCCTCTCTATGTAGTTGTGTGCTTGCTCTATCTCGATTATTTTATCTGTATTATAATATTTGATTGAGTTTGGCTCTTTAGTATTGACACCGACTTTCAGGCAATCAATAATATCAGTATCAGATGATTCACATGCGAATAATACTGTTTAATTATGTAATAGAGTTTGAATTGTTAATTATCGCTCGTCCCGTGCCTCGGAGAGCACGTTAAGCCGTCGGTCCCGCCTGTCATGAAGATCTTTGACAATCGTTACAGGGCGTCTATCCCTTCGGGTTGCGGAGGTCAGAAAGGCAGTCGCTCTGTGAAAAAGCTAATATTCAGCCTAATCCGGCTAGACTAGTAAGCGGACCCCAGATTTAAACTGGGGTTACCTTAAGAGGATGATGAATTATGTAATAGAGTTTACAGCGGGATGTTACCAACTTTGTTGTTTTCGTCTTGTTTAGGCAGATGTTGTTTTTCATTGGATTTTGTATGCAATGGAATAGTGACGTCATATTTCTTGCTGTCAAGTAGAATGCTAATTATCAAAAATTAATTGACTTTAAAAATATGGGTAGAGTTTTAACTTTAATTGATGAATGAAACTGCAAAAATTTGGTATGTTTTCTACACTAATATTATAAAGAGGAAAAAATTGTATTTTTGTTTGTAATGGATAAACTCAAAAACTACTGGACCGATTTTAAAAATTCTTTCACCATTAGAAAGCTACATTATCTGCGAGTAACATAAGCTATTTTATTTTAGAAAAAATAGGGGGGTCCGTAAGATATTTGGGTTTTTCGGGTACGCGAAGTAGTTCCCTCAGGACGCGGGTGAAACCGCGGGAAACGGCTAGTACTGTATAAAAGGACTTACATAATTTATTTTACTTGCGGGTAACAATCTCTATTCAATCTTTACTTATTTTTTGCTTTTCAGTTAATATATTTTACAATAACTATATTATAACGGTTTCTGAAACGTAATTTTGATTTTATATAAGCTTCAGCAATCAACTAAATTTTGCACTAGACATTTGTAACCCTTTGCTTTTTAAAAGTCCATTATATTCTTGCTGGTCATTCGCGCTGAGTCATCCATCTGGGATTTCTCCCGAAGCGATGAGTCATGTCTTCTTATAAATAATGTTTGATGTTTTTAGATAATCCTTAATGCATCTTAACTTTGATGTATATTTGTTACAGATAAATAATTTAATCGATTAATTAATATCATGAAAGAAAGCTTTCGATATTTCAGTGAGTATTTGAGCTTTATGTTGCGTAATATATTGTACAATTTAGAAAATAATCTCTGTGTTGGCATTTTGTATTTTTTTATTGCTTTCAATACCTAGACAAGTTTGTGGCCCACCTGATGGCAAGTGTTTGGTAACTCCGAGTCATAGTCATTGCTTTGTGCGAAAACACAACCAAGCCGCCGCCTGTCGCGAAGATGGCAAAAGGAATAGGAGGATGTGATATGATGAAGGAAAAAGAGATGGGGCATCAGGGATCCAGCACTCTTTGTCACAAAACGATATGCAACAGTTTGTATACTATTACGTTACGTCGATAATCTGTGAGAAGGTAATACTTCCCCGGTTGAGCCCGTTCATGCCGAAATCAGCAAGGCTCTACTACCTATAAAAACATAACATTACTTACTATCAACCGCGTGCAAAACCAAAGACAAAAGTTAATATTTTATATTTCTGAACAAACAATAAACCAACATTCCAACTTAATAAATATATTCCACAGATGTTCCTTTCCTTGACGATTAAAGTTCCCTTCGATAAATTATTTAAAACGCAAAGAACTTTGAAAAGTCAAAGGTGAGTGCCAACGCTGTGAGTTACGCATACGACAGCGGCACGGTAATGTTATCATTATTACCGTGGTAATAATGATAATAATAGTCTATACAGAATTTTAACTTCATACAAACAATTTATATAGATTTATAATATGTGTCGCAGTTAAATGGAAAGAATAGTGGAGAAAGGTACTTACAAGTGGAAGGAAAAGAAACACATTTCACAGCTATCTGAATACGTACTTTTAATTTCTTTAAGTAGGTACACTAGTAGGTATAATATAGTAATAGTAGAACTTAGAGAGTGGTTCGGAAGGTGAGGCGCGCGATGTCCAGGGTGTGCGGGGTGCATCACTTGAAACTTGGTAGAGTCAGCCAGGGCGAGAGAAGTATCTGATTCACGGTGCAAGTTCAAAGGTTTTTGGGCGTCCGTCAGCCAAATTAAGGTCTTAGCCCACATACACGACTCAACTCACACCCAACCAAAGGAATATCATTCAAATATGGGCTTTAAGTATTGCTCTTTAGGTATTCTTTACATTGGCATCTAAATTAGCAGACAGCGCGCTGTGTGCTAAATGTGGTTGTTTACGCACCGTGGGACCGCTAGCTGTATACGTCACGCTGCGAGCACGGGCACATACGCCTGTGTGTGTTCACATGTGTTCATAGTGCCTCAAACACACTATACTCCAGCGCAGTTACATTTGAAGTCATAAGATTATTTTCTCTTTTTAGACTTGACTTCTAAATGCCACGCGTAAGCTTCGAAGCGTTAATAAACAAATTTGAAAGTTTACACAACTTAAATTGCTTTTTAAATAAATATTCAATGAGTTGCAGTGTTTCTCTTTGAGCGTACATTTTTAATGTAGAATTGTTAAATATACACGACTTAAGTCGCTCTTTAGTGTTTTTGTTTTGACTTGACTTCGAAATTCTGTTGGAACGACAAGCTAAATACAAATTGTTTGGCATTTGATGTCTATATAAATAATGTTCGACAATAAGAATTACGGTAGTCCGATTAGCAATTTATTACGCTTTTAACTGCTGTCCGTGTGGTGAAGGATTAAGAATACGGAATGTCACCACCCCATATCATCCCATGGGTGTCGTAAGAGCCGAAAGAGGGAGCATATTATGCAGAGAACAGCACTGAGTGATACAAACCCTATACCAACCCGTTTGGCCAGCGTGGTATAATAGGCCAATGCCTCCTTTCAAAGGAGAGGCCTAGTCCAGCTGTGGACTGTTAAAGGCTGATGATGACGCTTTTAACTTCGAAAAGTCAGTGGTAGACGCCGTGGGTTTGATCTCAAGACCCTCTGCGTAGCAGTCAGTCAGTGCCTCCACTAGGTTGTCGCTGCATTGTGCCTAAGCTTATATTCTTTCAGATATGGTTTAACTAGAAAGTGGGCACTAGTTCTTGGATGCTGCTGCAGCACTGAGATGACGATTTAAGATATGATTCTATTTATTGCTCTAGTTCTGGTTAAATCCTAAACCAAATTTCATTAATCTAGGAAAACGAATAACAGAATGACTCGTAATAGACCGTATTTTTCGATTGTGTAGGCTTTGAAGAAGCTAAGGGGCCGTAGATTGTAGAAGTATATCATAAAAAAATAAAATTTGGTAACTTCACGTTCCTGAGATTTTTTTTACTTTAAGAAGAATTAAGTAATAATTTCTTAATCTTGAATTGGATCAAGTAGAGAAAGCAAATAAAAAAATGTCGAAACCAATTTATAAGCAACGGAGTTCTGAAGTAACGAACATGAAATGCAAGCGAACTGCGAACCTAATTCTTTTTGAAGTCAGCTAAATAGACAAGCCCTCGAAAGGATATTTAAAGCAGTATTGTGAAATAATTTACATATCTTATGAACTGGGGCTAAAAGATCAGCTTTGGAGGGAAACTTGGTGATCCGTATATTTTATTATTTACGTTTATCGTGTTATTTTGGTAAACGACGCCATTTTTTATCACTTTGCGTCCTGTTTCCAATAGCGCATAAAGAATAAGGGTGTGGTTACAATATGATCTTCTGTAGGACCTGAATTTTCTTTGTAGATGTTTTTAAAGTTTATTAAAGTATTTGTGTTTTTTGTGGAATTATGGATTAAGAATACAAAGTGTGACTACCCCATTTCATTAAGTGGGTGTTGTAATAGGCGACTAAGGAAAATACACGAAACCAGTAGTATATTTGACAAGTGACCGAAAAATAAGCATTAAACCCTATATCAACACGTCGGACTGCCTCCGTGATCCAGTGGATAGCGTATGCGACTGCTGATCGGAGGTCCCGGGTTCGATTCCCGGATCGGGCAAAAGTGTTACTGGGTTTGCCGAATACTCAGTGGCAGCCCGGAGTCTGGTGATGTGCCCGGTAACGGCAATAGGCTCGCTCCTATTACGTGTGACCAAAAAAAAATCATGGCGAAATGTGGGTGTATTTACACCTTTGCCTACCCCTTCGGGGATACAGGCGTGAGACTATAAAAAAATAGAAAAATCAACCCGTCTTGACAGCATTGTGGAGAATTCATGGTGAATGAGAAGATTCGCATGCCCAGCACAGTTTATTAACAAGGCAGAAGATAAATAAAAATTATACTCTACCACATACCGGCCACACCACCTAGCCCCAAAGTATATGACTACTAGACAATCATGGATAAACATACATATGTCGGAGATCGGAAAACGGAACGTCAAATCTTAAAAGATTTGGGCGTATTCGGATACGATGGTTGGCAACACTGAGGTTGGCAGTTGACAGCTGTCAATGTCATTTGAAGTTTTTATAAGCGAACGTGGAGCTGTCAACGGACACTTTGGTGACAGACACAGCGGATGAAACAAGTGTCCTACGTCCGACTTCGCCGCGTTTCCAAAAGTTATCCACCCGAGCCACGTGTGCATAATAAGATCGTGAAGATACTGTATTTTGTGTCCTCGACTAAACAATATGTACTCAGTGCGTACCCACATAGAACTGTGAAGCGTTGATACCGGCCAAAAATAAAGATACCCATCGTTACATATATTCTTTGACCCACCCAGATCATGACAAACATCCATGTTTATGCACACAAATGTTTGACTTGAGTGAGAATCTAACTCACGACCTTCAACGTGGCAGACAATTACACTCCAGCAACGCCACCGAATCATTGTTCATCACAAATGAATGAATTCTTTGTTTGTCTCGTGGCAGTCTTATACGGCGTGCCTTATCTACCATTTCCCCTAGATCTGAGACAAACATATTCACATAATAATACTGGCTGTAAACATCTAGTGTTACGATCACCTTACGTCACTAATGTAATGACATTTGCTTGAACCCTTTCTCCCCTATCCGAGTGAGTGTTTGCTAACCCTTAACTCATGCAAACTATTCACTTATGATCGGACAGTGTTTTGGCATTCGCTGGGGTTGACGCAACCCTTTTTTTGAACGTGTTATGTGAATGTTTTATTGTTTTTACACGACTGCCCAAAAAAAGGAGTGTAATGTTTTGTGAGATATTTTCTACTAGTTTTATTCTTAGTTCTAACTTGCTAGACATTAAACTTAACGTCGTGAAGCAACCAGTCTTACAGTTCTGAAAAATGTTCTTGAAAGATATGTAAAGTCTGCCTGTGGCCTAAATCTTTTCGTGCCCAGCAGTGGGATAGTTTTTATTCCGGACCGATATTATTATATTGGTTTTGATGGACACCGGAACGTTCTTAAATTCAAATTAAATGCTGTCTTAGTTCCAATTCATTACTTCAGACCCCATATTCGCCACTACTTACCACCCATCGGGCTCTTAAAATGAACCTCGTCTCTTAACCACGTTTATTTCTTTATTTACCAGGTTAACTCGCAGAATATACATATGTATATAAAACATTTACCGTAATAATCTTAAATCTAAGATTCTGATACATGCCACTTATATGTTAACACAGCATTCACAGTTTAGACAGCACTTTTTAGACAAAATGTCTTTATCGATATATCCCTAAGTTACTGACCTGTTGTCCATGTGGTGACGGATTAAGAATACGGAATGTCACCACCCCATATCATCCCATGGGTGCCGTAAGAGCCAACAGAGGGATTATATTATGCAGAGAACAGCACTGTACGAGAAGGAAAACTTGATACAAACCCTATACCAACCCGTTTGGCCAGCGTGGTATAGTAGGCTAATTCCTCCTTTCAAAGGAGAGGCCTAGTCCAGCAGTGGACTGTTAAAGGCTGATGATGATGATACTGACCTGTTGGTTTAGTGGTGTGCGACTCTAAATGCTACTCCGGAGGTGTTGGGTTTGATTCTTCAGCCAGATTAAAATAATGTTTATGACGTGATGAGCACGATAATTTGTTCTTTATCCAACACACATTTTAAATTTACACCAAATCTAAAATATGTGTAGTTAGAAAAAATATACATAGGAATGTTTCAGTCAGCCAGTTACCTGATTACCATGGACCACCATGGCATTACAATCAAACAAGTCGGCGCTAGACCAGTTTGAAAAAGAATCCCTTGGCTCGCTCGTAGAGTCCAGGCACACTAGAAACGAAAATTTTGTATACGAGTGTCAATGTGCGTGTAAAATAGCACTTGAAGCGACAATGTCTCGCTGAGCGCTTCTCGCCCTTATGGTGGTCTAGCGGGAAGTTGTTCAACTTTACATACCATGAGTTGTCCCAGAATATTATTATACCTACATTCCAGTTCATCACACCTACACTATTCCTATTCACCCACTACAGATCACCTTAACCTTGTTAATCGATCAATCCCCTAGTCCTTCACGTACGGTGGATGGCCTTATTCCTCCGTTCACGGTCGGTCAAATAAGTAAATATTCAAGTATGTAACATCTGTTCTTTCTCTCGATAGATATAAATAAAGGTTTCTTTGTTAAGACCTTGTTTTTTTGTATTTCACGCCCACTTAGATACAGTTGACGAAATGCCAAATGTAGTAAGTATGGTATTTATTATGTATGTTTACTTTGTATATTTATGTTATAGAAATCTGATTATATGTCTTCTACGGAATAAGATAAAATCTGTAGAAGTAACGCGGCCGATCTAAGATATTGGTCGACCAAATTGGGGACGTTTGAAAAATGGCAAGGTCCGAAGCACCCGGAATCGGCGAGCATGTATGAAAAGAGTAATGAATGTAGAGGAAACGCGTGACATTTGTACGGATAGGAGCAAGTCCGTTAAGTATCACATTGACATTTGTACGGATAGGAGCAAGTCCGTTAAGTATCTTTGCCTAGACCTACGGGAAAAATGCGTGAGTATATATATGTATATAAGTAACAAGATTATCCTCTGGAATCACTCTGTATTTTGGTGAAATTCGTACAAAAATCCGTTCGGTAGTTCTTGAGTTTATTACGGTCATACAGACTACACAAAACTACTAAACTACTAAACATAAAGATAAATTAATTTTACAATAAGTATAGATAGACTTCAATAGTGCAAGGTCTATAATTATAAAAAATATCTGGCTTTTCATTATGAAAAGTGTAATATTGAAAGAAAGAAGAAAGTAAAAACCAACATACTTACGTGAAAAGGCAGACTTTCACGGCTGTTAGGCACCGTATACGGGATGTAGCCATTTACAACAAATGTCAAACATCTCTCTAGTTACATTTAGCGGAGGCGAGGATTTTGAATTAGCGCTATAAGTTGTCGCTAAGGGTCACACCTAAGAGCAGTATAAACATACGGATGAAATATTATTTCCAAGACAAAATTCGATAGTTTTATCTAAATGATTTTGTTTCTATCAAAGTAAGAAGCCAATTCGATTTTCCTAATGGTGAGATGTGAACGTTCTTTGAAGAAGACTCAAATGAGAAGAAAAAGAGAGTAATCTTTTAGATAAAATTTATGATACACAGTGTCACTACCCAAATTCATATCGTGGGTAACGTAATTAACCGAAATTCTACCTACCTACCATTTTTATTAAATGCCATTTAAGTTTACGTTGTAATGCGTATGAAAATATCCTCATAATAAAATTCTGCAATCAAACATGAGCTCAAACTTACCTAAAGAAAGTCGAAGTAGTTCTTCCAAAGTTTTCTAACAATGATATGCTCTGAAATTTCTGCAAACTAAGCTGAGTTTCTGAGCAGTTGGCTAAACAAACAATAAGTTGTTATAGCGTGGGTAAAGCAGTTGTAGAAACGGGTGCAGGTATAATTTCTCCACTGTAAAGTGAGACGCAAAGCTATTGTTATTCTTTAGTGCTTTGCGCTTTGAAAACGACGTTCATAATTATTCTGCTGGTGGAGATTCTCAAACTACGAATGACTTCTGAAATCGTGAAATGAAAAATAATATTGTTGTTGTTATATTGTATGCCGCTTCTTTCTTATTCGTTAAAATGTGTATGCCAAATGTGCACAATAATTTGACTATTAATTTCTTTCTGTTCTTTCTTTCATTAATAATAGTAAAGGCGCGCAATATAAAATTTGAAGAATTCTCTCGATTCAAACAGATCTCCATAATCACACTCTTACTTGATGGCAGCGAACTGTCTTTGAGAACTGTCTCTGAGTGTCACTTGATCTCGTTAAAACTCCTTTTAATTTACTTGTGTGCAGCTCTGACCCATAATTTTTACTAAACATGCCAACTACTAACATATTTAGAATTCTCACCCAAACGCCAACGGAACCCTATTACTAAGTCTATGTTGAATATCCACCCTACCTTTGAAAGGGTCTCTCTTTTATCTTACAATAAAGCAACCGCAGCCTGAAACTTTCTCAAAATATATTAAAACAAATAATAAAAATTATAAAAGAACTACATGTGGAGAACCCTTTATTAAATTATATATTTTATTGTTTTTGCTTCATAGTAAAACCACAGTATAAAGACATACAGTAGTTTGACGCCTTTGATCTCGTAGAACAAGCCGACAACGTCTAGACAAGGGTAAGTAGGCTAGGGCTGCCACATGTAAACAATACCTACGTATTCAAACACCGTCTATTTATTTTTAGAAAAATATTACAATTGCTACGCTACATGAATAATATAGTGTAAATCACTTATCTATACATATAAATAAAATTGGAGTATCTGTTTGTAATATTAAAATAACCGCTTTTTACTAAATGCATATGGATGTATACACGGTACATACACCGAAATGACATTTTTTAAAATTTTTGTCTGTCTGTCTGTTTGTTCTCGCTAATCTCTGGAACAGCTGGACCTATTTTGACGGGACCCTCACTGGCCTGATGTACCAAGAAGTAACTTAGGCTAAAAATTAATCGGGTACGCGAAGAAGTTCCCTCAGGACGCGGGTGAAACCGTGGGAAACAGCTAGTTTATTATATTACAATAATTAACGATAAATAATTATTATAAAACACGTTGCATTTTCCTTGCGGTGACAGATTTGCATACAAAGTGTCAGTCAGCACCTATTCCATCCCGCAGGTGTCGTGGGAGGCGGTTAAGAATATAAAGCATTTTTCGTACAAACCAAGTTAAAATAAAGCGATTGACATAGCGGTGGTTTAATGGATGGGTAACCTTGGGATCAGCTTGCAGAGCCTATGTTATTGATATGAAGTATTTTGAAGATTTTTTTCGTGCAAACTACGTTTTAGGTAAAGCAATAGACATCACGGTCATTTTATGGATGGGTGACCGGGCTATAAGATTACGGAGAACATGTGTGGGATTTATAAAAGGGGGCCAAAAATATGGTTATTTTTGAGCTAGGATGCGCCGTTACCAAGATACATAATAATATGTGATAGGTACTTACCTAATGCGAAGGTACTAGGTACTTATTGAATGAAATTAAAATCACCCCAGAATCGAATATTACCTTACAACGCATATTTTTTTACGCCTACCATGTTGTTTACGTACATAATTGCTACTTTATTCTGTGATTTGGCCAGACATGAGATATTGTAAAAAGTTAGTAGATTAGTAGGAATGTGCACATTATTTTAAGTGGTTATAGGTACATACATTTCAAAATAATATAAATAATTAATGAAATTTTCTTTTTTGATATAAGTAAATTTGTGAAAAGCAGATTTTTATATTTAAATCCTTATTTATTTAAATCTTTAAACATCATAAAGAATTTCAATGTCTCACAGCATAAGTCGTATGCACCATCTTAGTTAATATTCATGTGCAAACAAATAACGAACAAAAAAACAAGCACGTGCCAGCCCCCAAAAACATGTACCTAGTTACGAACTAAGGCGATATACGTAACAAGGTACCGCTCTTCCCGCGTCTCACTTCTTAGCCGCCGCACGATTGACCCGTCTAGACGCGTTCGTCGAACGACTGTATGGATTATTTGACTGTGGTAAAACTGTTATACACAGCGGTTTATTTTAGCCAGTGATTTTTTGTGTTAGCAGTTTTAGTTCATCTTCTTGTGCCCTATATGTAAACTGTCCCGCTGCTGGACACGGGCCTCTTCAGGAGTTTAAACGAATGGTAACATTACTGTAACAACGCAACCTTGAAAACCACTGCATTTGGCAGTTATTATGTAAGAAACTGTGCAGTTGTTGTAGATTGTGTTGGGTTCTGTTTATGATTATTGCTCTATTAACATTGATTCTCGGTTTACTTTAATGTCAAATTATTATCCTATTTCCTGTAAAGATGGGTGGCGGTATACTTCTGACTGCAATGATATTTCCACCTACATATGCTTGCAAGCTGTAGGAGGAAGGGAGGTTTTGAGGTGTATTCTATTTTTTTATTTAGTTTTTGTTCAAATATTTGTAAGCAAGTTACAGCTAATATAGCCAAGTGGAGAGGCGTCGCTACCTAGCAATTAGCAGAGGGTTTCACGACCAAACCCTCGGCGATGATTTTAGCCTTAGTCCACAATGATGGCTAAGGGGAGGTAAAAAGACTTCTCATGAGGTACACGGGTTGGCAGAGATGCAGGTTTCCTCATGATGTTTTCGTTCACAGTAACATTTTTAGTAAACAATAATTAAGAATGTTTTGATAGAAATGTGTATATAGGTGACGTAGCATAGCTCTTCACAGGTAGAGCCTTACTGAATTCAGCATAAATGGGTCTGCTGAACCGGCAAGTACTATCCTCTCACAGAATATCGACGTAAAGTAATAGTATCTATATTCTTGCGTTTCGTTTGGTAAGTGAGAATACTGGAGACTCTATCTTCTTTTCCTTCTCCGTCATACCGCTCTTCCACCTATTCCTTTTCTCATTGAGATCGTTAACGGACCGTGATTCCTCTGGTGTTACAAGTGTCCATGATCGCTTACCATCATGTGTTCCGTCTGCTCGTTTGCTTCGTATGTCGCATATTAAAAATAATCCATGCCTATAGATGTCACGTTACGCTCCCGTAGCTCCTCTACGAATTCGTAGCAGTAGGGTCGGCACGATCTCGTAGCATATGAGCAGAAGATATTAGGAAGTTCTACATACTAGCCTCTCACAGAATATTGATGTAAAGTAACAACATCTACAGTTGCGATTCATTCGGTGAGTGAGAGTGCCGTAGGCCCCATCTCCTTTACCTTCTCTCTCATACCGCTCTTATTCCTATTTCATTTCTCATCAGGGTATAACGGACCGTGATGCCTCTGGGGTTACAAGTGTCCATGGGCGACGGCGATCAGTTACCAGCACGTGGTCCGTCTGCTCGATTGCCATAAATGTCGCATAGTAAAAATAATCCATGCCTGTAGATGTCACGTAACGCTCCCGTAGCTCCTCTACGAATTCGTAGCAGTAGGATCTGCACGATCTCGTAGCATATGAGCAGAAGATATTAGGAAGTTCTACATACTAGCTGTAACCATGACTTCTACGTAATTCTTACATCGTAGCGATGTTTTATACCTATCTTCCGTATGTTCAATAAAGACACACTTTGTATAATAGACAGAGTTATCATAATATAATAATAATAATGTGCCTTGCATTGAAAAAAATATTGGTATTTTTTACTCTCGTTACATTACCTTAAAATATCAGGTAGCTTTACGGTTAGACTAGACAATAAAAAGAATAAATTATACCAACACAGTTGCCATCACTTAAAACTACTGACAACAAAACTCATACAATAGTAAACGCACACATGCTTCGCGTCCATATTAAAAATCAATATGTGCATTCATAGTTACAGTCGGGTGACGGGAATGCTCCTAGTTGTGAGTTTCGATGGAATTTGTGCGCTGTGCGTACAGGGTGAAATGTAGAAGAGATGCCTGTCAGTTTAGTTTTAGGGTATTTTTATATGGCTGTATTACTCATAACTGTTATTCAAATTTATTCATATAATAGTTGCACAAATCTACGCACACTTGCTTTTGAATTGTTAATTATTGCCTGTCCCGTGCCCCTAAGAGACTTTGATCTTTGACAGTTGTTATAGGGTGACTCCCTATGAATAAACTGACACTAGTCTAAGCCGTGGCTATCACTACCCTTTTGGGTTTCGGAGATCAGAAGGCAATCGCTTTGTGGAAAATATTCTGTCAATTCCAGACTAGTAAGTTACAGCTGGGATTACGCTAGGAGGATGATGACTTACACAAATCTGTGTATGAGACAATCGTCGTAATGATATGCTTAAATTAACATCTACATATATTGATAGTCGTGTTGTCACCTAAAGATTTGTCCTTGGTGAGAACCGAACCTACCCTCCGGCTTTGCAGTCCGGATCAATAACCACTAGATCCACGGGCAAGTCAATAAATAATCAGTAATAGCTATGGCAAGTCGATCATACGAAAGGTAATGTCCTATAGCAAGCGAGAACTTTTACAGTCTATCGCAGTCCACTGCTCTTTTTTTATCTTTTTTTTTACTCACGCCTGTATCCCCTAAGGGGTAGGCAGAGGTGTAAAATTACACCCACATTACGCCATGAAATTTTTAGGTCCCACGTAATAGGCAAGCCTATTGCCGTTACCAGGCACATCACCTGACTCCGTGCTGCCACTGAGAATTCGGAAAAAACCCAGTAACACTTTTTTTGGAGTTAGCTTCTCCTTATTTGCTTTAAGGAGTTTAAGGAATAGTAAGTGAATATGAGCATTTGGCCAATTAAACTACGCTGGCAAATCCTGAAGCTGGTTCGTAAAGGATTTGATGTCGAGTTTTTGTCTGTTCGTAAAGGCAATATATCCTTCGTCTATTTTCGCTTATTACTTTCAGTCGCTTATTACTAAACCCGTGGAATAAAATTGGATGTTGACATTTTACTTGCTGAATCTGTCAGTCTCCACACTGAGAGTTATTAAGAATTATTCGCAGACTTGTAACACAATCTTTTTCGTATGAGGCAATTGTGTTAACATGTCAGAACTCCCAACCTTTTACTACTATAAAAAACTTGATATGGTTGGAAACAATGTGGGTATCTTCTAGGTACGATGGGATTGACATCGTAATATTTATGTTCAAAAATCCCTAATTTCCAATCATCATTCTCCTAGCGTTATCCCAATTTCAGCCTGGGGTCCGCTTACTAGTCTAACCGGATTTGGCTGAATATTAGCTTTTCCACAGAGCAACTGCCTGTCTTACCTCCGCAACCCGAAGGGATAGCGTTATTCCATGGATTAGACTACTGCCAATTTATTTGAGAGGTTCTGACGGCTCTATAAATCCATAACTTCAGAAAATATGTCACAAGTCACATACAGGTCTTTCAGGAACATTCCTGAGAATTCTTGGACATACGGGTTTCATTGTTTTCTTTTACTGTTTAGCAAGTAATCATTAACAATTTAACAATTTTGCTGTAATCGGTTGTACGCGTCATGGTTTGAACTCGAGACCCTCTATGTCCGGCCAGTCTGTAAAACTCCCCACTGAGCTATCGCTGCTGCTGCCTGTGTTTTTCTGGCTTTTGCCTCTGGAATGATAAGCGAATATTGGCATGACATACCTACATTATTATAAAATGACGTGGCCCGACCGCGTCTGTCTGTCTGTTTAAACGCGATAAACTCAAAAACGAAACGAACGGGTTATTAGACGGTTTCCGACAATAGATTGTATAGATGCCTGATAAAAGTTAAGGTGCAGATATAATAGGCTTGTGTCCTAAAATGTAATTAGCGATTGAATCGTTCCTTTATTAGGTGTTACACTGAAATAACTGATTTTGTCTTCAAAAACCTATCAGCAACATTACTAATTATGACTTTTTAAAAACCATTTTGAATTTGACACGAAAACGCTGTAAATCGTCATGGCGGTTGAGTGATATCACAAAGTGCAAAACAAAACAAACCGTGAATGAAATGTGGTGTGGTGTATCCACTTTTATTTTGTTATATTCGATTTGACAGACATAAAGTTTTACGTTTTGGTTGTATTTACTACCAAAACGTCAACAACATGAACACCAATGAGAGAGCGTTACGTCTAACAGTGCGTCCGGCACTGTTAGACGTAATGCTCTCTCATTGGTGTTCACTGTCACAAGAATAACTACATTATTTTTAGTTTTAGAATCCTTAAAATAACATTAATCTTACCTTTTTATAATAAATAATAAACTTTATTGACATCTTGAAATCATAATGAATCTAGAGATACTACAATCAAACTGATTTATTCTTAGTGGACACAAGCCTATTCAAACGGACGGAGTCACGGGCGAAGTGTAGTATCTTCATAAATCTACCAAAAACCGCTTTGTTTTCGTCACGATTGGTCCAATATTGCTGTGTTTAATAAAATGCTCATTTACAGTTGTTAGATATGGTCGAATATAAGTATTTGTTATACAATATAAAATATTTTCAACGTGAAATTGCGTCATGTAAAATATCTTGTAAGCATTAAATATATTAAATGTAACATATTATTACACATAAGAGAATTGTTGAGTACAATTTGTTACAATATGTCGTATTAAATTATCGTAGTCATATTCGCTATGGTTATGTTGTTACACATTTATTTTTATTTATTTAAATTAATAACTATAATCTCCGACTGCCTCCGTGGTCCAGTGGATGCGTATGCGACTGCTGATCGAAGGTTCGATTCCCGGGTCGGGCAAAAGTGTTACTGGGTTTTTCCGAATACTCAGTAGCAACCTGGAGTCTGGTGATGTGCCCGGTAACGGCAATAGGCTCACCCCCTATTACGTGGGACCTAAAAATTCATGGCGACATGTGGGTGTAATATTACACCCCTGCCTACCCCTTCGGGGATACAGGCGTGAGTCTATAAAAGAAAAAAATCACACTATGAGTAAATTACACTGTGTCAATATAATTAAAAATTATTTGCCCTGTCTACAGAGCAAATCATTTGTGATCATATAAACACAATAGTTAATAAATTACTATTTCAAACTATTGCGGAGGATAATCTAATATTAAAATTGTAATTTCATTTTATTTCATCAAAGATAATTTTAACTTACTTATTTTCCTCTTAGACACCAAACTAAATAATCTTAGAACAATATCGCTCGAATAATTGGCAAAGGTAGCTAGTTCAATATATAATAACATTTTCACCACCAGGGGATAATCATGGAATTGCTGAGAGATATCCAAACTTGATATTACGGACGGAAAATACACAAACTCGGCAAACTAATCTGTAGATCTAACAAATTATTGTTCCTGGACTGAATAAGTGTATTCTAAAAGAACGGCTATCTCTTCTAATGCATACTGTATTATGAATGCGAAATTGAGCTTGTTTATTTGTTTATCCGTGTTTTACAAACGGAGTGATTTTATAGTATGGCTAGAAGATGCCCGCAGCTACGCACATTTCTTTTTTCATTTGACCGCTTTTCTCAAACAGAACACGTGATTTTTATGTGTCTTTATGATGATTGATGATCATCATCAGCCTGCCGTAGTCCACTGCTGGATATAGGCCCCTCCAATGGCACGCTACTGATCCCAATTTTCGTCTCTTCGTGTCCAACCGCTGCCAGCCACTTTGCGTATTTCGTCACTCCACCTAGCTGGATGACGTCCTACACTACGTTTGCCAAGGCGCGGTCTCCACTCTAGAACACGACTACTCCAACGGTTATCGGTTCTGCGACAGATGTGACCAACCCACTCCCACTTCAACGTGCTAATTCTCTGAGCTATGTCGATTACCCTGGTTCTCTGTCGTATCACTTCATTACGAATTCGATCCTTCAGAGAGACTCCGAGCATAGCCCTCTCCATAGCTCGCTGAGCGACCTTAAATTGGTGGACTAGTCGCACCGTCGGTGTCCACGTCTCGGCACCGTTAGTCATAACGGGTAGGACGCACTCGCTGATGACTTTTATCTTAAGGCTTTGCGGAAGGGATGGCGAAAAGACTCGACGGAGTTTCCTATATGCTGCCCAGCCTAGCTGTATTCTTCTGCAAGCCTCCCTCTCGAAGTTGTTTCTACCCAACTGCAAGGTTTGCCCAAGGTAAACGTACTCCTGAAAAACTTCGAGAGGAACCCCATTTAGGATAATCGGTTCTGGAGAGACATGTTCATTGAACATTATCTTGGTTTTATCCAAGTTCATCCGGAGACCGATGCGAGCAGAAGAATCAGCTAGGCTGCTCAGCATATACTGCAAGTCTTGCACGGTTTTAGCCACGATAACGATATCATCAGCAAATCTTAAATGTGAGAGGTACCCGCCGTTTATGTTAATACCGCATCTTTTCCAGTGCAGCGTCTTGAACATATCCTCCATTGCATTTGTGAACAATTTGGGGGAGATAACATCCCCTTGTCTCACGCCTCGATGCAGGTGGATAGGTTCAGACTGCTGGTTCTGTACTTGGACGGTCATAGGCGCGGCGTCATACAGACCTCTCAGCACTTGGACGTATCGCCAATCGATTTGGCACCGTTGCAAAGACTCCAGAACAGACCAGGTTCAATGGAGTCAAAGGCCTTCTCATAGTCCACAAACGCTAAGCACAGGGGCTGATTATACTTCTCTGTCTTCTGTTTAATCTGCTGCACTGTGTGGATGTGGTCTATGATGCCGTATCCTCCTCAAAAACTGGCCTGTTCGGGCGGCTGAAACTCGTTGAGTCTACGTGCGAGACGCTTATAAAACAGCTTATAGACGTGGCTCAAGAGCGACATAGGTCGATAGTTCTTCAAAAGAGTTTTGTCTCTCTTTTTGCAGAACAAAATGACAATGCTCTTTCTCCCCGAGAACAGGACAGAATTAAATATGCGTTGGAGCTGCACTAGTATAGGTTTTCCACCTGCCTTTAGCATCTCCGTCGTAATTCCATCTTCCCCGGAAGCTTTTCCATTTTTAAGCTGCCTCAGGGCCACCACGATTTCGTATTGGCTGATGTATGGTAACTCTTCGGTGAAGTGGCGGGTTAAAGTGGCTCTTGGATCCTCGGAGTCGGGTTGGTGACGGTTTCGCTTTCGAGGTGTAGAGGTTGCCGTAGAAGCTCTGAACCTCCGCAAGAATCTCCGGCCTAGAAGTGGCGACCTTCCCGTCTTATTGATGATGAATTACTATAATTAATGGATATTACTGTAACAACAACAGTTTAGGCTTATTACAAATCGCTTAAGCTCAAAATTATTGAGACTGATAATCAAATCACAAAAAAATAAAATCATTTAGACAAGGATGTGGCAGTACCTAGTCATCAACGTTATCTTTAAAACTGGGACTGGACTATAAAACAATAATTTCTACTAAGGCTTTAGCGTCACAATCGTCTCTACTTATATTACCATAATCAACCAGACAATATGCCGTCATAGTAGCTTACAACATCCTTTAAACTAACATAATCACAAGCGACTACCCACTATCTACTAATCACTTAACACCCTGTTCACTGAAGCGAGTAATCTCTCTTTCCACGCAAATAATTCTTCATCCAGACACTTAAAACCTACGTCGCTCAGCACCCCTTTATCTCAGAAAATAAAAAGCATCCAACCCTAAACCATAGTTGACATCACACAACGCATTTAAACGAAATATTAAAGAGTCACGAATACATGGGATACACATTACACCAATTCGTATATCTGTATGGCCGCCCGGCCAAATAAAATTATGATAGCACTGTCTAGCCTCTACCATGAAATCAGTTAGTATAAGGCTCACAGTCGTTTATCGCTTACATTTTATACAAATTTTCCTACAAGCGATACGATTGTCTTTGTGAAGGGTGTCGTGGTAAAAGGCGGTCGGAGTACAAATTCGCGCGTTGGCGACGTGATGTCTGCCGAGAACACAGAGTAATGAACGGATTAAGTGTTATTTTTTTCCGTCGGCGCCCTTGAATTTAGCCGGATAATGTTTTTACAGGGAATTAATTTGCTCTTCATCTGAAAGACTTGGTAAAGTGGAAGTTATATAAGTTATTTTGCGATGTAACTGCAGCTATGTTTCTTACATACATTACAATAAATTTCAAAAATGAACGGTTTGTTTAACTTTATTATGGTGTTGTGAAAATGAAAAAAACCCCTAAACAGCAGTGAAAAATTCAAAATATGTGATTTGTTGGGACGACATACGTTAAGTGTGTTGAAAATGTACACTTCAGTCTTTTCATACCGGGATGTCTCGGACCGAAGGTCAATCAGTTCTACAACAAGTAAAACACTACCATACCTTTTAGTCTACTTCATAATAATTGGATTTTATCATTCGTTATTAGTACCTAAATTTTAATGTGTAACCATACCCCGCTAGGAACTCATATGAATATCATTAAAAGTCTTTTTCTAGAACGTTTTCATCTTACATTTTTCATGTCATATAACTTATAATTTCCATTTGCACTATTGCTGTTATACTAGTTTCAATATGTCGATGTATAATGGGCTACAAAAACCCTACCGTTGCTGAGTGTGACAACGGCGTAGCTAACTATGTTATATTTGCTGAACCGCCTCTAGCCAGAGAGCGAATCCTATAACCAAGTTATGTCACTGGATCATTATTAGTGCAAAAGTTGTCTTTAATCGCGTGCTTAACATGGACTAGAAAGGTCTCTATATTCAGTGTAATGGACACAGTCGGGCTGTGTGGGCAATCGGATGATGAGTCTTTAAAAATAAGGTTTATAAAAAGAGACAAAACATCTAATAATAAAATTATTCTCTTTACACTGACAGCAATTGACATAAACATTTACCTACTAAACATCCAAAACTCAAATCCTACACAAACAAAGGTTGAAATGAAACCATGCATTTCGTATGATTGTTCGATACAATGAATGCGTCCGTTGCGGCGTCACGCACCGCATTCCAAATTCAAATCAATTAGGGCATGGCATGTCCATCAATTAATCCTGGCTTACGTACGTTCTAGTTGTCCTATATACGACAGTTTTAGAGCATACAGGATAGGAAATAGATTTGTATTTTGCATTAAATAGGCACAGAGGGTTGAATGCCTTATGTTCATATAACTGTGAAAATTAATGGTTTATTTGATTTAAAGAAATAGGGCGAATAATTGCTCAAATGTAATATATGCTAATGGCTCGTAAGTACCTAAGAAATGTCCTCATACCAGCTTTAAAATAATTTAAAAGAAAACGAGATATATTAAATTAAACTGGTACTTTTTAGCAGCAGTTTAATTTAATATACCTATTGCTGCATAATAGTCATACATATGTGAAATAAAAAATATGTGGTAGGTATCTAAAATATTTATAACTGATATATTGATAATAAACTATGCGCTCGGTGCCAACAAGTAGACGCGCCCATATTTTGTTAGATATCACAATACTAAATACTATCGTTATGTACATAAATATAGTAGATTTCAGAAACAGCTAGGTACCCAAAATACGATGTTCTATCTAAACTATACATTAATCTATGGCAAGCACCCGGAGACGGTTGCTAGGCAACGCTCGATCGTTCCCTCGACACAAGCTACGCTCCGATTTCGCTGCGTTCCTATTTTGAATTTTTAAATGTACATTCGCACTTGTTTTGTAACATGGCCGTCTATAATTAATTTTAGCGGGAGCTGTCAATCCGCCATTTTGAAATTGACGTCAACAGATTTAATAAAAGAATGATAATTTTCTCCTTCAATATAAAAATTAATTAGTACGCGTTTTGATTTAATGGAAATATAGATGGAATAAATTAATGACGATTGGAAGCGTCCAATATTGCGTTCGATTGACATGTTTATTGTTATGAGATTGGAACGATTGTCTGGCTGGACTATGTTATACTAGACAGTTAGGCTAACCTATAAATTAGTGCTGACTTATTAGGCTATGTGGATCTGTGGAATTGATCAATCTAGTAACTTATCAGCTATTATTGATTGTAATAATCACTGTTTATATCAGAGGCAGGGGCAGATCCTGGAGATAAACTAGTGCCTGGGGCTAATAGGAGAATTGGGCCTACTAGGCTGGTTAGATGATTTGGTACGGATTATGCTATCGATTTTGCCAGCTCATTGCAAATAGAGTAGGTAATTTTAATTACTCGAACTCTTACGGCACCCACGTTATAAAATGGGACAGTGGCACTTAGTAATCTTACCAAGACACAGACAAATAACAAAAGCAAGGGCAAGTTGAAAAATATCATTTTATTCTAAATATAGCAGATTTTTGTCCATATATTCTCGCAGACTACGCAGGTTATTTATCGTTTCTCATCAAAACGTAACTCGTGCACAAACAGCCTTATGGAGGTTTAGCTATCAGCCATTCTCATTGTGTACTCATGTAACTCTTATGGTGACTGATACATTTGAGCATTCATCTGTAATGAGAATTCTTGCGTATGTTATGAAACAGAAAAACAAACGAGTGTGTTTTGGCGAGCATTCTTACGAACGTTCTGGCGAGCCTTCTAGCGAATCGCCAGTAAATTTGCTTTGACATTTTTGCTGATTAGAGCTTTCGCTAGAAAGATCGTGAAAATGTTCGTAGCAATGTTGAGCTCTGAGGGCCAATTCTGCTATTTTTATATGACATTGATATTATATTTTGAATGGATTTAAAAGCGGTATTCTGATAATCTAATGTCATTATCGTATAATTCAAAATAAACAGTTCGTCGATGACACATACGATCTCGTTACAATTTCATTCAAATATCAGATAATTTAGAAGAATACGCTTTTTGTGACGTAAGTATGAGACTGACATGATATCGAGACTATATTAATTATTTAGCAGAATTGGGCCCCAGTTCTTTGTTCGGTTCTACAAAACAAATAACGGCGAATGCTCGCTGTCCTGTTACAAGTGAATGGTGGTGATATACCTGAGTATATCACCACCAATATTAAAGCGATTATGCTCCTTACTGTGCGGGTTGCACTTTTAACATGCTTTTATTAACTTTCGGTCGGTTTCAAAATATGTCAGATATGTATCCCTAGTAATAGATCGAATATTGAAAACTGCCATTACTGTATTTCTATACCACTATAAAACAGATATCTAGAGATTTTCACTTTAAAACGTCTGATTGGAGTGAAATATTTGCACACATATCAAATATCGATCGAACAACCATTAAGAAAAAGAGAAAAATGAAGTATCAAAATTAATTTGTAGTATAATAAATACACTCATGCCTTTTGCCCGACAAGGTATGGAGAGACAAATAGAACGCCACTTGCTTCTATTCTTACAAGGCTCACGCACTTCCTCTACATTAATTATTCTTTTTATACATTCTTGCCGGCTCTGGGTGCTACGGATATTTCTTTTATCAAACCATGCCAATTTGGTCGCTATCTAAAGACACAATTTTTTTCATAATATCTTAATTCCTTAATTACGCTTTTCCTATAAATAATTCGTTCACCGTTTAGCATCTTTGTAAGATAAGAAGGAATTTTGAATAGAGTTTTCCTTGCCGATTTTTGCTTTTGATTAATTTGTTGGCTATTAAAATATTTTTCATTTCATTTATTCACTAACACGATGATGATGATACATAAGTTTAGGCTATAGTCCAACCTCGCTAGCCAATTAGTCAAACTTCACATATATTTGCAAGAACATTTTACGATCTTAGTTAAACAGGTTTCTGATGAACTGGGAACTTAAAACCTTATTTTTTATGTCCCCAGTTCACAAGTAATCTTTATATATAAAATCCTTGCGCGACTGACTGACAGACAAGCTACAGCCAAAACTATTGGGCGTAAGAAGCTGAAATTTGACATGAATGTTCCTTGGGGACCGTGAGGGTGGGGATTTCTCAAAATTCCCACGGGATCGGGAAAAACGGGTAAATAAAAAAATGTGCGGGCGTAGCTGCGCGCATCATCTTGTTTAAAATAATCTACTACGCTATGGGCGTCTTCGAAAAGTCAGTGGTGCGTGCCGTTGGTTCCAAACCCAGGATCTAAAATATACCTTTCCTACGTTCAAGATCTGTAACTATTGATGCGCGTATTCGACGTATCATCATCCTCCTAGCGTTTATCCCAGTTAGAACCCGGGGTCCGCTTTCTAGTCTAACCGGATTTGACTGAATATTAGCTTTTCCACAGAGCGACTGCCTGTCTGACCTCCGCAACCCAAAGGGCTAGCTATATTCCATGGTTTAGACTAGTGTCAGTTTATTTATAGATACTGACTCCCTATAACGACTGTCAAAGATCTTCATGACAGCCGGGACCGACGGCTTAACGTGCTCTCCGAGGCACGGGGCAAGAGATAATTTACAATGCAACATAACTTACAATTAACGCGTATTCGACGTATAAATACAATTTTATCCTGACTCATCTATATCTCATTAAAAATTAAATTAGCTTCCGACAAACATGTCAACGTCAAATTCTTTTAGCATCAAATTTTATTAATTAAACGCGTATGTGCATTCCTTGTAACGTTAATAGCATCAAATTATGACATAGTCCGCTCATTTCTTTTTAATTTACTTCTTAATTAAGATGTGTTTGTAGGAAGTTGATAAGAAAGTCAGGGTCATGACAAATAGTGAAATCAGAATCAGAAAGAAATTCTTCACAGATGGCAATATAAACCCGTCCATGTTTAAGCCCGAGATGCACATCTCTTCTAAGAATATATGTTCCATAGGTATTTGTTTCCTGTTTTGCTAAAGAGGGAAGTGGATAAATTATATACCAATTGCTCCTATATAGGTACTTCTGCTCCTGAAATATATTAATTTACTGCAGGGCAAAGGCCTCCCTCTCCTTTTTCCACAGATCTCTATTTTGTGCTGCTGAAATGGAGTGCAAAAATCGGTTTCCAAAAATAGGTTTACTTTCAAGAGGGCTCCCATGTTTCAGACTTTATTATCTACAAAACTCACTGCAACGTAGCGCTCATAGCGAGACTTGACTTGCCATTCGTAACAGATCGGCAAAGTTAAGCAACGTTTGCACAGGTCGCCACTTAGATGGGTGACCGTGTGTGGCATTTACATCTGAGCGCTACCATGCTTCGGAGGGCACGTAAAGCTGTCGGTCCCGGTTCGTGTCTAAGGATAAGAATCGTAAGGCCATGTCGGAGGCCTTAGAGGGCGGTCTGAAAACTCCGACACCAGAGTTGGCCACACACTCACACGAAAAAACAAAACAAACTGCAACTCAGATTCGTGCATGTGCTGCATACATTGTTGTTTCCGATCTAGTTATTCTTTGTGTCCGTTGATTAATTATTTGAAAAGTCCCTCGCGAAACAGGTTCTTTAGTCCTTATTCAGGACTGGTTCAAAAAAAGCAAAATAATAAAGAGAACGCACTGTTTTATGAAAAAAATTCACGGGCATTATGTTAACATACATATGCCACCGGACTACAAAGGCAAATTCAGTTATTCCACCATGTACAGTAGTAAATACAACAGTAGTTAATTGTTTAGTTAACCTTAATGGTCGGCTTCCATATACACTCCATTGATTTACAAAATTACTACAGCTATAACGTACAGTCATAAAAATATTAATTCTTTTTTGACGAATAAAACTTTGAAATGTGTCCTTTAATCAACACAATAAAATGACATTTTCTTGATCTTTTCTTTAATAATGCACAAATGTAATGTTTGTCGCCTTGTCATATTATATTGCCATAGTTGGTGTCATTATTGTGTTTTAACTATAAGTTTGGGTTTATTGTTTGTTTTTAAGTTTTTTTTATTATAATGTCATCGTTAATTTAATTTATTATTTTATCTAAAGGTTATATATATTTTAGTATTCTCTTTTTCTTTGTATATTCTACCGTGTATTTCTAGGTATTTGTAATGCTGTTTTTACCGTTAACAATTTGCACAAATGTAAATATATAAAATTAGCTCGTAAGATCATGAAAACTGCATAAATAATTGTTTGTGAACCTTTCATATAAATAAATACAAATCTTAACAATAACAGAGAACAAATTATAAAATTAATCCCCCTCAAGTTTAATTAGGCATTCTGCGGTGTCGTCTATGGCATCTTAACAAAAAGTTTTTATAAAAATGCCATAAATATTATGCGCTTTATATATTTTTTCATTACGCTGTAAAAGGGACCAACGTCACTGAGGGTATTATTTTTTAATATTAGGTATGCGGGGATAATTTATTTATGCGATATATGATAAGTTACACGACTACCCTCTTTTTTATTGCAAGAAAAGGATGAAAAGCCTCGGTCTCCATATTTGGCTTATTTGCCGGATAAGATAATGATTTATTGTTGAAGTATTGTATTTTTATTTTCTTTGAGATTGTCCAAGGTTTTTTAGCTAAGAAAAAAATCATTATCTAGTATGATGGATAATCATCCTCCTAGCGTTATCCTAGTTTTAACCCTGAATTCAACTTACTTGTCTCTCCGGGTTTGGCTGAAGCAAAAGAGCAACTGTCAGTCTGCCCGCCGCAACCCGAAATATCCTTTCGGGTTGCGGCGATATCCTATGGTTTAGATTAGTTATTCAGAGGTACTGACCCCCTATCACGACTGTCAAAGATCTTCAAGACAGCCAGGCCCGACGGCCTAACGTGCTCTCCGAGTCACGGAGCAAGCGATAATCAACAATTCAATACGCACATAACTCTGAAAAGTCAGCGGTGCGCGCGGTGGATTCGAACCTGATATCCTCAGCATGCCAGTTGGTATCTCCACTAGGCTATCACTTACTAGTATGTTAGTTTACGTTTTACAGTTTGAGAAAATAGTTTCATGTATATATATTATATATGTATATGTATTTTGTTATGTATTTATATTTAAATTATAAGTATGTATTATGTTGCGTATTCTCTTTCATTTTACTCTTTATGTGTAGTACACACCTGCCATGATCTTCTCTGCATCACCTAAAGGTTGACAGGGAGAAAATGCCTTTAGGCATTAAGTCCGCCTTGTGCAATGTATTTTGCAGGAAGTTTTTAAATAAATAAAATAGCTTTTAATCATTTACAGATTATTTTTCTTATGAGGCTTAATATGGCTCGCCGAAACAAACTAAGTTGTAACTACCCTTCTACACATATGACAATAGAGTTTGCCTCCAATGTATTTTAATATAATAATGCTGCATACCATGGCGAGGTGTCTTAGAAAACGTCGGCAAGTCGGCGGCTACAGTCACCGCAATGAGATTGACAGAGTACCAGTCGTGGATCAATAATTGTATTTATTACACGACTTACGTTCTGGGGCTACTTATTTCTACCATTTCTACCTTTCCGAGCCAATAGATGGCTAAAAAGATTTTTTTTTGCGGTGTATCTCTATTTTTCTAGAGAAACAATTAATCCAATTAGCTAATATGTTGCCCAGCATACTTCTGTCTTTCAATTAAAGACCCATTAGAACCGGTTAATAGATTATCCTAGACAAACAGAAGTACAGACAGACAGAGAAGATTAAAACACCTTTGTTTATGGCCTGGTATCACTAAAACACTTGAGAAATTATTCTTGTTTTGAGATTTTTTTATTATCCTAGACAAACAGAAGTACAGACAGACAGAGACGATTAAAACATCTTTGATTATGGCCTGGTATTACTAAAAACACTTGAGAAATTATTCTTGATCTGAAATCTTTCTTTTATATTAAGTGTAACGAGATGAGCCCGTGGTTACACTTGCTTTATTTAAGGCTACTGCTCCGCTCCCGTGGCTCATAGCGTGATGTTATATAGCCTATAGCCTTTCTCGATAAATGGGCTATTTAACACTGAAAGATTTTTTTAAATCAGTCCAGTAGTTCCTGAGATTAGCGCGTTCAACCAAACAAACAAATAAACTCTTCAGCTTTATAAATTAGTATTAGATCAATGTGCCTCGTAAGAGGTGACTAAGGAAAACACACGAAACAAATAGTATCTTCGAAAAGAGATGTAAATCTCGACATAGAACCCTATAAAAAAGTCTGGCCAGAGTAGTAGGTACAGTACGCCAAGGCGTAACATTCATACATCCACAATACTTCAGTACATCCGTGAACATGGCACTTGCAACTGTGCCGAAATATCGATTACTCCAAACAAATAAAAGGTACGTGGTAGGAAATTGTAAAGTTACCTAACAGTAGGCCAAATCCTGCTTTTGACTAACAATGATTTTGTGGCGCAAATAAAGAGAGGCTTATGTCCAGCAGTGGACTGTCAAAAGCTGTGTAATGACGATACATAGCAGTTGCATTTTAAGTCACGTATCATTTTTATTTATGTCTTTAAAATGAGTGATCTGTGTTGAGATGTCGCGGATATTTTCTCTCTAGCAAATATCTCGGTACAAATTCAATTTGTAAGGTAAGTAGCAGCGTTATTTTCTAACTTAATAAAGCTTCCTTTCCTAGATGAATTATAAAGCTAGTGTAATGAGCCTCTATATAATCTTGTTAAGAATGCGGGCTCCAAGAGTTTTATACAACACATTTTTATTTACAAAGGTAATTCAGAAAAAGGGACGTTGGCACAACTTTTTACACAAAAGTTTATCCCACGGGGGTTAAACAAAGGGGACAAAAGCTACTGTAGACGTTTTGGAGTAATCATTTGTTATTTATTTAATTTAGCGTGTACTTGAAAAACATTGTATTAATTAGAAGTAAAAAATAGTTATTATCTCGTAAAGGCGTGGGTGCTTTTTAAGATACCTATTATTATTACTTTAGCACCCACGCTTTTTACGGTAAAATTATCATTTCTTTGTAATGGTTTTTTATTTAAAACTTTGTTTAAGTCGAAAGCAAAAATAATACTACATATTTTATTATTTTATGTACTCATACTAAATATTTTTGAGATTTGTATATATGTACATTATAATATGGTATGCAGTTTATTTATTTATATCATTGATATCCTATTTTTATTTAAATATTATTATTACACTACAATTTTTGATATTTTCGTTTTTTTAATATTTAATGTATTGTCAACAAGTTTGACTCCAATCTAAGGTTTTAAAGTGGGGAAAAATCATGTTAAAAAAACCGTTACATATAGAGCTAATTCGTGTTAAAATGGGCTTCTGCTATCTCAAGGAGCTTAGATATTCGAATGTTGAGGGGATCAAACAATTCAGTTACCTCTTCTTAGATAACTTGGATACAGTTTGAGTAGGCTTTCCTAAGTTAGTTACGACAATAAGGGTCGGCAAACTATCTATTGTTTACGTAATTTTACCGTAACTATGTTGATTTAGGGCTATGAAGTTGTTATTAATGTTATATTTTGAAGACTGGATAGGTATCGACGTAAAGCAACAGTACCTATACTATTACGTTTCGTATGGTGAGTGTGAATGCCGGAGGCTCCATCTCCTTAACCTTCTTCTTCACATATCCCTTCTCCTATTCTATTGCCCATCCCAAACGCACTAGTGATTCTTGGTGTTGTTTGAGTCCATGGGCGGCGGTAATCGATTAGCATCAGGCGATCTGTCTGCACGTTTGCCGCCTATAACATAAAAAAGGGCAATAAGTAAACACCGAACTACCCTTCACCGTTTTAACAGCAATATTACTTAATACTACTTTGTACCAGGATCGTGGAAAATTAGAGATATAAGAAAATAAAGGTGACCTTCACTGACCTTTACCCGGCAAAAACACACATGGTTGAGTTGACACAAATGGACATTATTGTGTAAGCGCGGTGTTTACTTTTATCTTTTATTTGGTAGAACCTATCTAATTACGTCCTTTCTCCCTATTGCTGCAGAAATGTTGATATTAGTTGACATCACACCTACATAAAGTAGATTCCTTTATTGAAATGGCAGAAACTTCGTACTGCCGCAATTTTAATTATATACCAATATATTTTTTTGCCTGACTGACTTACTGACAGACTATGCACAGACAAAATAATGAGAAACTGAAAACTTGCATGTATGTTTCTTAGGTAATTTTGGGTTGCACTAATGAGAGATTTAACGAAATTCCCTAAGGATCAGAAAGAAATAATCTGAAGAAAAATTAGCGGTCGTAGCATATTCTAGGCTTGTATAATTTTCTAATGATGCCTCAGTTAAGCTATGGTACAATTAAGGGCACAAAAATAGATATACTTGACACTATTTGAAGATTTGGCTCATCAACTGATGATGAGCTTTGTTTATAATCGATCCCACTGCTGAATACAGACCCCTTCGCATTATGAGAAGTCTTAAGCCATTGACCACCGCGCTGACCAATTATATGATACTATTCTCACGATGTTTTCTTTCACTATTTAGCAAGAGATATAAATTTTATTCTCACATTGGTGCCTTCCATGGCACTGAAATCAATACTACTAGGATTATTAATCCTTATCTACGATATATATAATAAACAATGATAGTAGGTCTTACTGTGGTACGAGTGCTGCCACAAATTAGAAAGATTGTTATCACTTTGACTCACTCTACTGGTCACGCATCTTTCCTTTTTAAGTCCCAAAAATAAAAAATCTAGATTGCTTAGTGAATATAACTCTCTTATTTAAATCCATTGTAACGTAATACTCCGTATTGCGTTATAATATCTCGCAGGCGCTTAACGCAGTGGGTGGAGCCAGCTTAGTCCGAAGAGCGCTTATTCTGTCTTCTACTTCCCTATCTACTGGCCCGCTGGGGGTAAACATATTCTAGTTGTTTGTGTGCCTATATGTTCTGTCTGTAGTATCTGTGTCTCCTAAGCATAACAGCCGATCTAGGGACAGCCGATAGACGGGTCTGCACCTGACGTTCTAC
This sequence comes from Euclidia mi, assembly GCA_944739405.2. Lineage (NCBI taxonomy): Eukaryota > Metazoa > Arthropoda > Insecta > Lepidoptera > Erebidae > Euclidia > Euclidia mi. The sequence continues at coordinate 14,244,542 of OX123205.2, read as the reverse complement.
CTACGGGCTACAAATCTCCTTACAGGGTACAATCTATGAGCTGCGGGCGCCGTGCCGCTACCAGTCGCCGCCTACGCATCAGCTCCTGCCTGCAAGCTTCCTACAGTCAGGCCACTGGCGCCTGACTGCACCGGCTTACGCCTGAGCCTTACCGCTCGGCCCACATCGGCTGCACCGCCTGAGCCTCCGCTCAGCCGGCACCTCAACCCCCACGTTGGGGCCTGACCAGCGTGCACTTCGGCCAGCTTACCGGCGACCCTACAAACAACTACCCTGCGAGCGTCGGAGAGCAGCAGGAGTCTACATTCACGCCTTCAGGCCAGTGCTTACCTGGTTCGGTCATACTGTATGTAAGCGGTAGTGAGACGTAATAAAAGACCTGTTCAGTCTAGCAGTGTTTCTATCGAACCCCGACATCCTACCTGAGATCCCCGTCTCACCATAAAATATTATTAAGCATAATTCATTTATTTATAATTATATGAGACGAAAAGATATATAATACCTGTTACACAAACATAAATCTATACAACTTTTTTGAATGATTTTTACGTCATGAAGTCCATAAAACCAACAATAAATTACGTAAAAGATTAAAAAGGAAAAGTTATTGATTGGTTACATCAATAAATAGGAAGCATTTTGCTATAAAGATAAAATAAACGATTACCTAAGTATCCTCAGATCAAGTGAAAAGGTAGAAATATTGTGGTCTTTATTACAAGTAGAAGGGAGACGGGGCTCTCATCATACATCCTTTCACTGTCCACTGCTGGACATAGGCCTCTCCTAATTTGCATCATAATAGCATTATGAATCTAAAGGTGGATTTGACCTACAATACCACGCTGGCTAGACGGGTTGGAATAGGGTTTGATCTCGAGTTCTCCGTCTCTTCCCAAATACACTATTTACTTCTACTGTTTTCATTAGTCACCTCTTACGATATGCACGAAACGAAATGGGGTGTCACTACACCATTTCATTTTGTATTCTTAATCCGTCACCAGACAGAATGGCTAACAGACTAGCATAATGCTTATACTGGTTGGAGAGCAAACTCATTACTTCCAGTGATATCATGTTTGTACCAAACTAAGCTAAATACTACGCAATACTAAGCAGGATAAACAATGGTCTAAGCAGCGTACCTTGTGGTATACCCACATTAATAACTTGGGTTTAATATCCGTAGTCGATAACGATAATTTTGATGACTTAAACTGAGACCTTGGTTAAGTTTTATTATTCCCGATACAGACTTTCTACATCTCTTTATAAATATTTTTATGGAAGTATCTCACGATACACGATGTCAAACGCATTAGTAATATTAAGACAAATAGGGACAGTCGCGTTCTTTCAAATCTTATGATGAATTTGTAAACATTTGAATGACCAAAATTTGGTTCAACGTGAAGCAATATTCGGCGAATATTCGTTAGAATAACAGAAACCAGCAATATATTGATTCTACACAGCTTAAAGATTTGAAAACAAAGATGTTAACAGCCTTAAAAGATGCACTTTTGGTTACTTTATTAAAAAACTAGAGGTGCTAGATGATGTTGACCACAACACAGTTTCTTCACATTTATTTGTATTAAAAGTCAAAACGAAACATATAGAACATCTGCCTTAATTATATTAAATAGTACAAATAAAATTTTCCTATAACCTACTGCAATTACCTCACAGACGCTTATAAAAGATTTTATGTTTTGTATGTTTAAAAATTACGTCAAGAAGTGCAATCAAATCACACATTATGAATCATAAAACAATATCTGTAAAGCCAATATCTAACCTTATGTCGTAATTATTAATGTCGATATGTTGAGAGCCCATTGCCCCTCATTCATTAGAGCATTAACTTTTTTTATATTAGTACTTAGAAAAAAATAATTTAATTGACAACCTCGTTGGTCTCGCGGCATAAATGTGCGCATGGGATTGGGAGGTCTCGTGTTCGATTCCCGGGTCGGGCAAAGTGTTATTGGGTTTTCCCGTTAGGAAATTCTCAGTAGCAGCACGGAGTCAGGTAATGTGCCCAGTACGGCAATAGGCTCGCCCCCTATTACGTGGGACCTAAAAATTCATGGCGAAATGTGGGAGTAATATTACACCTCTGCCTACCCCTTCGGGGATACAGGCGTAAGCCTATAAAAAAAAGATTAGAAAAATAGTATGAAAAGAATTATAGCATCTAAAAAAACATAAAATTCTACGTTTAGCTTGTGCTTGGAAAATTGTACAGGCACGTTTGTCAAGCCTCGTTACAAAGTGAAGTTGTCTAATCAATTAAAAAAAACACGATTTGTAGAACAGTGCGTTAAACACTATGCGTACCGCATAGTGTTTAACGCACTAATGTTCACATGGGCCTCTGTTGTAGCTGATAATATCAAAACGTTAACCAACTTGTCAACTTTTAATTCTGTCGTTGATGGATTCCCAAGAATCTTGTCTAAATTAAATACCTATAGATGCGGGCACTGCGTAGAGGACACGTTTGTAAAATCTATTTAAAATTTCAAGTGTTTCCAAGAAAAATTTGTGAAACTATATAGTTTGCGAAAGCCCAGCAAGACTTGCCCTTTTACAGTACCAAGTAACTGTTCTTAAAGTGTGACAGCTAGACAAAAAAATGCGTGACTCAATCATAATAATCTGTACAAGTTGTACTGATGACGAATATTTTATGACATGACGCGATAAGAATCAAGTTGGTCGAAATTCATAAGCTATAACATTCCAGACATCAGGCAAATCTAAAAGTACATATTACTACATACATCACTTAAATTCCACAATGCAATAATATGTCAGACCGATATAAGTAACTGAAAACGTGTAAAACAAACTAAACACAAACATATAAGTACGAGACACGAAACAATCAATTCAGTACTATTCTTTTGTCCATGGACTAGAATAGTCACACGTTAAATTTACAATTTGAAATTTAAAAAAATAGTACGAAAAGTTTTATTTTAAAAATGTTTATTTGATTGCCAGTTCATCAAATAATTAGAACCTCGTAAAATCATAATCGAATTTCTAAAAGAACAACAATTAATTAAAATCAAAAATAATAAAAGAAAATATATCCATAACGTTTGTGGTGAGATTTCATGCTCGATTATACGACAGCGTGCATTCATTAATATCGATTATTTACGGTTTTCGTTGTTTTTTTATAAGTACAGAGTATGATGTTTCGTACCATAGCGTTTTGTTAGGCTCGCAAGGATGAGGTGGTTTATCATCCTCTCTTTTTGCTTGGCTGTATCGATAGCTGCGCCAGCCACATCGGTAAGTACAAAAAAAACATTATCATGCTTATTTCAATTAACACCCACAGATTAAAAATTGATAGATATAATTAGTAAAAGTAAAAATGTGATAATTACCTAGATCGGATTTAAATAGTCATAAGTAAGATAAATATGGTTAAGTCTCTACACACGGTTAAGTCATATTAGAATACCTGACTGACTCCATAATTTGCATGAAAGACATTTAAAGTATTATCGCGCGAAGCGGTAATTTACTCTTGAAATTCCTAATTAAATATTTATCATAATAAACATATAATCACAAACATTTAGTATAAACATTTAGTCAAGATTTCCTCACTCAAAGTGATGAAAAAGTTAGGAAAGTTAAATAAAATATACTTACATGATAAGTTATTTAATTACAAATAGTTAGATATTCAATAAAAAAGCATTATTGATTTTATTTTCGATTTGCTTGCATACTTATGCGTGTATGAAATGTGATTGCATAATCTTACAACGACGAAGTATGCAGATTCTAATTGCATTTTGCTGCGAAATAATGAACTCGTAAATTTCATTCGGCTTATAATTATGTATTCAACTCAATGACATCTGTAATGACATTTCTTTAATAATAATTTGAACTGCCTGGGCAGATTTTTTTAGTGAAGTCGACAAAGCTGATGATATACTTATATATTTTTTTAATTCGTCTCATGTGACTTTATTGATAAAGATACATGTTGTGCTGCAAACATTATAAAATAATTCAGGAAACTTTCAAATTTGTATTGCCTCGGATGCTTGTTATTACCTCTAGTCACCAGGTGAATGCTTCTTGTGATGATAACTCAAATCTCTGTTAAGAAGTAATTCAGTCTATATACAGGAGTAGATTTAGCCTGCAACTTCATCCATGTGAAAGTCGGTAATCGTGGTAAAAAGAGAGAGGGCCAATGTCACTCTCCAGTCTCTTAAATATATCCACATATAAAAAATCAAACCATAACATCGCCTTGTATCGACCTGAGAGAAGAACAAATAAACAAACAAGAACACTTTTATGCGTTTATAATTTTAGTGATGATTTAAGTCAGGTCTACGTAAGAACACCTTTGCTTGGGGTTGTTTGGTGTTTGATTACAGATGAACTAGGAAACCGAAAAGAATTTCCTCCGGGTCACTAAAAAAAGGTGTGTTTTTAACTGAAAGTAATAGCAAAAAGGGTGTTATAAAGTATTACCTGATTTGTAAAAAGCCAGTTATCTGTACCTATTCACAAATTATAATTTGTTTTTTTTCGATGTTTTGGTGAGCTTTTTTGGACGTAGGTAACATTATTGTTACAGTTTTTATAAGATGAAATACTAAGTGAACAGCCCCCTTAGCCAAATGGCATTCCATTAACGATATCGCTGATCGCTAAGTGCAAAAATGTATGGAAATGACATAAGCCTTCGTTATATCACGTGGTCAACGAAGAAGAAATTCCTTATGTTGCCATGGCAACCAAGCGTTAACGAAAGTAGATATCAGAGCGAATGCCGTTTGGCTAGGGCCTCTGTTGTAATTGGTACCTACAGCAACAGACCTATATTGGTGGTCGACTGCCTCTCAGGTCCTACGGTAGTGCGCGCGATTGTGTAGCATGAAGTCTCGGGTTGGATTCCCGGGTCGAACAAAAAAGTGTTGAGTTTTTCTATTAAGAATTATCCAATAGAAGTTTAAAAAGTTAGTGGGGTAACACCCCCACAAAAAGCACCTTAAGCAGTCAACCCTGCGCCCAATCGCGCTCCGGTCGTGTCACATGTAGCGTCCCATCGGACTATGAGAGTGAGGAAATAGAGAGTGCACTTGCGCACACACTTGTGCAACTATAATATGTTCCGTGCAGTTGGCTAGTCTCATGTGACATTGACCGCCGCGGCAAAACTTCGGTCAAGAGGATATTATTATTATATTGATGGTGCGACTGGTCCACCAATTTAAGGTCGCTCAGCGAGCTATTTTTTTTATAGACTCACGCCTGTATCACCGGAGGGGTAGGCAGAGGTGTAATATTACACCCACATTTCGCCAAGAATTTTTAGGTCCCACGTAATAGGGTGCGAGCCTATTGCCGTACCGGGCAGATTAACAGACTCCGTGCTGTTACTGAAAATTTCCTAACGGGAAAACCCTATAACACTTTGCCCAACCCGGGAATCGAACCCGAGACCTTCCAATCCCACGCGCACATTTATGCCGCGAGACCAACGAGGCAGCAGCGAGCTATGAGAGGCTATGCTCGAAGTTTTTCTGAAGGCTCGAACCCGTTATGAAGTGATCTGTCACAGAGCCAAGGCAGTCGACATAGCTGAAAGAATTTCCAAGCAGAAGTGGGCAGGTCACATTTGTCGCGGAACCGAAATCCACCTTGTCAAACGTAGTGTAGGATGCCCTCCAGCGAGGTGGAGTGACGATATACGCAAAGTGGCTGGCCGCTACTGGACTGGACACAAGAGACGAATATCGGGATCAGTGGCGTGCTATTTGAGAGGCCTAAATCCTGCAGTGGACTATGGCAGGCTGATTACGATGATGATGAATTATATTCAATAAGAGTGGACCTAAGATACTGCCCTGTGGCAGGTGTTATTTGGGTTATAAAACATTATAAAGTAGATTATTGATAGTAGATTAAATATAATTAAAATAGTAGATTGGATATATTGGCAGCTAATTACTAACTGTTTTTGCTACTACTTATCGAATAAAAGTGAATTGATAAGAGATATGCAAACAGTATTCCATGATCGACTTAATCAAACTTTCGCCAAAAAACATTACATTATATTTTGTAAATAGATTAAAGATGAAGGTAATATAATTAATTGGGGTCTCCCTTGTTTGAACGAAAGGAATTTGACAAATTTTCACTTCCCAAAAAATTGTTCGCATAATTTCATTTGCCAAATTATTACCTAGCAAAAAATCTATTCACAAAAAATTGTAACGCAAACCTAATGTTTGGGAAATGAACGTTTAAACTATAACTTGTTTACCAACTTAGTACTCTTAACATTTTTAATTTAGTCAAATATTGCAGTTGGAATAACAGTTTTTATGCAATATCAATAATTATCCTAATCTAAATAGTTCAGTTCCAGGTAAACTACTAAAAACAATCTCTTTTTTCTATTAATGCAAGTCGTTTCTGGTCTGGAGGTCACAGTTCTAACCTAACCTAACCTAACCTAACCATTTTTTTATAATTAACCTACTCTAACTACTTCCATAAATAAACTAATATCACCAAACGCTTATTGTCTGAAGATTGTTTGCTGTAATAAATCATTTGATTAAAGACCAAATGCCATAATGACATTATACTTGGTAATATTTTGCCAAGTAAAAATTTAACCAAATAAAAATATCCGAGAAATACACCTCTGCCTACCCCTTCGGGGATAAAAGGCGTGACGATATGTATGTATGTATGTAAAAATATCCGTACTAAAATCATTCGAAATATTGCAATGGTATAAAAAAAGGTTGACAAAATGAGTTTGGGTAATGAAATTGTCAAAATCTTTTCGGCAAGGATCCCAATTAATTGTATGCCCGATTTGAATATGTCGTATACCGTGGTTTAGAGGTGGTCTGGGGATTGGATTGAGCGTTTGATAACGGTATTGGCTATTGTGATTGAGGTTTTTTGTAGTATTGTAGTCCAAAATTATCTTGAGCCACGAAGTAATTGAATTATTTACAAGCTTTTATTTACTTTCACCTGTTTGTAATGAAATCTTGCAAGATCAATCAGCAAATCTTACTCAGCTGAAATTCTACATGCAACTGTATTTTGCATGACAATGCAATATTTTGATGCCGCTGATCTGATAATGGAGCTGAAACTAAGCGATAGGAACTCCGCAACCAAACGACACAAGCTTATCGAGTTTGGGCTCGTTTGACGCGAACTTTAATCCAATATATTTAGAGCAAATAAAGATTTAATTTGCTCTAAAAGTCTGTTCTCTAAAGCTCTGTTTGAAAAATATTTTTATTAAGACTGATTCTAAATCGTAGCCACCGTGTCATAAATTACTTTCTATTAATTTTCAGACTTTATTAGTTCTCTGTGTTACCTACCTTGCCATACCTGGAACGATCGGTTACCGCGAAAATAAAACATGCCTGCGTAAGGTCTAAGCCCTATGCTTTAGGAGATAGCAGGCTTAAAGACTGCTGGCATAGTTAATAATCATATAAATGATTTTGGTCATCCGTGACTTCTATGTTTGGGGTCATCCATTAATCATTGTGTATTTAGTGCCAGAGTATAATTTTGTGGTCATAGCTTAGTAAGACTTTTAACCTGTGCTCCTCATGTACCCATGTGTCGGAGGGTAGGGTTTCACCGAAGCATTCCTCGCCACCCCCGACGGGTATTGGCCCGCCAGACGGTCAGGCGGGCCCCGAACAAAACCCCCTTGGCGGCGGATGAAGGTGTTGGGCTTCGCCGCCAAAACACACAGCGGCCGCAGAGGATAGGGAGGACGGCAACGCAACACCGCATCTCCTCTTCCTCTGCGGCCCCACCGCGACGCAACGATGGTGCGCCCCCATTTGGTCGCGGGAGATAGGGCGCGCGGCAACGCAACACCGACACGCCTCTCCTCCCGTGACCGCACCCGACTGCGAGGGACAGACAGAACTGTCCCCCGCACCCGCACCTTGGGACGCATCCTACGCAGGCCTCACCCAAGCCCACGTGGAGCGTCTACTCCCGGGATCCCGCTTAGCTTCACAGTGGGTGTACCTCAAACCCACGGTTACTGAGCCCCCCCACCACGACAAGGTGGAGATCCCACGGGGAGGTTAGTAAGACTGCAATACTATCTAGTCAGTAGTCTATCTAGACAGCTTGCAGACAATTGCTACTTTCTACGACTAGGCTTTCGTTCCTTTTTAATTACTTCAATTTTGTTAACAAAAAATATAGTTATAGAGCGCAGTCTATAGAGTGATTCTAAATTGACACGTAATTTCTTATGCCTCGAACATTATCGTATCGTATTCATCAAAGCACACCGAGAGTTTCATGCTAACGTCCATCTCCTTAAAAGAAACATTCCTTTGTTTAAATCGACTTTAAACTTTTGCAATTTGTATATATCATGCAAAATCATTTGACGTGTCTTAATCGCATAAATGAAACTAATTTATGGAGTAATCTGGACAGCGAGTTCCTTACAAGAAATTGGCAACCATCTACAATGAATATATTAATATTCAATCCCAAGAGCATAAAATAAGCAGACAATCCCCCTCTGTTGACGCTAAAATATGTATGTATTATTTGGCTATATGGCCAGAAATAAGAAACACATAAAGGGATAAATGCAATGAAGCAATGCAATGAAGCAGCGATAGCCTAGTGGAGAGACCGACAGACTGCTACGCAGAGGGTCCGGGTTCGAATCCACGGCGCGCACTGATGACTTTTCGGGGTTATGTGCATATTAAATTGTTAATTGTCGCTTGCTAAACGGTGAAGGAAAACATCGTGAGGAAACCTGCATGTCTGAGAGTTCTCCATGATGTTCTCGAAAGACATGTGAAGTCTGCCAACCCGCACTTGGCCAGAGCGTGGTGGACTATATGGCCTTACCCTTCTCATAATGGGAATAGGCCCGTGCCCAGCAGTGGGACAATATAAAGGGCTGATGATGAAAGGAATAAAATAAGGATTGAAAGATTTTGGCACTAAAATAAAATTTAGAGTGAGACAAGCCAGCCCTTTATGTCACAAAAATCCTTTAATTTACCTAAGAGACGTTAGGAATAAAAGACAAATTTTCGCCGACAAAACGCCCAGTTTTTGCGTCGGGATTTAAAAACAAATATTATGTTATCCGCTTATACTCGCTCCGTACATTTAATAGAATCAAACTTCGTAAGATACTTCCGCATAAAGTTAAAGTACTGTCGAAAACTCAAACAAATTTGAACAACATGGGCGGATGTAATAAATCACACCCTACCACATACTTTATAATGTTTTGAATTAACGTTTTGTTTTAATTTACAAAACACACAATGTTTCAGTTGTGTTCATGAAATATATTCACCAGCGGCACGAAAATGAAAGGACATGATGTTTAGATTTGGATCATGTAAGATTATCTTTTGATTAGGGTTTTTATAGCATTTTAGCCTACCCAAGGTCTGAGCAGGCTATCCGTTTGTATAAACTGTCTTAATTAAGGTTTAATTAAGTGATTGTATTGAACTTAAGCCTCCATGGCTCTCCACATTGTTATCATCTTTTAATCAATAAAATCGTAAGTCCACCGCTGCTGCGTCGTCCGGTGCGTGGCCGCCACTGTAGAACCTTTGCATACCGGTCATCGGTTCTTCTAAGATGTGCCCCCTGCTAACTGCCACTTCACCTGAATATTCAGAGAGAGACTCCAAGCGTAGCTCCGTCACACTTTTAGTGACCTTGAGCCTTCTGATGAGCCAGGTTACATCACCTATATAGAACTACGTCATAATTATCCAAGTGTTAGCTTGGTTGCATCCAATTTCGCCTTGAACCTCAAGTGCCGCTTTCTAGGCTAACCTGATTTAAAAGAATATCAGATTTTCCACCACCCGCCATCCGTCCTCGGTTACCCAAAAGGGATATGGATATATTAAGACTGCGAACCAGTGTCAGTGTACTTAAGGATACAGATACTCCTCATAATATTTGTCGTCAACGATTATAACAGCCGAGATCGATGGCTCGACATGCTCTCCATCCGATGCCCGGGTCAAATGATTAACAATTTAACACAAACTTTGAAAAGTCAGTGGTATAACGCCGTGAGTGTGAACTCGATGCATGGTAGTTTATCGGTACCTCTACTAGGTTGTTCTTGTCTAATATATATAATATACAGTACTACGTATTAATGCAAAATAACTTGTGTCTATGTGGGGATGACTGCTTAGCAACGATTCGTCCTGTTTAAATATACGAGATATTAAATTAAACTGCAGTTTACACTAAGTTATTATTATTACATTCAAACCGCATGATCTAGAAACTATATTTTTTAATTTATAATTTATATATAATTATGTTATTTATTTTTAATGTTACGCTCCAATTTGTATTACTTGTCTATAGTAGCCCTTTAAAATAATTGTGGACCTAAGATACCACCTCGTGGTACGCCGCTCGTTAATAATTTATATTAGGAATTTTGATTATTGTATTACGTTATCTATTAAGATTGTTGGTTAATTTTGCCAACTGAGTTGAATCTAATAAATATTATGCTATGCAAATGTATAATTATAGAATTTACATTAGAAACGACTCATCATAACATCGATTATGAGAGAAAACCCAACTATTACGAAATGCAAATATAGACTCAAAAATAAAAAGTAAAATATATTTCTCAATACTCAATACACAATATTTTATTGCACTCCATAAGATACATAAAGGTGTTACATATCACATTAAGATACATTATGGACCCTTTTTTTTCTTTTTTGGTGTCGGGTTGGAAAATCCTCATGGAGTCCCTCCGCCCTGGGGGGGAAGGACGAAGGGGACTGTAAGACTCTTACTGACTAAAAACCAACCCGTGCTCCTCATGTACCCATTTGTCGGAGGGTAGGATTTCACCGAAGCATTCCTCGCTACCCCTCGACGGGTATTGGCCCGCCAGATGGTCAGGCGGGCCTCGAACGAAACCCCCTTGGCGGTGGATGAAAGTGTAGGGCTCCGCCGCCAAAACACCCAGCGGCCGCAGAGGATAGGGAGGATGGCAACCCAACACCGCATCTCCTCTTCCTCTGCGGCCCCACCGCGACGCAACGATGGTGCGCCCCCATTTGGTCGCGGTAGACAGAGCGCGCGGCAACGCAACATCGACATGCCTCTCCTCCCGCGACCGCACCCGACTGCGAGCGACAGACAGAACTGTCCCCCACACCCGCACCTTGGGACGCATCCTACGCAGGCCTCACGCAAGCCCACGTGGAGCGTCCCCTCCTGGGATCCCGCTTAGCTTCACTGTGGGTGTACCTCAATCCCACGGTTACTGAGTCCCCCCACCACGACAAGGTGGAGATCCCACGGGGGGGACATTATGGACCCTGTAGGGCACGGGATTATATCAAATCTAGTGTGTAACATTTGCGTAATCATATCAGCTCCAAACACAGAGCATATTATAAACAAATAAGACTAAAGTAAATTTTTTCTTCTCGTTACAGAGTAACGACCGTGAGGATGACGACGAAAGTGACAAAAGAGTAAATAGCGATAGAAAAGAACAAAAACAAATACATGGCTGGTGGAACGACTTACAGGTAAGCTTATACGATTGTACTGGCAAATGTATAAGAATATTTTAAAATAAAGAAAAGGTAAACTTCATTATCATCATCAGCCCTATATAAGTATAAATGTCCCACTGTTGAGCATGGGCTTCTTCTCATTACATGAAGGGAGGGGCCACATTTCACCACGCTGGCCAAATGCAGACTTCACATATAGTACACTTAGTCTATACAATTTCATCAAATCTGAACCAGTCAAATAGTCTTTAATGATTTCATGATTCTAACATTATTTCAGTTGCACCCAAGACTTCGAGCCCAAAGTTCGCCTTCTAGTCTTACTAGATTTGACTTATTATGTCGACATTATTCTAATTTTATACGTTTTCATTGAGAACTAGATTTATCTATGTTAAATAAATGTCGCAATGATGTATATGACCAATATGGTGTTACACTAAAGAAATAATCTTAATAAGCCTAATAAATATTAAGCAAACACCTTTCTGATCATCTGAAATACTCGTAGTTGACAAAACACTTACCTGCCAGGTTAAACAAAGCTGACTCAATGTAACCATTTCGCCAGCTTCGTTTTACGTTGGTCATAGTTTTACGTAACCATATTAGACAACACATCCCCAACTACAGATATAAATAAACTAATATAAATTCGTAGCTCCCAATGGATTATTGTATTATTTGACATTCTGTGTAATACTTAAGCATATAATAGGACTGTGAGCGACTTGTCACAGTTGTGTTGGTGGTTTATTTTTCATCGCTTCAATAGGCAAAGTGGAGACACCGCACCCCACCGACTTTTTCTGCATATAACTTTTGGTACATATGCCAATAAATAACCATTTTTATTTCCAGCCATCATCCGACGGTCGAAGGAAACTGCAAAAGCTAAGCTTAAACGTATGATATTTTACTTATAATTCTGCATGTTATATTTCTACAATTTGCAAAATCTTTTCATTTTATCATTGAATGTCGGTAAATCTGACATCGATTGTAATCAAGTTTCAGGTTGTTTAACGTGAAATCAAAATCAAAATCTTTTATTCAAAATTGGCTGGTAAACAGCTCTTTGAAGATTGTTACTATACATATATATGAATACCAAAACTGTAATTGGTAGATTTTTGGACCTGTTATAATGAGTAGCATTGAAACAAATCTCTTAGTAAATTAAAACTGAGAATCTTTGCTTGGCTTGGCTTTTCTTAATTTAGTAGTAATAATAGTTGTAGTAGTAGTTCATTAGGTAGCAACTTCAAAATAAATATATGTTTGTACCTTTTAACAGCTTGTGCAAGATGAAGATCGGAGCGTAAGTGTTACATAATAAGACATTAAAACAGAAAATCACCAGCAATGCGATCTAAAAATATACAAAGTGGCGAAGTTCCTTTCTAGGTTGCACCAAATTTTATACTCGACCAATATAAAGACAATATCTACACCATTTTGATTTGAGTTATTGGACAAAACATGGATACACTTGAACTCCAGCCACTTTAGACCAAAAATAAAATTTGATCTACTATATCAATAAACTTCTCCACCATAACACTAACCATGACAAATTCTCCCCAAAGGTTAAAAGGTGGTAACATTTTAAGCAAAGCAACAACGTTTCCTTAACAATTAAGATTAATCCCAGCAACGTGACAAATCGGCGACTGCTGTCGCAATAACACAGAGAGATCTGTCTATCGCTAAAGTATATTAAACCCGATATTAGCAGGATCACTGTTCCTTAGATAGTCTAAGATGTGTAGTGAACGACCTGCACCCATATTTTTAATGAAAAATGTGTTTATACAAGTTTAAAAACATTTTTAATTTATCTTAGTAATTCCAGGATTTTTTTGTCAACTCATTCGCGATATATTTTAACATGCTTATGATATAAAATAGGTACTTTCATCTATTATACAGATGGATGAAGATCGATCTACATCGGATCCTCTACTAAGACTAGTGTTGACGTTAGGTACATATATAGCGATAAGAGACCTGAATGTTGTCTCTGAGCGTTGCCCGGTTGTGATCCTAGACTCTAGCATTGGGTTCCTTATCTAATATCAGCAGTAGTGACAACTATACAAATCGATAGTAAACTGTAACTGGTGCTCACTGGTGAAAAGGATGAACGAAGAAATGATGATGAAAGAATTACAAGAGAAACCAATTTCAAATCAAAAAGAGATGAATTTATGATTCTATTACAGGATCAAGACAGCAGTAACAGGAGAGCAAGAAAGGATGATGACGACGATGACGACGATATTTGGGTAAAAGTGAATATAAATTATTACATTTCTAATTATAAGCACCAACCTTTTTTTGGAAAACGATTTCTGAATGGTTTGTTTATTAGATTGATTGGTTTCTTTAAACAAACAATGTGATGCGTTGTAACTCTAAAGAATTCAGAAATGTGGCTTTATAACTCAAAACCATCACAGAACATAACAGATAATTTGCTGGATACTCCATGTGAATTCTACAATATGTTTACATTTCATCTGTGTCAAAAGATGAGTCCGTTGTAAAACAAAAAAATCATATAAGAGTAACTAAGTATTGTTTACTACATAAGCTATTAAATGTCTGAATAACTAGCTACTGTTATCATGAGCCATGTTTATTTTTGGCAAAAACGTTGTAAAAATAGATTTTTGCTGCTTCAGTTTCGTTTATTAGACCAACAACAACAATTTCGTAATTTTCTATAATATCATACGTATATTTCTTTTAAACGTTGCAATAAACTATTACTTAAAGCATTATTACTCATGGCAAGAAAGTTTAACGGCCAAAATTATTGGCATCCACTGATATCTTTCATAAAACACAATGAAATTGTTGAAAGGCAAACTTAATGGCCTCATTTTACCCAATTAATCACCTTAAGCCAATTATAGGTAATGGTAACGGTACACTTACAATATTCACTGACAATATTCTTTGGAAACATGATACTTTTCCCCTAAGCTACCACCGCGGGATGTCCCCGGCAATGAACCAAGCCCCTGCGGAATACCAGAGGTATCTTCAGTTTTGCCTTATGGTGCTGAGACACTTGGGCATTCACCTGTAATGAGGATTTTGGCAAAGAAACGGGAGTTTGGTAAATAAAGGAGAGTATTTTGGCGAACGTTCTCTTGAGCGTTCTGACGAGCATTCTAGCGAATGGACAGTCAATTTACTTCGACCTTTTTGCTGATTAGAGCGTTCGCTAGAAAGAATCGTGAAAATGTTTGTAGAAATGTTTGGCTCTGTTCGTTGTACAATTCGACAGAACTGAAAACGGCAAATGCTCGCTGTTCCGTTACAAGTGAATGCTCAAGTGTATCAGTGCCATTAGAAACACTTAAATCCAAATTCTTACAACACACTCATACAACTTCTTTTATACTAAAAAGATCCTTCGATTTTTATGATGATATTTCGTTGGGTTCTTCTTATGAGAATTTGCGTAGAATGTAAGAAAGTTGATTTTATAATTGGTCAAAGGATCATCTAAAAGTTATCCTATGAATGTCATGGCTAAATAAAATATATTTTAATCTTATTGAAAGTTAACTAAATTCTAGTTTTATATTTCTTTAGCTTTTAGTGGCTTCGCCTACCCTATACTTTCAACCTTTATTTTGCCCCTTTGGGAGTGGCTTTCAAAATCCTTCCTTAATGCGTACTAGTTTTTTTAATTTCTACAACAACAATGAACACTATTGATATTAATGATAATGTCAGTATTTAGCTGTGAACATTCATGAAAATACTACATGATAATATAATGTCATAAAAATATTACAAAGTTTTCAGTAAATTACAGCCAGGTAATAAATAATATTTATTTTATATTATTATTATTTTAACTTAAAACAACAATCACAAGAACTTTATTATTATATTTCATACAGAGGAATGTGCACATTAACTAGTGGATGATCAGTTGATCACATACGAACATACCTACTTATCTTATTAAATTCACGTACACTTTAAGATTTTACTTATTTTGTGACAGTACATTTTCTATCAATAGCTTGTTCCAAAACTTGAATTGTCATTTTTTCATATTTTACAAGCAATCAACCCTTTCTGTGTAATAACCAATGATCATTATCATCGTCATAATCGTCGTAGCGTTATTTCGATTGCCGCACGGAGGCCTCTAACTAGGCTAAGCAGATTTCACTGAATAGCTGTCAAGGATCGTCATGGCAGGCACAATTTTTTTTTTTTTATAGACTCACGCCTTTATCCCCGAAGGGGTAGGCAGAGGTGTAATATTACACCCACATTTCGCCATGAATTTTTAAGTCCCCCGTAATAGGGGGTGAGCCTATTGCCGTTACCGGGCACATCACCAGACTCCAAGCTGCTACTGAGAATTCGGAAACACATTAAAAGTAACACATTTGCTCGACCCGGGAATCGAACCCGGGACCTCCGATCAGTAGTCGCATACGCTATCCACTGAACCACGGAGGCAGTCAACAACAACAAATTAATATAAAATTTTATTTTAGTAAATTAACAAGAAGACACTAGACATAAATACACTAGTTAATGTGCATAAATATTTACATCCATACATACTCACACACATAATACAACCGGCGACGAACAACATGATTAGTAAAAATATATAATTGACTATTATTTCTAATTCCCAGAGAAGTCAAAACCGTGAAGATGATGACGAGGACAACGACAACAGCGACAGAAGGGCGCGTTCACAAAATAACAGAAATAATAATGCTAGGTCAAGTAACAACTATAATAGAAGAAATCGCAATAGTAATAGCAATAGCAATAGTGAAAACAGGCGGAGACAAAGCTCGAGCCGACGCGTGAAACGATATAGACGCGATCGAAATAATAATCGACGGAACCGCAGTAACAGACGTTATAGAGACAACAGTGATAGAAGGGATGACAACAGTGGTAGAAGAGATGATAGCAGTGATAGAAGGGATGGCTACAGTGACAGAAGGGATGGCAGCAGTGACAGAAGGGATGGCGGCAGTGATAGAAGGGATGGCAGCAGTGACAGAAGGGATGGTAGCAGTGACAGAAGGGACGGCAGCAGTGACAGAAGGGATGGCAGTAGTGACAGAAGGGATGGCGGCAGTGATAGAAGGGATGGCAGTAGTGACAGAAGGGATGGCAGCAGTGACAGAAGGGATGGCAGCAGTGACAGAAGGGACGGCAGCAGTGATAGAAGGAGTGGCAACAGTGATAGAAGGGATGCCAGCAGTGACAGAAGGGATGGCAGCAGTGACAGAAGGGATGACAGCAGATTGGAGGCAGATGATAGAAATTCGGATAGAAGAGGGCAGCGGGCACAGCGCTCTGAATCTAGTAGTGCTTTTAGTCAAAACAGTGACCGAAGAAGTGACAACCGCGATCGTTCGTCATCAAGCAATAGCAATAGTAATCGAAGAGGTAGTCGGGATGATGAAAGGAGACGCAGTGATAGTAGAGATAGTCGAGCAGCTCGACAAGCGAACAGACGTGACAGAGGTGACAGTCGTAGAAACCCACGGCGAAACAAAAGTAGTGATAATAGAAATGATGGTGACAGGGCTGACGATAGGGCCGATGACAGAGCCGATGACAGGACCGATGACAGAGCCGATGACAGGACTGATGACAGAGCCGATGACAGGACTGATGACAGAGCCGATGACAGAGCCGATGACAGAGCCGATGACAGAGCCGATGACAGAGCCGATGACAGAGCCGATGACAGGGCCGATGATAAAGCAGATGACAGAGATGATGATGGGAATGATGTTAGAACTGGTGCTAAAGAGGCTGACAGAGATGATGGCAAAGACACAGATAAGGCTGATAGTAAAGATGATGATAGAGCAGACGATAGAGACGATGGCAGCGCTGACAGCAGAAGCATTAGTAGTGATGATAGAGGCGATAGCGCCAACCGAGACGACGATGATGGCAAAGATGATCGAGCCGACGGTGATAGTAGGAAAGACGACAAAAGTAGTGACCGCAAAGATGACAGAAGTGATGCCAGGAGCAGTGATCGTAAAGATGACAAAAGTGATGACAGAAGCAGTGATAGAAATGATGATGATAGAACCGACGACAGAGATGATGACAGAGACGAAAGTGACAGTCGCAAAGATGATGATGATAGAAATTCAGACAGGAATGCTGACAGGAGTGCTGACAGGAGTGCTGACAGGAGTGCTGATAGGAGTGCTGACAGGAGTGACAGTAAAAATAACGACAGGGGGGACGATGACAGAGATGATGATAGTAATGCTGGTGACAGAGATGATGACGATAATGATGACAGAGGTAGCAGTAGAAATAGTGACAGGAGTGCTAATAGAAATAATAGAAATAGTGATAGTCGTAGCAGAAAAAATTATAGAAGTAATAATAGAAACAGTGACAGATATGATGACGATAGATATGATGACAGTGATCGTGATGATGGTAGTAGTAGAAATGTCGATGATAGAGCAGATCGTTCCTCGGATAATGTGTACGTATACAGGTGGGGCAATTCGGCTGATGATAGATGGTCAAGTGCCAGCCAGGACAGGTGGGGAAGTCCGTACAACAGAAGAGGCAGTCAAAATGTAAGCTCCTTGACTTATTATAGATTACGCACACAGCACTATATTCACTAATTACTAATACTGCACACGAGCACAAAATTAATCAAATAATCTAACTAGCTCACCAATTATAAATACAAGTAATAAAATTATTAACGTTCAGTTTGTTTAGTGTCAGAAGTGTGACAATGTGTGTGACAAACTTAATCCTAAAAAAATGTACATATTGTGTAAATTGTAATAAAAATAACATTTCTTCAAGGAAGTAAGTATTATTTGTTTTTTTTTTTTAATAATTTTATTCTGTAATTAGTATTCGATTTTGGTAATTTCTATGTAGTTATTTATTTGTTTTTTATATTGGCTTCCAGTTGTTGTATAAGTATTTTTATTTTGTTAAATCATCCAGATATTAGAATCTGCTGTAAGGTTTGCAAAAAGACGACCATTTGGTCTATTTTGTCGAATAAAATAAAATGAATTGATGTGTTTTAACTTCATAATTTATAACTTAAATAATCTAATATCTGAAATAGATGTAACCTTTTATACTGATAAGCGAAACTGTACCAGTAAGATGTTTTAATAGACGATCAAAGTGAATCTCACCGTGGCTACAGGTGGAATTAATAATGGACTAATGAACATTTTACAACATTCTATAACTTTTACATAACCATCACTTAATTCATTGCACTTTATTTAAAAGCACTGAATTTTAAAAATGTCTGTGGTAGCACAATATAAGTAAGCTGTGTGTGTCTAACAAAATTAAGCAATAATGGTGACTTAATAGAGTTTTAGCTTACAAAAGATGTCGCGCGTCGTTTCACTAGAGTTGAAGGCCGCATATCAATTAAAGATGTGCGAGAAAATAAAACGGTAGCACTATGGTTTTACACAGCCATATTTAATGGATATTTTCTCATTACAATGCTTAATGTAGAGCATATCTCTAGTAGATGCGCAGTTTAAATGTGTACAAGTACTAATTAACGAAAATATGTTTTAGGTTGACGACAACCGAGCTGATGAAGATGATAATGATGATGATGATGACGACGATTACGACGAAGACGTAGTTGATAATAAAGTAAGTGATTTAAATTATCTAAATGAGATCTTCCTTTTTCAAAATGCAAACAAATCAAAAGAACGGTACATATTATAAAGACGCAACTTTATTATATGAACCTGTTCTATAGTGTGTGGCTTTATAAAACTAGAAATGTTTATCTAGCAATATCGTTAACTTATTTTCTGAAGTTTCAACCAATATATAACGGCCGTGATCGTGAATTCCCTGACCACGGTCGCAGGTCGGTCGATAAATAATTATGTATGATAGTTCTAAAGTTGGCGAAGATTTCATTAAAATTTTTAAAAATCTTTTTTTAAAACGGTTTATATGAAAACAAATCGAATAGTTTTGGATAAATGTTTGGGATGTCCATCAGAATGTACACATAAAAAATTTCAGCGTATTATAGAATTGCCCAAAAACGTCCTATTTCCAAGAAATATACAATATTTGCAAGAAATAAGAAAATAATTTTAGGTAACCTGAACTGGGCCAAAATAATATCCATGTCGCAATTATTTATTTCAACTATTCTTATAGGAATACTCTGTCGGTACTTTTGACATGTATGTTATCGTGTTTGCCTTTAACTGTAAACCTTTTTCAGAGTCATACAACATCAACGATGCCACCTTTTGATTTTAGTTACTATAGATTCAACCGTAGATACAGAAGTATTTTGCTATCTTGATATCAAAAATATAATGCATCAGCAAAACAAATGATAGTTTTATTTTAAGTCACATCGACATCATATTCATACAGCCTTGCATATATAATAAAATAGACACGTTTCTAACTTAAACTACCTTACAATTTATTTTATTAAACGGGTCTTAATAACATATTTTTTATGTGACTAGGAAATTATATTGTCAACAATCACTAACACTAATCAAATTGGGTAAATTAAATTCATTTCTTCATGTAAGTTACAGAGTTAGACAATACTTAAGAACGTCACAATATTTTTGCCGTCCATCAGAAAGCGAAGCAAAGTTATTTAATTCTTAGATTATTTACATATCATAATCTTTCTCAACTTGCAAAAGTATTGTATACGATATTCGACAATGGGTTTAATCGCGATGACATATTTGAAGAGCATAATTTTTTACATAATATCATAACCTTACCTAAGAAATTGCCATTTTTCATTAAATAAATTAATTACTTCTAATAATCACCCATGTAATCAATGCATCTTTGCCAACTTCTTCTTGAAGAAATCAGCTGGACGGGAGGCAACAAATTCTTCAAAGGCATTTTGTACTTGTTTCGGGTATTTAATTTTTTTCCCGCCAAGAAGTTATCAAAATTCTGGAAAAAGTAGAAGTCTGTAGGCGCAAGGTCTGGTGAGTACGGCGGATGACGGAGAACTTCTAACCCCAGCTCTTGTAGCTTGGAGACCGTCTGCTGTGCAGTATAAGGTCGCGCGTTGTCATGCAGGAGCAGTGGAGCCGAACGACTGACTAAAGCTGGTTGGCGACGTGCTAGCTTCTCCATCATTGTGTTCAATTCTTCACAGTACACATCTGCAGTAATGCTTGTCTTGTATGGTAAGAAGCTGTGATGAATTACCGGTGTAATTCATTCGTTAGACCACCAAACAGTGACCATCACTTTTCTAGGGGTAAGTTTTCGTTTAGCGCTTACGATTGTCGAACAGGATCCATTTCTCGTCACAAGCAACAATGCGGTTCAAAATCCTTTCATCTGTTGAGCAATGCAAGATGATTATTGAGTTCGTGGGGTACCATTTGTCAAACTTTTTTACCTTGCCAATTTGACGCAAATGGACCAATATTGTTTTGATGCTAACGTCGAAAGCTGCTGCTAATTCAGCTGTAGATTGAGTATCATCAGCTTCCACAATCGTCTTAAATTCGTCAATGTTGACCAAAGTTTTTGGACGACCACGGGGTTCATTTTTCAGGTCAAAATTTCCAGAACAGAAGCGGGCAAACCAATAACGGGTGGAGCGTTCGTTTGTAGTGTTCGTTCCGTAAACGTCGTTGATGTTGCGTGCCGGTTGTGCCGCTTTGCTGCCATACGGTACTCATACTCCATAATTATTCAATTTTTTAACGTATTTATGATGACGGAACATGTTTGAATGCGATGAAAACGTAACACTAACTATTAAACAAATGACGATGTTAGAAAAAAGAATTCCATGCTTTTTAAATAAAATTAAATTGAAATTAGAAATATCTGCCAAAAACAATATTTTGATTTGAAATGGCCAGTACGGCAGAACGGCAATTTCATAGGTAAAGACCTATATTACACCTCGACGTGCTGACCTATTTTTATAAATCAAAGAAAAGACGGGTGAAAGGTCAGAGGCTCATAAAGTACGAATATAAAATTAAATGAAACCTCCACCTTTTCATTTAAATTTATATTTTGACAGTCGGACAGTCGGTACTTCGACACACTGCACTAACGACGGCTTCATACTGTCGAACTGCATGGTAATGGGTGCTGACGACAAGATTCCACATTGTGATAGTCGGTATCCTTCATGTCGTTTGAAATTGAATGGTTCCTCCATCACCAGTGCATAAAAACTTCTATCAAGTCAAGTAGCCAAGTACTTACTTCTTTTATTTAATTTAATTTTAAATTTATAAAAGGTGAAAACGATTGTATAAAAAAAGAAAATCACTCTATTTATTACTCGAATCTCTTTTGTTACTGTTTTTGCTATGTAGCATATTCATTACCTACCACCCCATGATCACTTTCAAAATGAAACGGTTCTTATTTGTCGGTTCTACAAAGCTAATTTGTTCTTTGTCTGATATACTATTACTTCATTCTTTAAATTTGATTAGCACCAGATAGAGGTAGTTTACTACCAGTTTGCAGTCCTTCTTGGAAAGTGCATCTTCTTGTATTATTTGCGCGCGAATACCTGGACATCTGTGACATCACTAACTAATTGTTCAGGGTTACAGACCTCATCGAGTTTGTGTCTCTAGGTCATAACGGATTCAAAGGGACACTGGTGTTTTTGTCTACGATCATTATTTCTCACCGTCACTTCAGCAATCTTATGTCATAGTCTCATAGTCTCTCATCTCTCTCATAGTCTTAATTCAGACATTCCATATAGATATTAGCCATCATCAGTGTGATTTGTCTACCTTTAGCTACTCTGTCGATCTAGAAATAATGCTTTTAAATACGCTATAGCGATTCAAACCTGTTATCGAATATGGTGTTAAATAAACTATTCGAATTATTTGATTATTCTGACTAATTTCATGGAATTAATGAGAATGATCGAAATTAATTTGGCCCATTTCAGTATTTAGAAAATGGTACTCAAATTTTTGGTCTCCGTTCACTTTCTCAATCCTATTTAAATTACAGGCTTACTTTTTAGATAGTATTTATTTCGTTCCCAGCAAATAAATCTGCAAAACATTTATATTCTTAATCCTTATCAGTTATAGTTCAGTTTGCTTTAACGATATGTAACAATTTCCAAGGGTAACGCTTTGAGATCAACGCAACCTCCTCGACGGCACCGCTTGTACGACACATTGCGACAGTTGTGGTCATGATCATTAATAAAACTCTTCGATTTGAAAAGCATAGTTTTATTTTTATGAAGAGAAACCTACTGGCCCATTCTCTACAAAATAATAAAAAAAATGTGGAAAGAAAAGATTTCCCTCGTATATAAGATTTGATTGTGTCTTTTTAAATAGTTGAAAGCGACTAACCTAAACGAATATAGAGATAAGTGACTTTATTTATACCAATAAAGACATATAAACAAAATTCGGTATGTGAACCATAAAATAACTATTGACATTTTGTTGACATGCACCTGTAAGTTTATTAAAAACGACAAAAATGCTAAAGGACACTTTGGATTGTCATTAGGTATTTCTTATGCTCTTTTGCATTATTATTATATAATTTAATTATTTCGTTTGCGATCCTAGATTATAGATTTGTATTGGTTTAGTTGTTTATTGAGTATCATTAATACTTAACTATTTCCTGTGGGAATAGATGAGGTCCTTCACATCTAAAAAAATGTGGCAATATAAAAAATGCACCAAGCAAAACAACGGAATTGGATTCGATGTCTTTTTTAATACCTTTAGCGATTAATAATGAATAATAACAACGATCCTAACAACTCTGATTTATAGGTGTGTACCTATATAACAGAGTTGTTAGGATTAGGTTATTAGAACTAAAGATATGATAAGTAACGCCGACGATGTATAAAACTCATTCTGAAGTAAGTAATTAACTCTTTTCCACGTAATATTGCATTTTCAAATATCGTAACTGTATTTGGTTAGTTCTTATGTTATTAAAATTATTTAAACGGTTAAAATAACCAATTCTATGAATCCAAATATCACTGCACTAAAAACCAAATTAGTGTTCACGATATAAACTAATAAAAGCACGTAAAATGGCAGTGACAAGCGGCATACGCTTAGTGAAATAACTTTGATCTTGAATTTGTTTTAAAACATCGTCTATAAATACTCAGTTCCTAAATGTATGACCATTATTAATAAAAGATTATGAATATGTAACAAAACGTTAACGATATTCATGTATTTTGCGTTATGCATTCTGATGTATTTAAGTTTATAGGTATCATGCATACTCACTCGTTTTAATCCCTGGTTAATAAAATTCAAGTTTTCTCTCACCAGCACGTAGAGGCTTTTCTAAAAAGTCTTGGTCTCAGTCATCTCTTTATTTCAACTATCTGCCAAAGCAAAGAAAATTCATATTTAAAATTGTTTGTTTACATTTTTCAATACCTTTAGTAAAAATACACTTCAAGTTAATTGATTATTAAACACGCGACATCAATAATAGCAAGACGCAACAATTACAATAAGTGCGTCCAAAATCGAAATCGGTAAACAGATTTTAAAGCCACAAAGAAGATATTTCCCTTACAGAGAACACTGTTGGATAGTTTGGCCAGAAAACTACAAGCTCTTACATTAGTCAGTACCAATTGTTTATTGTCAAATATTATAGTAACTATTGCTTTATTTTT
Source organism: Euclidia mi (assembly GCA_944739405.2). Lineage (NCBI taxonomy): Eukaryota > Metazoa > Arthropoda > Insecta > Lepidoptera > Erebidae > Euclidia > Euclidia mi. The sequence continues at coordinate 14,220,173 of OX123205.2, read as the reverse complement.
AAAATGTTCTGCATTTCTATTACGTCTGATTTAAACAATTGCTGCTTCAACATTATTGCTTTCTTTGCAAATTTTACTTGAGGTACCCTTTTTCGTATTATTCGCAGTCTCAATTCCCTTATCTTCAGTCTCCGCAAAAATATTGTTTTGATAAACACAAACAATGCTATTGTGTCTGATTTTCTGAACTTTAATCTAATTGCCAAATGAAGCTTTTTAAATATTAATTTTCTGTTTAGAATATCGATCGTGAAAGAGTAAGTGATTATTATTTTATCACCCCACTGTACATTTATTTTTATTTCATTTTAATCGCATTTATTAATAGCGAACAATGTTTAAATGTAAATCTTACAATTAATTCAATATATTTTTTATAAGATAATTTGCATTTACAGGCAGCAAGAGTAGTTCGAGTTAGTATCCTTTTTTTATTTTAGTACCTATTTTATTTTCTTTTTCAATCTTTCAACGTAGGATACGTCGAGTGAAATTATCGCTCGCTCTCAAATATTCGAATAAAACTCTTTAAAATTAGGAGAGAGCAGATCATACTACGGCAGTTTAGCCACATTTCCTATAATCTGCATCATCCTATAGTTGCCCAGATTGCATCCAAACCTTGCGTTTAGGAGCCTAGGTGCGCTTTTATTGTCGAACATATTTTGACAGAACATAACCTTCTTTATGCTGTCTAAACACCGCAATAGAAAGAGATACATAATTATAATCTGATCTCCCTGTAAAGGCTGACAAAGATCTCTGTCGATACCTGTGGCATAACGTACTCTATGCGGCACTAGATGAAATGTGGCATAGCTGCTTATTGATTTCCCTTACTGAACTACATTGTGCTGTCCTTTGATTTAACTTTCTATTTATTATTTTAGGTACCATGGAGATCTGACAGTGTATGTAACATTTTATAGTATATGTTTTATCGGTTTCATCTTAATACTGACTTAAATACATCTGCGATAGAACAACAGTATTAGATTTTACTCTGATGACTGATTCTCGTTTTTTGACAGACACCGACACTGTATTTTGGACGAAATGTCAATATCGTCTAATTTGACACAATGTAGTTCGATGTTAACACATCGTTCTGATCTATTCGCGATGTCATTAAAGTTTAGACAATTTAGCAAAATACAATTTTGTCATAATTATGACAATATTGACCATGGGGCTAGATCTAAACAGCATTTTGAAGAAATATATTTACAAGATTAGCCCTAGGAGCAAATTTACATAGGATTTCTTTTGCCAAAAGGGTCAAACAATCTTACAAGTGAGCCATTTAACTTTTTGTACACTAAGATTTTACTCATCACATTGTATGATAGTTACTTTATGAATAGTGTTACGTAACGAAACTGCTAGATAAGTGCAAGGGTCCATAAGCAGCTCATACAGTTTTCATTTTATTTAGCCAATTATATAACGGTGTCTCGGATACAACTAGGTATATGTTCTGTTATATTGCCGACAAAGATCCTCGGCTTGAACAACTTTCAGAGTCACAAGTACCTTACGCCTTATACTGATAGGCAAATTTGAATCCTAAAGTTACGCTTCAAAAAACATCATCGAATTTTTGTGCGGTTTCTAACAACTGCGGATTAATGTTTTAATTTTATTATTATTTAATTCATTATGTCTAGAGTCCTGCTGACAGCTTCGATCTAGGGGTATGTAATTTTTCTTTATTTTACTTTCGTCAAATGTTGTCATTTTATCCCTAACTTGAGTTAAGGAAACTTGGTTGAAGTTCAAAAGTATTTCGTGTTTTTGTACTGTTTATATTATTCTGACGAAGTGGTACATTTTTTTGTGTTTAAGTTCTACAAGCACAGTTATAGGCTCATATTTATCTCAGTGAAATCTTTCTCCTAATAGCCAATCTATGGTATTTTAATACGGTCCAGTTTTCGGAAATGCTCCTCCAACTACTCCAAACGATTCTTGTCTTAAAACAACATAAACTTATACCTAAGAAATCTACGGTCAGCGAAGAAACTGATCTACGAGAACTGTCAGAACATTAAAAAAAAATCAACCTTGTTTTTTTTTTATATAGACTCACGCCTGTATCCCCGAAGGGGTAGGCAGAGGTGTAAAATTACACCCACATTTCGCCATGATTTTTTCGTTGTTTTTTAATGATATACGAATAAATTTACTTTAGACTGTATTTTTGCTGACTCTACGTGCGCTCTGCGCAAACATAATTATGCTCTGACATTGTAGTTATTTATTTTTTTTTTTTATTAGTGCGGTTATACACCAAGAGCGTTGAAAAACTTTTACTAATGAAAAATTATATTTTTATGTTTGTAACACTCTTTAACTTGACGAGGTAACACGAACAGGTAAACAAATTATTTTTTATTTATATTTATTTTTAGAGAACAACGGGTGACGTCTATAATTTAGGGGTGCGTAAATAATTGTAGTTGATATAATTATTTTATTTTAATCTTAATGGATTTCCAAACTCCCAAAATTATTCCTATGATAATTATGTTGATGCACAGGTGTTCTTTTTAAATTTTGTCGCTACTGAAATTCTTCGCTCTTTGCGCTTTGAGTAATTTTGTGCATTATCCTATTTTGGCTAATGTATTTAATTATTATTTTTATTAATTACTGCATCTGACGTCCAAAAAACATGATTAAAATAAATGCACTTTAATTTATGTGAGACTGAAATTTCGTCAGTTTAATTTTGGCTATGCAAGGATTAATCCGCGCGCCTCTACCGGCGAAATTTAGAAGTTGTGGAGCTACGACACTTTAGACAGCTTACAAATCTTACAATACAACTTTGCTTCAAGGTTATGGTGGTAATTATATTGAGAGCTGCCAAAGGTGTCAAAAGTATTAGTGATCTGTAACAAAAGAGTTGTACATGGACAACTTTTAAATTTCCCCGCTAGAGTCGCTAGTTAGAAACTTAGCATCGCCAATTAAGAGTATACAATACATACCTTTATTTTTTAATTTACTGACCATTAAATAATTCAGCCATGAATATTTCTTGTTGTTAATGTTGATGTCGATGTAAAACAAGTGCATACTGGATATGAAGTTAATAAAATATTTATTTATTTTAACAGAATGTTAAAGTTCTCTTTGTAAGTACCTACCATAATGATTACATTTAAACACACACACATACATATCGTCACGCCTTTTATCCCCGAAGGGGTAGACAGAGGTGTATTTCTACACCCACTTTTCGCCAGATATAATTTAGTCCCACGTAATAAGGGGCGAGCCTATTGCCGTACCGGGCACATTTCCAGACTCCGTGCTGCTACTGAGAATTTCGTGACAGAAAAACCCAATAACACTGCCCGGCCCGGGACCTCCCAATCCCACGTGCACATTTATGCCGCGAAACGCAGTCGTATAGGGTTTGATGTCGAGTTTTCCGTCTCTACGCAAAGATGGTATTTGCATCGTGTTATCCCTTAGTCGCCTCTTACGACACCCACGGGAAGAAGGGGGGTGGCGACACTTGAATTCTATGCCGTCAACCACACGGCTAACATACACTCTACACTAACTACATTTAAACAATATTACTTAATTATAATTTTGACATCATTATCTTACATCCATATTGTTTTCTGTATTTCGTAGCTAAGGCCACAACTTAGAGAGGTGGGTAATACCTGTTATTGTGTATTTAATATATTATTGAATTATTTTTTAGCTGCAATATATCTACGTAATACGATTTTTTGGCAAGATATGCATTCTCTGCACTTTTGCATTTGCTCGTAAAGATTGCCATTTTGCAGCTTTGCTCCTAAATATTGCGATATTTGTAGCTTTGATCCCGCACATTGCCACTATTCCAGAATTATCGTTGCAGATAACATTATGCTATTTTTGGTACGGTTTATCTTTGCAAATATTATAAGAAAACAGATCAACCGTCTTGCAATTAAATCAGAATTATTGTTATTTATTTAACCGTGTTATTCTATCATTATCCAGATTGAACCTGACAATAATCATGTAAGTTTCACTAATATATCGTTCATATTAGACATTTATATGTTTTACGTTATAAAACCTTTCATGAATCAATAATTATATTTACTCAATAATACCCAGACTACCTAATTGAACTCAATAACGATATTCAAACATTTTGCACATCACTTACAACGCAATAACGATATTCAAACATTTTGCACATCACTTACAACGTGCCTCGGAGAGCATGTTTAGCCGTCGATCCCGGTTGTCATGAAGATCTTTGACAGTCGTTACAGGGCGTCAGTATCTTCTTAATAAACTGACACTAGTCTTAACCATGGAATATCGCTATCCCTTCGGGTTGCGGCGGTCAGACAGGTAGTCGCTCTGTGGAAAAGCTAATATACAGCCAAGTCCGGTGAGACTAGTAAGCGGACCCCAGATTGAAACCGGGATAACGCTAAGAGAAAGAAGAAGACTTACAACGTGGGCAAATCTGTTTACGATTTAAAAACCAATATACAATTTGTACTCAACTTCTAATGGACATTTTGAACTTGAAACTGGCTCGAAAGATTTTAAGACATGACATAATATATTATCTCTCTCGACCCGGTGAAAAATATATGAAATACGGTGCACTCGTACACGTTATATATGTATATATACAAAATAATATACAAGTTGGTTGGTACGTGTTATATTTACACTCGTAATTGTCAATAAAATTGGGCAAGTGCGAGTCGGACTCGCGCACGAAGGGTTCCGTACCATCATCTATAAAAGAAAATCATGTTCGTTGTATGTATACTTAAATACTTTATAAGTTTCTACCTGTTTATTAAGATCGAGTAACAAATTGCTTAAAAATTACGTTTGTTGTATGGGAGCCCCCCTTTATTATTTACTTTTTTTTAATTTAATTATTTATTTTGAAAGGTAATATACAACTACATATTCTGTGAAAATTTAAAGCGTCTACCTGTTACAGTTAGTAATTTTGAGCAAAAAATACGAAAAAAAACACGTTTTTTGTATGGGACCCCCCCTTAATATTTTCATTTTTTTATTTTTAGTATTTGTTGTTATAGCGGCAACCGAAATACATAATTTGTGAAAATTTCAGCTTTCTAGCTATCATGGTTTATGAGATACAGCCTGGTGACAGACAGACAGACAGACAGACAGACAGACAGACAGACAGACAGCGGAGGCTTAGTAATAGGGTTCCGTTTTTTACCTTTTAGGTACGGAACCCTAAAAATTACTTAGCCTTTTAAAATGCCTAATTTCCTACTAGCATGTCAATATATGCTTATGTACTTAGTACCTAAAGTATTTCCTTCCTTGGGAATTACTGTACCTTTATTATGAACAGCTTTTACTCTGGTATGTTGCTTCAATCGCGAAAAGAAATACATAAATAGAAAACCTTTATATGGCCATTCCATGCATTTTTAACCGACTTCAAAAAAGGAGGAGGTTTACAATTCATCGGAATCTTTTTTTTTTTATGTATGTTCCCCGATTACTCTAAGACGCCTGGACCGATTTCGAAAATTCTTGTTTTGATTGAAAGAGTATACCTCCTAGTTGGTCCCATGATCATCAGGTCAGGATCTGATCATAGAATCTTGAGAAATCGAAGGAACTCTTCAAATTTTATAAGCACACTTGAAGCGATTTGACCGTAACAACCCAATGCCGTCGAGTTTGGGCTCGTTTGAGTCGTCTTTTACATGGACATTGATGCTAGATGATTTCCATGGTATGATGATAGAGTTGGAAGGTAACCATGAGATTTTTGTGATACAATAACCCAATCTCATCAAGTTTAGGGTCATTTGATTCGTCTTTACATGGACTTTGGTACTGGATGTTTTGCAGGGTCTGATGATGGAGCAGGAAGGTTGCCATGAGATGTTTGTAATACAAAGACGCAATCCCATTGAGCTTGGGCTCGTTTGATTCGTCTTTACATGGACTTTAGTGCTGAATTTAGTGCTGAATGTTCACCAAACTCTGATGATGGAGCAGGAAGGTAGCCATGGGATATTTGTAATACAATTACGCAATCCCATCGAGTTTGGGCTCGTTTGAGTCGTCTTTACATAGACTTTGATGCTGGATGATTTCCATGGTCTGACGATGGAGCAGGAAGGTGGCCATGGCATTTTTGTAATACAAAGAAGCAATCCCATTGAGTTTGGGCTCTTTGGATTCGTCTTTACATGGACTTTAGTGCTGAATGTTTACCAAACTGATGATGGAGCAGGAAGGTGGCCATGGGATCTTTGTTATACAATAACGCAATATCATCGTGTTTAGGCTCGTTTGTTTTGTCTTTGGTATTGGATGATTTCCGAGATCTGATGATGGAACTGAAATGAACGTGTTTAGGCTATTTAGTCGAAAACAAAAAATACTTGAAATTGCCAGAAAGGTACAGGTCTACATTTCAGAATTGAGGCACGTAAGGAAGGCCTCCCCATCATGTACCACCTACACTATCCTATGTACCACCTATTGCTATTTTTAGGGTTCCGTACCTAAAAGGTAAAAAATGGAACCCTATTACTAAGCCTCCGTTGTCTGTCTGTCTGTCTGTCTGTCTGTCTGTCTGTCTGTCACCAGGCTGTATCTCATAAACCATGATAGCTAGATAGCTGAAATTTTCACAAATTATGTATTTCGGTTGCCGCTATAACAACAAATACTAAAAATAAAATAAAATAAAAAATTAAGGGGGGGTCCCATACAAAAAACGTGTTTTTTTTCGTATATTTTGCTCAAAATTACTAACTGTTACAGGTAGACGCTTTAAATTTTTACAGAATATGTAGTTGTATATTACCTTTCAAAATAAATAATTAAATTTAAAAAAAGTAAATAATAAAAGGGGGCTCCCATACAACAAACGTAATTTTTAAGCAATTTGTTACTCGATCTTAATAAACAGGTAGAAACTTATAAAGTATTTAAGTATACATACAACGAACGTGATTTTCTTTTATAGATGATGGTACGGAACCCTTTGTGCGGGAGTCCGACTCGCACTTGCCCAATTTTTTATTAGTATACCACTAAAAAGCAAAAAATAAAAATTATTTTTAAATAAAAAAAAACCAACTTCAAAAAACACTAAGGAACTAAAAAACAAAAAATAATTGGTTTTGGAACAAACATTTTTGAATTCGGTGCCAAGCCCTTACGCAAAAAGTTACTAAATTACAAACTACCTATTCTATCAACAACGAAAGTTATATAAAAATGTGTAGAGGTTTTATAGTCAGATCAGAAATACTTTGCTTGGCACCGACTCCAAAAATGTTTGTTCCAAAACCAATTATTTTTTGTTTTTTAGTTCCTTAGTGTTTTTTGAAGTTGGTTTTTTTTTATTTAAAAATAATTTTTATGCCGATGACAAGTTCAATCAAATTTGGTACGAAACTGCCAAATTTTGTATTTAATTCATCTTTCTACCATTACTTCAACATTTCGTTAATTCTATTCACAAAATATGTCCTTTTAAATTTATAACAGATACCTGAATCAAAAAAAAAAATTCAATCAGTCAAAACCCGTACTATCCGTTAATATTTTTAAGATTATGTTTAAATAATATAAATTTTATATAATTTAGTTCCTACATAGACCAGTCGGGAGAGCTCGTCTTGAAAATGTAAGTCAATATTACATCAATAAAATATACTTTTCAGATACAATATTAACAGTAGAATTTATTATAAATAATCATCGATCGGTAAATTAAAAAGAATGTTAAAAATATTAGAAAATCGTAGCCAATTCACAGGAAAATCATTTAAAATATATCAAATTGAATTAAATTGAACAAAGATAATATAATATATATACTATATATATAATTGCATATCTGTGTAAAATATTTATTAGCAATGCTGTAATCAGATATTTTAAGCATTTTAATGATACCTTCTCAATAAACAGACACTAGTCTAAACCATGGAATATCGCTATCCCTTCGGGTTGCGGAGGTCAGACAGGCAGTCGCTCCGTGGAAAAAGCTAATATTCAGCCAAATCCGGTTAGGCTAGTAAGCGGACCCCAGATTGAAACTGGGATAACGCTAAGAGGATGAATGAATGAATTACCTATTGTTATAACATTATAAATTCCTGGATATTTTACATACACATATATAATTATAAAAATAGTATGTTTAAATGACTGACACGTTTCGTTTTCTAGCAACAGTATAATAAAATATCTACCTACATCTATAAATAATATTTAGTCTCCAACACAAGTGGCTGTATTGCGGATCCATCCTGAAAGGGTGAGTCATAATTAACACAATATAATTACATAATATACTTATCCTCAGATTTATAGAAACTTGACTTTGCTCTGGCTAAGCTCACGTGAAACTCAAAAGACTCAGACACAACTTACGTAAAACTAAACTGAGTTTACTCAGATGACTTACGTAGAACTAAACTAAGTTAACTCAGACATAGCTTACGTTAAACTAAACTAAGTTTACTCAGGTATAACTTACATGAAACTAAACTGAGACTACTCAGACGTAGCTTACTTACAATCAAACTAAGTTTGCCCAAACTTAACCGACGTAAAACTTAACATAGCATTTGCTGAGAAAAAACTTAGGATATTTTTCCATAAGAGATGTGCTAAGATACGTTACTTTGAATGCGTTTAATATCCAGCAATCATGTTCTTTGGTCAATGATATAGCTTTGCACTGGTGGAAACGGGTCCAATTTCGATATTTTTGTTTTATAATAAACAATGTGTGCTCTGGCTGCATACTATTTATATAGTTGCGATTGGATCCGCTATGTGTTGACTGCGTTTTCGCTGTCGCATGGACGATACATCGCATAGGTAGAACGGCACATCTTCGTAGCACATCTTTCTCAACCGCTACGTAGTTTAACATCAATGGAAAGTTGGAAACGCTCACACAGTTTCGTAGCTTTGGCATGTTCGTAGCATAGATGCGTAGCAGATCTCTGATGGAAAATTCCTATACGGCTTGTAATGATAGTCATGTCAGGCGATGGAAGATTTAGCTATGGCTAATCGAATCGACATTTGGTTTTATGCTACAAATTGTTGCTTGTTTTATTGTATAAAAACAGTTATTTTTCTCGACATTTGGTTATGAAAATCAATTTTTAGCTTTAACTTGACAGATTTAATGGCAAGTTTTTTGTAACTTCTCGATGTCAACAACGTGAGAAAAAAAAAATAATTATATTTAACTTAAAGATTTCCCACAAAGGCGGTACACATCCTACAACTAAAAATACTCTTCAAAGATAAGTCTGAGCAAAGTCGAAGTATTCTCTAGGTATATATAAAATATATTCCTACTGTTTACATACAACGTTATTTTTAGTATAATAGTACAGTGGAAACCTACCTATCAAGCAGTGTTTTACTCATTAATTTGAACAATTTTTGTTCTAGATCATTGCCAAAATCGAAATCGCTATGGAAATCAGATGTTCCATACATTTTATCGACCTAAAAGTTCATTTTAGAATGGCAAATCGAATTATTTTGTACTAAAAATAACGTAACACATTAACAACAAGTATCTGTATTTTATATTAACAATACACTAACATTGTACCCATATAATGACATACGTGTACAGATTTGCCCAGGTTTAGCACGATGCACGCTTATCCAAGATCGAGGTAAAAAGCTACCCGATGGAACGTATGAGAACCCATCACATCACATTTACGAGGTATATACAAAACATTATACAAATTTACTATAAAATACATTCTACGAAAATATTACAAAAAAAAACAAAATAATATATTTTTATACCTATATAATTTTCTATCTGTGTAGAAATGCAACCATTTGGCGCGCTGTAAACAAGTAAAATACGAGGTAAAATATTTTTTATTTTGGCTTTGATCACAGATGCGGTCATCAAAAAAAAAGGAAATAGGTTGATCAAAATAATGATTTAGGCTTATTGACTTATCAGTTTCTAATTGCAGGTTTTTTGGACATACCGTTATTTTAATCTTTTTGTTGTATTAACTACAGCCAGGCGACGCATGTGGGTTTGGTTTTCTGTTGTTTCAGGCGGTCCAGAATAACTACGAAATTTACAATATCACTTATCTTCATTTTTGGAATTGATCTCCTTACACCCTATACAGTACCTACTGGTACGAGCAGTGAACCTTGGGGTAATCCAACTTCAATCTTAAACAATAAAGACTTCTTTATATTTCACCTCATAAATTCTGTTCGAAAGATATAATTTTTAAACTTCAACTTAAACGTTTCATTTTTATATGCATCGTGTGAGTTTTTATGGAAGCTATTCGTTAAGTCAATCGATAAAGATGAGGTAATCTATTCGGTATGTAATTCAGCACCAATATAGAGGGTTCAAACCAGCATCGATTTCTAATGATGACACTGTAGTTATTATGCTAAAGATTAATTGGTGCTGAAACATTTATATTTGTTTTATTTATTTCTTTTACTTTTATTTTCAGCGACTCTTGAGCCGTTAGGAAAAAGTTTGCATAGCGAACACTTAAATTAGGAGGCAGTAATGCTAAATTTCGAAAGAATGTTGCCTCAGATTAGAAAAAGTAACAGGGTAGGCAACCACATACTGGACTCATGACATATAAAGTCGCCGTTGAGTCAATATCTTTACAGATAGATATTTGTCTATGACCAAACTCGTGAGGGAGGCCTATGTCTAGCAGTGGACATCTCTTGTCTGAAATTAGGCAATAAGAACAAAAAATAACTAGGTACTTAAATATGTTTTGCTCTTTTACTTTGACATAAGGATTTATGTCGGTGGCCTATGATGTTGGCTGTAAGTGTCGTTTTACATGAAACAAATTTTATTTTTTTAAGTACAAAGTTACATTTGGGGTAGCATTTCTAAGATGACGCAATTTAATTTTATTGATATCTGGTAACGTAGATCTCTAAAATGTATGCTGCATAGTTAAATCTAAGTTTCTGGGTACACAACCCTTGCCCGTGGTCACCATCTTAAAAAAAGGGATACAGATGATTCTATGGTTTATTTATGTACTGGTAACACAGAACATTTTCTAAAATATTTTCAGTTTGCGATTAAATTCTGTACAACTTTAGTACTGTAACATTTAATCGTGTAACCATATATACCATAGTTATAAGCGAATATATTTAAAAGGTTTCGAAACATCTGAAATATTAAATAATAGTCCTCTGACAATTGCACGCTAAGGCCAAAAAACTACATTTTATTGGACTTTTTAAAATTTATGGTATTTTTTTTGTAGCATAGTATGTATCCAAACCATAGAGATATAAAGTATAGAGTGGCAGAATAGTACCTACCTAAATCAATACTGTGTCGTGTCCGCCGGTGGGAGAGAGAACGCAACAGTTTAAAGGCCCCCTGCATCTCTCTTTAACAACGCATGCTCTACATTCAACAATGGGGTAGGCAACTGTCAACGTGTGTTGTCGTTGTGTCCCCAATCATTGAATTTGTATCAATAAAAAGAACTTTTAAACTATTTATTACTGATAAACTGATATAAATAATAGTTACAGGTAGCACGCCAATTCACGTCATTGCGCAATGTTGTGCATGTACTGTTAGAGAGAGACGCAGGGGGCCTTTAACTGTAGCGTTCTCTCTCGCACCGACGGACACTCATTGGCCCCTCTCTGCTACTTTATCCTTTATATCTCTATGATCCAAACGGTGCAAATGTACGTACCTACTTGTGTGTGACGTCAAACTTTAAAGTGTTTTTTTAATTAACTTGAAGAAAGTTACAAAGCTTATAACTTTTGTAAGACACGAATTGGCATGAAGTTTTTTCATTGACGGCAAACTTTAAAGATTATATTTTCTTTAATATATTTTGTAACAATTCTTTAAATGATTCACACATCTACTATTTTCTTAGGGTTATTTTAACCCGAGTGCTGACACTGGGACATACACAGAGACAGACACAGAAACAGAACTTTCTTATGTACGTATGTTATGTTAAAAACGCAAAATAACGTCACAATTATATTTTATGAAGACATGCTAAAAAAATGACGTATTTTATTTTTAAGTGGCGGAGCCGACAGGTACAAAACACACACATTTTTTAAAATTATATCTCTTAACTTATTTTTCTTCTTTTATTTTATTCTTGCCTGTTTAAAAATATTTATCGGAGACTTTTCTCCATAATGTTATTACAGTTACTGCGAATGTACCTATTTAATTTTGTAGTTCTAGATCCAAAAAATACAAAAGTCTTATCTCGGCAGAACACTTGTTCCTAAAAGTCAAATCATTTACACAAGTCGAAATTTATAAAACTAGAGAAATATAATAAATGCTATGCGATATTATGTTGTACATTGAACACACTGTACATTGACATTGCTACTCTGTACAAATAATATTTTACTTAATATACCAATTTGAAATGTCTTTGGAACTAATACTTAACGGATACAAAATATAGATTTTAAGTCAGCTATGTTCCAACTGTATTTTTAGTAAATTAAACATAAACGAATACTTTTGCATAGTTCAATTTCATAAGACAATGTTAGTTCCATAGACACTCGTTACTATTTACAGCGCCAAAATGGCGGATATCAAATTACAGATGTCAAGTTTCATTCCGAGATCTAACATGATACTATTTTCCAGAGATCTGACCGATCAAGCAGTAGTCAGGCTGAAAATGACCGAGACGATGACGACGATGATGATGCTGATGGCTATGATGACGTCAACAGGAGAAGAAGAAGATAAACCACTCCACTCGTGATACCTTTAATATTGTGATACGACCATTATTATGTTGAACCGGACTCGATTATACCAAGATACTTTTTATTATGATATGCATCAATATACCTAAGTACGAATAAAGTACAAGCTGCAGCAAAGAAATAATGTTTTTATTGAAGTATTCATCATCAGACAAAGACGTTCATCCGCCTACATGTTATCTATACTGTAATAAAACTGTAGAGGTGAAAAAGTCTGTACATTAAAGATATTTTGACGAAAATTAGCTAAAAAATCTAGGAAAATGCTAAAAAGCAATACTTGATATTTTTTAGAGTTTATGTCTGTCTGTCTTTCCCTATGTTGCTAAAAATCTCTAAAACGGCGAAATTGATTTCAATAAAACATACACCCATGTACAAAGGATACTTAAACCTATAAAATAGTACATGTTACATCACAATCGGTTGAGTGGTTTTCGGTATACAGCTTGACCTCTCTTTTGTACGTAGTCGCAAACAAAACAGGGATCATCTAAAGCTGGTTATATATGTAGTGCCATCTATGATCACTATAAGTTTGTTAGTAAAAGTATAGTTAGTCTAAATAGGTACCTTCAGAGTGTTTGATGGCTATTTACCGATCGATAGATGTCACTATTTTCAAATAATTTTCTAGCAAAATAAATGTTTCTTGCAAAAAAGACAGTAATTATCTTTCTGTTATTAAAAAAATAATAGAGTATAATATTCTGCACTTTCATTAACAAAAAGTCTCTGTGTCTAAATTTATTACAATAATTTAAACGGTCAATCTCATGTACTTATTTCAATTTAGTATGTTTATATAATAGTTATACAATCATTTCATTATTATTTATTTTAAATGATAAATACAATGACTATAGATTCTTATTTCAATCAATTGTCGATTCATCATCATCAGCCTTTATCAGTCCACTGCTGGACTAGGCCTCTCCTTTGAAAGGAGGATTTTTTTATTAATTGTCGATTATTCCATATTATTTTCTATCTCGGTCGGTTTGTAAATGTAAACATAGATGGCGTTGAAAAATAATATAATAATAATAATAATAGTTATTTATTTCAGTTATTAGTCCATCATCATCATCAGCCTTTAACAGTCCTCTGCTGGACTTGGCCTCTCCTTTGAAAGGAGGAATTGGCCTACTATACCACGCTGGCCAAACGGGTTGGTATAGGGTTTGTATCAAGTTTTCCTTCTCTTACAGTGCTGTTCTCTGCATAATATGCTCCCTCTGTCGGCTCTTACGACACCCATGGGATGATATGGGGTGGTGACAATCCGTATTCTTAATCCGTCACCACACGGACAAAATTAGTCCATAGGTTAACACAATTTAAAATTACAAGCATCAACCATACTTATACAATTTACACAAGCCAAAATTTAGAAAATTAAAAAGAACAAACACAGAAAAAAAGAAAACATTTAAAATTTGTAGGACAAAGAGAAAAAGCTGCCCACTGATCAAAGGTCAGTGTGCAGACGTATCCATTGGCGCAGTAGTGGAGAGTCCCACCTATCCACGAACACGCATAGCACGCCATTGTGGCTGGATCTGACACGATTTAACAGTGATGCGCATTGCTTCCTTATAACGGCATGAAAACCATCTGTGTGAGCTTCCGCAAACATGCTCGACGCGCTACAAAATCGCGGCAGCCCCAATAGCACTCTAAACCCGTTGTTATATTGGACACGTAAGGCCCTGTACGCTCCCAATGTATAGTTAACCCACAGGCTGCATGTGTACAAGGCTTGGCAATAGGATTTAAAAAGTGTTACTTTTACTGCATTACTGCAGTGTGCGAACCTGCGGGCCAACATATTACACCGGACAGCTAGCGCCCTACGTGCCCTCTCTATGTCCTTACTATATTTAAGGTCCTCAGAGACCCAGTGGCCCAGGTACTTGAAATGAGCGACTTTATTAATAGTGCTACCAGCTAAACTAAGTGAAGGTACTGAGGTGTAAGTTTTGCCCCTCGCTTTAAATACAAATAATTCACTTTTCTTTGCATTGTATCTGAGCCCGTGAGCCTCCGCGTAATACTCACACATTTTCAACAGCTTCCGTAAAGCTCCTATCGACGGACTCAGCAGTACCATGTCATCTGCGTAGCTAATGTTATTGACACAGACTCCGTCTATGTAGCACCCGACATTGGCACCGCTGAGTTCACCGATAAGTTTATTTATGTATAGGCTGAAGAGCTTAGGCGATGTCAGACCACCTTGCCTCACTCCGCACTGCAACCTGTACACATCCGAAAAAGAGCCTGCCCATCGTACACTGTTCTTTTGGTTATAGTAGCAATACTTAAAAATAGATACAACGTCCGTTGAGCAAATGACGTCATTTTCTGAATGGCGGTGTTAAAATTCTCCGAGGATTGATGAGGTTCTCGGATAATTTCTTTCGTCGTAGTTGGATTATTTAGATTGTATATTTGACGTTACTTATGAATTTATGATTGTTGTATGTTATCGTGTTTATTTGATTTCTTTCGTTCGTTCGTGTTCTGTTATTATACAGGTGTCTCATTGTCTCATTATTCCCAATTTCCCACAACCCACTCCTCACGTCACGTACGTGGAAATCTTTGGGCGGGAGACTGAGGCCTGAATTCAGATACCTCTTGAATTACTCATCGGGGCTATCTTACTTTCGGCAGCGTTGGATATTCGTAGTCCTGTGTGTATTTTCTAAATAAATCGCCGGGACAGACACTTGAAACAGCTGGAATCGACATCCGAACATGTTGTTTTTCACATGATCAGTTATAGGTATGTAGCATGTCTATGAGTGAGCGGTAAAAATAATTTACATGTTCTATGTGAAGGTGGTAAAACAGTTAATGTTGTGTATAAAGAAATTCTCTAAAGATATAAGTATATTAGTTATGTAATATACATATAAAAGTTATAAATATTATATTCTTTTGGCAAAAAATATGTCATGCTAATTAAATTCCAACATTTACGCGAACGAAGTCGCGGGCACAGCTAGTATTTAATAATACTTTATTTAATAATACTTTTATTTCCATCAACAATTCTTACAAAATACGTTTCGGAGGTCTTCTTTTAAGTATCGAAATACTTGTGTCAGAAGACCACACTCTTCCATAACAAGGTATGTAATAAACATAGAAGCCTTAAATTTAGTATGTTTCATTAAAATACAATAAAAGTAAAAGAAGTGGAAAGTAATAAAAAATATTAAATACAAAATTATACCAAAAGAAAAGTTATGTAATGAATTTATAAACTAAAAAGTACGTGTTTATGTGTGTGTGTGTCTGTGTTCGTATGTGTATGTGTCTGTATATGTGTGTTTGCGTGTGTGTATGTGTGTATGCGTGGTGTGCATCTTAGCTGTATCAACATTATGGATTGGGTATTCTAATTTATGGGTTGAAAAAGTGACTCTGTTTCTGTGTATGTGAGGTATTTAAGCCAGGAAGTAACGATACTTTTGCAATTATAATAGGTTTTTGTGTAAACTTTAAGGTTTTGTGTTCACTGCGTTATAAATAAATGTAGCTTGTGCAATAAATTAAAGTCTCGCAAATGAAGTTTTAACTCTTTCTTTCTTTTCTTTCTTTTAAAAAGACAACTCCCGCATTAGGACTAAATCCTGTGTCGCGGGGAACTTTACAAACATACAACTAACGGACACAATGAACACCCAGACTCGAAACAACAATTTATGAATCACACAAAGTGTTGTCTCGTGTGGGGATCGAACCCACAACACTTCGGCACAGTGTCAAGCAGTGAGGCGGCTGCTTAAACCACTACGCCAACCGTGCAGTCCAATTCCCACGTATAATCGATCTATTGATCATTACTGCAGCATATCTCATTTTTGTTAAGATGTTGGGATCAAATGTAGTAGATTTATGCATTTTTAGGATTGAATTTAAACTTTAATATATAATTTCCTTACCGATAAAATAGTATATAAAGTTCTTCTGTGGGAAATCTGTTTGGCTTGAAGAACATAGTTTTGAGAAGGGCACGCTGAGATCGTTCAACTTCAAAAAATTTTGTTTTATTGGCTTCACCCCATAATACAGTAGGTTAAGAAGGATTGAGCAAGAGCAGTGTATATTTGTTTGATTAAATTATTATTAGCTACATGTCTTAATTGTTTGAATATCCAAATTAGTTTTCTGGTACGTTGATTAACTAAATCTATGTGGTAATGCCATGTTAGTCGGTGATCTAAAATAACTCCTAGATATTTAGTTTTAGGTACATTTTGTAGTACCGGGCATATACAATTTTCAAAATCAGTCCTGTCACATTGGTGAATTTTGATATTAAAGTTAGTATTTGGTTCAGTTTGACTTCTTAGAGAAAAACACATTTTTCAGTATTGAGTGTAAGTAAGTTATTTCTCAACCAGGAAGGAATTTTAGACATACCAAGCTCCGTGCTATTGCGAACCTCACCCAATTCTCACCGGTAAAAACGATAGCAGTGTCATCGGCGTAAGAACATATTTGAGCCCCAATTGGATTCAGCTTACATAGGTTGTTTATATAAATGAGAAACAAGGTAGGGCCGAGTACGCTACCTTGCGGTACTCCGTAAGAGACATTAGAAGAATTGCTAGTGAATTGACCATTGTTATATTGCTAACGATATCCATACAAATGTTATCCCTTCTCATAGTGAAACCGTCAAGTAGGGAGAGTAACGCTCATAGGGGGCTTGGCTTATCGGAACAGTTATGTTAAAGATTACATTAGCTCGCAAAGGTCAGTTACCTACCTACCAAATAGGTACCCTTTGAACGGAGATCCACGAGACATAAATAGCTTTTTGTGTCTGGTGTTCATACGAGAGTTAAGTCTCTCCCACTGTAACCGGAACACGACCAGTTATTTTTATCGATTTTGAGAATTAAAGTTAATTTTGCTACAGATCTACTGTGACCATACCTATTGCAGAATGTGATGGCAACTGACAACGTCGAAAATTTTGACTCTACACTCTACTCTTGTTCCGATTTCTATTAAAGTAGGGTACCAGACACTATTATCTTATTATTTAACTATTACTTACATAAATTTCCTTTATTAGATGTGAGTTTATTGAAATAAGTATATATCAAAGAAATTACGAGCTTGTGAAGTTTGTACTAAAAGCATGTTTTATCATTTATTCACATAATAAATAGGAAGTTTTCACGATTCGATATACCTATATACATGAGAATAAATTGTCCGGTACCATATAGTTTCGTTTACTATTTTTATGTCTTTCAAAAAGAGCTGAGTGAGATCTAGCATTCTTGATATGTTTTTCAGATTTTGTCCTGATGCCTTTTTTAGAATCTCGTTAGCTTTCAAAGCTCAGCTCGATTCGAAAATTGCCTGATGTAGGTACAGCTTTTACAAACGTGAAATTATAATGCTTTGCCTCTTTTTGTATTTCTTTTTACATACATACATACATAGACTCACGCCTGTTTCCTTGAAGGGGTAGGCAGAGGCATATTAAACGCCCACTTTTCGCCAGTGTTTTGATCCCACGTAATAGGTGGCGAGCCTATTGCCGCTTATTGGGACATTTTGTTTGCCAGAGCCTCGTCCGTTGATCGGCAGGTGCACCACTTGCAGGTGAGGTTGGCTTGGGACCCTAAGTTCTTGGTGGGAACCCTATACACCCTTCTTCATTTCACCTATACCTTTACCTAAGAATATTAATCCGGATTTGTACAATTCCAAAGAACCTAATTAAATGTGAATTACTAAAATGAATATGCCAGACATGACACCAGTCGATTCACCTCAATACTTTTTAATGTAACAGTTGAAAATATAAAATTTACACAAATAATTGAATTGAATTGAATTGAATTGATTTATTTTGCTAAAACATGGTAATACAATCAGTTGTTACAATAGCATATTAGATCCACATGTTTTGCTGTTGAGGCAGCATGCAAAATTAACAAAAATATTTGATATAATATAGGTACAAAACAATAACAAAACCATTTTTTATATGAAATGTCAAATACAAAATGTCACCATAATAATTTATCATTATCACACAAATTCATAGAAATACACAAACAACAAATATAAATTAAAGTACACCAATGAAATCAAGAACAAATCGGACACACAATATATTATTAAAGTTAGAAACTTAAAAATGCTTTTCATCTAAATACTCGCTGATAGAATAATATGCTTTTTGGATCAAGTGCTGTTTAAGGGCCTCCGCAGACTAGCTTCTTTTAGCATCGGCGACCGGCGATTTTGCAACTGTATCGATGCTGCATCGCGTTTTAGCGACTCTCTGCGTTCGGACGCGGCGACCGTAGTGCTGTAGTGTGTTGTTCGTGATCGGCCGAGTCGACTATCGATAAATTGATTTATTTTTTCATCGTTGTAATACAATAATTGTACAATATCAGTAATATAGGTTTCTATCAAAAAACACTTATATACCAGTATAATTAAATGATGTTCGTTACAATAATGTTAAATTATGTTCTATTATTAATAGACTTATACTATCGAAAACTGGCAAGTTATACTGTACATTTTATGCTCTAAACAATAGATGGCATGGACAGTACTGCACTCATTTCTTCGTATTAATATTAACGTCTGAATTGATAGATGATGCTCTCTGAAAGTAATACGAGAACTGGTTTTTAGATGTAGGTAAAAAATACTGACTTAAGCTTGCTTAATATTTTCATCGGTATAAAGAAAGTAGTAGGTAGTGTAGCTTTATCATAACCTATGATAAGGGTCGCCTCGTCAAAATCTAGTACATCACCCTTGGTAGTGTACTGCCTTAATAAAAACTTAAATATTTTTATTATAAGCGCTGTCATAATTTTATCGACATTAATTATTCTGTTTAAGCCAGTCACTAGTCAAACCCTATAATAACATCCTTATTTTCGGTTACAGAATAATAAATAAAACTTTGGGGTAAAATTACCCCAAACGGCTATTAAAAGTTGTAGTGTACAAAATACATTATTTTTGTAGTTTACATGGGGATATTTTTAACAAAGCATCAAACATTTTAAATAACACTAAAGTGTTTCACGTTAAAAATCTTCATTATTTCATTACCTAAATTACTAATTGTACACCAAATTAACGATCGTTCTACAAAATATCATTTAATATGAAAAGTCTCGTCCGCTCCGGAAACTTATCCACTCAGAAAACTTAATAGGTTATGTTAGGTTTTCTTGTGACGCTGCCACCCAAAAAAGGAGCTTCGAAGGGCTCTGTAAACTTAGTTTATCAAACATTTGACTAAATTGATGAGAAATTAATGCATGCGTAACTGACACCCTGGGGTAATTTTCTCACATAGCTAAGCAGACTAGATGGAAGTTTTTTTTAGGCCACGTGACTGACAACTTTAGGAGATGAATCGTAATAATCGTAATCATCTTAAGAAAAAATACAAGTTGTGCCCCTGGGGTGAAGAATTTTATTACCCCAGAGTGTTATTTAAGGGTTAACAAATAAGTGACAACCTATGGTAAGGAGTCGTCCTTTAATCACGTGAGTCTTGATAGGTGGAAGGGACAAATAAGTGTAGACAGATATCAAGTGTCCTTGTTTTTCTTGAGCCAGAGATTTATATCCTATACGCATCATAAAACAACGATCGTTCGTTCGATTGGCAGGGATTCAGAAAAGTCCTGTATTAAGAACTTTCGTTGCCTTTGGATGCTCTAGGATGCTTTAATCAACCCACTTCAAAAAGGAGGTTGTCCTCAGTTTGGTCTGGATATTTTGATTTTATGTAGGTGCACCGGTCTCTGAATTTTCTGATCCATTTCTGGAATTCTTTATGTTTGATATGCTTATATTTTGCAAGATTATTATATTTTGCAAGATTGAATTGCAATTATTGCAAGTTAAGACATAAATGAGCCAGTATACTTCTAAAATAGCGTTCTTAAAGGTAATGATGCATGATATGTATATTAATATTTTTTTACAATGCCAAAATGGAGAAAATATCAAAGAAGTCTGCAAGTAGCGTCCATGGATGAAAAGATTTGCATTTTAGAAACATCTTATGAGAAGAGTGGATGATTATCTATTTAGGTAAACAAGTGATAAATAGGAGGGTAAAGAGGAAAAGGCAGGGGGCGACCAAATAAAAGATGGAATAACTGTGTGAGAAGATATGTAAGAAAAGGGGGAAGTGATCGGATGACTGGTGACAGAGAAGTATGGAAGAGAATGTATGTCCATACAGCGCCAACCCAAACAAATTGAAGTCAGGTAAGAGATGAAGAGAATAATGAGTGTTATATTTTTTTTATTTTAGCTTAAATTTTGACACCAGTAGCTCGCAATGTCTGTTTTGGATAAAATATTTTTTTATTTACTTTGTATAAAAAAAACTTTTGATAAAGAATGAGGAGAGGTGGTAAAGCCTCCAGCCTACCCAGGTATCATCATCACTGAGTAAGTTTAAAATTGGAAAGACATAAAATCACGTTATTAATGGACGACCCCTACGTTATTATTTTAAGTGACAAGTCGCCGCGATCGGCATCTTCCAGTGTGCGGTGTAAGAATTCGGATGCTGCATCTGGATGCTAAAAAGCGACTGAATCGCCGGTCGCCGATGCTAAAAGAAGCTAGTCTGCGGAGGCTCTAAGAGCAGCTTTAAATTTCTCAAACAATGCAATTTCGAGTATATGTTTCGGCAGCCTATTATACACCTTTGGTGCCATTGTCGATACGTTGTTACTAAACAAAACCGTTCTTGATATTGGTACACGCAATCTATGAGGATAACGCCCGTTATTGCAGTTCTCGTATAAGTGCAGGTGATCTCTTACAAATACAGCACATTCATATACATATAAACTCGGTACTGTGAGAATGTTCAAAGTTACAAAGTATGGCTTACAGCTATCGGTCTGTTGTAGATTACATATGGCGCGTATGCATTTTTTCTGAGCTTTAAAAACATCTTCCTTCCCACTGGAGTTGCCCCAGAATATTAAGCCGTATCTAAGCGCAGACTCGACAAATCCATGATATGCTGTTAATACGACATTTCTGTTGACTACTTTACGTAACATGTATAATGTATATGAATATTGATTTAGTTTTTTACACACTTTTTCAATTTGATTCCACCATGTTAAGTTCCTATCTAAATGTATACCTAAAAATGTTGTATGGTCAACTGGCCTAATTAATTTGCCATTATAATGTATAGTAAAGTCAGTGATGTTTTTATTCTGTCTAGTAGTAAATGTCATAATGTTAGTTTTATCAAAATTTGCAATTAAATTATTAGAATCAAACCACTCAATGATATTATATAAGGAATTATTGATTTCATTTTCAAAAGATTGAATGTCCGTATTTTTATAAATTATTGTGCTGTCATCCGCGAACAAAATCATAGGATGATTTGTTGATTCTGGAAGGTCATTTATATATATAAGAAACAGTAGTGGTCCCAGCACGCTACCTTGCGGTACCCCAAAATGTGTTTCTCTTAACATGGATGAGTATGTATTTTCGATTTTGGTTGCAGTACATATTCGCTTTATTTGAGTGAATTGCTGTCTCTTTGTTAGGTATGATTTCAAAAGATTTAAAGAGTTACCTCGGATCCCGTATTGCTCTAATTTGTGTAACATTATCTTATGATCTACATAATCAAAAGCCTTTGTCATATCCATGTATAGAGCTTTTACTTGTATCTTCCTGTCAACGCTAGTCATTATATGTTCAAGAAATTCATATATTGCCAAATTTATTGATTTTTTCTTGCGAAACCCTTTTTGCGCGTTAGTAAAAATATTATTATTTTCAAAATATGAACATAGATTACTATAGATAACCTTCTCAAAAATTTTTGAGAACATTGGTAATAAAGCCACTGGTCTATAGAAATTGAGATCTTCTTTATCCTTTTTTTTAAATAAAGGCTTGATAATAGAGATTTTCAATCTGTCAGGAAATATGCCCTCTTCCATACAAATATTAAATATATGACATAAAACTGGTGAAATGTTACCAGCTACATACTTTAAAACTCGTGCGTTAATATCGTCGTATCCTGTGCTGTTGGTTGATTTTAATAATTTTATTATAGTATAGATTTCGATAGGATTTGTTGGCTTCATAAACAACGACCTACATTGTGCATTTTTTAATGTGCGTGTATATGCACTAGTATTATTTACACTTTTACTAGTTAGATTTATTTGGTCAATGAAATGATTATTGAATATTTCTACTATTTTTTGGGGTTCACTAATAATATCATTCTTTATTTTTATTTTGTTTATAATTTGTTTGGGAAACGTACTTCTATTATTGATCACTTTCCAGCTAGCTTTACACTTGTTGTTTGCATTATTTATGTAGTAGCTATTCTGTGCCTTTTGGGTAAGTTTAATTATTTTTGATAGACGCTTTGAATATGCTTTAAATATTTTTTGTTTTCGATCGTTGCTGTACGCCAATGTTGCCATAATAATTTTCTTTTTTGTTTACAGCAAGTCCTTATACCTTTAGATATCCACTTTTGCTTTTTGGTTGTAGATATTCTTTTAATTTCCACTGGGAAGCAAAGATCATAAAACAGTTTAAAATGGTCAAAGAAAACATCAAACGATTCATTAGCCGTCTTCGCTTCGTACACATCCGTAAAATATAGATTACATAAGCAATCTTTAAATTTTTCCATATTTTCTTTGCAGTAATTCCGTTTATTTATGTAGAAAAAATTTAAATTATGAGTTACTTTCACAGGACATTTAAGAAATTGAGCACTATGATCAGAGAGTGCTAGTTCCAAAATTTCATGACTACAACCTTTGATGTTGTGAATGATATTATCAATACATGACCCACTAACCAGCCGAGTAGGTTTGTTAAACTCGAATTTCAAATTATGACCAAACACTAATTCCTTAAACCTAGAACTTAAAGTATTAGTTTTAGATACGTCTTATAATCACCACATATAGTAATTTTAAATTTTTTTGTGTAACAAAATTCATTTAAAAGTTTTTCCAAATTATCAAAAAATTTGCTAATTGATATTTTATCATTCTTAGGAGGCCTGTACAAGCAAATGATAATGATTTTAAATACTGTAAGCTCAATTGCACAGCATTCGAAAACATTTTCTATACCATATTTTTCAATTTCTTTAATAATTTTATATGAATGTGTTGACCTTACCAAAATACATGAGCCACCGTGTCTGTTTCGCCTAGTGTACCAAGCTGCCAATACATAGTTTGAAATATTTACTAGTGTGGTGTCTGCTTCTGTCATGTTGTGTTCTGTGATGCAGATTGCATCTATAACCTTATCAGCTGAACGCAGTTCTTCTAAGGGCCGATTTTTCAATCGTCAGTTAAAAGATAACAAACCAATAAAGTATAACGCTTACAAATTAAAAACTACGGTTGTGGATAAAGTAGATCAATGATGTTACGTACTTTTCAATTTAGCCCGGTTACAGTTTAACTGTCAAGTAAATTTTAACTGACGATTGAAAAATCAACCCTAAGGGTTGATTTTTCAATCGTCAGTTAAAATTTACTTGACAGTTAAACTGTAACCGGGCCCAATTAAAAAGTACGTAACATCATTGATCTACTTTATCCACAATCGTAGTTTTTAATTTTTAAGTGTTATATTTTATTCTTTTGTTGTCTTTTAACTGACGATTCAAAAATCAGCCCTAAGTGTACCGTAAGTAAGTCCGATTTATTAATGAGTCCATTGATATTTTGATGCATTACAGACATATAGCTATTTACGAAATAAATCATTGTTCTCAATGTTTGTATGGTTGTCATTTATTATAGGTAGTTGATTTTGAGAAAGTATTGTACTGGCATTATCATAATTTAATGTTTGGGTGCTTTTATGTATCATTTTTGGTTTTTCTTCCATTATATTTAACGGCTTTAGGGAGTATTGATCAAATTTTATTTTATAATCTATATGCAAAATTTCCTTTAATAGAATTCGTGACAAATTACTGATAAAATATTTTCCTCTAGGTATAAATTCGCTATAATTCATATTTATATAATTTACATGAGCATATTGACTACATAAAAATTTCAACTCATAATTAAGTTTACGCTCATTAAGATACCTGTTACGAGGAATTTCACTTATTATTATATTGGTATTGTTCAGATCCTGCAGCCAGATACGTAAAGAATGTTGAAATTTATAAGGGTGACAATCATTAGTTCCACCTAGTATAATAATGTAATCTTTTTCGGTCAATGAATGCAGTTCTTCATTTGGCTTGTCCAATATGTCGTATATTTGCGCACCTGATTTCCATTTACAGAAAACCGAATATTCGGGCCCAACTAAAGTTTGTAAAGCTTTTTGTAGATATCTGCCTTGTTGGTCTGCCAGTATAACAATTTTTCTTTGTTGGTTTTCACATTTGGTTGTCTCGCCTTGCTGACCCTTTCCTTCATTTTGTACGTTCACCCCGTCCTGTTCAATTTGCTTTGTATCTTCTTTTACTTCCACTTGTGTAGATTTGGAAGTGTCGATAATGTTGTGCATACTCTTATCTTCTATGGGCAAATCATATGTTATGTGAAGGAGGGTGCTATTATCTGTCAATTCAAAAAGTTTTCGCGATTTTAATGCTTTATTTTTTCGTGATGATAATGGTGTACCGTTAGTTGCGCCAAGTCCAACTTTCTTATATAGTTCTACAATCTTCACGTATTTTTCAAGTTGTTGTTTCAAGTCTGTGTTTTCTGTATTGAGGTTCTCTATTTCGTTGTTTGCTATATCCAATTCTTCTTGTAACTTTAATATTTTAGCTTGCAATTCCTTATCGTGATTGAGGCTACTGATTGATGTGTCAGGTAGACTTAGCATTGTAGTATCGAATAACGGAGTAGTTGTGTTACTAACCGTGCATATATCATCAAAAGAGTTCGTTCGTCTTGGTTTTCTATGTGTAATATTAGCCTCAGAATAACTCTCCATATTCAATGAGTAATTAATAAAAAAAAATGTTTAATAAATTAAATTCTTCTCAATTCTCGTAAATTTATAAGAAGTTGAACCAATTATAGTTTATTCCCTCGTAGAAATCAGATAAAACAACAAAAAGTTCTTCTTTAATGTAGAATCGATCTCGCATCTATTCAAGCAATTCACACTAGACAGTCCGTCGATAGACGTATTCCGCCACTTTGTCGCTATACGAATGTTTCAAATTTTGGTTTGGTTTCATACAATTTCCTTTAATCGTCAATATTACAACTTTGAAGTGCAAGTCATTAGAGTCCAAAGTTCAGATTGGTTTTTATGATACAAATTGTGGGTGTCTAAAATTTTATTTTTATACTTTTTGCACTGTTAACATGTATTATTTAGAAAACTTTGTTTTATACACTCAACATTATTTGATTTATGATCACTGTTTAGATTAAACACTTCTATTAACTACTATTTAGATTTTATGGCAAATTACGACAGTTTTCTGCTTTGAAATTGTCACTTTGTGATCACTTTTTTAAACTTTAGTTTTTACGATGGTTACAACACTTTCAGTTTTGTCCACAATAACACTGATTCTATGTACTATTTGCAAATTATGTATAACGTTTCTGTCCTTATTTGATGAACATTGAATGTTTACAAACAAATTATTACGGAGCCGATAAGCACTGTGCTGCGCCCTCTGGTGTTTTTTTTGAATTCAATTAAGCATGGCCGTTGCCTGATGGGGACAGAGAGGGGCAGTTGTCTCATTCTCCATATCCATTTGACCAATCTACATTACTAATCTGAGAACTGCCACCGAGTTTAGTAAAATACACAGACTAAAATTTCATCATTTAGCATTTTATTTAATTAAAGTCTATGAGACAAAATACGATTTTTGACATTACCAAATAGCTTTAAAAATTTGCCTACGTGACATATATATAAGTCTTACTTACTTGTTGCTAAATATATTTATCAGTACAAACGAGTTTTGATGATGACTAAGGTTCTTCTTTTTGGAATCTTGTTCGTCCAATATGCAGCCACCCTTACTGCATTTTCGAAGGCGTCCATTATGTCTTTAAGGGAACATGTGTCTGAGCAGATAGGGCACGATAGTAGCTGGAGCATTGACTGTATGCTAGTGCCACACTCACACCCATCTGGCTCGGTTTTCCTTGCAACGTCCAACTTGGGTCCGCAATCTATTTAAGGACTTCCATGTGGACCTGAGAAGCTCGTGACCAGGAGGCAGTTTTTCCGAGATAGGGACAAAAGGGGAAGGAAGTCGCAACACATCTATAAAAACTCTTTAAAATTTTTAGCCTTGGTGTACCGGTTGATAGTTGTGCATGGGGTGCCGTTCGTTGAGTTCTAGCCTAGCTCTCTCCACGGAGCATCCTACACTCCTGCGAACACTGGGTGGAGCAATGCCAGCAAGTGGGAACTGCATTTGAGTCGAGGTCGGCTTCAGACAGCCCGTAATAATCCGACACGTCTCGTTTAGCGCTACCTCCACTTTCTATGCATGAGCGGAACGGCTCCAGACGGGTGACGCAAATTCACCTGCAGAATAACATAGTGCTAATCCAGTAGTTCGTAAAACCTTAGACTGGGCACCCCAATTGGACGTCGTTAATTTTCATTGGAATAAGAATTTATTTATTTGTAAAACACAGGTACAATGATGATCTTAAATACTAATAGTCTCACTATGTTTTGCCGTTTAGGAGTATTAGATATTCGTGGTTTCGTAAATATTATTTTCACTCTTTACAAGTAATTTACACTAAGTTTAAAAATCTGAAAATAAATATAACAAGGACTACACATAGAATTATTGTTATTATGAAAATTAAACAAAGCATTAAATAGTAAATATTTGAATTACACAGTTTCATCATTCAAGAACTCATCTACAGAATAGTAACATTTCGAAATTAATAATTTATGAAGCATTTTTTTAAATTGGATTATGTGCATATTTTTTACATCAGTAGGAATTTTATTGAAAATTTTAGGTGCCATACCAAATAGACTCTTCTGCATTAGGGCTGTTTTACAGCTTACATTACATAGCAAATTGGTATTTAAAGAACGTATGGGACCTCGTCTGACATCTGATATTTTCTTAAATAGCTGTGGATTTGTTTTAACGAAAATTGCAGTCTCTCTAGAATCCCTCCCTGCACCCTCGGGTCCAGGCTGCCCCACGTATTCTGGGGGGGCAATGTTTCACGAAAAAGACTAGACCTGCACGACCTGGCAAGCGCCATGCCTCGTGCAGAACATATTACCAACACCTCCTGGACGGTAGTACCGCGTCGAGCAGACGAACGCCGCGAGGCGAACGTTGGCTCCGCGTCAACCGGAACCGGTAGAGGCAAACACCGCGGAAAGCACTCCCGTCATAATCGACGCCAGCGCGAGTACGCAGCGCACGCGAGAGGTAGCGAACCGACAACGTCGGCGAACGCACCCCTCGCGGGAGGTAGCGAACCGACAACATCGGCGAACGCAGCCCCTGCGGGAGGTAGCGAACCGACAACATCGGCGAACGCACCCCCCGCGGGAGGTAGCGAACCGACA
Organism: Euclidia mi; assembly: GCA_944739405.2. NCBI lineage: Eukaryota > Metazoa > Arthropoda > Insecta > Lepidoptera > Erebidae > Euclidia > Euclidia mi. The sequence goes on along the minus strand of OX123205.2, from coordinate 14,191,712 downwards.
ACATCGGCGAACGCACCCCCCGCGAGACGACAAACAGCTGGTGCAACGCACCAGCGCGAACACCCGGCCCCAGCCAGCGCGATGAGGAAACCGCCCAGGATGATGCAATCGGCCAGACGCGGCGCGAGTGGTGGACGCAGCAGCTCAGGCATGCAAGCGGAAGCCACGCGGACGGCGAAGAGTGAGCCTTCGGGCTCGCTCCCGCCGGCTGCACGCACCGCTCCGGCCGGTGCAGCACCGGGCAACCCCCGTCGCGACCCTCCGACGGCAGTCGGAGATGCGGAGCCGGCAGCCCCATGGGGCATCACCGGGCCACGCCACAAACGCGGCCCTAGAAAACGCGGACCTCGGCACGCACCAACCAACCTGGCGCTCTCGGAACGGCCCACTTCGGCGACACCGTCGAAGAGGAACCGTCACGACGACACACCACCAAGCGCCACGTCGAAGCGTGCAAGAGTGGACGCAACACCCAAGAGGGCAACGATTAACTCGCATCTGATGGTGGCCATCGTTGCCACTCCACCTACAGACCTGACGGTGGAACAAGCGCGGCAGCTCGAACGCTCCATAGAGAAGCGGATTCTAGAAGCAGCCTTCGCACCTCGGTCAAACAACGAGCCTGCACTCGCGCCATCCTTTAGAGGCAAACCCCTCGCAGCGGGAGGTGTCCTAAAGTTATGGTGCGAGGATGAAAAATCACTGGCGTGGCTCAAACAGACGGTAGCGGGACTACAATCACCGGTTGAAGGAACCGGGCTGACCGTCATCAGGCAGACGGATCCCGCGAAGCGCGTACGCGCATCGCTCTGGCTGCCGAGGTCGACCAGCCTGGACCTCCCGAAGATTCACCAACTCCTAGCTGCCCAAAACCCATGGTACGCTGTCCAAACTTGGCAACTATACAGCGCTACCATGCAAGAACACGGCCTGTACCTATCTCTGGGCATCCCCGAATCGGAAATGCCGAAAATCGAGGCGCGCGACCGCCGGATCTCCTTCTTCACCGGCAGCGTGTACGTAGTGTTCCACGCTGCCGGGGCAGGAGGTGGCGGGGCGGCTGCCGCGCCCGGGGAGATGCCGCTCGCCAGTAGGCACACGCAGAGACAAGCGACAACACCGGCCGAACCTTCCACGTCGGGCACAGCCCGAGCACATACGACGCCCGCAGCGACAAACATCGCTGTGACGGACGTCGACGACGAGCACGACTCGTCTGACGGGGAGTCCGTGGACATCAATGTTGTCGGATCTTCGTCAGACTAGAGTCGTACAGACGAACCTCCAGCACAAGCAAATTGCAACGGCTACCCTACGCAGGCTGCTGGAGGTTAACCACCACACAATAGCCCTAATCCAGGAGCCGTGGATTAGAGGCGACACCATATGTGGACTCAACAACATCGGAGGTAAGATATTGCACTGGAGCTCGGCTCCTAAGCCGAGAACATGCATATACATTCCCCGAACGGTACCAGCATTGCTGCTGACTAACTTTTGTTCTAGAGATCTCACAGCCGTGGGAATACGAACAGGGCCCAATGATCAGATGCTAGTACTAGCTTCGGTCTACATGCCCGGTGATGAGGAGATCCCATCGAAGGAGCTGGCCGAGCTAGTGCAGCACTGTGAGGACCACGGCTGGCCAATAATACTCTCGTCAGATGCTAACGCCCACCTTACATTGTGGGGAAGCCCCGAGGCAAATAGACGAGGTGAGATCCTAACTGAATACATCTACAACAACAACACTAACGGTAATCAACAAAGGCTCAGAGCCCACATTTGTTAGCTCCAGATATCAAACCATAGTATATTACACTGGCATCGGATGGGGCCGCGGAACTTGTCACGAACTGGCATGTGTCCGCCGAACCATCCTTTGCCGACCACAGACGTATCTGCTATGACATACGAGTGCAAGAGAGGGTCACACAACCAAATCGCAACCCACGCAATACCAACATTGCGAGCTACAAGACCCTGCTCGAACAGGAAATAGCCATGTCAAATTTCAACGACATGACCGCAAGCACTACAAACATAGAACACAACACTAACTTACTAACAAAATGCATACAACGCAGCTACCAACAAGCCTGCCCCACCACACTACCGAAAACGAGTAGTAAAACCCAATGGTGGGGATCGGAACTGGAGAAGCTCAGGCGCAATCTGAGAAAACTCTTCAACCGGGCCAAAAACACAAGGAAAGACACAGATTGGGACAAATACAAAGAAGCCCAGTCGCACTACAAGAAACGCATACGATACCGCAGGGGAGAGTCCTGGCGAAATTTCTGCACCAACATTAACTCCACATGCGAGGCAGCCAGGGTAAAAAAGATCCTATCCCAGGACAGCAACAAGACCCTAGGCTCCATCAGAAAGCCTGATGGCACCTACGCAATCACAGACATGGAAATAAGCCAAGTGCTAATCGAAACACACTTCCCAGGTTGCACTGTGACCGACGACTGTGACTGGGAAGAATCAGAACACAGACCACCGACCCAAACAGACTGGACGATAGCCAACAACATGGTTACCGTGGACCGGCTGAAATGGGCAATTGATAGCTTCCAGCCGTACAAATCTGCAGGCCTGGACGAAATAACACCAGCACTTCTACAATGGGGCTGCACAACGATTGTGCCACAGCTACTCAGCATAATTAGAGCATCTATAGCGCACAATTACATACCACGAAGGTGGAGGGAAGTAAAAGTCATATTTCTCCCAAAACCGGGCAAAACGGATTACACTCAAGCAAAATCGTTCAGACCTATCAGTTTAACCTCCTTCTTGCTGAAAACGCTGGAGAGGCTCGCTGACAGATACATACGGGAAGGCGCACTGCTACGCAGACCACTACACCCGCAACAACACGCCTACAGAAGTGGTAGATCAACGGAATCAGCGCTTCACTGCGTAGTGGGGACCATAGAGACAGCGCTATCTGACAAACTAATGACCTTAGGCGCCTTCATTGACATAGAAGGCGCCTTCGACAAAACTAAATTCACCAGCATTAGCCGAGCCCTTGACAAGTTCGGAGTTGAACAAACCGTCAGTGGCTGGATTGATGAACTCCTGAAACAAAGGGCTATTCAATTCACGGTTAACACCACCACAAGGGGGATAGTAGCAAAAGGCTGCCCACAGGGAGGTGTCCTATCACCCCTGCTTTTGAACATAGTGGTAGACGATCTGTTGAGAAGCCTGAATGACAAATGCTTCTACACGGTCGGCTACGCAGATGATATAACCATCCTAATCAAAGGAAACTCGGAAGACATGATCCATTATCGGATGCAAGCAGCCATCAGGATCATGGAACAATGGTGAACCCATGACTTGAACATCAATCTCTCAACATCGCTTGGTAAACTCAACACCATCTTCCAAGCTGAATGCGTTGGGATTATAAGGGCGGTGACGGCGATCGCGGCCAGAAACTTGAGTAACCTGTCAATACGCATCATCACAGACAGTGCCTCAGTACTACAAGCTCTCGATGGCAACTGCTTTAACAGCGGCCTAATTATGGAGTGCCACCAAGAGCTGCAGAAAACTGCAGCGAGGAATCGGGTCACGCTCCAGTGGATACGAGGACACAGTGACTCCACGGGCAATGACGCAGCAGACCAACTGGCAAGGAAAGGATCGGACACAACAACTCTGGGACCCGAACCAACTGTTCCGATACCTTTCAACCAACTAAAAACGTGGTTACGCGAGAGAACCCTACAACAACATGAAAAAGAGTGGGCAGAGTTAAAAGAGTGTAGGCAATCTAAAGATGCCTTTCCCCAATTAGATAAACGACTCTCGCAAAAATTGTTGCACTCCAACAGGAAAACACTCAAGCATCTGACTGGCATAATAACCGGCCACTGTCCACTAAACAAGCATCTCTACAACATCGGCGTCACGGACAGCCCGCTATGTAGGGGCTGCATGGAGACCGAAGAAACACCCGCTCATGTGATCCTACATTGTACCAGCGTGAGCGACCAACGGACGAGGTTCCTGAACAACCCCAGAACCATGAGCGAAGCCATACGCAACACTGGTCAACTCATGGCCTTCTGGAAGGAGCTTGCATGGTATGAGTAGCAGGCGACAACCGTGTCCCTGCTAACGCACAATGGCCCAATTAAGTGGCTAAGTGCGGAAAACACCTGTCCAACTAACTAACTAACTATAATGCCGTATCTCAAATTACTAGCTACCAAGCCATGATATGCTATTAAGAGAGTTTCACGATTTACTTTTCTTGATAGCTGTAGAAGTGCATAGGCTGCTTTACTAAGGTTTTTACAAATTTCCTCTATATGGGGTTTCCAAGTAAGTTGGTTATCAATTATTATGCCTAAGAATTTAGCTACATCCGTTATTTCTATATTGGATCCGTCATATGTAATACTAGAGGACGCCAGCAGCTACGCCTGCATTTTTTTTTTATTTATCCGTTTTGGCCGATCCCGTGCGAATTTCGGGAAATCCCTTCTTAGTGCACCCCTACGGTCCCCAAGCAACAAACATACCAAATTTCAGCTTCCTGCGCCCAATAGTTTCGGCTGTAGCGTGTCTGTCAGTCAGTCAGTAACGCAAGGATTTTATATATTAAGATTTATATTAGGGATACTACATCTTTGATGAAAGTGTATTACCCTGGTTTTACTTAAGTTAATTTTTAGGTTACTTTCTTCTAGCCAGGTGATAATGTTAGACAGAGAGCTATTTATTTCATTTTGGTAATTGTTGATATTTGAACATTTTACTATCACTGTACTATCATCTGCAAATAGTACCATATTATGGCGTATTGTATTCGGTAGGTCGTTGATATATATTAAAAACAACAAGGGACCCAAAACGCTCCCTTGTGGCATTCCGTATTTAATAATTCTTGGTTCTGATAGGTATATATTTTCTAACTTTGATTCAAGACATATTCTAGAAATTTCAGTGCGTTGAGTTCGGTTAATCAGATATGAGGGTATTACGAGCTGTAACTTTATGCTTGATGTTCTCGCAGTTTCTTTTAAACGTGAGTGATCTGTCTAGAGTTGTGCCCAGGTATCTAGGGTACTTACAGTGGTTGATAGGTAAACCGCGCCACTGGATATTTAGCTCTCTGCCTACGTCTTTATTGCAAAGGTGGAAAGCACATGACTGTGATTTTGAAGGGTTTGGTTTAAGGGCATTCTCTTCGTAGTAGACAATCAGTATTTGGGGAGTGCCGCTGAGGTTGTCCTCTACCTCTTCAAAGGATCCCTGTGACGCCAATGCCAGGTCGTCGACGCATAGAAAGCGGGTTGTATTTGGGCTCATAGGCTGATCATTAGTGTAGATGTTAAAGAGCGTTGGCGCCAGGACAGTCCCCTAAAGTAAACCGTTCTTTTGGGCTCTCCAACGGCTTTTGTTAGAGTTTAAATGAACCCGGAAACGTCGGTTTTGGAAGAGCTCTCCGAGAACTTGAACAAATTTACTATCCTCTGTCATATTCTGCACTTTCCATAGCAAACGTTTAACGTTAACTGTGTCGTATGCGGCTGAAAGAACAACAAAGACCACACCCGTCACTTTGCCCATCTCAAATTCGTCCTCTATATGCTGAGTAAGGTTAAGGGTTTGGCTCCAGCAAGATTTTCCGAGGTGGAACCCAGCTTGCTCAGGGATGAGTTTAGGGTCCACGAGTCTAGTGAGACGGTTTAGTAGTAGCCTTTCGAATAATTTGAGTGTGTGACAGAGGAGAGAGATTGGTATGAAGTTTTCCGGGTCGTCAGCTGATTTGCCAGGTTTCAAGGTCCCAATTATTTTAGCTTGCCGCCACATTCTGGGGATTGTCACCGAGTCCAGACAACTATTATACATTCCTAAGAGCGATAACACGGTGACTGGGCCAAAGTGTTGGCTTTGCTCCACAGATAATAAAATTATATTGTCGAGTCCAGAGGCTTTACGGATGTTATCAGGCAGATCAAAGGACGACAGATAGACGATTCGATTGTGTCTACTAAGGTTCTTCTTTTTGGAATATTTTTGAGTTGTTGAGGGGGCTTGCCGTTCACTAACAGCTGATAGGCAATCTGGTTTGCCGTTACTTGAGCTGGTGGATTAGCGTGTGGAGTGTCACTGGTGAGCCTCTGGATAGTTTGCCAAGCTTTCTTGCTTTTTTGGGTTAAATTAATATTTGTGACGGTGGACTGCCCCGTTGGTCTCGCGGCATAAATGTGCGCGGGGATTGGGGTCTCAATTCCCGGGTCGGGCAAAGTGTAATTGGGATTTTCCGTTAGGAAATTCTCAGTAGAAGCACGAAGTCTGGTAATGTGCCCGGTACGGCAATAGGCTCGCCCCCTATTACGTGGGACCTAAAAAATTCATGGCGAAATGTGGGTGTAATATTACACCTCTGCCTACCCCTTCCGGGATACAGGCGTGAGACTATAAATAAATAAATAAATTGTGACGGTGTCTATCCATTTGGCGCATCGCTTTTACGCATAATACTACATCACACTTAGTACTTCAGCAGAGATCAGATAAGATCTCCGCCTTGTCCTGTGAGAAACCTTCAATGTTTATCGAAATGACGTGCAGAGCTGGCTTGAAGAGAGGACTGTCAGGGTGATAGCAACTTTGACGTTGACTTGTCATTGTGGAGTATTAATTAGTTCCACGACATCAGTCGCAACCTACGGGGAAGGCCCGAACACAGGTATCGCTCTACGAGACGACATACTACTTTCCGATGCCTAATTATTCATAACGAGCGTCGGTATTTTGTTGTGATAATTGTTACACTATCAATATTATCAATAACACTTTGTAACTTATCATCTCAGCCTACAGACGCCCACTCCTGTACGTAGGTGTCTCTCAAGGCTCTCTACACAGACTGATCTTGAGCAGCCCACATCCAATCACTTTCCTCGATCACAACAAGATCGTCCTTGCGGGAGGCCTGTCCCTGCTAGGTACGACGACTGGTGAGTGGCCTTCTGGCCCCAATAGCCATGCGTTATACGGCCCTTTAGAAGTGGGCATGGCCATTTCGCCTATTATCTCACATGATTCATAAGTACTAATCCGCGTCCAGGCATCATGACACTCCTTTTTATTCCTTCGATGCAGGTTTTTTGCATCCCACAGTACTTTCTACGTGTGGTATTTGCTCTAAAAAGCGCATTTTAGTGTCGTCATCCCTAATGTTCAGACGCGACTCCATTTTATTAGCACGCGCGCAGCGACTGCACACGCGAATGTGGATGTGTACGCGTGAATGCTGCGTGAAGGGGGCGCGAATCCTTTGTCGTGGGACAAAATACCGACTGTGGTCGGGGAACAGGCGCGAACGCGCGTGAACAGCGCGAAAACCGTCTACATTCACGTTCACGCCTGTTCACGGAGCTTCACGGCACTAATGTGGAGCCGCCATAAAAGAAAATCGATAAAAGATTTGCCATTAAAAAAAAAACAATTTTATATGCTTCATTATTATTCATCGCGACGCGACGATAAACGATAAGCCCTATCGCTAGCTGTAAGCTTCGAAGAGTCTCATAGTAGAGGCCACTATGAAATGTGCCGGGTGTCTTAAGATCATCTCAAAGGAAGACTTCGTAGCATGTTCAGTGAAATCTTGCTCTCGGGTGCTGCACACAACTTGCGCAAACGTGAGTAGTTTAACATCTCAGCAAAAAGAGGTCTGGGCTTGCCCTGATTGCCGCGCTAATACCAAGAAAGGAGGCGATAACTCAAATACTCCCATCCGTGCAAACGACAACGTTACTCTTCGCAAGAAAACTATGACCACCTCGGGATCCTCCCCCACCAACTACGAAGTGATTGCTGAGATTCGATCGCTACGACTGGATATGGTGAACATGCAGTCCGATCTCAACAAACGACTTGACGACCTACTGTTAAAGTTCAGTGACTATGAAGAACGCCTAAAAACACTCGAACAAAAGGAAAAGGAAAACCAGATTCTTAAAACGCAGATAGCCCAGCTGCAGGGCCAACTAAACAAGCAATCACACATTTCACTTCAGTCTGAAATAGAAATACTAGGTCTTACTGAAACCCCAGGAGAAAACCCTTACCATCTCGCCTTGACAACTGCGGACAAAATCGGGATTAAGCTAGAAGAACAGGACCTAGATTACGTTTCTCGAGCTGGTGCACTTACGAAAGGCAAACCAGATGGAAATCAGCTGCCGCGACCGCTAGTGGTCTCCTTTACTAGAAGATCAAAAAGAGAAGACGTTCTAAAAGAAGCCAAAATCCGTCGCAAGCTGGATAGTCAAGAAATAGTTGGTTCGGGGCCGCAGAGAAAAGTTTTTGTAAACGAACGTCTTACCTATGACACTCGCCGACTTTTTCGTGCTGCACGCAACTGGACTCGAGAACACGGATACAAGTACTCAGTGGCGTAGCAAGGGGGGGGCGGTGGGGGCGGTCCGCCCCGGGTGACACCATTTTTGGGGTGACACCCGGGCACATTAAACAGATGTGTAATGTTACAGATGGATATAGAAAATATGCGTTACTGGCTGACTGACAGACAATGCACAGCCAAAACTATTTGGGACAAGAAGCTGAAATTTTGCACGTCCCTTGAGGACCGTATGGGTGCACTAAGAACGGATTTCAAGAAATTCTCAAGGGATCGGGAAGAAACGGTTCTGTTAAAATAAAATTCCCTTCGTCCCGTCCGTGTGACTAAATATAAGCCTTCGTCCCGTCCGTGTGAATTATACTTACACCTTAACGTTCCTCCTATAATAAGTGTAGGTACCTATCAGAGCCGCACCGATTCAAGACGGCGCCTGTGTGAAACCTATGAAGTGCTTTTTTTCCTTCTATTTTATTATATTTATCTGAAATAATTATGTTCTCCAGTTTTATATAGTTAGTACCTAGGCTATTTACCTGATTACGTGAAGTTCGCTACCAGTTGGGAATAAGAGCAAAAAGTAAGCTAAATTAAAATTTGTCCATACCTACTATATTTAAGATAGCTGACTTTCTTAATCTATACCATTTTGTACAAAAAAATATCAATTGTTAAAGAATATAAATATAATTTATCATCATCTTCAGTCTTTCACAGTCCACTTTTGATATCTAATCAGATAATTTATTCGTTTTATTCTGTTTTATTTTGATTTTTGATTCTCTGGCAGATGACTTAATTTCGAATTCGATTCTTAAGAGAAACTCTGAGCGTAGCCCTCTCCATAGCTTGTTAAGCGAGCGGAAATTGGTCTACCAGTCGTACCGTCAATTTCCACGTTCTGTAAGTCACGGGTAGAACACACTTTGTCTTAAGTCTTTGCGGTAAACGTGACGAAAAGCGACGTGATTTTCTATACGCTGCCCAGTTGGGCAGCGTATAGAAAAGAATACCTCATAACTATGCGGTATTCTTGCGAGCCTTCTCAAAATTGTCTCTACTCAACTGCAAGTCAGGAGGTCAGACAGGCAGTCGCTCCGTGGAAAAGCTAATATTCAGCCAAATCCGGTTAGACTAGAAAGCGGACCCCAGATTGAAACTGGGATAATGCTAAGAGGAAGAAGACTCAACTGCAAGTTTTGCCCGACGCCGAAATTCGACATATCTACCTCTGAGCAAACGGTACCGTTACACGGACTCCAGAATAGACTAGGTTGCAATAAAGTCAAAGGTTTCTTCATAGTCCATAAATCTTAGACTATATATGCCATAAATGCTATAAGCACAGGGGATGATTAACTCTTATGCCTCATATATAATCTGCAGTAATGTTAATGTCCTCTTTGGTGCCATCTAAACCTCGAGAACCGGACTATTTGGAGGTCTAAAACTCGTCAAGCGAGACGCGAAACGGTTGGTGGTGACTGATGATATGACACTGGAAATCAGCTTAAATACGTTGCTCAAGAGAGTGACGTGTCGATAGCACTTTAAAAGGCTTTGTCCGCCACTCCACGAGAAGGCTAGATTTAAATATACATTAGAGCTGCACATTGTTTCGACTTCTAAAAGAGATTTTAGGTAGTTCGGGGATCCTCCTAGTAGGGTTGAGGAAAGCACGCTACCGACATGTAGAGATCACTGTCAATGCTCTGAACTTCATGAATTTCGGACCTAGAAGTGACGAATTTCCATCAGATGTGGTCAACTGCTCCTACCAAATCCGTGCGATCCCACTTCAATTGGTAGATAAGCACTCCCACTTTGGCGTTGTAGTTCTCCGTGACAACATTGAAGTGGGCCTTTTGGGTGTTAGGTAAGACTCTAGAAATGTCAAAATACATTTCTTCCACTACATCATTCGAGTATATCAAAGTAGATGCATATACTTGCACAATTTTCAAGTTCATACTCTTGCTGACACACTGGAAACTGCTATATCGTTGCCAGAGAAGACTTTGTATACCAAGAATCCGGCTCTGCCTTGGAATAGCTGGTGTCCCTCTCTAAATACATAGGATGGCTAGAATCTAGGGTAATGGTATTCTAGGCCTCGCTGCGAACGTCACTTAGTCCCAAAATATGTCAGGCGTAGCTTTCGCACCAGGTGACGTTGCTGCCCGTCACCGATATTTGGCATTTTAGGGTTAACCTTACACCCACATTTTCAAATGTTTTGTTTTGTTCCCCGGAGGAAGCCAAAACAACAAGTATTAACTTTCTCACTCGCAAAAAAAAATGTGACTGAACCCATTCACAACGTGTGTAACATCACATCGGGTTGGATCAAAACTGACTGAAAAGGGATTTAGATGAATTAACTATGTTTCTTTTCTTTAAATTGGGCATCCTTTTTTATTAGTCGTGATTGCTAATCGCAAGCGGATTTTTTCTACTTAATTAGGAAATAAGGTACTATATAAAGCTGAGGAATATTTTCAGTCAACATTTTAATACCCAAAATTTTTTTGGCAAAAAGGCGCTTCATAGATTTCGCTCATAGGCGTTGCCTAGGGTCAGCTCGACCCTGGAACCCTCCCGACCCTAGCTTGATCCTGGTTATCGTAGGATTTATGAAGATAATCATTCAAAAGCTATGGGAGGACTCAGATGCTTTGGGGAGGGCAATGAACCGCAATACACCCGCGATGGGGTGACACCAATGAAATCCGCCCCGGGTGCCACCCAAGCTAGCTACGCCACTGCAAGTACTGCTGGGTGCGAAACGGTAGTGTCTATGTCAGAAAACGGGAAGGACGTGAAGGCTCTCCACCGTTGCAAATCCAACATCTTGAAGACTTGGAAAAACTATCAAACAGACAAACTTCAGGCGAGGAAAAAGAAGACTATAAATAACCAGTTAAGTTTAGGCACTTTGCTCTCTTGTACTCTATTGTTTTGTTCCAAAATAGTTTTACTGATTTTCAATCACACTCCTTTTCTTTCAAATTATGGTTATACTTGCTTTACACACACATTACACAATATTCCATCACATACAACAACACTTACTCATTTGACAGCTTCATTATTTCACTGTGCGAAATCTAACTGCCAAACTACAAATTATTACGTCATCATATATACATGCATGCCTTCTATATTCACTAATAATGTTAACCCATATTTAAACTCTACGATCATCTCAGTCGGTGTAAAAATGGCATTCGTTAATAACAGATATTCCATAATTATATCAAAAGTATCATTTAAAACCTATGACTACCCTTGATCTACTAACTGATATAGATGACTCTTTAAATGTTGAATGCCATATTGTACCATCCCCAGAGGAGTGTGGCAAAATTATCAATAAGTACACTATAAAGGGTTTAAGCGTAAATATTAGAAGCATGCAGCAAAACTTTGACAATTTTTTAGTGACTCTTGCTAGATTTAACATTTCATTCGATTACATGGTCCTTAGTGAATGCTGGTTAAAAGAATCTTCCATTATTAAACAGATTGCTGGTTATAAATCATACAATACAAAGAAATATATTAATAAGGCAGGAGGTGTTATAGTGTACGTAAATAATAAATGGTCTACTAAAGCTTTTGAGCCTAACATCGATGACGCAAATGTCTTATGTGTTGAAATTCCAAATGCTCTCACTATAATAGGTGTATATCGTTCACCATCATTTAAAAACCCCTCAAAATTCTTGATATCATTAGATCAAAATCTGAACTCGCTTAAAAGAACTCCATGTCTTATTGTTACTGGTGATATAAATATCAATATCATAGGTTCCTCTATTTCTGAAGAAAATACATCCACCTATCTTACTCTCTTGTCTGAACACAGTCTAACCTCGGGTGTGAACATACCGACGCATGGTGAATCCTGTATAGATCACATATTCATCCCTTTCAACTCTCAAGCGGAAACAGTTGTGTGTCCCACTGATCTCACTGACCATAGTATCACTATGTTAGGTATAACCACTAAGCCCTTGCAATCATATACTAGAAATAGAACCAGGATAAAAGTAGACTATGACAGTCTTAAGTCTGAACTTGAATGCACGGACTGGTCCTTTTTGAAACTTTCTTCCCTTGAAACTATGGTATATGACTTCACATCTATTCTTACAAACACAATATCTAAACATTCTCATACTGTCAAAATCAGCCATTCAAAATTCAACATTCTACCTTGGATGACTCCTGGATTAATACGTTGCGGGAAACATAAGGACAAACTACACCTTGAGCCAGGAAACATCCAAATGATATCACAAAAAGACTGATCTATTGTAGGTACAGAAATTTCTACATCAAACTTCTCAGAGATCTGAAAGCCGAACACGATGGCAAAGAGATAAATAAAAACAAAAATATACCCAAGAGACTTTGGCAGTCTGTAAATAAAATCTCTCATAGACCATCAAAAAAGGGGAATAGTTCTCTGGAGGATATCAATAGCATTCGAGGGTCTCTGAAGGCATCCTTAGAGGCATGTAACGATCATTTCTCAACGGTGGGCCAAAAATTGGCTAAGAACATATTCGAAACACTTAATGTCACTCAAAAATCCCTTAAAGACAAAATTGAAATTAAACAAAAAATATTAGACGCAATTTTTATTACTCCCACGGATCCTGAAGAAATAATTTCACTCATAAAAAATCTTAAATCTGACAGCTCGCCCGGTCTCGATAACTTAAGCAACAATATACTTAAAAGTATAGGACACCTAATAGCAGAACCTCTTTCTATTATATTCAATCTGAGCATAGAATCGGGCACATTCCCTAAAACCTGGAAGACTGCAGCGGTTGTACCTATATTTAAGGGAGGACAAAGGGAGGACCCCACTAATTATCGCCCAATTTCACTTTTGGGTAGCATTTCAAAGTTGCTTGAGCGTATCATAAACAAAAGACTCGTGGCTTTTTTAACCAAAAATAACGTAATAAACGACCGTCAATTCGGATTCAGGCAGGGGAGATCTTGTGAGGATGCTGTTACTCTTCTCACTGATATCGTAGCCTCTCACCTAGATAAAGGGTCTAAATGTATCGGTGTTTTCTTAGATCTTGCCAAGGCGTTCGACTCCATACCAATTTCTATTCTACTGAAGAAACTGGAAGCCTATGGTATAAGAGGAACGGCTCTGAGTTGGTTCGCAGATTATTTGTCGGGACGTTATCAGTGTGTAAAGCTTTTCGACGTAACTAGTAGTTTAAAACCTGTGACCTATGGCATTCCGCAGGGAAGCATTCTGGGACCCACTCTGTTTCTGCTTTACATAAACGATATCGCCTGCCTTCCAATACAAAAATCGGAAATCAGATGTTATGCGGATGATACGGCTTTTATCTTCCATGACAGCTCTTGGCTTGGTGTCTGTCGAAATGTAGAAAGAGGCATGGCAACAATATCCAGCTGGTTGCATCACAACATATTATCCCTCAACACGTCAAAAACAAAGTTTGTGTGCTTCCACAAGACGGCTGCTTCCGCACCTCTCTCTTTAACTGCCTTGAAGATCCATTCAATTAACTGTAAGTTCGAAGTGCTAGGCAATACCTGCGATTGCAAAGTAATCAGTCGGGTAGATTCTCTTAAGTATCTTGGTGTAGTTTTAGACGAGAAGCTCACATTTAAGGAACATGTGGCTGAAATGTGTGGGAGGGTGAAAAAGGTTATATACGTAATGAAGAACTTACGTGATGCAATCAATGGTAAAATACTAAGAATGGTGTATATGGCTCTCTGCCAGTCCCTTATTAATTATTGCATCTTAGCTTGGGGCGGTTCACCTACATCATTTATCCTACCTCTTGAAAGAGCCCAGAGAGGAGTATTAAAAACAGCTTTAAAAAAACCCCTTCGATATCGCTCTGACGCTCTATATATAGAGGCTGGGGTGCTGAGTGTCCGAAAGCTGTACATTGCCAGGGTAGTGTCTGCTGTTCATAAAAATGTGATAAATTCTGACAATTACAACGATATATACAAAAAACGCATTTTTAAGTTAAGAGCGTTTAATCCGTCGAAGGCGATTTTGCGGGTTTTATTGTTCTATTACGTTACGGATAAATAACATTTAATGGAAAAGATATAGAAAATATGAAAATTCAGTTCTTTATCAAGAGAGTGCTGAAGAAAAATATATGGGTTACGATAGTAAATATTTTAAAACGGACGAATAAAAAAAAGTCATTTTTGTCATTTCTGTAGTTTAGGCCAGCATTAATGGTCGCTATTGCTATGAAAACTTATCGTTCTATAATTCTGTAAATGTAAACTGTACGAACAAAAGTTATACAAGCGAGTCCTTAAAAAAGAAATTGTACTTTCATTCATAATTTACAAGAAAATCGGAGATCAAAACAGTGCATTTTGCTTAATTTTAGCCCGCAAATTTGCATTTATATCTAAAAAACTACTGTGATTATTAAAAAGATATATACATATTTAGAAACCTTAAGATTCATTTTAAGCCATATAAAAAAATTTGAATCTAAACTTTTCGTTTGTAATTAATATGATTTTTTAAAAAAGACCTATAAAGCTCGAAGCGCTATGCTATGTCCGCCATTCAGCGCTGAGCGCTCTCAGAGGACGGACCTGTCGCTCGCGTCCGCGTCCGCCACTTTACGTAAATTTTGCATTCCAAAACGTTTATAGCGCGGCTAAAGCCTCTTGATCCTTATTTTTTTTTCTCAACGTATTTTGTTTATAAATATGTAAAGTTAATGTACTTAACTTTATTTATGTATTACGTATTAAACTAGTGTGTTAGTCAAGACATCTGGAGTCTAGTGGTTAGTATAGTAGCGCGGTCAACTAGGGGCTGGGCGAGACTGATAGAAACGGGCCGTTATATATAATACCTTGCTGCAAAAGTCAAGTGGCAATATACAGTATAAACAGGTACAGTAGTTAGACGCATTTAATCTTTGATGGGTGACCATGGGATTGGCTTGCAGAGCCTATATCACAGGTTTATTTTCGTACAAACTACATAAGTTAAGGTAAAGTAACTGACATCACGGTCATAGTATGGATGGGTGACTGACCGATGAATTTACAGAGCCCATGTATGAGGTTCTTAAGGGGGGCAAAATTATAGTTATTTTTAAGCTAGGACTCGCCGCCGTTAGCATGATACCAATGTAATAGGTATTTACCTAATACGTACTATGCAATGCAATTAAAAGTACACTTGAATATTATCTTACAAACCGCCGCAGCTCAGCTGATCCCCACGAGCTCGCATTGCAGGTACCTAACACACACAAGCCCACGTACCTACTGTGCAGTCTTATTCTGCACCAGTTAACAGTTTATTTTGAGACTCAATTCTTCTAACTATATTTGTTCAAAATACAGTTTCGATCTAATGTCAGTGTCATACTCATATCACAAATGGTATTCTCCTAAATAAACTAATATTGGAATGTTATCGTGACTAGATCGTTAATTGAACAATGTCATCATCATCGTTCTAGCATACCGTGGATTCGAACCCGATACCCTCTGCATAGCAGTCCGTTGGTATCTCCAGTAGGCTATCGCTGCCTGTTGTTAATTAAACAATGTGTCAACGTCGAACAAGAGAAGTCAAATTATAGTTGGTGCCACGAGAAGATAGACTTTTTGTAAACAAACATTCAGGGCTTCACAACCTTTTTTCAAACAGTTGTGTTTTAGATTTTATGCTTTTGAACAGTATTTGTTTTTCAATGCCTAATTATGCCACTATGTTTTTAAATTTATATTGTTAAATTTTACTGAAATAAAAATATTTGATTTTGTGTTTTAATGGTCGAATGTTCATAAATTTTCCGATATTTTTGTTGTTTTACACGTAATAATCTGTAAATTGATGAAAAGTAGAGTACCATGTTTGTTAATTATAGAGTACATACTTGTTACTTTATTATTGACACGATTTTTTTAAAATCAATACGCAATAAATAATTTTGCTCAAAGTAGCATATCTATTCTAAAATATTAAATTATTGACCAACAATGAATAATATAACAGATAACTAGCTAATACATTGCATAAACATTTCTAGGCATAGAGATTTTACGTTGTCTGTGAATGAAATCGTCAGAATGAACTTAAATAAAAACCATTAAACGTTACGGTACGGTAGTCTGAAAAATCAAATTTCTTTTTTAGGTATAAATCATTTTCTGCCATCTGATATTCTGCACGCACTTTTTCGAGATGCCGGCAGCGGGAAGAGCGTTGTGATTCTATAAACTTGAATTTAACTTTACACCAACCCCTACTTGATAACTAAAAATTTAATTTTGTCATCTGATAAAAAGATGTTAAGCCCAAGAATGTATCATTTCAATGACCTAACGCCAAATGTTGACACTCTACGCGTCAGCAGTGGCGGCTCGTTCAAAGGAGCGCTGGAGCAGTGAACTCCCAAAATTATAAAATATATGTATACAACTCATATAAACTTTTTCTATAAACATACCCAATATTTTAATACACACCTATTCTCTTTTCTATAATGCATATCCACAAATAAGCATTTGACTACTAAGCTGTTTATCATAATTTTGTCAACACTCTTGAAACCTACATAGGTATTTTTGTTGAGTGGAGCGCTCATAACAGCGCTCTTCGTTGACGAAAGCTCAGTACAACGCTTAATGCTGAAATGTAATGAGTGCGAAAGAGAGAGCGTTCTATGCGCTGGGCGCGTGAGACAAAAGATTTGTATGAGAAATAAGCCGAATACGGAGCGCCGCTCCTGGCTAGCTTAACGAGGTGCGCATGCGCGAATATATTACGCGACTAAATGATATGACCATTTGTCACGAAGAAAAATTAAAACGTGTGCGCCGTTTTTTTTTAATAGTGTTTTGCCGGTATCATTTGAAATTTGAATGTAAACAAAAGCAAAACATTTATCTGCGAGTGCGTTTGCGTTGGTAATTAGAAAAGGATTGGTGTTTAAAATATAGTTCATTGTATGTATGATTGTGTGTATTTGTTTAAGAAAGACAGTTAAATTGTGTAACTAATATGGAATATAACAGCATAAACTTTATAAAAAATTGTGAAAAAACTTAAAAAAACGACCAATATGATAGAACGCTTTGGTTATGTAGTTGCGAAAATGCGAAGGAAGTAAGAAGTTGTTTTGTTTTCCGTGTATTTCGTTTAGTGGCGCCGGAGTTGAGACTGCGTGGACGGTTGAGGTGGGTATCGATGATTTAGCACGTCTTACTATTAATATTGTAAAAGCATTCACAAAATAAATGGTAAGCAGTTTCATTTTTTTTTAGTGAACACCCAATATAATCTTTCACGAGCCGCCTCTGCGCGTCAGTACCTCAAAACATTAAAATATCCTGTTTGCAGCGCATAATATCGATAAAAACCCGATCCATTGACATATTAGTTTCCAATGACACGTATCTATGTACCGTTGCGCTCATTGGATTTGAAATTATTTGTTTTTGACAGAACTATCGCTAAGTCACTTAGTAAAAATACTTTGTTTACAAAAAGTCTATGTTCTCGTGGCACGGACTCTAGATGATAATGACATTCAAATTAGAAGAATACATACCAATTCTGAGTCAATTTAAAATCTAATCTCATTTCGTTCAAAATATAATTTCAATGTCATATAAAATACGAGAATTGGCCTTATTTACTATCTATGTAAAATTTTATAAAAAGAGGGATTTATATCATCGCACACTGTGTTAAATAATTTTAGGTGAATATATATTGTATAATTACAAAATTTTGTAAATGCAAATCAACATATTGTATATTTTTTTCTTTCTTTTAATTAATTAAGTATTTTTTTTGACCCGACTCTTTTGGTTTTGTATTTAGTGTCATTCGTGGGTTTTCATGCATTAATAACGAAAAAGATGTACCTATATTTGAAATGTGACAATTATGTAGATGAAAATTATAAATTATTTCTATCATATAATAAAATTGCGCCAAATTATTATAAATAGTCGTTGTTATCCTGAGGAACATCATCCTACTAAACAAATATGTAATATCTATATTTATTTGATACCTTTAAATGCATGTGCATTGAAAATAATTAATTTGAATACTTTCATATCATAATCGACGTATTACATAAACGAATACTGTTCATGTATGGCAAGAAGGATCAAGATTATTATTCCACGCGACACCGTTATAGTGCGCCGGGTCTCGCATCCGCGAGGCGCGGGCGACACTATTTATAATAATTTGGCGCAGTTTTATTATATGATAGAAATAATTTATAATTGTCATCTACATAATTGTTACATTTCAAATATACATCTATTTTGTTATTAATGCATGAAAACCCACGAATGACACTAAATACAAAACCAAAAGAGTCGGGTAAAAGAAAATACTTAATTAATTAAAAGAAAGAAAAAATATACAATATGTTGATTTGTATTTACAAAATATTGTAATTATACAATACATATTCACCTAAAATTATTTCACACAGTGTGCGATGATATAAATCCCTCTTTTTATAAAATTTTACATAGATAAGGTCAATTCTCGTATTTTATATGACATTGAAATTATATTTTGAACGAAATGAGATTAGATTTTAAATTGACTCAGAATTGGTATTCTTCTAATTTAAATGTCATTATCATCTAGAGTCCGTGTCACGAGAACATAGACATTTTGTAAACAAAGAATTTTTACTAAGTGACTTAGCGATAGTTCTGTCAAAAACAAATAATTTCAAATCAATGAGCGCAACGGTATAGGTCGGGTTCACGAAAGATGACCACTGCGCAGAAATCATTTTTTAGGTCTCCGTGGAGGTGCGGGGTGAGGCGCGGGTGGAATGCCAATGGTGTGGCTCCGTTCTTGACGCATTCCCTAAATGCGTCAAGAATGGAGCCACGCCTTTGGTGCACGAATGTACATATGCGCGACGGCCGCCATTTCTGGTCAACTTTCGTGAACCGACCTATACATAGATACGTGTCATTGGAAACTAATATGTCAATGGATCGAATTTTTGTCGATATTATGCGCTGTCAAACGGATCTTTTAATGTTTTGAGGTACTGACGCCTAGAGTGTCAACATTTGGCGTTAGTTCATTGAAATGATACATTCTTGGGCTTAACATCTTTTTATCAGAGGATACAATTAATTTTTTAGTTATCAGGAAAGGGTTGGTGTTAAGTTAAATACAAGTTTATAGGATTGCAACGCTCTTCTCGCTGCCGGCATCTCGAAAAAGCGCGTGCAGAATATCAGATGGCAGAAAATTATTTATACCTAAAAAAGAAATTGCGTTTTCAAACTACCGTAACGTTTAATGGTTTTTGTTTAAGTTCATTCTGACGATTTCATTCACAGACAACGTAAAATATCCTTGCCTAGAAATGTTTATGCAATGTATTAGCTAGTTATCTGTTATATTATTCATTGTTGGTCAATAATTTAATATTTTAGAATAGATATGCTACTTTGAGCAATATTATTTATTGCGTAGTGATTTTTTAAAAATCGTGTCAATAATAAAGTAACATGTATGTACCTACTCTATAATTAACATACATGGTACTCTATTTTTCATTAATTTACAGATTATTACGTGTAAAACAACAAAAAAATCGGCCAATTTATGAACATTCGACCACTAAAACACAAAATCAAATATTTTTATTTCAGTAAAATTTAACAATATAAATTTAAAAACATAGTGGCATAATTAGGCATTGAAAAAAA
This sequence comes from Euclidia mi, assembly GCA_944739405.2. Lineage (NCBI taxonomy): Eukaryota > Metazoa > Arthropoda > Insecta > Lepidoptera > Erebidae > Euclidia > Euclidia mi. The sequence continues at coordinate 14,171,530 of OX123205.2, read as the reverse complement.
AAGACTGTTCAAAAGCATAAAATCTAAAACGCCACTGTTCGAAAAAAGGTTGTGAAGCTCTGAATGTTTGTTTACAAAAAGTCTATCTTCTCGTGGCACCAACTATAATTTGACTTCTATTGTTCTCACTGACGTTGACACATTGTTTAATTAACAACAGGCAGCGATAGCCTACTGGAGATACCAACGGACTGCTATGCAGAAGGTATCGTGTTCGAATCCACGGTATGCTAGAACGATGATGATGACATTGTTCAATTAACGATCTAGACACGATAACATTCCAATATCAGTTTATTTAGGAGAATACCATTTGTGACATGAGTATGACACTGACATTCGAAACTGCATTTTGAACTAATATAGTTAGAAGAATTGAGTCAAAATAAACTGTTAACTGGTGCAGAATAAGACTGCACAGTAGGTACGTGTTCTTGTGTGTGTTAGGTACCTGCAATGCGAGCTCTTGGGGATCAGCTGAGCTGCGGCGGTTTGTAAGATAATATTCGATTCAAGTGTGCTTTTAATTGCATTGCATAGTACGTTTTAGGTAAATACCTATAACATTGGTATCATGCTAACGACGGCGCGTCCTAGCTTAAAAATAACCATAATTTTGCCCCCATTAAGAACCTCATACATGGGCTCTGTAAATTCATCGGTCGGTCACCCATCCATACTATGACCGTGATGTCAATTACTTTACCTTAACTTATGTAGTTTGTACGAAAATAAACCTGCGATAAAGGCTTTACAAGCCAATCCCATGGTCACCCATCAAAGATCAAATGCGTCTAACTACTGTACCTGTTTATACTGTATATTGCCACTTGATTTTTGCAGCAAGGTATTATATCTAACGGTCCGTTTCTGTCAGTCTCGCCCAGCCCCTAGTTGACCGCGCTACTATACTAACCAGTAACCACTAGACTCCAGATGTCTCGACTAACACACTAGTTTAATACGTAATACATAAATAAAATTAAGTACATCAACTTTTCATATTTATAAAAAAAAATACGTTGAGAAAAAAATAAGGATCAAGAAGCTTTAGCCGCGCTATAAACGTTTTGGAATGCAATATTTACGTAAAATGGCGGACGCGGACTCGAGCGACAGGTCCGTCCTCTGAGAGCGCTCAGCGCTGAATGGCGGACGTAGCATCGCGCTTCGAGTTTTATAGGTCTTTTTTAAAAAATCATATTAATTACAAACGAAAAGTTTAGATTCCAATTTTTTTATATGACTTAAAATGAATCTTAAGGTTTGTAAATATGTATATATCTTTTTAATAATCACAGTAGTTTTTAGATATAAATGCAAATTTGTGGGCTAAAATTAAGCAAAATGCACTGTTTTGTTCTCCGATTTTCTTGAAAATTATGAATGAAAGTACAATTTCTTTTTTAGGGACTCGCTTGTATAGCTTTTGCTCGTACAGTTTACATTTACAGAATTATAGAACGATGAGTTTTCATAGCACTAGCGACCATTAATGCTGGCCTAAACTACAGAAATTACGAAAATGACTTTTTTAAATTCATCCGTTTTAAAATATTTACTATAGTAACCCATATATTTTTCTCCAGCACTCTCTTGATAAAGAACTGAACTTTCATATTTTCTATATCTTTTCCATTAATTGTCATTTATCCGTAACGTAATAGAACAATAAAAACCCGCAAAATCGCCTCCGACGGATTAAACGCTCTTAAGTAAAATACGTACTGCTACTTCTTTTGCGCACCGTTTTGGAAGCTTTCTTTATCCATTTATATATAATGAATTCTCAAATATTTTAAATCTAAAAGACTGCACTGTAAAAGAAACCAAGAGACTGATTACGACTATGTTATTGAAGTGGAGTTATTCGCAGACTGAAGAAGTGCTGCGGGTAATTAAATGAGGCTGCTGCAATCTCACACACACACAATCTAATATTCTTACACAACAGCGCACACACGCGCTAACGCACGCACACACACACACACACACATATTCACATACACACACACACCTACAATCACACCCAGACTTACACACAAACACATACACACATAAACACCCATTGTATATCCTTAAGACATTTAAAATATAACTTTTTTTTTTCGTTTTGTTTTTGTACTTAATTTCAACTTAATTTTCGTTTGTTTTGTTGTATTCTATTTTGCCGTGATTTTGAATGTAAATCGTTTGTTTCCCCCACAGGACAGGCTATGCCTAGTGTGTGGGATAGGAATGTTTTATTTTTGTAAGGCTCAAATGGAAATAAAGATTTTATATTTATTTATATTTATATTCATTATCCACAAAAATATATTGAAACGCCATCAAACAGTTTAGCTGTCATTACTGTCATTCTTGCTGTCAATGCTGTAAACGTCAGAAAGCGTGTTTGCAGTGCGAATTTGTTGTTTCTTTCTAAACAATCATATAAAGTAATAATCTACTCATCAAAATGTCTACATCAGTAGATCAGAAGGCATACTTGCAAAAATACCTTGGTGGTTCGTCAGGAGAGAAAAAGAAAAAGAAGAAAAAGCCTGTCAAAGGCAAGGGGTAAGTTTGAACATTTTTTTATAAAAAATACCTCGTATTTCAACGATTTCGGACCTTATTGCCGTGCTGACAATATAACTGCTATATTTTTATAATATGCGTCACCAAGTAAAGGAAGAATCAGTCAGAAAACAACAATAATGTTGTTTCCCTCTTTTACGCAGTCGTGGTCCCTTTTGGACACCTAACTCAACTTAATAGTGCACAGAACGACTATAAACCATCATTTGAATTGTCAGCACACGGCCTTTTAAGTTTCGAGTAATCGTTAACAAATGATATGACAGAACTATTCTCTTGATTAAAATCTTATGGTTTTTCATATTTTATTTATTGCATGCTCTAAGCAAAATTACAGTGATTTCGATTTTATCTAGACTTTACAGCATATGCTAATAGCTATCACAAACTATGGGCACTCACATTTTTTTATTTAGCAAGAAAATAACTTATGAAGTACCTATGTTTTTACGAGTACTAACCTCAAATTATTGACTCAGGATTTTATTAAAAATTACTGATATACTGCATGTTTTGTTGTAGTTGTTCTTTGTTGTAGTTGTTCTTCGTTGTAATTGTTTTGTATATCCAAAACACAGGAGTTGTTCCTTGCATCAAGGTTGTCATTTATGCTGCCTTTGTTCTCTACTAAGGCTTAAGAATTATCAATTGATAAAAATCATCATCATTGAAGGAACATTGTATGTTATCTTGGTTGTGTTGAAGATTTGTGTAACTTTTTGTGACTAATGTATGTGACCAGACTGTGACAAACATGCTTAAACTAGCACACTATGCAAAATGCTCATCTGAAATTCATCAAATTGGAATACATTATGGACGTATTTAAGATAGAGGATACCCGCAATTGCACCTGAACTTTTATTTTTAGTTTACTGTTTCTGCCCATTCCTGTGAGAACTTCAGGAAATCCCTACTTAATGGATCCCAACAGCCAGTGGCATAGCTAGCTTGGGTGGCACCAAGGGCGGAAGTTGTGGATGACCTTCTTTTTTTTTTTTACTCAATACCTAACAATTTTCTAGGTTAACACTCTCCTAGTGTTGAGCTAGTGCCTACATTGTTTTATATTTTTGTACATTGTTCTTAAAGTTGAGTTTTGGGTGTCACCCCATTTTTTGGAAGGGTGGCACCCGGAGAGGACCGCCCCCGCTGCGGTCTCCCCCCCCCCCCTTCCTACGCCACTGCCAACAGCCTCTAGTAAACATACATGCCAATACAGTACAGACAGATAAATGTGACTAATAGGCGAATGATATTGTAAGAAGAGTTAATGCAGGTAATAGTGTGAATGAAATGAATCTTTCCAGGTAGTAGAGCCTTGCTGATTTCAGCATGAATGGGCCGGCTCGACCGGGGAAGTACTACCCTCTCACAGAAAATCGACGTAAAGTAACAGTACCCAAACTGTTGCGTTTCGTTCGGTGAGTGAGAGTGCCGGAGGCCCTATCCCCTATTCCTTCTCCCTCAGCCCACTTCTCATCCTATCCCTTTTCCCAACCCAAAGTGGCGGCAACGCACTTTGACTTGTGACTCCTGTGGTGTTGCTCGTGTCCATGGGCGGCGGTAATTGCTTACCATCAGGCAATCTGTCTGCTCATTTGCCGCCTATTAACATAAAAATAAAATAATAATAATAATGGATGGCTGAAGGCGTTTATGAACAGTCAAAACGTGTCCAAAAAGGCGCGTTTGGCTCTGCATAGAGGGGTGTTAGTGCCTACCCTTATGTATGGTAGTGAAAGTTGGGTATGGCAGAAGAGACTTGAAAGTAGAATAAATGCTGTAGAAATGAGAGCACTGAGAAGTATATGTGGTGTGTCTTTGACCGACAGAGTAAAGAATTGTGTGATACGAGAGTGGTGTGGGGTAAAAGAAGCTGTAGTGACAAGCATCGAGAAAGGCATGTTAAGATGGTTTGGGCACATGGAGAGGATGGATGACGATAGACTGACAAAGAAGATATATAAGGCAAGTGTGAATGGGACAGAACGAAGGGGAAGACCTAGGCGGACGTTCTCTGACCAGGTTGTAGACATCCTAAAAAAAGTACAGGTCAGAAGTACCCTAAACAGAAGAGCATGCATGAGAAACTTGATGGGAGTGAATGAAGCAAGAGAGGTATGTCAGGATCGTTGCAAATGGCGTTCCGTAGTCTCTGCCTACCCCTTCGGGAAACAGGCGTGAGTCTATGTATGTATGTAAGAGCACTGTGCCTGGTGGGTAATTAATGTTTAGTTAAAGCAATGTTTTGAGTAATTTTTCGACTGCAGGTGAAGCTATAGTTACACAAGATATTATGGACATACATAATATAATATATTCTAGTAAAAAAATAAAAAATGCTGCTAACTTGAACAAATATAATGTTTGAGGCAGTGGGCTTTCATCTAAGAGTGCAATATTTTTTTTTATTACTTTCATCAGTAATATTTAAAATATTTAACACATTCCACAATAAATGTACCATTCTTTACAGTTTCAAAATAATAGACGACGACATTGACCTAACTAAGCTGCGTCCTCTGGAAGGTGACGAACTAGATGTATTCGATGAGGGAGAGGATGCACCACAGATAGCCGGCATCATAGATGACAGGCCAGAGGAACTCAAGCAGCTGGAACAGCTCAAGACCAGTTCTAAGTGGAAAGTTGTTAACCAGGTATGTAGGCATCATCATCATCGTCGAAGGCCGTCGCTCTGAAGCTCGAGGTCAAAAGCTGTTATGAGGAGTGATCAATAAACTTTTGAGTCCGAATATAAAGCCAATTTTAAATGGAATGCCCCAAAAGGTTTATTTTTAATTTGTCTTGCCTTTATTGGCTGTTTTGCTTTCTTAAGATTTGTTCTTGGTTTCATTTCTCCAGGTAGTAGAGCCTTGCTGATTTCAGCACGAATGGGCCGGCTCGACCGGGAAAGTACTACCCTCTCACAGAAAATCGACGTAAAGTAACAGTATCCAAACTGTTGCGTTTCTTTCGGTGAGTGAGAGTGCCGGAGGCCCATCCCCTATTCCTTATCCCTCATCCAATCCCTCCTCCTATCCCTTTTCCCAACCCCAAGGGGCGGCAACGCACTTGTGACTCCTGTTGTGTTGCTCGTGTCCATGGGCGCCGGTAATCGCTTACCATCAGGCGATCCGTCTGCTCGTTTGCCGCCTAAGTTTACATAAAAAAAAAAAAAAAAAAAAATTTGGTACATTATGAAACATCTAGAACTAAGACTTTGTTTTTATAAAAAATGTTTTTTAATTAGAACTCCACAGTTTACTGATGAAAGCAAAGTTGAAAAAGCGACCGCCAATTAACGAACTCAACTACATGTAACTTTCATTAATATATTGCAATACATCTAAATGTCTGTTTTATTTACAGGATGACGGCTTCAACAGCAAATTACAAATACAGGAAATCAAAAAAGACATCAAGGAAACCGAAAAGGAAAACGAATTAATCTTCGGCAAGATGTACAGTGACTCGGAAGATGAAAAAAAGAATGACTCCGACATTTCACCGCCGCGAAAAAATTCAAATCAGAATCAGGAACCTTCGACATCAAAAAAACATAACAGTGACAGTGATTTTAGTCCTCCTAGAAGAAAAGATGGTAGATCTCGTCAGAACGAAGACGATTCCCCACACAGAACGAACAAATCTAAGGAAAAAGTGAGAAAGAGTCGTTGGGGCGAATGGGAGGCAGAACATGAGTCAAATGAATCACCGGCACAAAAAAGACTGGAGTACAGAAATTCGTCACCTCCCTCAAAGTCCAAGAAGAGCTCAAGGAAAGTTTCAGAAAGCTCGGATGCATCACCACCTAGGAAATCAAAGAAATATGACTCCGATGCTTCTCCGCCTAGAAAATCAAAGAAACAGTATGATTCTGATCAATCTCCGCCGAGAAAGTCGAGAAAAGATCACGATAACAAATCACCATCAAGAAGGACAAAGCAGGGTTATGATTCTGACCAATCACCGCCCAGAAAATCCAAAAAACGTAAGTCAGAATCTCCATCATCTTCGAAAAGACGTAACCAGTCCCCACAAAGACTGAATCACAGTCACAGAAACGATCGGCAAAATAATCACCGTCAAGAAAAATCTAGAAAACAGAAACATTCCTCTGATTCCGATATATCACCGCCTAGGAAAAATAGGCGTCAATCGCCATCGCCGGCCAGAAAATCAAGAAAATCTCCGGAAAACAAGAGGAAATATAACAGTGACTCTGATCAATCGCCTCCAAGAAGGAAAGATAGAAATATAGACGAAAGAGATAGAACTACGTGTGAAAGAGATAGAAATACGGGCGACAGAGATAGAAATATGGGTGAAAGAACCAGAGATATGGGTGACAGACATAGGAATATAAGAAGTAATGAAAGCCCGCCGCCTTCTAACAAGAAAATGGCGCGAACACTAGAGGGCAAAATGGCGGGACTGCAAGATGCTAGGCAATTGAGGCAAGAAAACGAAGCATTTAGGAAGAAGGAAGAAGATGTATACAATAAGATGTCTGATGAAGTTTCTGGGAGAAATGCTAAAGCTGTATCCAGAAAAGGTATGTACTAATATTAGAAACAGATTAATAATATTAGAATTTATTAATTTAACTGTTTTTGCCTGATCCCATGGGAATTTCAGGTAATCATGCATTTTGCATGAAAATTATACATTTCATATAAATGGGTTTGAATTATGGCTAAAATATTAATTTCATCTTTACCAGGCAAACAAGTACCGTCAGAAGATAAGCAGAAACAACGAGAGAAACAGGAACGGAAGAAAATTCTGGAAGAGAAATATAAGAAGTGGGGCAAAGGGTGAGTGTACAAATATAATCTTCATCATCATACAGCCTTTCGCAGTCCACTGCTGAACATAGGCCTGCCCTTATGTCGTCACGATAGCATTGTAAGATGATAGAATTTGGTTTATTCCCATCCAGTAACACCCTAAAGTGTAACACTGTTACTCGTTGGGATTTTTTTATATACACTACTAGGTGTAGGTTTTCATGTAGATTTGTCAGTCTCTTGGCAAAGATACTATTTGGAGGCCTTACATAGACTCACGCATGTTGCCCGATGGGGTAGGCAGAGACTACGGAACGCCATTTGCATTATCCTTACATGCCTCTCTAAGCGTCAAATACCACTGTGAGTCAATAGGACGATTTAGCATAATAGGTATACTAAGGGTTAAGCTACACCTATCAGCACCGCATCGCACTTTCCTATATATTTCTATCCTTTTCTGTCACTTAGGACCGTCATTTACTAGAACGAGAAAGAGAGAGGGAACGCTTCAGCACGCCGCGGAATCGAAAAGGCGATCGTGTTCCCTCTCTCTTTCTCGCTCTAGTAAATGAGAACCGTCATTTACTGGCCAAATTGGAGATTGGTGTAGATTTAAATGTCGAGTTTCCGTTTTTCCGAAAAGATACTATTTGCTTCCTGATTTTTTCTTCCTCCATCCTCAGCCTTTAACAGTCCACTGCTGGACTAGGCCTCTCCTTTGAAAGGAGGAATTGGCCTACTATACCACGCTGGCCAAACGGGTTGGTATAGGGTTTGTATCAAGTTTTCCTTCTTTCAGTGATGTTCTCTGCATAATATGCTCCCTCTGTCGGCTCTTACGACACCCATGGGATGGTATGGGTTGGTGACAATCCGTATTCTTAATCTGTCACCACACGGACGATTTTTTCTTAGTCGCCTTTTACAACCTTGGTATGAAGAGGGATAGTGAAACTTTCTATTCTTAAACCGTCACCACCACGAAAAAAGTAATATGTTGATTTAATTCCTATTTCAGTCTAAAACAACTGGAAGAGCAAGAGGCGCGCGTTCAAGAGTTTATGCACGAAGCATCGAAACCGTTAGCGAGACACAAAGACGACAGGGATTTAGAAGATAATCTCAAACAGATTGAGAGGCAGGGCGATCCGATGCTGCAGTATATACGGGAGAGGAAACGGGAACGGGGCGAGTTGGGACCCGGTAAATATAACGACGTATCTTATTATAAAATGCGAAAGTTTAGTCTCTCTTTCATTCACCCGTTCAGTCATTCATTCACTAGCTCACTCATTCTGCCATTCTCTCACTTACTCACTCATACACTCACTCACTTCATTCGCTCTCTCACTCACTCATTCACAACCTCACTCAGTTTTTCACTCTCTTATTTATTTCGTCACTCCCTTCCTTCGCTCCCTTTCTCTTTTATTCACAACCTCACTAACTCATTTACCACCTCACTCACTTTTTGACTATCTCATTTATTACCTCACTCACTTCCTTCACCCCCTTCCTCTTTCATTCAAAACCACTCATTCACCACCTCACTCACTTTCTTCACTCTCATTTACCACCTCATTCACTTTCTTAACCCCGTCACTCCCTCATTCACTTCTTCATTCGCTTAACAGCGTTGTCAACTCTACGTCTTTTTACGTAGATCTACGTATTTCGGACCCTTCCCGCGAACCTACGTACTTCAGGACCAGAATCTACGTATTTTGCAACAGATAACAAAATTAGCAAAATTACAAGATTTTACTAAGAAGGAAGCATTATTAAACACAAACCACACGTAAAAATGGACCTATATATTATTTATTCGGTTCATGTCTATACCTTCCGAATTAGGTTAACAAGTACAAACCAAAAATATTTCGACCAATATAAGTCAATAATTTTTGCTTACACACTCGGATCGATGTTGGAAACACTTGTTTTACTCATTTTTAGTCTCTTTATCTTAGATATAATTAAATGTACGTAGATCTACTTACTTTCGGATTTAAAAAGTACATAAATCTACGTTCTTTTTAACTCCGATCTACGTATTTTTGAAAATGAGAGTTGGCAACACTGATTCGCTACCTCACACTCTCATTCACTACCTAACGCACTCGTTCAATCCTTCTCGCGCTCACTCCTTCAACCCTCACTTATATACGCGCTCACAACATTTATTAATGACTGGACACCATATCTAGGATTGTTCATGATTTCCAAAATCTGTGCTGTAGTGTGGGCATCATATATTTTTATTATTTTAGTACATATTATCTGCGAATCAATATTCTTATTTCTCATCATCTATAAATTTATATTCTCATTTACTTATTTTACTTACAGAAAAACCTACATATAAAGGCAATTTCCCACCGAACCGCTTCAATATCCGCCCCGGCTACAGATGGGATGGAGTTGACCGATCCAACGGCTATGAAAAGAAATACTTTGAACAACAAAGTAAGAAGAAAGCTCAAGAGGAGGAGGCATATAAGTGGAGTACAGAAGACTTGTAAAAAAACTAAAGAAAGAAAAATGTTACCAGTCTGGTTTCACAATTTATATCCCTGCGTGCCTAAGAGAGTAAGTACGTAAATTCGTCAGTCCTGGCTGTCATAAAGATCTATCTCATCAGTTTGACTTACTCCGGACTTCACAAGTATCAAAAGTGTATTCAATTTTTTGTATAGGAAGCATACACTGCCGTCATAGCGTAAAAGGGCACAACTAACATTTTGTAAATCAGGAGAAAATCGAGTTTAAACTATTTCATAGTTTTTGTCAAAAATAAATTACTGTATTGTAGTTATAGAAAATGTATGAATGGAAATAGTAGCGTCATGAATTCTATATGATGATTTACGTATTTTATTTTCACTGTATTTATTCCATTATCTACATTTTCCATTTCAACCTAACTTAAAAAATATTGTAAAATCAATAATATTACATATAAAAGGCATAACTAACCAAATGTGACTTTCCATTCTAACATTTTTGGGGAAAAACTTAAATATTACTCTGCCGTCATAACGTAAAAGGGCACAACTAACATTTTGTAAATCGGGAGAGAATAGAGTTTAAACTATTTCTTAGTTTTTGTCAAAAATAAATTACGGTATTGTAGTTATAGAAAATGTATGAATGGAAATAGTAGCTTCTACATGAATACTATAAGATGGTTTACTTATTTTTTTTATTTTTACTGTATTTATTCAATAATCTACATTTTCCATTTGTAAAATCATTAATATTACGTATAAAAGGCATAATTAACCAAATGTGTCTTTCCATTCTAACATTTTGGGAGGAAAATGTTAATTATTAAAATGAAAAGCCATATTAATTAAAACACATCTATCCACTTGTGACCTCTTCATGTAATCTAAACTAGCTATGCCCTTTTCTAGTGCTATCACAAAAATAAATGCTCAGTTGTGCTCTTTCAGGTTATGGCACTATTGTTTATTGTGTTCATCATCAACCTTTAACAGTCCACTGCTGGACTAGACCTCTCCTTTGAAAGGAGGAATTGGCCTACTATACCACGCTGGCCAAACGGGTTGGTATAGGGTTTGTATCAAGTTTTCCTTCTCTTACAGTGGTGTTCTCTGCATAATATGCTCCCTCTGTCGGCTCTTACGACACCCATGGGATGATATTATGGGGTGGTGACAATCCATATTCTTAATCCGTCACAACACGGACGATTTATTGTATGTATACAAAAAATATTAGCAGATAGACCTTTTTCTCCTGATTCCAAATATGTATATAACTCAATTTCGAAAAATGTTAGTTGTGCCCTTTTTCGTTATGAAGGCAGTACAGATTGCCTAATGGCTATTACCACCGCCCAAGCAACGCGATACTTAAAAGTAAAGCTATACTTACACAAATACTTTCAAACTTTTGCGACTTGTACCCTATAGGTATATAAATATGAGCATGTATATTTGTGACTTGTGTAACGAGTCTCAATAGGTTAAACAAATTAAGCAACGCTGGTACAGGTCACTACTTGGATGGGGCATTAGAAACTACCGTGCTACGAAAGAAAATCACGTTTATTTTCCAATTATGACCAAGAATATATATAAGGCAAGTGTGAATGGGACAGGAGGGGAAGACAGGCGGACGTTCTCTAACCAGATTGGAGACATCCTAAAAAATAACAGGTTAGAAGTAGGTACCACAGATATAGATCTACATAGATAACGCAATTATCACGATTTGTATTGAAACCAAGCGTGCCGACTTTTTAATACCTATTGTGACGTTGCCTGTATCACGAAGTCGAAGCGATGCGCGACAGTATCGCTTGTGCGATATTCATCGTCTCGTGATACACAACGTCAGATCAAACGTCCGAAGCAAACGCGGCAACGTAATGTGAATAAAGTTTACTTAACGGTAAAACGGACGCGCGGGGACTGAAGTTAGTGGCGACCAAGCTCGACGCTTGGTCGGAGTTCAGACACGCGAAGTGCATGCATTTGCGTTATCTATGTAGATCTATGTCTGTGGTAGGTACCCTTAATCGAAGAGCATGCATGAGAAATTTGATGAGTGAATGAAGCAAGAGAGATGTCAGGATCGTTGCAAATGGCGTTCCGTAGTCCTTGACTACCCCTTCGGGAAACAGGCGTGAGTCTATGTATGTATTTAATTACGACGATTACGCGTTAGAGACCCGTTACAAAAACGTTGCAAATGGCGTTCCGTAGTCCTTGACTACCCCTTCGGGAAACAGGCGTGAGTCTATGTATGTATTTAATTACGACGATTACGCGTTAGAGACCCGTTACAAAAATATTAGTAGGTACCTCCATTTATGAACAACTTTTTCCATATTACGTACTAAAGGCATATGTTTTGGATATCTATTTGCGCTACTTTTTTGCCTAGCGCTCAAACTCTGTGCCGCGACCTTATGCTAATATCCACGTAAGAAATTTTGTGATTATATACTTGTATGTATTTCGATGTATGTAATTTAGCATGTCATACAATTGTATTGTTGTACAATTATGTTCTGGGTAGTAGTTTTTAATAAATGTACATATTTTTATAGCAGTATATGTTGTTAATTTAATTTCCTGGTTTTATTTGTTGGTTTGGTACCTATTTATCATACATAATTATCATAATTATCATCATATTACCTTCTGACTGTAGCACGAAGTGTGGGTGTGTAACACACATTTGCCTTCTCCTTCGGGGGTAAAAGGCGTGAAGTTATGTTATGTAGTATGAAGTGAACGCCGGCCGCAAGCCCAGCGCATGCTCGAGGAACGCACATACCCAATATAAGAGAGGCTTACGGTAACCCCGATTTACTTATGTCAGTAGATGGAAAACCATACAGATTTAACAATTTATAGGCAGTAATAGCCCAGTGGAGAGAGACTTTTCTAAGTGCGTATTTAATTTTTAATTATTGCTTGATTAGCGGTGAAGCAAAACATCGTGAGGAAACCTGCATGTCTGAGTTCTAATGTTCTCGAGACATGTGAAGTCTGCCAACCCGCACTTGGCCAGCGTGGTGGATAGTCCACCACGCTGGCCAAGTGCGGGTCTTACCCTACTCATAGTGAAAGAGGCCCGTACCCAGCAGTGGGCAAGTAGAATACAGGGATAATGATGATCAATTTGACAACTATGACATTCGTTATAAGCCGGCGGGCGCAGATAATAATATAGCGAAGCGCAATGGAGGGTATTTTGACAGTCAAACAATTATCGATCGACATTGTTCTCATTAAGAATAATGTTCAAAATTAATTCACCGTACATATAGTTGACATTTGATTTTAGACAATTCAAAATGAGAAGAATGTCGGTAATAGAAGTGAAAAATGTTCTGCTTTCACAAAACTGACAATAGGGAAGTTTCCTGCAAATGAAATAAATTATACAAGTATTACTCTTTAGAGAAACATGTAAAAATATTGGTAGTTTCATGCATCAATTAACGTTAAATCTTAATTTAACATTTTTTATCGACAATAATTTATTGATAATAAGTATTCTACTTGACTTTTTCACCGTGTCATATTTCATACAAACTAAGATACAAACGCCGTAGTGGTCCGTTTTTGACATTTCATTAATAGTGTTTGATTTGACTAGTTGAAAACAACCCTATTTTAAGAGGCCAAGCTACTGTTACCCCTCGTTTTCACCAAGAAACATGTCCAATACATGTTTTATACAAAACTTGTAGACAACATAATTATTTGTTTTATACATGTATTGAAACTGTCTCAAACATTCTTTCGTTCACACTGTGTAGCCAACAAGTATCTATACAAGTATAAAACACATTTGCGTTTACACTGAAGTCTGTTACAGTCCGACCCGGGAATCGAACCCGGGGCCTCTATTTAGCAGTCACATACGCTATCGACTGGACCACGGAGGCAGTGTTAAAGATGTTGATAAAATATAACGAACCTCAAGAACCAGTTTAATAGGGAAGTAAATAAAAACCGAAGTCAGGTTCTTTCTTTTAAAATATAAAACTACTGCTTGAATTTGTCTCGAATTCTACAAGTTTAGCTACGACAAAAACATGAGATCATAAACATGCAGACAACTACAAGTTTTCAACCAACAAGTTTCATACAAGTTTTGCATACGTGTCTACAACAAGTTACATACAAGTTTTGTATACATGTCTACAACAAGTTACATACAAGTTTTGTATAAGGTACAACAAGTTTTATACATGTGTATAGTTTTGTATACAACATGTTTTATACATGTATGTGAGAAAAGAAAACATTGTCAAAAACTTGTTAAATAAGTACATGTATTATACCTTGGTGAAAACGCGGGGTTACAGTCCGCTCACAGTTATTTTACCTCTGACAGATGTCGGTGTTTATTTTCTTTATGTTGACATTGTACTCTGTGATGGCAGGAATGTAAAACAGGGTTACCCGTGCACATTTTACCCAATATTAGTGGAAATGCTTCAAAAATTCAAATGCTTGAAGCTCATGGCCGCAAAGTGGTTAGATTACCGCCATACCACTGCGAGCTAAACGCAATTGAACTTATGTGGAGTCTCATTAAAAGGCGAGTCACAAGTAAAAATTTAGGACAAGAGGCAAACAACATTGTGTATTTAGCTGAAGAAGCTTTTCAATCTATCACTGCAGAAGACTGGCAAAAACAATGCAAACATGTGCGCCACATTGAAGACAAGCTTCGTGAAACAGATGGGTCTACGGATACTGAAATGGACAGGTTCATAATAGAATTAAATTCTGAGTCTGATACAGAATATGACAGCAGTTACGAATCATCATAACATTGGCAGTCCACATGGATCATTCTTATAGACGCACGCCTGTTTCCATGCAGGGGTAGGCAGAGGTGTTATATTACTCCCACATCATTCTTATTCAAAATAAATATGAAAATTAAATTTGCAGTTTTTGTATTTGATAATTAGAACCTCACGTTGGCGTAATTATGATGCGTTTACCTTTATATATTAAATAGACAACATTTTTATTATAACATTTTTAATTACCGGTATATTGGGGTTACTTTGTGACTGCGGTCAAACTTTGTGACAAACCCATTTTTCCATATTTAACGCGACATATCTAGTAATCATAATATTTTGAAAGAACCCGTTTGTATTTTATGAAAAAAAAAAAGTTGTCGAATTTAATTGCAGCTTTCATGTTGTCAATATATATGGAAATTTTAGTTTGTGGCGTTTTGAAAACGGAGTAAGGTACAGCGCGAAATTATTTTGTGTGAAAACTTTCTCTCAGTGACGAAATAAGAACATTTGTTCAGAGCTGCAGGTATGTGTTTCTTATTGTAAATTTTGCGCTGAAAACGATAAACTATAGTATTTGTTTCTAAGTACTCATTTAAAACCATAATTTTCTAATATGTAAAAAATCATTACATCCTAAGGTAACTTTGTGACAAAGTTACATTTACGTGCGGAGTTGCCAGGTACGTCCGAGAAATAAGAAATGGTAGAAGTATTCTTTTTCTAAGTTCATTAATTATTAAAAAAGGTCGCACGTTTGGTATAAAATAGTAATTTGATCATCAAGGATGTAAAGTCAATTTGTCACAAAGTAACCTCTCATTTGTTCTTACTATATTTACAATGTATCCAGTATGGTCGTCACAAACTTACACTTAACATCTTTGTTTATTGCAGAAATCCTCTAAACATGCCTCGAACCTACAAAAAGAATAGCTTCTATGGATAAAGACACGTTTCTTACCAGCACTATGATTAAAGGGAACAAGTTTTGGAGATGGCCGGAAAAAGAGATGAGATTTGGTACACACAATGATAAAAGAAAAAATAAAGCAACCCAAAAAAGTTACAAACAGAGGTCATTACAACGTTCTGGAAATGATTCGTTACCTTTGAATTTCATTTATTCTGTTTAGTAAAAAAAAATACCATATTGTTCCTTTATTAAAATTTTCATAAATAAAATTAAACTGCTTTTTTTAAACATATTAGATTTTTTATTGAACAGTTGGCAACTTTTTCATTTTAGTCTGTTTAGTAACATGTATTTTAACGGTCTATGGGGTTATTTTAGGCCAGCAATCAATTTCTGTGGAAATGGGAAGCATTTTATGGAGTGTCATAAAGTAGCCCCATGCCTCGGGAAACTTTGTGACAGTCTTTGAAAGACTGTTAATACTAAAATATAGCTTTTTTATAAATATTTTCCTGTGAACATATAGCCCAATAGATCAATCGTTTAAAATGATATTGCGTTGGGATATAATTGAAAAACAAAAAAGATATGGCCGGATAACCACAAAACTTGTCACAAAGTTACCCCAAGTTACGGTAGTTATTTCGTAAGAAAATAAATGTACATGCATATAGCCATGCCAATATTAAGAGGTTTTGTTACAAACATTACTTCTAAATATTTAATACGATCGCTTACGCAATAAAAAAATTAGTACATTTTTAGCAATAATGTATATTTAAAATGAGAGTATTATATACCAAATATAGCAACACAACGCCCAGGTTGGCCAATCAACAGCTAGAGGTAAAATAACTATGAACGGACTATAGGCATACTTTTGTTTTATCAGAATCAGACTGCATGTGGTCCAATGGATAGCCTCTGAGTTTGCTGACCAGTAGCTCATGGGTTCGATTCCCGGGTCGGGCTAATGTATTACTGAGTTTAACCGAATTCTCAGTAGCAGCACAGAGTCTAGCAATGTGCTCGGTAACGCTCGACCTCTATTGCGTGAGACCTAAAGTTCAGAACATGGCGAAATGTGGGTGCAATATTAGACTTCTACCTACCCGTTCGCGGATACAGGCGTGAGTCTATAAAAAAATATCAGTACCTATTCAGATTGAAGGAAAATAAATGAGCTGTTTATATCGCATTTGTGTTACAAACAGTATGCGCTGTTTTTGAGTCAAATCTATGCGATCAAACTGAAATGATGTAAGAGAAAGGTAATTTACAAATGAAAGCACAGTAATATTTTATATAATTTAATCATCAAGTAAGAAAGGTTGTAAATCAGATAATACAGTCAACTGTATGAATATAAATAAAATTGTATTTATTTATTAGTTTTGTAACATTATTGCAGTTTATAACTTATCAAGATGCGACCTGGAAGCTTTTGAGAAAATCTTTTACTAGCTAAATAGAATGTAAACTAGGTATAATGAATTATGTACTATATACATACGTTCATCATTGTTTTAGGGTTTTAGCGGTAAGCATCCAATGCTGTAGCATTGAGTCCTGTGTCCGCCTACTAGTCTAACCAGCAGGCCGATTCAGAATGTTACGACAAGTAATCGTACGATATGTCAAATTATTGTCCTCGTCTTTTAGCCGCCTATCAGATATTTTGAACAAATATTCATTGAGTTCGGTTTATTTATTTATTTACTTCATACTGAATGCATAAAATTGATAGGAAATGCGATAGTTTTGACAAAAAATGAGGTAGCCCGTTTGACAATTAACGGAATCGAATGTCAAATGAGATATCGAACGATTCTGAATCGCCCTCCAGATTTGTCAGGATGTTAGCTTTTGCACAGAGCGACTGCCGTCTAACACCTGCCACCCAAAGGGAAAGCGATATTCCATGGTTGAGACCAGTGTCAGTATATTTAAGGCTACCGACTCCCCATAAAGGCTTGTCAAAGATCTTCATGACAGCCCTTATGGCAAAGAGCAAAGAATAATTTACAATTTAAAATTAATGTAAATGACCACTAAGTTAAAATTCCTATTTCACAGTACAAATATCTTCGTGATGCTTGCTCTAGTACAGAAAACATTATACCTTAGTGTAACACAAATTTGGTACGAAATATAATATTCTTCATGAAAGACAGAGAGAGACAAAAACGGATACTTGATTATGCCTCTTCCTTTTCTTTCTTTGATGTACATATACAAGAATATTATACTGTATGTATTATTTATATATTTCGTATCAAAGTAGTTTTTCGATAACAAAATAAACACTAAATATTCAAATATGCAACTAATACATACAAAAACATAATATATTTCACCTACATTAACTAATATTTTTAATAATATATATTAAGTATGTTATGTTACAATCAAGTTGGTTTAAATAAGTTGCTAAATTATAAATACTTATGGGTGCGATCGCAATGGCTAGGAATAAAAGGGGGAAAATAGCTGCTTTTCAACTCAGGCAACTTCGATTAAAAGATTGAATTAACAAAAGCAAAACAAGGGCAATCTCATTAAATCATAATAAAAAAAAAATAACATTGAAATATTTAGCTAGAATATTAATAAAATATGGTAATATTGAGCTAAGCAGTCGCCATGACAGTTCGACATTGCTGCCATCTATTGACAAGGAATCGAGTGACAACAAAACTAAGAAATAATTGTAACATATTAGTTTAAGCATTTTTTATACAAAAGTCAGTTGGAAGGTTGGAAATAATATAAGGATTCTTGGGACAGGAAAAGAGGTTGTTGAAATGTATTTAATTCATGTTTTAATAAACTATTATAAACCTCTATAATAAATATATAATGGAGACAACCCAAAGAGTTAGTTTTCTATCTATAGATACATAATATTGATAAGTCGCATTTTGATAATATTTAACGTTATTTAGCTAGAAAATAATAGTTTTGGGCAGCGATGTATTTTGTATTGAATGTTGACATAAATTATATTTCATTTCATATTTTCTATGAATTTACTAAATTTCACCTGCATTGAAACGACATATTGTATAAAAAGTGTACTAACTTTCATCACTCACACGGTCATACAAAAAAAACGCACGGTTGCTTGTGACGTTATAGGAAGACAAACAAACACATCTTTTCATTTATAATATGAGTATACATAATATCATTACATTGGGATCGAGACATAAATGGCAAAGTGTAGGTGTGTAATACACCTCTGTCTTCCCCTTCGGCGATAAAGGCGTGAAGTTACGTTACTTTATATCAGTACAAAAAACATCGCTACACTTAAACAATTATTGAATCATTAAACACAAGATGGCCGCCAGAACATCAACGTCTGCCTCTATATCCGCCACCTCTACCGCGCCTGTCTCTATCGTCGTGTTCGTTTTGATACCCGCCTCGACCTTGATACCCCTGCGATTGGTAGCCCTGGTTGGTTTGGTACCCCTGCGATTGGTAGCCCTGGTTCGATTGGTAGCCCTGGTTTTTGTTGTAACCGCCGCCGCCGCTGCCGCTACCTGGAAAATATTTGAAGTTACACGTAGTACCTACTTAGTGAAAAATATTTTAACATCTTTGTAACTTTGAAAAATATTACAAAGATACAAACTGTAAAAGGTAGTTTGGATTTAAAAAGTAAAGAAAGACACAGGTTGTTAATAATCGCTTGCTAAACAGAAATGAAGGAAAACATAAAAGGAAACCTGCATGTCTAGACACAGGACAGGTTAGAAGTGCCCTGAACAGAAGAGCTTGATTGAGGAATCTGATGGGAGTGAATGAAGCAAGAGAGATATGTCAGGATCGTTGCAAATGGCGTTCCGTAGTCTCTGCCTACCACTCCGCGAAACAGGCGTGAGTCTATGTATGTATGTATCCACTATTGGTTAAAACCGTACAAAAATTCGTTCGGTAGTTTTTCAGTAAATCGCGTTCATACAGACAGACAGAACGTACGGACTTTATTTCGTAACTAGAGGATGCCCTCGGTTACACTGGCGTTATTTTAGGCTACTGCTCCGCTCCCGTCGCTCATAGCGTGATGTTATATAGCCTATAGTCTTCCTCGATAAATGGACTATCCAACACTCAAAGAATTTTTGAAATCGGTCCAGTAGTTCCTGAGATTAGCGCGTTCAACCAAACAAACAAAAAAACTCTTCAGCTATATATATTAGTATAAGATTTGTATAGATTAACTACAAAGAAACACAAGTCGCTAGTTGTAATGGGGAAGGCTGCTTGGAATAATTCTGATGATTTCTGTAAGATTAAATATTTTTGTAAAATCTTACCTTGATTATATCCACCCATGCTATCATAACCGCTTTGGTTATAACCACCGCCGCCACTACCACCGTAACCGCCCTGGCTATTATAACCGCGGTTCTGGTCGTAACCACCCTGGTTCTGATTATAGCCGCTCTGGCTCTGATAGCCCTGCTGGTTATAACCCTGATTCTGGTTATAACCCCCTGGAGGAACCTCGTATGTTTGGTAGTTGCGGTTCTGGTTGAAACTTCCTTGAGTTGATTGTGGCCTGAAAGTGTGAACACGTTAATTAGTCACTTTTAACACGCTTTTATTATCTAAGAATGTATTTACGAATGTAAATGAAGAAGGAATGTAAGAACGTATTTTATTCAGGTATCTACCTATGTAACGAAGTAAGTACGAATCTTCGAAACGAACGTTTTATTTTTATTTTACAATTTTAGGAAAACTTACAGCTTGAGCAAGCATGAAGGCCAATTAAAAGTTTTCACCGATAACAGAATGAGTAGACAAGTATAAATACGTTGACCGCTTTTTTTGAAGTTATGTGAAACTGATACATTTGCGATAAATTTGTTATGTTCTGAAGTGCCTCAGTATTACACTTGGAATGTGTCTTCGAAAAATTTTCAAAGACGTAAACAAGGAACAGCAGTCGATGGGCATCTAGGCATTTTCCAAACAGATGCAATTGGGATATGTATATACAGTACATCCAAACAATACTGAGTGTTTTTATTTGCGATTGTTATTAGTTAACGTCAATGGCCCAAAATCATTTCAAGAATTGAGAACAGTCAGCGGTCATTTGTGTCCAACGACAACCCAACCTACTAGACGCCGCATGTAAGGCGAACACTTTCGGACAACACAGTAGACTTATACGTCTTATACACGCTGATTTTTAATTGGTTTTGGAGCGAAAGCCATCTTATTACTTATCGTTAACAGAACCTAACAAGCTAATAATATTTGAAATATAAGCTAAAAAAATATTGAGAAAAATAAATAATTTAATAGTTCGAGAGCACGAAGTATCACCATTGCCGCGCGCTAACGAAATCCGTTCGATCGTGTCATATACACACATGTACCAGGTACCAGGCATTGGTCATTCAACTGCGGTGTCTGCGACCCCCCCCCCCCAATCCTGCGCGCGCGCCTCGCTTGCCTGAGAGGCCCCGTCTGCATTTCAACACAGGGCCAGCCAATAGCGGTGGCTTGACGCGGGCGCAATGCATCACTCGTATCCAATCACGTTCGACTGTGATCGGGTTCATTTGGCATGGGCCAGTAGTCCGTAGCCTTGAACTTCAGTCTTAAGAAATTAGGTCAGCGAGATAGTTGTATGTCACGTTTTATCCCATCACTTTGTGTCCGTCTTACGTAATAAGTCGAGTATTATGGTCCCTATGTACCTAATTATTACGTGTTTGGAGATAACACGGAAGAAGCGACGTGTTCCAAGTGTAGTTAAAATACATAGGTGATAAGATAAGGAGAACGAAACAAGTGAAACTGTGTGAAAGGTGTAAATTGATTGTGATGTAGGCAGCAGACAGCTAAGGTAAATGATTTATTCATTTTTGAATACCTACAGTGATTACATTCTTTTAAATACGTTAGAAATACGCAAGTAGGTACTAAACTTTTCCATTGTTAAAATCTTTGTCTAGTTATTCAAAAGATAATGTAGGTACCTATGGCAAACAACGTAACTAATAATTCTTAGTTTATCGTGTTTCTTCTAAAAGTTCATTATCGTAAACCCACAGCTTATTCGTCAGTCCGAGTAATGTACGAAGGAATTATTGAATAGGTATAGCTATTTAGTTACATACGTTTATTGTTCTAATTATTTATTACTGCACTTCATGGTTGGCGTAGTGGTTTAAGCGATGTTTCACACAACACTTTGTGTGATTCATAAATTCTTGTTTCGACTCCTGTGTCCGTTAGTGGTAGGTTTGTAATGTCCTTCGGAACACAGGATTTAGCACTAGGGTACGGGAGTGGTTCTTAAAAAGAGAACAAAAGAAGAAAAAACATGTGTTTAAAATTGTTGGCATCGTAATTACCTAAATCGTGTTTTCTAAGTAAATTACGTATCATTATCGGTCCGCACTAAGTAACTACCGCTGTAGGTAACAGCTGACGGCGCCCGGTGGCGCGCGCGGCGAGGTCACGACCGCGCGGCGCCCGAACATACCTAACTCTAGAGAATCGTGCGTTGCTACGTATTACCAACAGTTACCGATTTTTATAACTTTTTTGTTTTAGGTGCTATATGAATTTTGATTTTGAATATGAATAGAGGATTTTATTTCGGACATGAGGTTTCTTTTTCCTAAACCAATTAAAAATCAGCGTGTATAAGACCAATTTGGACCAATCCCAACACTAGATATGAATTATGACGTTCCGCAAATTTGAACAGGCCAATTAGAATGCATTTTTGTCCCCCCCCCTGCCCCGCATACCTCACTGCTTTGACAGAATTTTTTGTTTGTAGAAATGAAAACATTCGGTTCTAGTAGGCTGTGTTGTCGTTGTTTGTGTCAAACATATCGTGAAGCATGTCAAATCTTGCATTTGTTGGAGGATGATGCACATTGGGATTCAACACTTCAGCTCATCCACAACAAATACGAAAGTTATTTGCCATTATATTATCAACATGTATGCCATCAAATCCACTTAAATTATGGAGCAAATATAAACATTATATGTCAGAAGATATTTTAATTCGTATGTCATCATGAAAGAAATCCTGATTTGTTGATCACCTTAGAAAAGTACAACGAAGCTTTGATAATAATTGAAGATATGTGTCTAACGATTGCAAATAAAGCATTAGTACAATTGGGTATGACCGCACCAAACCGTGATATGCATGATTTGTTTGATCGTAAATTGCAACGTGAGCAAGAATTCAATTCTAATGATCATGTTTATTTGTACAATCGAATATAACCAAATTGAATATTCAGCAAAAACATGTATATGACACAATAGTTGAAGTGAAACTTCGCACATTTATCAAGGACCGATGACAATCCAATAAATAAATAAAAGGCTAACGAAAGCAAAAACAAATAATAGTTTTAAAACATAAAAAAACGCTTTCATAAAAAAACAATACTAGTAAGTAAAAAATAATTGATTTTCCTTGGAAATCATACTCTGTCAGTTCTAACCTCAACTTTACCGCCATTTTGATGTCACTGAAAGTTGTGTCAAAACTGGTAGACCACTTCTTTGGCTGACCGTACATGACAGTCGGTCAAAGCTCATAGCGAGACTTGGCTTGCCGTTCGAAGTAGATCGGCAAAGTCAAGCAACGCGTGCACAGGTCGCTATTTGGATGGGTGACCACGTGTGACATTTACATCAGGGTGCAAAAAACACGGGCGTAAAGCCGTCGGTCCCTGTTCTCGTCTTAGCCGCTCAAAGTAACCGCTTTAATTTGACATTTATCTCTAAAGCATCACGCGGTCGTTATCTGACCACCCGCGAAGCAAGGCCACTTGCCGTGCTACCTTAAACCTAATCTTACGACTCGTCACTCGGGTTTTGATATTTGAAATGTATGTATGTATGTATTTTATGAAAGTAGATTAAATAAGCTTTGTAGTAATGTTTGAATGGTGACTGAATGACGGAATGTTTAGTTTATGCGACCCGTCGAACTTGATCCTATTGTAAACAATGTCGTCTATCGACGACCTACTCGCCATTTTTGTTTGTCATGATAACAATATGGGTTATAAATTGCTTACTTTTGTTATTTTGTATACCTGGTGCTATAAGCTTTACAATAATATAAAATTACAGCAATGCTTGCTTAGAAAATTATTTAAATGTCAGCATTTGAAATTTTGTATATTTCGCTGTCTTTGCATGTTGCGCGCGGGGCGTAATTATGGATTCAAAACATCATTGTAAACAAATATTATAATTATATATGATACTTTTATGTTTTTATTGTGAATAAGCTAATTAATTACGAAGTTGCAGCAAAAAAAATATTGTGTATTACTTTAATTTAAGAGATTTTTACAAACAATTATCGTAAAAACGGCATTTCTTTTTTATTGAATGTAATAGTACGAGATCCCACGACAAATTAGTGCACTCATCGAGTTTTTGCTTAAAACCAAATGTTTAAGTATATTTATGATTAGGAGAATACATATCTACTAGGTTGCCTATTAAAATTTGGCCGCAAGTATGTTTAATTAAATGATTGTTAATTGATTTTTGGAAGATACTTTCGTTCATTCGTTTTATAAGTAAAATATCGTCTATATCACGGCTATACATATAAAGATTCTGAAAAACCACGGCTGCCATTGTTCACCTGGCCGCACCTCCTCGCAGCCAGGTGTAACCAGATATGATTTCGATACATTTTTACGTTCATAACGTTTATTTATGATTTATATATCAAATGAAAGCTTTCTGATTCTGATGATATATGGTTGCCTAATTAAATCCAGCCGCAAATAAGGGTTGCCGGCTGTTGAAGATTATAAATATTTAAGGTAGAGTGAAAGAGAGTTATACGCGTAACAACATGAGTCAGACAGCTCCTGAGAATAAGGAATATACATAGAAACCGCATAAAAACAGCAGTTATACCCAATATATTTACTTTGACTTATGAATTCTTTCTAGTGTTAGAGTAAGATACTATAATATATACAAAAGACCTAAGACTATAGAATAAAAGGCAGACAGAGCGCGCGGAACACTTGCGTGAGGCCACTAAAGCAAATACAAAATTGAAAAGCGAATACAAACTCGACTCAGTGCGCTGCGAAGCATCGCACAGTTCACACGCCACGATCGATCCAGCTTTTAAATTCATAAAATGCCGTCTTGCGTTTTTAAACATTGTAAAAGTTGTTTCTAAAAGCAAATACGGAAAGATGGAATATATTCTTACAGATAACTATGGATTATTTGACCGTTATATAATATTATTTCGATAAAATTCGTATTTCTGCAGAAAATATGTAAGTGTTGCCAGTTTACGTCGACACCGTTTTCCCTGAATTAGGGAAAATGCAGTTGTCAATTGATTATGTAGGTAATAATTATTGTCATGTTAATGAAAAATACATTAACGTATTGTAAAAGTATATTGTAGATTATATTTTTTCTTATAAATATACTAATAGGATTTCCATTAGTATATACATTGTTTTTAGTTCGATCCCCAAACGATCCAAATATTCGTGTACACGCGGCTACTTGTCAAGCTATACACTTTGACCTTTGTACCGTTCTTATGGCGTAGGGAATAAGTATCAAAATCGTACTTCGACTATTTAGCTTGACTTGGCGCCGTATGTACATTAAGTACAGAAACAGAAATTATTGATTGTAGCCATTATTTATTTTTAATTGCAATTTTTTTTGGTTACGATTTATGATTATGATATTCATAATTTATTGTATGCATGACAAAATGTTTTTAGCTAATTAATATTTATGACGCAAGCCTATCTATTTATTTCTCAATTTACGAATAAAATTAGTTAAAACTTAACTCGGAGCCTACATTTTTTAAGAAATGTATTTATAAAAGCATACTTTAATGGTATATTTTATTTGAATAATTTTCACAACAGCATTACATATTAAAAGCATTAATTAAATCTATGGTAAATTCTTCAAAACCACAAACGAATATAAAATATTACCTACGTAATATTTTTATATTCGTTTGCAAAGACTATATGCAAAATAGTGGGAGATTATTCATAATCTGGCAACTTTACACACACATAGACGCGCATGTCCGTACAGTGCCAGTCGCCAAATGTCAGGCACACATAGCTGTCAACGTGCCTCACTTAGTTGGACGAATACGCTACATCTGATTCTTATTTAGTAAATCTGTGCAAAAGACGTTTCGAATTTTCGTCGGTTCACACTAAATTTGATAATATTGGAATTTAAACTTTCGTGGTCATTTAAACTTGTTTTGAATTGTCTTTCGGGATATATACCACGTACCTTTGTTTGGAGTAACCGATATTTCGGCACTGTTGCAAGCGCCAACACCATGTTCACGGATGTACTGAACATTACATTATAATTTGATAAGTTAGAATATCGTTAAAATTTGAAATAAATCATCAGATCTGGTTTACTCAGAATAAATATAGAAAGAATGATGATAGTTCCTCAATCAAGTAAATTAAGGAATATAATATATCAAATATAAATATCAACAAAATAATTTGAACGTAGGAAAGAGTCATAATAATGTTATTGATGACATACATCCGTTCAAAAAATAGATCTGCATTTATGTAAGCAACTACAGGAGCAAATAAACAAATTGTGGTTCTTAGTCAAGCAGACCTTGAAGTTCAGTATCTTCAATGTCTGCTTGCCTCCAGGTACAGTATAGTTAATTTGACTGGCAATAAAAAAATAAACCGTTAGATTATTTCTCCCATGACCAAACCTCACACGTGCACTGAAATGCTTTTTTTATTTTACTTAACATTTTAACATGAATAAAGCAAACGATATATATTGTAACACCGGTAACCACTCCAAGCAGTGACAAAGTCTGTGAAAATATCATTTTAACGCATTGGTTTTCAAATTTACTGTATGAATCTCTGGTTACTAGAAGCTTGGCTTGCTATGATGAAGGAAAACATCATGACAAAATTGCATGGCTTAGTAGTTGTTTGCGGCAGATGGTTTTACAAAAAAACATTTATAAACGAAAAAAAATTGAGGATACTCTATCGTGAAACAATATTTTTATTGAAATATTGTAGTATAGCTATACATCACAATAAACTACCTTTTTATAAGCGATAAGTAAGACCCACGGTGTATTGAAGCTAGTCTGTAAAATTTTAGTATCGATAAAGTTATAACGTAACTATGTTAATACGTCACAATCTTTATACGAATAATTATTAAAATGTCTATGACCGAAGACCGAAGTCTCAAAGTTTTAAATGAAGTTCTATTACATTTTAACGGATAATGGGTGGCCATATGGCCACCTATGTCAGATTATTAGTGACGGTCTTGCGGTCGTATGCCTCCATCTAATAGTTATAATTATAATCTAAGGGTTGACTAGTTGACTAGCATTTGACGCATGCGCAATGGCTTAAAAGCGTCGCAGAGCTGTCAATCGTTCTCGTCTGACAAATGATGTCACGCATAGGGTGAAGTTCCCCAGTGGCGGACACCTAAGGTTTTTAGGAAATTTAATAAAAACTATTTTAAGAAATGTAAGTTTAATTAATTTTGAATTTGTTGACTTAACAAATTATGAAATCTTAATCTATCAACAAAAATACGATTTCTGTATAAATATAATCAGGAACTTCAATTAAGTTTAGAAAAAGAAAAATTTTATTGTAAAAACTGGCACCTAGTACCAGACACACAATTAGTTAACAGACTAGCGCCGGACATCTGCAAAACATCGGCCATTGATCATGTATATCTCAACGACGTCTCCACATTCAAGAACGTCTGCAAAAGCTTCAAAAGCGCACCCTTGGCATCTGGAGCACTGTAACCATGTGTCTTCATCATGATTCGTCGTGACACGTGTTTTTCTATGTTGAATATTTGAGATAGTGACATCTTTTTGTTAGCTTACCTCCACTTTTCCCATAAACTTTCATAAGTTTGGTTTGTCTACATTTTTAATTTATTGTTCTTTTCGTACTTGATGCCCATTTCTTTCCTTTTTCCTGAGATAACATGATTTTTGTCTCTTCAGCTACAATTCTACACGACGGTGACGACGTTAAAATTTCACTTATTTCACTTTCTCACACATTTTATTTGTCAAGTTGCTAATCTGTTCATCGTGAAAGCAGGTAATTTTAACAATTTTAGAATATTCTGACCAACTGCTAAACAAAAACTAGTCGACGTCTTCATACTGCTGGTTCCAGGTTTGTTGTTAAGATATTTGATCACTAGACAGGTTTTCATGGCAGAGTCTGTGTCACTTTTTTTCACATTCACACAACACTATTTAGTCCCAAACTAAGTAGAGCTTGTACTATGGGTACTAGATAATGGATAAACATACATATAAGTATACTTTTTTTTGTAAATACATACATATTATACATAGAAACACCCAGACCAAGACAAACATCCATCTTCATCCACACAAATGTTTGACTTGAGCGGGAGTCGAACCCGCGACCTTCGACGTAGCAGTCGCTCACACTCCCGCTACGCCAACCGGCATATTTTACGAATCCCGATGGCACACTATATTCAGTGACATATTAAAATAAATCATAATATATAGTATAATCATAATATATATATAGTATAATTACATAATAGAGTAACGTGACGCAATGCTTTGCCGCTATAAACAGCAAAATGCTACTACCGCTGTGCCCAGTCGCAGCACTGGAAAACCGCGTTGTGTGATCCCGTATTGATATGTTATCCCGCATCTCTTCCACATATTTTTAAATTGTTGCTCACGATTTGAAAATATCTGGAATATTACTTGTCGAGATAGTGTAGTGTTCGGCGCTAGGTGCCATCCGGCGTTACGGGAATTCCCCCTATAACTCTCTTTCACTCTACTTTAAATATTTACAATCTTCAACAGCCGGCAACCCTTATTTGCGGCTGGATTTAATTAGGCAACCATATATCATCAGAATCAGAAAAAAATTAGCTTTCATTTGATATATAAATCATAAATAAACGTTATGAACGTAAAAATGTATCGAAATCATACCTGGTTACACCTGGCTGCGAGGAGGTGCGGTCAGATGAACAATGGCAACCGTGGTTTTTCAGAATCTTTATACGTATAGCCGTGATGTAGACGATATTTTACTTATAAAACGAATGAACGAAAGTATCTTCCAAAAATCAATTAACAATCATTTAATTAAACATACTTGCGGCCAAATTTTAATAGGCAACCTAGTATATATGTATTCTCCTAATCATAAATATACTAAAAAATTTGGTTTTAAGCAAAAACTCGATGAGTGCACTAATTTATCGCGGGATCTTAGACTATAAATACATATGTATGTTGATAAGGTTACATTTATGCTCTGTGTTATTTTTTTATTATGAGTATATAAATAAACCTATCATATGATATATAATACTCATATTATTCATGAGATATTGATTATCGAAAAATTTTGCGGATATTCAGGTTATTTTTGGCGGGAAAAAGTAAACAACTGTGCACATTCCAGTAAGAGTATTTCTTATCGGATTCGTATCGGAAATGGTTCTTTTGCTCGGAAATCTAATTGGCAAGAAACTTATGTAGGTTTGAATCAGATATTTAACATAAAAATAAGTTTGAAAAAATAAAATACGAAAATTGGCGGCAATTAACAATCATTTATATTTTATATTTTTTTATGTTTAAAATTAAGATGTTTCTTTGCATTATATTTATTTTCTCTGAAAGTAAATTAAATTACCTTTCTAACCGTGTACAATAATAATTTTAGATCTTGATTAGATTGATCCCATTTTAGATTAAAGCTCTCTACGGGCCTCTGCACGTTGGATCCATATCCCCGTGTAAGCCTCCCAAAGGTTCGGTTATTCTTTTGACACTAAAAGTTAGAAGAATAGCCGTGTAACAGAGACACATAATAATAATAATAGCCAGAATCATTCACCAGCAACTTGCTCTGAAATACAAACTTGTAGACATCGAGGTACCGTACTACAGGTATGTGGCAGAGCCAGTTCTCGAAAATGGCCATGCCACATTGTACTGGGATCGATCTATCGTCACAGACAGGACTGCTGTAGCCAACAAACCTGATATTGTGGTGATAGATCGATCAGAGCGCCTCGCAATAATTGTTGATGTCACCATTCCTCATGACGAGAATCTCGTGAAAGCCGAGAAAGACAAACAGATTAAATATCTGGACTTGGCTCACGAGATTGTCGACATGTGGGATGTGGACTCGGCAATTATTGTGCCGAAAGTTGTAACGGTTAATGGCCTAATAGCCAAGAGCCTCGATCGTCACCTTAAGAGGCTCGCGTTGGGTGCTTGGGTCAAGGGCCTGATACAAAAGGCAGTACTTCTCGACACGGCACGTATTGTGAGGAAGTTCCTGTCTCTGGAGCCCTAACCACCGACAGCTTGGACCCTGTGCCCGTTGCTGGTGGGATCCCACGGTTTCTTTTTTTATATTTTTAAATGTATGTTATTTTTTATTGTATATTTAAAAATGTAAATGAAATCTGAAGAAAAATAAATAAAGGAATAATAATAATAAATTTTCTTTATTCAAGTGACTATGACTCATTTAACATATTTTATTAGTAAGTACTTACGAACTGTGGTTAGTAAACAATAACATGACAAAAAAAAAGAATAGTAGGTACATCCCATATACATTTACATCCCATGTGAGATAGCACAACATCGATTCACATAGGTACAATCGAGTCTACTGGCGATCATGCTTAGGATGTTGTTGGGGCTGGCCCACACCCTGCGCACCAGGGATCCACATCTCTTACGCATGGTTGCGTAGAAGCAAGCCACTTTTGCATCCGCGAACATACCCGATGCGCTACAGAAGCGGGGCAGCCCCACCAACACCCTAAACGCATTATTATATTGAACACGGAGAGTGTTGTACGATTTACGAGTATACCTAGCCCACAGGCTGCACGTGTAGAAAGTTGTACAGTATGCTCTAAAAAGCGTGAGCTTTACATTCAGTGAACAACGCGCAAACCTGCGGGCCAGCATGTTAGCTCGTATGGACAACGCTCTCCGCTCTCGCTCAATGTCAAGGTCATCGGTGAGGTTGCGGGTTAATATGTGCCCAAGGTATTTAAATTCAGATACTATTTTTAGCACTTGATTCTTTCTTTACCCCCAGCCTCAAACACCATGACTTCAGACTTTTTCACATTGTATTGCAAGCCATGTGTTTTCGCATATTTTTCGCATATAGCCACTAACTTTCTGAGCCCACAAACAGACGCTGACAGTAATGTCATGTCATCTGCGTAATTGATGTTGTTTACGTATACGCCATCTATGTGACAACCTAACCTTGTAGTGTTGAGCTCACCGATCAACTCATTTACATACAGGTTGAAGAGCGTAGGCGAGCTCAAACCTCCCTGCCGTACCCCGCATTCCATCCTGTATGATTGCGAGAGGGCTCCAGCCCATCTTACATTATTGATCTGGTTTCCATACCAAAACTTTAAGATATTAATAAGCTCCACTGGCAGCTTGTTCTCTTGCAACTTCGTCCATAAAACATCGTAGGAAACCAGATCAAATGCCCGCGACAGATCCAGGAAGCAAGCATAAACACTTGTCTGCCGCTGTGTATAATATCTGACAGTGTGCTTAAGACACAACACTGCACTTTCTGTGGACAAATTGGGTCGAAATCCGAACTGGTTGTCATGAAAATTTAATAACTTATTTAGCTGTGAATTAAGCACACTGTCAAAAACTTTCGAAATCACGGTAGCTAGCGAAATAGGCCTATAGTTACTGCTATCTGCAAGGTCGCCAGTCTTATTCTTTACAATGGGCACAAGTATTGTTCGCATCATCTCACTCGGCAAGTAACTATGGCTCAGGCAGAAGTTGTATAACATTGAAAGGACCCTAGCAATATGTGGCCCTGCGTATATCAGGTGCTCGATGCTGAGCCCGTCATGGCCAGGGGATTTACCCCTCGACATAGAAGCAATAGTCTGTGCAATTTTCTTAGATTTAAATCTGACCCTCACATCCATGCCGGGCTCAACATCGAGCTGCGACTGAGAGGATCCCAATGGACACCTAGTATAAAAATGCTCCTTAAATAGTTCCGCTATCTTTACCGGTTCACTAATGCCGCCGAAGCTCACCGGGATACTCGGTCGATTATTTAATTTATTAGTAGCTTTCCAAAAGCCGCGAAAGTCGTTCCTCGAATGATGCGAGGCCAGAATGTCCATTCTAATTTGGTCTTCGTGGTCCTGGCACCATTTTAAGCGAGATTTAAAAACCATATTTAATACATTAAACAATACTTATATACCTCCCATAATAAAAAACGACGAGAAATATGAATATGCTAGAAATATAATAGCGCGCTCGAAAATGGCGAGAAAATATTATACCGGGCGCGTTTTATACCGCTCTTGCGTGGGCTTCAAGTATATTATTTGGTGTTAATTAATATCCTTCGAAAGCTTATTTAATTACGCGTCTTTTGATATACAATATTAACTTAATAAATAGAAATATCACCATTCTTTCAACGAAAATATTACGCGCCCGTACTTAGCTCGAAAGCCTATCCTCGAAAGTGGCCAAAATACATCTAGGGGTGTCCTGAGATGCCTCGATGGTGGCAAAATGCTTCGAGAGGTTAGGACAAGGATCGTTAGGCAAAGTCGGAGGCCTTAACCCGGTCTGGAAACTCCGACACTAGAGTTGGCCACACACTCACACAAAAAGAAAGAAGAAGAAAAGGTTACTTAAATACCCAACCTGCTCTGATCAGCGCCCTGACTATATCCGCCTTGTACTCTTCCTCCCCGGCCGCCTCTGCCGCCGCGGCCTCCGTCGTGACCTCCTCTGCCCCCGTCCTGACCCCCTCGACCTCCGTCGTGACCCCCACGTCCCCCGTCGAAGCCCCCGCGTCCCCCGCCGCCGCGACCGCCGCCGCCGCCTCGGCCGCCACCGCCCTAAGATTTTTATATTTAAATAAACAAAATTCACCACTGGAAATACTTTTGAGATTACGGCATCAAATTTAGCAATCGGTGCAGGGTTGAAATTGCCAACCTGCTTTCAACAGCATTTCAACCAGAACCGAAAACATAGGTTTTTGAGTCAGTTATGTTTATCAAAGAGAATTAATCTTATACTAATATAATAAAATTATATAAAGCTGAAGAGTTTGTTTGTTTGTTTGGTTGAACGCGCTAATCTCAGGAACTACGGGTCCAATTTGAAAAATTATTTCAGTGTTAGATAGCCCATTTATCGAGGAAGGCTATAGGCCCTAACATCACGCTATGAGCCACGGGGGCGGAGCAGTAGCCTTAAATAACGCGAGTGTAACCGCGGGCATTATCTAGTATATTATAAGAAGTTAATGGTAACAGCTAGGGACGACCAACTTCCAACGATAAATTAATAGTCACGACAAACAATCTACAATCCTTCCACATAGCTATCATGTTCTATAAACTATATTAGTTGTAGTCCATACCTACTTGTTTCTTGCGGGAATTATAGGCGTGATTTTGGAGGGAAACCTTATACGTTAGTAAAGAAACCAGATGTAAATAAGTCAAGATTAATATACTGACCGGTGTTCTCTGCTGCCAAGAAGGCATCTCTGGCGGTGGGGGCTGTTGCTCGTTGGGACGACCGCCGCGGTCCGGGACCTATAACAAATTAAACTTCTATAGACAGATAAATATAGAGAAAGGTTTTACGAAAATATAAATGGCATGTATTTATTTTGTACATCTAAGTAAAACGAATACAAGTTTCAAAAATAATAAGAGTGGTTACCATATATAATGGGTTGGGAGCTAATAAGGAGTATCGTAATAAGTAAAAGTTAGCATATTAATATGTCAGTTATAAGCTTCGTTTGAATTTAACCCATTAACGCCCGCCGTACTCGCGCGAGTACTGCTACAATAATGCATATTTCAATATTATCAGTCTGGGTTTTACTCGATCTCCAGAATTATATTATGGTCAGATAACATAGATATGAATGACAACATAATTGTGGGGGTAGTTTGTTTTTTTTATATCAAATTTGTTAGTGACAAGTACGGATATTGAACTAACGTGTCAAGGTAAGATACAATAATAAGGACTTATTATAAATCCCAAAGTATTATCATTTGTTATTGATGATAAGTCATTGTTGTTTTGTATTCCATCATATAATACTCTTTTAGTAATAATTTCTTATGATAAACACGTAAGAAGATTCATTTTAGTTTAATGTACTCAGGCGAGTACAATGGGCACTTATGTTCTATTTTTTACAGGTGTTTTCATATATTTTGCAATGGCGAACCGTTCCGTTTTTTGATTATTCAAGGCTGGAAGAAGCCCGAAGAAGAATTCTTGTCAATGGGGAGTTTTCCATGACAGTTTATTTGTGTATGAATCCATGATAAAGTACTTTGGCCGCCATCCCGCGAAACAATATATTATGGGTAAACTTGTGCGTTTCGGCTGTCGGAATTGGGCAGCGACAAGTTCAGATGGATATTGCTTCGCTTTTGACGTATATTGTGGAAAGTCAAACGAAGTATCTGCTGATTCTCTAGGAGCAAAAGTTGTGAAAAGCTTACTAGCAAAAATGCCAATTGTTCCCAATGAACACATCATTATACTTTGACAGTTTCTTTACAAATTACCAACTTTTACATGATCTACGACTCTAAGGCTACAGGGCAACGGGTACCATACGCGATAACCGAACAAAGAAATGTCCAGTTACCTCTGTAAAGGATATGAAAAAGAAACCAAGAGCAGAATTCGACTATCGTTTTGATATAAAGAACAAATTACTATCGTGCGCTGGAAGGACAATAATATTGTCACAATGGGATCAAACTATGATGTCATTGATCCTTTGGGGAAGCTGAAGAGATGGTGCAATGTTCGGAAGCAAAAAGTTGATTTCAATATTCCCAGATTATTTATAAATTATAATAAGGGTATGGGCGGAGTTGACCAAATGGATCAGTCAATAAGCCTATATCGAGTAGCCATAAAAGGAAAAACATGGTGGTGGGTTATCTTCACTTACCTATTAGATATGGTTGTCTCCAATGCTTGGCGTCTGCATGTCTTACTGAGCAAGCAGGATGGGATAACGACCTATATGGATCAATTATCGTTCAGAAGAGCTTTAGCACGCGCCCAACAAAAACTAAGAATCGACCTACATCATCTTCAATCATTGATATTGAACGAAATAATAACGGTCACAATCCGGAGCGCATTGAAAATCAGTTGCGGTGTTTTATTTGCCACAACCGCGTTCGATGGCGTTGTATGGTTTGCATAAAAACCTTGTGTGTCGAGAGACCTTGCTTTGGACAATTTCATACCTAATCTGCCCGTTGTACTCGGACAAGTACGCCCTCATATTTTTTAAGTCAGAATTTTTTTTTCACTTTTTTGTTCATTTTCCTTTTGATAAGTCTATAATAAAGCAATAAATAACATAATCAAATATTTTTTACCAGCATATTTATTTTGGGCGTTAATGGGTTAAACTAGCAGTATGTTTTTTGGGAACTGAATTAGCTAAGACTACAGAACAAAAGGCAGACGGAGCGCGCGGAACACTTGCGTGAGGCCACTAAAGCAAATACAAAATTGAAAAGCGAATACAAACTCGGCGCAGTGCGCTGCGAAGCATCGCACAGTTCACACGCCACGATCAATCCAGCTTTTAAATTTATAAAATGCCGTCTTGCGTTTTTAAACATTGTAAAAGTTGTTTCTAAAAGCAAAAACGGGAAGATGGAATATATTTTTACAGATAATTATGGATTATTTGACTGTTTTATAATATTATTTCGATAAAATTCGTATTTCTGCAGAAAATATGTAAGTGTTGCCAGTTTACGTCGACGCCGTTTTCCTTGAATTAGGGAAAATGCACTTGTCAATTGATTATGTAGGTAATAATTATTGTCATGTTAATGAAAAATACATTAACGTATTGTAAAAGTATATTGTAGATTATCTTTTTTATTATAAATATAGTAATAGAATTTCCTGACTGCCTCGTTGGTCTCGCGGCATAAATGTGCGCGTGGGATCGGGAGGTCCCGGGTTCGATTCCTGGGTCGGGCAGTGTTATTGGGTTTTTCTGTCATGAAATTCTCAGTAGCAGCGCGGAGTCTGGAAATGTGCCCGGTACGGCAATAGACTCGCCCCTTATTACGTGGGACTAAAGTATATCTGGCGAAAAGTGGGTGTAGAAATACACCTCTGCCTACCCCTTCGGGGATAAAAGGCGTGACGATATGTATGTATGTATGTAGAATTTCCATTATTATATACATTGTTTTGAGTTCGATCCCCATATACTATACACTTTGACCTTTGTCACAGAATAAATCTTTGTACCGTTCTTATGGCGTAGGGAATAAGTATCAAAATCGTACTGCAACTGTTAGCTTGACTTGGCGCCGTGTGTACATTACCTTACGTACAGAAACAGAAATTATTGATTGCAGCCATTATTTATTTTTAGTTGCATTTTTTTTTGTTATGATTTATGAATCATAATATTCATAATTTGTTGTGTGCATGACAAAATGTTTTTAGCTAATTAATATTTAGGACGCAAGCCTATTGCAATTAACCAAACATTTCCAGATACTATACTGAGAATTTCTAAACAAAAAATAATCAACATATTCGCCGATCTAAGATCTGAACCTCATGATTGGTATTCGTAAACATATGTACTTGGTATTATATAAGTATTTCTTCTGGATCGAGGTTATGAATCACAAAACATAATCTATTTATTTCTCAATTTACGAATAAAATTAGTTAAAACTTAACTCGGTACCTACATTTAAGAAATGTATTTATAAAAGCATACTTTAATGGTATCTTTTATTTGAATAATTTTCACAACAGCATTACATATTAAAAGCATTCATTAAATCCATGGTAAATTCTTCAAAACCGCAAACGAATATAAAATATTACCTATGTAATATTATTATATTCGTTTGCAAAAACTATATGTAAATAATGATGTTCGAATCTGCTATTTATCAATCGCATGCTATGAACTATATGCTATATTTTTTTAGCATGCTATTGAAAATGCTATAATATAGCATGCTATCGTGCGAAGCGTCAACACCCTTCGTGTGACCGCTAGTTTTAGCACATGTACGATATAGCGCGCTGTCGCGCTATCCATATTTGAACGTAAGTTAATATAGCGTCGACAAACATGCTATTTGCCTAACGAGTCTGAAGACTTTACGCGTGGGCAGATAACATGGTGAACTGTAATGTTACACATGAATAAACAATACATATACATATTTGTACATTTCTTCTAAGTATAAAATGTAATCATTATGCACAACAAACTAATAGTAACCAACTAATTAATAATAAATAAGTCAATTAATTTTCCTTCATACTTTTCAGGCTTAGGACTGTATATAATTAATTCAATACAATTTATTATAAATACAATTTATAATTATATTGAGTTATTTAAATCATTTTAACACACATGTTACACAGATCATTCATAGATACACAGTATTACGTGTCCTATCACAGTTTTTTTTAATCAAACACAAAACACTTAACTTTTGAGAACGTAAAATAACTCGCGTACTTATATGCCTACTTAAATCGCGCGAGCCGTCGAACAGCTAAAATTCACACGCTACGCAAGTTCACGTCTGGCTGCTCGCGTTAGCACGCGAAGACTGATCGCAAATATCGCAATTCGCAGCGCTGCGAACGTGCGAAGTGCGATGTGCCGTCGCGTCGGCGCGATGTTTGATTGATATGCTATATGCTATTTTATAGCACGAACGAGAGCCGAATGAACTTGCTATTAGATGCGAAATAAAATTAGCGTGCTGTGCTATTGTGCTATATGCTATATTAACCACCATTATATGTAAAGTAGTGGGAGATTATTCATAATCTGGCAACT
Organism: Euclidia mi; assembly: GCA_944739405.2. Lineage (NCBI taxonomy): Eukaryota > Metazoa > Arthropoda > Insecta > Lepidoptera > Erebidae > Euclidia > Euclidia mi. The sequence continues at coordinate 14,133,883 of OX123205.2, read as the reverse complement.
TTACACACACATAGACGCGCGTGTCCGTACAGTGCCAGTCGCCAAATGTCACGCACACATAGCTGTCAACGTGCCTCACTTAGTTGGACGAATGCGCTCTATCTGGTTCTTGTTTGATAAATCTGTGTGAATTAGTATCTAAGCGGAAACTTGATGATGAATAAAAAATAGAAAATGGGCATTCATAAATAATACAAATTTCAATATTTGGCTAAATTAAATATATTAAATGAAGTGTCTCGTATAAGTAAATAAGACGGTTCAGTCTTTTAAGCCAAGTTGACGGAGCCCGGCTCCTATTTTTGGGTACAGGGTCACAAGAAAACCTAACATAACCTACTGCTAACATTATTAGTCGCCAAGTCATTATTTATAGCTCCTCGGCTAATATTTCAATTGACTTGTATACTTTATTTGCTACCTAAACGCAGCTGCTAGTTTTTATAACACCCTTAGTTTTGAATCTTATTTAATATAATAGTCGCGAAAATATTTAATCGCTAGCAAGTTATTTTATTAGTTGCAAACATTTAGTCATCTTTTAAGTTATTAGTCACTTGTAAAATAATAAGCCAATATAAATTCATAGACATCATAAGTAGAAAGTAGAAAGTCAAAGTCAAAGAAATAGAAAGATGAAAAAAGAAATAGAAGGCTGAGAAAAACATAGGCAGATGAGGGAGAAGGAAAAAGTAATGGGGCCTCTAATTCTTTCTCTCACCAAACGAAACGCATCAATATAGATACTGTTACTTTATGTTGATATACTGTAAAAGGGGGAATTCTTACCTTATTGAGTCATGCAGAAATAACCAAGGCTTTACTACCCACAAAACTTAAACACAACTACAAACTAACTTAAAAAGACCAATTTAATCATACATACCTGTCCAATAATGACTTTATTGACATCACTCTGAGTATTCTTCCTGACGGTGGCACTAGAAGTTTTCTCTACATGCAATAAAGACGTTCTGGCCGCTAGGAAGTCTGACAGTTTCACATCGGGCTTGACTTTTAAGTTCTCACGTTTGGGACGGTATGTGGATTGAATTATATCCTTTTTCGATCGCAGACGGTCAGACCACTGTAAGAGGAATAGTATTTTAGTAGTAAAGTTTATAAAGAAAAGATAATTTGATGTTGGAATATTTTCAGAAATCATGTAGGTACTTTATAAAATTGTATGAAATATAAACGAGGCAACACAAAAAAATTTACTGCTTTGCAAAAGAATTTCCTACACATATTAGTTTATGTTGTTATCATGAATGCCAAGATTAGTTTACATTTTACATCGCATCGTACCGCGTCGTATCGCTTACTAGCGCACGCACTATGTAAAGATACATTTCAATCCTGTATAGACTAGTACGGACCCAGGATACAAGAACAAGACCCTGTATAATAGCTAGGTCATATCGCTCGCATGCAAGATGTACAGACTAATATTTGTTCAGCAGATTTTCAGTTTATCTTGTTCATATATAGACTTCATTTTTTGTACATAGGACTTGTAATCTGTATTTTAACATTTACATCTTTTACAACAAATGCAGATAGTTTTACCTCAAAACTCTGTATAGTGCACTCCAACCGTGTGATAAGTGTTTCCCTTCTCAGTCGGTACTCTTCGTACATCTCAGTAAACGTCGTGTCCAACTGACGCCAGTCTTTCTCTGTCAACGCCTTGTTGTAAAGCGGCTTGCCTACTAACTGTTCACCTAGAAACAAACAATATACAGTCTCATCACCAAGCCGAAGTCTATTCGTTCTGCTCATCCTTCCAATAAAATTCACACTAAGCAAAAATAATACCTGGGAATCGTTTCCTTTTAAGTAGGATTTTATCGCGTTTTAAAATTCGTAAACTGTAGTTTAATTTCAATGTGTAACATTCGCGTAAACCCAAGAAAATATTACTTAATATTAGGCACTTACTTGGGCACTTTTTTAAGAATCAATTTAAAGCGCGCGCGTCCAATGTTCGAGATACCTACCTATCCATGGGTACATAGGATGTCTATAGAAGAAATTGGCGCGGTATATGCATCGATTTTGTACCTAATTAGAAAAATTTTATGGTGGTTCCCCAGGTATGGTGCTGAAGTAAAATATGGTCATAATGAATGGTGGTGAACACTATGGGATTTCAGTTTTCTTTAAGGGTATTTTTACACGAATGTTACAGATTGAAATCAAACTACGGTTTACGGATTCCTCAAAATATTGGTTTTAAAGGTATCACATATAAACAGGAACTTTACAGAAACAATATTTTGATACATAAAAAATTTTTTGCCCATTCTTTTTCATGGTTCAACGCCCTTGCTTGCGATCAAGGCACTGAATTTAAATGTAGAATCCATAAACGTTAATTTGACGTTCACGTGCGTCACATTGTGACCTAAGTGAATAAACACCATCTAACTCCACAGACGTCCATTGCCGAAAAGAGGCCTCTCCCAAGGATTTCCAGACAGACCAATTTTGAATTGCCAACTTTTGCTAGGATAGCGAGAAGTATTGGGATCGCCAACTACTTCTCGCTATCCTAGTAAGAGTTTATTTTTTTTATTCTTTAAAAAAGACAACTCCCGCACTAAGACTAAATCCTGTATTGAGGAGGACTTTACAAACATACAACTAACAGTTACAATGAAACGCCCAAACTCGAAACAACAATTTATGAATTACACAAAGTATTGTCTCGTGTGGGAATCGAACCCACAACACTCGGCGCAGTGTCTGGCGGTGAGGCGGCCGACCACTACCCCAACCGTGCAGTCAACAGTAGTTGTTAGTAGTAGTAGTTGGACAGTTTGTCTACCTTTAAGGATGCCTAATTCTATTGCATCATCTGATGTGGAGATAAAATTAAATGAAATGTACCTTCTTTTGCAATAGTATCCTTCAGTTTAGCTTCCAGCTTTGAGAACAGCATCTCAGGAGTTATGTTGGGCGGCGGCTTGTTGAACTTCAGTGTTATGAGGATGTCTTTCAGATCTTTTGCTGTTGGTGACTCTTGCTGTGAAAAAGACAGTTTTTACAGTAGTCTGCAGAGTGTAGCAGTAGTAGGCGGAAATACAAATACTGGCGACATCTAATGGACACTTGCATAACTACGAAGACGCGATTGGAGATAAATCGCGCTTTTAAAAGTTTCCCACGAGATTACTATATAGGTAAAATCTGTGAGGCAGATGTTCACCAGGCACAGCCTGGCTAAAGAATTCTCTCTCTAGTTAGAAGAAACACCACACTTTTCGCTTTCCTCCATGCAGGGATTTTTGCGTGTTTTTTGGCACAGCACTACAACTCATTTTTCACTGATTAACTTATAATGCCGGAATATTAGACACAACTTAAAAACTATTGTGTCTTGCAAGGATATATATTGAACATTCTGGTTTTCAATAATTACTTGACTATAATAGGTTAATATATAATGCATTTTAGTGCCCAACAATTTAGAAGATTACAAAAACTATAGAAAAAGTAAAACAAGACTTACCACCACAATCTCCATACCAGCCGCCTGCTTATCTTTAGGGCAGTCAACATTGACCATCCTTGCAGCCATAAGTTCTGACAGTAAATAATCTAACAGCAGAAGACGGTCCTCCTTGCTTTGGAGACGAGATGACATGTGACCTGGTAACAAGTAGACATTATCTTATTAAAATATCTTATAAAAATATTTTGTTACTGACTGACTTAACAAAACTCCACAGTCGAAAATATTGGAAGCAATAAGCCGCATTTTGATATGGCTGTGCCCTGGGGAGCGTAGGGGTGCACTTAGAAAAATTTTTTCGAAAAAACCACAGCAGGGAGCAAAAACGGTTAGTTAAAAAAATATCTGCGTTCGTAGCAACGGGCATCCTGTAGATCTTTAAAATACATTAGCTGGGTCCAATCGGTGTATATCGGGCCTATGAAGCATAAGAAATCCTGCTTTCCTACACTACCTAAACAGTACTGGCTCAAGGCCAGATTGCGAAATAATTTTTCAGTGCTCTTGATGTCACATAAAAAGAAATACTATACTCGGCGTTGGAGAGCCTCTCGTCCCTCACGACCTAGAGCAAAAGATCAGTTTGCCATAAGCACTGACTGGCCATGATTTTAAAAAGTAAGGAGAATATTTTTAATAACAACATAACACAAACCTATCACCAATTTCTTATAAGGGCAGCCTAGCTCCTTCAAAAACGAACTCAACTCCAATAAGAAGGCACTAGATTCATCTGGGTCATTCATCATGTTGACAGTCTCCTCCAGGTCACACAGTCTTTTGATCTCTTCAGCCAAGATGTGGATGAGCTTTGTAAACTCCAGGGATTTGGGCCCGCCTTCCAGTGCCTTGAGGAAGGCAGTCTCGTCTGAGAGGGGGCCTTCATAGCTGCAAAGAGAAGTAAGATATAAGAGCGGTTTCAGATTAGCGTATTTATATGTTATTCTTTATTATATATAATAATAATAACGTCACGCCTTTTATCCCCGAAGGGGTAGGCAGAGGTGTATTTCTACACCCACTTTTCGCCAGATATACTTTAGTCCCACGTAATAAGGGGCGAGCCTATTGCCGTACCGGGCACATTTCCAGACTCCGTGCTGCTATTGAGAATTTCGGGACAGAAAAACCCAATAACACTGCCCGACCCAGGAATCGAACCCGGGACCTCCCGATCCCACGCGCACATTTATGCCGCGAGACCAACGAGGCAGTCGTCTAGGGTTTGATGTCGAGTTTTCCGTCTCTATGCAAAGATGGTATTTGCATCGTGTTATCCCTTAGTCGCCTCTTACGACACCCACGGGAAGATAGGGAGTGGTGACACTTGTATTCTATGCCGTCAACCACACGGCATATAAAAATTTAATACATAATAAAGAATAACTCTGAATGGACTAAGATTAGGAACTTGGCACCATAGAAATGTTTGTTCAGCTCAAAAATACCTATCAAGCGATGTAACACACATAGCAATTGGAGGGAGGGCCCAAAATTTGCATACTCTTTTATGTGATTCTTATATTTTTCTATTATAGCAAAATGTTGGGTTCCAAATAATAATACATAAATAGTAAAAATGGTGTGTGATCATCACAGATTTCTTTCATTAGCATGAGATCAGGGCCGAACCTTCCCTATGTGCAATGTGTGCGGCGCACACAGGCTCCAGGGTGACAGGGGCGCCGCGCGCCGAGATATGCGTTAATTATAACACTTATTTTCGAAAAAGGATGCCAAAAAAGGCGCTTCACAGATTTCGCACACAGGCGCAGTGGCGTACGAGGGGCAAATAATTTAGGCCGGAATTGTTAGGTAACGACTAAAAAAAAAAAAAGGTCATCTGCCCTACGCCACTGCACAGGCGCTTCATAGATTTCGCACACAGGCGCTGCATTGGGTCGGAACGGCCCTGCATGAGATGACTAAAAATACATCTATACATTACAGAAGAATATTACACATTTTCTTTGATAGGATTTTAATGGAGCTTGTTACCAAATTGTTTTGCATCATGTTATATTATGATGTATATGACTTGATATATTAAAAATAATACAAGATCTAACCTGAAATGAATGTAATTCCAATATTTATAAAATATTATAATTACAGTCATTTAAGTATAAAGGCAAGGTTATGCTTATTATCTGAAAGAGAACTGTCCAACTGATATTGTAACATCCTGTTGCACATTTTTACACAATATCAATAACATAGCTATGTATTTATATTTACAAATGCAAAGTATGTTTGGATTCCTACTTCAGCAATAGATATCAAATTTTTATTACTAGGTATAATTTATATTTTACTAGGTATTTTCTTCAAACAGTATGTTTGCCTTTGCTTCTAAAAACCCTCAGAATATGACAATGTGATTGTGGCCAATATTTAACAATATTTTTTCTACATACATATACTCACGCCTTTTTCCCGTCGGGGTAGGCAGAGACAGCAGAACGCCACTTGCTTCTATCCTTACAAACGTCACGTGCTTCCTACACTATTTACTATTTTCATACATATATTTTCTATCATGTTTTAATTGATGTATCAAAGGTTATGATCATATCTGTTGCACATCAGTGCACTGTACCATGGAGGCAGTTACCTGTACCTTACCTTTTAAAATGTTTAATAAAATATGTTAGAAGCAATTTTTCAGATAGTAAATAGCTTTTACAGACATAATCAGTGATCATCAATGATCATGTCTGTGTACACCTACTCTAAAGCATTTGAGGAAACTCATTTTGTCAACGTAATAAGCTTAACATATTGATTTGAAAGTACAGAATGCATTCACTAATACTGCTTATTAAAGTGGCAAGTACATGGCCGATTGACTAATAATACAAAGATTCGTTGTAAAGCTTTTAGCATTCAGTTTAATAGACATTTACTCCAAGAAAATATTAAAAATCGTCTTAATTACCTGAAGTTATTTGTGCACATAACCTCAAAACTATAAAACGAAACTTACCCTATATCGTTTAGAGAGTCCAATATATCGTTCTCCATCTTATTTAATCACAACTACACTGGTCATTCGACGAAAATAAGCTAAAAGCTTTTTCCTCAAAATTTATCAGCCGGCGATAAAATTCAATGGAAAACTGAATGTTGACAGATGACAAATGAACCATGAATCCCGTACTGACGCCGCGTTCCAGCGTTGCCAGATCTACGGATTTGTCCGTATAGATCTACGGATTTTTGGTCTTGTCTACGGACCTACGGATTTTTCTAGCAAATCTACGGATTTTTGTTCGATTTCATTCACCCGACGCAAACAATAGTATACATATTGAAAAGAAGTCAGCATCAAAAAAGTAGTCCTGCGACCTGCGTTTCTATAATAATTTGTGCTTAATACAATACCTACATCATACCATAGATAATTCCAAAGAAGACTATTTAGTTGATTATAGCGACTAACGTAAAACGGAATCATCGATATAAGAATAACAAACGGAATGAAGACGATTGTCATTTGTCTGTCATTGTCAATGTCAACTTAGGGCCGGTGCAAACCACGTTTTTCGTCGACGCGCGTTTCTAAAACGGCGCGCTTTTATCCTACAAAGGTCTACAGGCTTCGTCTGACTTGCGTGCGTATCGCGTCTGTATCACTACAAACGCGCGTCGACGGCGCGTTTAAAAAACGTGGTTTTGGTTGGGTTGACTAACTACGACGAGTCCGTGTTGTTTTCTTGTTGCCGAATATAAAATCATGGTAGGATTTTTCGTTTATTTGCACTAAAATGGAAAATAGTAATAGTGAGAGTGATAATGGCAACGACACTGGAACAATTTTTCAATTTCTTTACCAACAAGGAATTTGGCTTTAGGTTAATCCATCTATAAAGCATCTATAAAGAATGTCTGTAGATCTACGGATTTTTATAGAGGCAGTCTACGGACATCTACGGATTTTTGGGCGTCGACCTACGGATTTTTAAAAATTGGATCTGGCAACACTGCCGCGTTCGTCTATGGGGCATGTTACATTGTCAATAATATCACGATACCGTGGTAATATTGATAGTGTAATAGGCTGTATCGCGGTATCGTGATAATATCACAAATTATTCAAACATCTTGAAATCCGCGATACTCAGGGGGCGGGGCTTCAATATTATTGAAATGTAAGCGCATCGAGATATTTTTCTGTCAGTATGCGTTCGCAGCAATGGCGAAACGACGTCAAAGTTGTGACGATTCTTATGTCCTTTGTCAAAGTGACGATTATGAATTACGCTCCATCGTTGATGCAGGAGGTAAAAATGGTCTGGAGGAATTACCTAATTCTTCTTTATGAAACATGCCCGTCCTTGTGGAACCCAAAAGATAAAAATTAATTAAATAAAATTAATAAAAATTAAGACTTCGGCAAGTTGTTTTTGTTGTTTCTGAATGTTAGTATACATACATATTACAAAGTCTCACGCCTATAACCTCGAAGAGGTAGGCAAAGGTGTATTTTTACACCCACTTTTCGCCAGATATACTTTAGTCCCACGTAGTAAGTGGCGAGCCTATTGCCGTACCGGGCACATTTCCAGACTCCGTGCTGCTACTGAGAATTTCGTTACAGAAAAACCCAATAACACTGCCCGACCCAGGAATCGAACCCGGGAACTCCCGATCCCACGCGCACATTTATGCCGCGAGACCAACCAGGCAGTCGTATAGGGTTTGATGTCGAGTTTTCCGTCTCTACGCAAAGATAGTATTTGCATCGTGTTATCCCTTAGTCGCCTCTTACGACACCCACGGAAAAATAGGGGGTGGTGAGTTGGTGACAATTGTATTCTATGCCGTCAATCACACGGTTAACTGTAGTATGTTAGTAAATGTGTATATTGATTTCGTTTTGAAATCCAGTCTTTTACCCACAGACCGTGCTTTTACCCAAAACTTCCTCTTTTTGCGCTTAGTTTTACCTTTTCACCGCCCAGCCATACTAAACGCGATGTGTTGCTGTACGCCAACGTATAAATGTATAACAATTATATAGTACGAAAGCAGGGATGGCGGTAACGCCATATCGATAATGAAAAAAACAATGTGTAAACTTAAATTGTTACTCAAATTTACAATTAAAAATACACACTGTTACATTATAATGGTAATTTGTTTTATTTCATGAGCATTTATAGTAAGAAAAATGGGTATCCATTATCGGAGACAAAGATACATGCATAGACTTGCTAGAGAAAATAATATAATAGGCACAACACTATTCATTTCAAAATGTAGTACGTTTACTTCATATCAAGTCGATGGCGTTCGTAGCACGATAAATTTCATAAGAAATAGGGTTGTCTATTGTTTTCTTTCTATGTATAGATTATTGTTAGTCTATACTGAAAACGCTTGAATGTTTTTAGTTTATATTTGAAATCTAACATGAACAGTCAGTCGGGAACATTGTTTGAAGTAATCACAAGTGGCAAAATAAGTGTAGTTTCGGAAAGGGATGGTAAGTGACTTTTTATACTGATGTGCTAAATCTTTTTAGCTTATTTTTTATTCAATGCAAATGAAAAACTGGCTAGTTTGATTAAGGATATACGAATACCTAAATTCATAAAAACGTAATTAATAAACTTAGTACATACATACATACATATCGTCACGCCTTTTATCCCCGAAGGGGTAGGCAGAGGTGTATTTCTACACCCACTTTTCGCCAGATATACTTTAGTCCCACGTAATAAGGGGCGAGCCTATTGCCATTTTACTTAGTACGTAAATAAACGTAATTAATAAACTTAGCTATTCAAAATTATTATTGCCAGTATCAAATCAAAATCAGAAACATTACACTCCTTTTTTTGGGCAGTCGTGTAAAAAGATAAAGGTGCGCGCGTCGCCCGGCACTATGACACAATGACCTTGACACCTATGCGCTTACGACGTCACAGGTTTACTTCTATTGGAGTTGTCGGCGCTAGTGACACTGACATCTAGCCATTACGTAGAGATGGGTGTAGCAATATCGAAAACCCTCGGTACATTTAATTAATTTTAATAAAGTTACTTGATACGTGCATAAATTTTAAAACGTATTATGTAATACGTTATTTACTGACCGGAATTACTTTTTAATCACAGAATTTAAGAACGATTGAATGGAAAAAGACAAATAAATATAAAAGATTGTAATGAATGCAACTTTCGCGTCACATCACTGGCCTACTTGATATGAAGTCGTTGGCGTGCGGGACATAAAAATATTTGAGGCCTTTTATGTTTTTATCCATTTTAACACAGAAAAACGCCTGTTTTGCCTGAGAAAATAATAAATAGGGCTTCATTCGTGTCCATCTACACAATTACAAAAGAAACAAAAGTGTTTATGTATCGTAAATGTATTTTTTTTATAGTGAACTTCTATAGAAGTCGTGGCGTGAACGGCACCAAAATCCTGAACTTCTATAGAAGTTGTTGGCGGTGAAAAGGTTAATGCGCATGCGCGTATTATTGCTATAGCGGCTTCCCTTTACAATCCATGTTCTTTTAAAAATTTGTTCAAATTTAATCTTGCACTAAACACTACTTTCTCTAGTAGTTTCAAACGCGTACTGATGGTGATATTATTGATAATGTAATAGCCCATATCAATACTTGTGGTATCGCGATACTAGGATCATGATAATATTGACAAGTGTAACATGCCCCTATGAGAGCAGAGAGTGTGTGCGTGAAAAGTGCGTGCGTATACGGCGCCGGCGACTCACGCGTACATTCAAAACAGCGCGGTGGCGCGTCGCCCGATTTGTATGAAGCTATCCTACTATTCTTTTTATACTCTTTAACATTCCACTGCTGGACTAGGCCTCTCCTTTGAAAGGAGGTATCGTATTGGCCTACTATACCACGCTGGCCAAACGGGTTGGTATAGGGTTTGTGTCAAGTTGTCCTTCTCTTACAGTGCTGTTCTCTGCATAATATGCTCCCTCTGTCGGCTCTTACGACATCCATGGGATGATATGTGGTGGTGACAATCCGTATTCTTAAATGGTCACCACACGGACGAGGGTGTGCTTGGGTCTTCATATAAATATGGTGTATAGTTTCTTAGTGTCCAGCCTAGAGTGTTAATTCAATAACTAAAATTCTGGGGGTGGGCACTAGACCATACTTGGGTGGGCAATGCTCACCTGGCTACCCTATTATATAAGCCTATGGGAGTCCCAGAGTAAGAATAGGCCAGACGACATTCGCTCTGTGGAAAATCTAAAAAATATATTCTTCACCTCAGCAGCACAAACATGCCGCTTTTGCTTCGAGACAACAGTGAACAAAACGCGATTTTGATTCGAGCGTGGGTCAAAGCAGCTTTTTAATTTTTCATTCTTCAGTGCCACAATAGTTATTTGTGCAATAAGAGAGCAAAGTTGTTTTTTGTTTCGAGTGCTGATTTTGAGTCCCGAGCAAGCGAAGGATTCTATGATTGATTCACGAGCGTAGCGAGTGAATCAACGTTAGAATCCTGAGCGTGGTGAGGGACTCAACAGCACGAGATATAAAAAACTTTGCTCTCGTGTAGCACACATTACTTTTCACCACAGCAGTGAGAACACATATTAGGTACTTAGGAGACATAGAAATGAAAACAGGAATAGATTGAATTCTGTATTAATCACTTGTTGTTTTAACTCTTCTGGTGTTAAAGTACAGTAATCATCGCTAGTTTTACTCATCTTTTTAGATTATTTTATCTTAATATATAAAATCCTTGCGTTACTGACTGACTGACAGACACGCTACAGCCGAAACTATTGGGCTCAGGAAGCTGAAATTTGGCATGTATGTTCCTTGGGGACCGTAGGGGTGCACTAAGAAGGGATTTCCCGAAATTCTCACGGGATCGGCCAAAACGGGTAAATTAAAAAAAAATGCAGGCGTAGCTGCTGGCGTCCTCTAGTCTATACTAATATAATAAAGCGGAAGAGTTTGTTTGTTTGTTTGTTTGTTTGTTTGAACGCGCTAATCTCAGGAACTACCGGTCGGATCTGAAAAATTCTTTTTGTATACGATAGCCCAGTTATTCCGGAAGGCTATAGGCTATATAACATAACGCTTCGACCCTTTAGGGCCGGGCAAAAGGCTAAAAAGGCTAAAACATTATGTTGGCTAATCTCAGGAACTAGCAGTCGGATTTTAAAAATTGTTATTGCCTACGATAGCCCAATTATTCCGAAAGGCTATAGGCTATATAAAATTACGCCACAACTTTTAGGGGCCAGACAAAAATAATAAAATGGTCAAACGAGAAGGGGGAGGGTTGGGTCAAAGGCAAAAAAAGGCTAAACGAATAGGATACAATCTATATGGGTATCGTTTTCGAGATTTTCGGGACGCTGATTAATAATATGAAATTTATTTAGTGATCCAAAATGGCGGACGGGAAATCAAAGATGGCGGATGAGAAAATTTTAAATATCAATGTGGGTATCGCCTTCGATATTTTAAGGGGTGGAGAATCGAAAACAACATCTATTTCGTGATCAAAGATGGCGGATGGGCAATCAAAGATGGCGGATGGGAAAATTAAACAAAAACAATATTGGTATCGTCTCCGATGTTTAAAGGGATGGGGAATCCAAATACTACATCTTTTTCGTGATTCAAGATGGCGGATGGGAAATCAAAAATGGCGGACGGGAAAAATTTAAAAAATCAATATGGGTATCATCTCCGATATTTAAAGGAATGGGGAATTCAAAACCACCATCTATTTCGTGATCTAAGATGGCGGAAGAGAAATCAAAGATGGCGGATGGGAAAGTTTAAAAAAATCGATATGGTTATCGTCTCCGATGTTTAAAGGGATGGGGAATCCAAATACTACATTTTTTTCGTGATTCAACATGGCGGATGGGAAATCAAAAATGGTGGATGGGAAAAATTAAAAAAATCAATATAGGTATCATCTCCGATATTTAAAGGAATGGGGAATTCAAAACCACCATCTATTTCGTGATCAATGATGGCGGATGGGAATTTTTAAAAAATCAATATGGGTGTCATCTTCAATATTTAAAGGGATGGGGAATCCAAATCCGACATCCATTTCGTGATCAAAGATGGCGGATGAGAAATCAAAGATGGCGGATGGGAAAGTTTAAAAAATCGATATGGTTATCGTCTGCGATGTTTTAAGGGACGGGGAATCCAAAAACAACATCTTTTTCGTGATTCAAGATGGCGGATGAGAAATCAAGAATGGCGGATGGGAAAAATTAAAAAAATCAATATGGGTATTGTCTCCGATATTTTAAGGAATGGGGAATTCAAAACCACCATCTATTTAGTGATCAAAGATGTCGGAAGGGAATTTTTTTAAAATCAATATGGGTGTCATCTCCAATATTTAAAGGGATGGGGAATCCAAATCCGACATCTATTTCGTGATCAAAGATGGCGGATGAGAAATCAAAGATGGCGAATGGGAAAGTTTAAAAAAATCAATATGGTTATCGTCTCCGATGTTTTAAGGGATGGCGAATCTAAATACAACATCTATTTCGTGATCAAAGATGGCGGATAGGAAATCAAAGATGGCGGACGGGATTTTTTAAAGTCGATATGGGTATCGTCTCCGATATGTTAAGGAATGGGGAATTCAAAAACACCATCTATTTCGTGATCAAAGATGGCGGATGGGACTTTTTTTTTAAATCAATATTGGTATCGTCTCTGATGTTTGAAGGGATGGGGAATCTAAATACAACATCTATTTCGTGATTCCAGATGGCGGATGGGAAATCAAAGATGGCGGATGGGAAAGTTAAAAAAAATCAATATGGTTATCGTCTCCGATGTTTTAAGGGATGGCGAATCTAAATACAACATCTATTTCGTGATCAAAGATGGTGAATAGGAAATCAAAGATGGCGGACGGGGTTTTTTTAAAGTCGATATGTGTATCGTCTCCGATATTTTAAGGAATGGGAAATTCAAAAACACCATCTATTTCGTGATCAAAGATGGTGGATGGGATTTTTTTTTTAATCAATATAGGTATCGTCTCCGATGTCTAAATGGATGGAGAATCCAAATACAACATCTATTTCGTGATTCAAGATGGCGGATGGGAAATCAAAGATGGCGTATGGGAAAAAATTAAAAAATCCATATGGGTATCGTCTCTGATGATTTAAGGGATGGTGAATCCAAATACAACATCTATTTCGTGATCAAAGATGGTGGATAGGAATTCAAAGATGGCGGACGCGATGTTTTTTAAAGTCGATATGGGTATCGTCTCCGATATTTTAAGGAATGGGGAATTCAATATTATATAAAAATCTGTTTGTTTGTTCATCATTTGTAGACTCTGAAATGATAAGAGATTAAGCGCTATGTCAATGGTAACTTTGGAAAAGGGGCTTGGAAAAAAGGGAATTAAATAAAAACTCTTAAAAAAGCGATACGGAGTTCGCTGGGTCAGCTAGTATATTAATATAATTTAACACGTTACGGTATGCTGTATCAGCATCAGCGAAATTTTTATTCCCGCTACTTAAATACTTTTTAATACCGCGTCCCTGATGTTTATTTTTCAAATGTATCATTTTTGTAATTTAAAACAAAAATGTGTGGGTTAAATACTAATTTTATACTATTAATTAGACTTATTTTTATTAAAATCCAATAATAAATTAAACATATAAACAATAACATATAAAAAAAAAAGTGTTTTCTTTGAGGTCGACACTTTTTCCACTTTTCACTCACTTTTTATCGGCATTTGAAAGAGACAGAGCACAGTAAAATTCGAATGTTTTTAAATTTATGGCTGAACCAATGTCAATTCGTGACACTGAAGATTGAAAAATTAAAAAGCTACTTTGCCGAACTTTTACGAATCTGCTACTTTTACGAATCAAAATCGCATTTTGTTAACTGTTGTCTCGCAGCAAAAGCGGCATGTTTGAGCTGCTGTGGTGAAAATTGACATTGTTTAGCCATAAATTTGAAACATTCCAATTTTACTGTGCTCTGCCTCTTTCACATGCATATAAAAAAAAGAGTGCAAAAAACAAACCCCGCAAGCAAAGCTTTTTTCATCGCGTGCTGTTGAGTCCCCCACTACCCTCAGGATTCTAACTTTGAATCACTCACTACGCTCGTGAATCAATCATAGAATCCTTCGCTTGCTCGGGACTCAAAATCAACACTCGAAACAAACCTTTGCTCTCTTGTTGCACAAAAATAACTATTTTTGGTCCCGCTATGGACGCGTCGTTATTTGCTTGGTTTGCCTTCTCTATGTTTACAATAGCTCTATGTTGTATTGACGTTGAGATGTAGCGAGATGCCTATTGTGATTTGAATGGAATGCTTCGTAAACACAGATACATAGTTATTAGATGAATACTGTTTACGTTTTACATCTCACAATGATTGAGAGATTGAGACGGTGTTATCTTTTTGGATATTTAAAGGTTTGGTAGATGAATGGACACTGGGAAGTTTATAGAGTAGCCAGTTAAGTAGGTTCGATTAAAATATTTTATAGGTAAATAATGTGCATCAGAATCAGTTCGGAGGGCAATTATAATTTAGAATTTTAGATAATCGCAAAAAAGAGCAAAATTTGTTGTATTACGGGAGCCGCTTCTGCGGTCCGAAAAAGGGGCTGGGTAGAGCCTACCACACTGGTAGATTTACTTTAAAGCAGGATGGGTATTGGGTAGGAGTATTTTTATTACACAGAGGCAAAGTTATTATGATTTGACACTATGAAGCATACCTAGGTAAGTATATGGTTTTGGTGCTCTTAAGAGTAGGTAGTGAAATTAATTACTTATAATATGACAGCGCGTCCGAATTCACTTGGAGAAAAAGATATACCTACGAAGAAGTTGCATTGCCCTCGACTGCATCCGCATGAATTGTACCTACCTAAACCTTCCTCAGGAGTCACACTATCAAGTGCAGGTATATTTGTACGGTTTTCACCAATAGGTATAACCCGTACTCTTGTACGGTTTATACCTATTGGTGAAAACCGTACAAGCCGTCCTGCATTTAACGGTTTTTGAGTTTTGCGCCTTTATACATAATTCAGTGGTGCGCGCTGCGGATTTCAAACCCAATAGGTACCCGATCTGCATAGCAGTCTGTGTCCTTTAGATTTCTAAATAATAAAGGTAAATGTACAAGTATACAGTATGAGTAGGTAGGTACCTAAGTACTTTGCTTAGCCATATGTAACAATTTAATGACATACCGCATAAAATCTTTAAAGTACTTAAACCAAGACATAAACAGAGAATTATAAGAAACCTGCTTTAAAACATGTTCGACTAATGCTTTTTACATAACATGTTTGATATTATACGAAAGAATGCAGCAGCTGCGAAGGGCTTCAAATAAAATTTTATTATTTTATACATCCGATAATACGATATGGAATATAACAACTGTTATAAAACTCAATGAGTACGGCTTACATGAAATCTTTTCGTGTGAGCGGTCTGTCAACTCTGGTACCGGCGTTTATATCGCCCGAAGGCCTCCGATGTCCATGACATGAAACGAACCGGGTACGACGGCTGTATGTCCTCCTGCGCTTTAGCGGTCACCCATCCAGGTGGTGACTTTGCAAACTTTGCTTTTCTTTCGCCGATCTATTACGAACGACAACTACAACAAGCTACCAGATCAGGTTTTATAGATACCAAGATAGTATTTTGCGAGTGAAACTAAAGAAAGAAGAACTACCTACAATAAAAATGAGGTCTCCCATCTCTATCTCCATATTTAATTTTTAAATCCTGCACTTGAAAGTGGCTTCACATTTTATTTAAGTAGTGAGTAAATACGCCTTATTTAAACTGATCTGAAGCACACTGAGGTAGGTACCACGAGTATTTACTTGATACTTACTTTTTTTATTGATCTGAGGAATAGGTACGGTAAAATGTTACGAAACAAATAATCCCACAACTTACTACAATTTAAACATCGAAAGCCATTTCATCGCGTCGTCGAAATTTAAAAATTCTTTATTCAAATGTGTGATCATTATGATCAGCGGCGAAGCAGGTTGTTTTACATAAAAAAGTAATAAAATTAATATGTACCAACCAAGTTTATTGTAACAATTATCGTGAGATAGTTCGTTTGCATGTTAAACAGATGTGAGATATGTATATCTTGTGTTTATCTGTTGCATGACATCATTTCGTCGTGATTTGTAAGGAAAACAATAACAAATTGTCTCACCTTGTAAGATATTAGCACATATTAGCAGGTAAACTTGTATGATCTATGGTTTGTGTAGGTAGTTATGTTGTACCTTTAGCCAACTCATGCTTCTATGTCATATTTATTTAGATTATTTAAGATGCAGTCCAAGAATGATTTAAGAGCAATTGCTACGTAAATGGTACTATACAGACGATGCAATGAATTAGGCAGCGATAGCCTAGTGGAGATACCAACGGACTGCCATGCAGAGGGTGTCGGGTTCGAATCCACGGCGCACACCAATGACTTTACGAAGTTAAGTGTGTATTAAATTGTTAATTATCGCTTGCCTCGGCGAGCACGTTAAACCAATGAATACAGATGATTTACATTCAAGAAGCTTATTTCTTAAGGATGTCATGTGCCGATTAAAATTGGCGTATTGACGGTTGTCATTAGTGTAGTTCGTAGTGTGCGCTGTTGGCGGCGCTAGCGTCTTTCGCCATCTGTCTTGCATTGCTTTGGCGTAAGAAATAGACAGCTGTTGCACTGACACTCACGCGACTGTTACGCCGCCAAGCGGCAATTTGGGTCGCAGAAAGTTTGTCTTAAAAGCGGGAATAAGAAAAACATCTCTATAAATAAATATCTATGCTCTATGGTTAAACCGTCGGTCCCGGCTGTCATGAAGATCTTTGACAGTCGTTACGGGGAGTCAGGGGATGCCAAACACTGGCAGATCCAGGATATTAATTTGGAGCGGACGATCTAGATTGCCAAATTTGCTCAGTATATCTCGATTTTGGGGTCTGGCAACATGTCCCAGTTTTCTCCTGATTGGGACGCTAAAGTTCCCAAAAATATGCAGGGATACACAAATATTTATGTTTTGTTTGCGTCATCATCATCAGTATCATCGCCCTAGCGTTATCCTGGTTCCATCCAGGACTTAGACGCCTTGGAGCCCGAGGTCCGCTTACTGGTCTAACCAGATATGACAGAATATTAACTTGTTCTGTTTGTGTATAGCTAGGATTTAACAGTGTGTCCGGTAAATGGCAATAGGCTCGCCTCCTATTAACTATTATATATTTACATTGGGACATTTGGGACAGAAACATAACTGGCGAAGTGTGGGTGTGTAATACACCTCTACTACCTACCCCTTCGGGGATAAAGGCGTGAAGTTTTATAATACGCATAAAATTTCGAAAAATCTGTTTGAATTTGAACTTGAGATCCTTTGCGTAGCAAAACTGTTAAAAAAACAGTTTTTAGCTTTTTCCCTAAATAAAATAGATGGGTACCTACCCATTACCTACCTATCTGCTTAGTTATGATTATGAATTAACGTATAACACGATGTGTCAAAACATCAAATTATAATCACTGCACTTAAATTAATGTCTTACCCATACCTATGTAATTACTATCTTTAGTTCACAAATTATATTACTTAAACCAGAGTTTATATGTATTTCCAGTAATAGGTAAGATAAAAATCTTTAAAGTTAGTAGTGATATTTTAAGTACTTCTACAATACTTGGTTTTTAATGCTAATTCGGAATTATAAATATGTATTTTTGCATTTCAGAATTATGAATGTAGCTATGAAATTGTGTGGTCTGGCCAGCTTGAAGTAAATTACCATTAATATCTTGTAATAGACTTGCTTCTTGTGCAACGACTAGTTTAATTATGGACATTATTTAATGGAAAAAGCGGCGATAGCCCAGTGGTGTACGTAACGGACTGCCGAGACGATGGTCTCGGGTTCGATCCCCAGGTATCCCGGGCACACGCCTCTGAATTTTCGTAGTTATGTGTGCGTTAAATACATTATTAATCGCAAGCTTAGTGATGTGCCCGGTAGATGGCAATAGGCTCGCCCCCTATTACATTGGGACCAAAACATAACGTGCGAAGTGTGGGTGTGTAATACACCTGTGCCTACCCCTTCGGGGATAAAGTGAACTTATGTTATGTTTTAAGGTCTTTGATATTCCAACTGGCTGCGTAAGAGTATTTCCTTTTTTAAACATCCTTTCTTCTCTACGAATAGACTATCCTGCCGGGGACGAATTTGCAAAAATACGACTAACCCTAACAATTACACCCAGACTCTAATTTAGTTATGAGTCGCACAAGTGTTGTCTCGTGTGAATTAGAACCCACAACACTACCTAGTGTCAACCATTTTAACCAGAACGCCTACCCTGCATTTGAAAATTGAAACTGTAAATAGCTACCTACCTAAATGGTCAATGTCATCATCACGAGCTCTGTAAATAGACTGTCCCACTGCTGGGCACGGGCCTCTTCTCACTATGAGAAGGATGAGGGCACAGTACACCACGCTAAACAAGTGCGTGTTGGTAAACTCTGCATGTCTTTCGAGAACATTATGGAGAACTCTCAGACATACAGGTTCATTCACAATATTTTCCTTCGTCCGTGTGGTGACGGATTAAGAATACGGAATGTCACAACCCCATATCATCCCATGGGTGTCGTAATAGCCGAGCGACAGAGGGAGCATATTATGCAGAAAACAGCACTGTTAGAGAAGGAAAACTTGATACAAACCCTATACCAACCCGTTTGGCCAGCGTGGTATAGTAGGCCAATTCCTCCTTTCAAAGGAGAGGCCTGGTCCAGCAGTGGACTGTTTAAGGCTGGTGATGATTTTCCTTCACCGTTTAGCAAGCGATAATTTAAAATTTAGCTTCAAAAAGTCATTCCAAGTCATACTTAGAACCCTCTGCGCAACAGTCTGGCGAACTCTCCACTTGGCTATCACTGCCTATTTATACATATTACAAAATAAGAAGTTATATAAGGCAAGTGTGAATGAGACAGGAGGGATAGGAAGACCTAGTAGGCGGACGTTCTCTGACCAGATTGGAGACATCCTAAAAAAAGACAGGTTAGAAGTACCCTGAACAGAAGAGCATGCATGAGTAATTTGATGAGAGTGAATGAAGCAAGAGAGATATGTCAGGAGCGTTGCAAATGACGTTCCGTAGTCTCTGCCTACCCATCCGAGGGTGAGTCTACGTATTTATATGTATTATAAAATAAAGTCCCTTTTCCTTCTAGTCTGTCTGTATAAACGCGATGAACTTGAGAACTACTGAACGAATTTTGTACGAGTTTCACCTATAGATAACTTCCTGATGAAGATTTAGGCGATTAATTCACGCGGGCGAAGCCAAAGGAAAAGTCTAGTTACTTCATATAATAATAATAATATTCTACCACATTCACACAGCACCATCTAGTCCCAAACTAAGCAGAGCTTGTACTATAGGTACTAGATAATGGATAAACATACATACCTATATACTTCTTTTTGT
Source organism: Euclidia mi (assembly GCA_944739405.2). Lineage (NCBI taxonomy): Eukaryota > Metazoa > Arthropoda > Insecta > Lepidoptera > Erebidae > Euclidia > Euclidia mi. The sequence continues at coordinate 14,113,794 of OX123205.2, read as the reverse complement.
AAATACATACATATTATACATAGAAACACCCCGACCAAGACAAACATCCATATTCACGCACACAAATGTTTGACTTGAGCGGGAATCGAACCCGCGACCTTCGGCGTAGCAGTCGCTTACACTCCCGCTGTGACAACTGGTCATCTGTTTGGCTTAAATTAAATTTGCTCAATCCTTTGATGATGAATGGTTGTACAACTTAGTTGCAATACTGTCCTGTGGAGTAAGAAGCAGTTTGCAGCAAACTGTCATGGATAAATGATTTGTTGGTGCCGCTTAAAGCTGCAGGGAGTGCATAATATACTGCCGAGCTATATGGTCATCGAAATAAATTATATTCAGTACTTATTCACACACAACAAAGTATACGTTTAATATGAGCATATATAAAAATACTAGCTTTTGGCCGCGGCTTAGCTCGCGTTAAATTCAGGGTACTTAACACAAATCTCCTTTATTGTTTGGGGAATAATGGGTATGCGGGGAATTAAGACATTTTCACCTTTTGCCGTCCCATTCATTATACCTAAGTACCTAATAGCTTTTATAATGTTTCGTCCTAGGTGTTTTACTTATAGCCGTTTGCCAATATATACTAATGGTGCGTTAAGATTCTATAGGACTGGAACACCAGCTTTCAGTCTCAAGTTGTGTGAAGGCACTGTTGATAATTCTAAAGAGTTCAGAAACTCTATGTATAGGGTACGAAATAACTTGGTCAGTATCCATGACATTATCTACCGACAGGCGACAGGTACCTACTCAACAACATTACCTTGCATACGTTCAAATGTCAATTGTATCCTATGTGTTTTTCCTGGTTCTAAGCTACCTCCCCACCAATTTTCAGCTAAATCGGTTCAGCCGTTCTTGAGTTATAAATGGTGTACGTAACTAACACGACTTTATTTTATAAATATAGATTTCCATCCAGTGTTCTTTTTTATGTGAGTGTGTGGCCAACTCTCGTATCAGAGTTTTCGGACTCCGAAAGTTTCCGGCATGACTAAACGATTCTTATCCTCAGACTAGAACCCTGACCAACGGCTTTACGTGTCCTCCAAAGCATGGTAGCACTCATGTGCAAATGCCACAACAAACGGTCAACCACCCAAGTGGCGACCACTGCTTTACCTTGCCAACCATAGAAATATAAACAAGAGGAGAAGTGGCAAGTGCGCATGTCAGGGTCCGCGGGATATGCCCAAAGTGGTCACGTCATAAGCAAATGGCCGTCTCCGCGAATTAGTACACTTTCGACCGTGATCGTGATTGTTTATTATATCTATGTTGCTAACCTATTACGAACGGCAAGTCAAGTGTTACCATACCATTTAATCGCTGTTATGTCATGAAGCAAATAGCGAAACTTTTCTCATCTTTTTAACGTTGCTTAAATAAGTTTTGTAATAAACCGCATATACTAATTAAGATAGCTCAGCTAACATTTCAAAGTATACCATTATTATAGTTTAGGAGCCTATTATTTAGTGAGCAAGTAATTTACCATTACCATTGTTATTTTAGTGAATTGGTCACATCTTTTCACGCAATACTCCGTTTCAAGTGACCGTGAATATAGTGTTAAAAAAATGGTTTCTAAAATGTTGTAATGCGTTTTTTGTGTTTTCTGCTTTATTATAAGTAAGTCATCATCATCATATAAGTAGTAACTATTTAGTAATCTGTGATATAAGTAAGTCTTACCTGTAAAAGATTAAGTACTTACCATACCAGATGAAAATCTTATACTCTTATCTAATCTTATACTAATATATAAAGCTGAAGAGTTTGTTTGTTTGGTTGAACGCGCTAATCTCAGGAACTATCGGTCCGATTTGAAGAATTCAGTGTTAGATAGCCCATTTATCGAGGAAGGCTATAGGCTATATAACATCACGCTATGAGCCACGGCAGAGGAGCAGTAGCCTTAAATAACGCGGGTGTAAGCGCGGGCTCATCTATTATAATATATCTACCTATAGATCAAGTTTCATCTCCGTAGGGTTATCCCTGTACAAACCCAACTCCAAAGAGCTTCTTGCTAGTCTAACCAGATTTAACTGAATATTTTAGCTTTTCCACAGAGCGACTGGCGTCTGCTGACCTCTGTAACTCTAAGGAAAAGCAACATTTCATCGTTTAGAGTTAAGGTAGTGTCAGTTTATCCAGAGACACATTTTCTCCATAACAACTGTCAAAGATCTTCATGATAGCCGAGACCTTTGCTTTTGCTAGCCAATAAAATTGCCAATAAAAGCTTATTTGTGTAAAATCGTATGCTACTTCCGTGTGGTGACGGATTAAGAATACGGAATGTCACCACCCCATATCATCCCATGGGTGTCGTAAGAGCCGACAGAGGGAGCATGTTATGCAGAGAACAGCACTGTAAGAGAAGGAAAACTTGATACAAACCTTATACCAACCCGTTTGGCCAGCGTGGTACCGGTTTGCATGGAGTAGGTACCGTAAAATGCTGCAACTTTGCACGACATTTAATGTTTTTCATTAATATCACTACAAAAGATTTTATTATCTGTGCTGGTTTTACAACATTTAGCAAATTCAAGACTTATTACTCAAGTGTTAAGGTCCCTAATGCCAAAACTGACGTCAGATTGGTGTTCAGGAACTGTCAAAGTTATAGGCAAAATTGGAGGGAAATGGCGTAAGTTTGCCTGGATAATTATCAGAAAAATATGCAAATACCACATTCAAACCTAGTCATAAGTAAAAGCTAGATCTTGTGTTAACGTATTGATGTCTAGATGATGGCCAACGTCTAAATAATATTTTTTTTTTCTAACAGGTACCGTAAGATTTGATAATTTGGCCTACCTATACTTTGCCTAAACAGGTTATTTGAATTTTAGTAGTAAACTATCCTAGCTAGAGAATTTTGTCTACGGTACGACTTTTTATGCGTGGCAGCGCTTATTTTTCGTTATGACAAGACAGACGTGAAATGTCAGTGAACGTCAGAATTTTTCAAATGGTGATCGCTCATTTTTTGCCTGGATTTCGAAATTTCACTGTATGAGTATTTTAAGTTATTTTTGTGGATTTTATGGACCATATTAATTGAAAAATAGTCTTCTGTCTTCCTATCTATGTTTTGCACTTAGACAGAGAGTTTTTGTTGGTAAAAGAGAGAGCTTTAAGAAAAATAAAATAAAGATAAATCTGTCTCATCCTATACAATTGCAATGGATATCAAAGGGCATAAAAGTGTCAAGCAAAATGAAAAGGTTTTTGTGTGTGGGCAAAAGATATCAACAAAATGACACTATTGTAAATTACAGAACAAGGTATCTCACATTATACAGAAAAGTAATTAAAACTTCTAAAAAATTAACTGCACAGTCAATGATAGTGAAGTCAACAAATTTGTCAAAAGATGTCTGGAAACTTATTAATAAACATAGAAATAAGAGACATGACAATATTACTAAATTGATCGTAAAAAGTGCAAATAAGCTTATAACAGAACCATCTGAAGTCGCCAATATTTTTTTAAAGCAGTTTGAGCTATGCTCCAAGGTTAGTTCGACAAATACAAAAGATGCTATGGATATCTTACGCAACACTGCAGACAAAGTAAAAAACATTCTTATTTTAGATCAGTCAACTCCAGGAGAGATACAGAAAATAGTACAAAAAATGCACAGTAAAAATCAACTGGTTATGATGACGTACCAATAACAATAATAAAAGAAAATATAGATATAATAGCAGAACCACTTATTAATTTATTTAACAAATGTTTTGATGAAGGTATTTTTCCAGAACAATTCAAGGTAGGCAAAATAGTACCTGTTCACAAGAAAGGATCGAGAGTTGATCCGAATATGTATAGGCCTATCTCATTGTTACCTACTACTTCAAAAATTCTGGAAAAGTTAATTAAAGACAGGTTATTGACGCATCTGAATCGAAACAAAGTACTCGGTAGTAGACAATTTGGTTACCAAAAGTTTGTAGGGACACAAGATGCAATTTACACACTCATAACGGATATTGTGGGTAGAATGAACAATAAGAAAAAAGTAGCAGCACTCTTTTTAGACTTAAGTTCAGCATTTGACACAGTTAGCCATGCGTTATTATTAGAAAAAATAGACTACAATGGGGTACAGGGTAACTCTCTGGAACTTCTAACATCATATCTCAAGAATAGAAAAATGTTTGTAGAAATAAAATCTTGCACTAAAGATCCAGATTCTTCACATAATAATACACTTTGTGAGAAAACACACAAGTCTTATACAATATCTCAAATAAATGCTGGTGTACCCCAAGGTTCTATATTGGGACCAATATTTTTTCTAATATTCATTAATGATCTCATACAATATGTAAATAACATAATTGGTGACTCAACTCAGTTGGTCATGTTTGCTGATGATACAAATGTAGTAGTATCCGCCGATGACATAAACACTCTGAATGTTAAGGTTAATGAGACATTAGACACCTTTTACAAATGGTTTACTGTAAACAGCTTTAAAGTTAATATTAGCAAAACAAACGCAATACTGTTTCGTTCAATTGCCAGAAATAATGAAAGGTTGAATATTAAAATTAACGGTGAACTCGTCACGCAAACCTCGGTAGTTAAGTTTCTAGGAGTATACATAGACGACAGACTAAATTGGAAGTCAGAATTAACACATTTAGAAAATTCAATTAGTTCAGCCTGTTATGTACTCAGAAGTCTCAGAAATGAAATTAGTATAGAACATTTAAAAAAGTTATACTTCGCGTTAATTGAGTCCAGATTAAGATGTAGCATACTTTTTTGGGGAGGAAGTTATGAGTACAATATTGATAAGGCGTTTGTTGCCCAGAAAAGAGCAATCAGAACGATACTGAGGATTCAGCAACTAGAATCATGCAAACCACATTTTAAAGAGCTTGGAATAATAATAATATAATAATAATATTCTACCACATTCACACAACACCATCTAGTCCCAAACTAAGCAGAGCTTGTACTATGGGTACTAGATAATGGATAAACATACATAATTATATACTTTTTTTTGTAAATACATACATATTATACATAGAAACACCCAGACCAAGACAAACATCTTTTTTTTTCGCTGTCAACATTCGAGTATAACAGACGTATTTGTTTTCACCTGGTGCTTTTAATTTTACAAAGTTAATCAAACCTTAATTTTCCCGGTAGTGTTATATACCATTCTTTGTGTTGTACTGAGAACTACAAACTGTGTATTAAACTGTGTCTTTGAGTACATTGAGTGAAGTGTAATTTGTGAATAAACTAAAAAATCTCACAAGTAAAAAGTGTTTCGCGTGGCCATTTTACCCTTTAAACACAATAGAAAGGTCATTGATCGCTTATGATGACATCGCTAATTATTCTTGTTACTGTGTGAAATCTGAACTGTTATTTCGTCAACGATCGTCAGGTGACTGTGGTCGAGTCGGCATAGTAACTGATTACCGTTTATGCAGTTGTGGGATCAAATCGCGCGGACTATTATTTTTGGACATTAAATTTAACAAAAAATTGCATAAACTCTTAACATTATTGAAGTTTATAACAGATTTATTTTAAAATTAATAGACTTTTATTTTTTATCTTTTTTTGTTGCAAATTTTTCGATTTTTTTTATAAAAAAATTGCTTGAAAAGTCTGAAGATGCGTTGTCAAGGGTGTACCAATGATATACATGGCTCAAAATACGGGAAATGCCATAAATGTTCTTCGCTTTTTTGTTATGAATGCCTAAATTTAACTACTGAAGATTGCAGGAACCTAGACGCCAAGCAACTAGCTTCCCTAAGTTGCCCATTTTGTCAAAATGTGACTAAACGGAAAAATAATGACAATACGCCTTGTCGTCAACGTCGTAACGCTGACATAAGCGACGCAATGATTATGTCGCCCTATCATGATTCACCCGGCGTATGCGATAGGGCTGTTGCTCATACTATTCCATCAGGCGCTAACTTGCCTAATGAGCCCGTCACCATGGAGAGCATCAGTACACTATTCGACATGAAGCTTGCTCCGGATTCGGCATTTATGACCAATCTTCGATCTGCGCTCAAGAAGGATATGGAGATAATGGTGTCTGCGGAAGTGAACCGGGCCATTGAGATCTTTAAAATTGATTTTACAACTACAACGGATTATATTACCGCAGAACAGATGGATATGAAGTCCGATTTGAAAGCACGTGACATTCAAATTAAAGCTCTAGAAGACGAATTATCTAAGTCGAAAGGTTCCTTACAGAAGTTGGAGTCCAGGCTGTCGAGTATGGAGAAAATATCACGAAACTTAAATATCGAAATTCACGAAGTTCCTGAAAGTAAAAATGAAAATCTTTCGGTTCTCTTCAAAAAACTGTGTGAATGCCTACAGGTCGTTATTCCTGATAATGACATTAGATCGTGTCGACGTGTTGCTAAAATGGATACTGCCTCGAAAAGGCCACGGAATATTCTGATCACACTTTCGTCACAAATACAGCGTGATTCTTTGCTGTCCGCCGTAACACGGTTCAATAAGACCCATCCTAAAGAGAAGCTTGCAACTACACACATTGGCTTTACTGGTGAAAAAAACAGAATTTATCTCTCCGAACATCTGTCTCCTGAAACTAAGGCACTACATAGCAATGCAAGAAAATTCTGTAAAGAAATGAATTATAAGTTTGTATGGGTACGCTTTGGGCAAATCTACATACGCAAGGATGAGACCTGTCCTCCTATCATTGTTAAGAGCTTAGACTCCTTAAATAAGTTAAAGTAAGTTGATACACACACTTTCCCTATAAATATAGTTTCTCTTTTTGTGCAAGTCAAACAAATTTATAATGATTTATGTATACTACCAAAATGTAAACAGAATACGAAGTAAACTCACACAATTTTATCTAAATGTATTGAACTGTAACTATGATATTATTCGTCTCACGGAGACAAATCTTAATGAGGGAGTATAATATGATAGAGAAGTTTTTGATGATCGCTATAATGTCTTCAGACGAGATCGTGCGAGCACTAGTTCATCTAAATCCGAGGGAGGGGGTGCCCTTATCGCAGTACTAAAAAAGTATCAAATTGTTCACCAGATTTCATGGCAGACCGGTAGGGAGGATATCTGGATAACATTAGTTTCTGATAAGCATAACGTACCTAATTTAAATATTTGTGTCTGTTACTTACCTCCGGATATAGATATTGTTCAACTTGATCAATTCTACAATAATTGTCAAAAGATTTTGTTGCATACGCGACCTGATGATAATTTTTTGTTAGTCGGCGATTTCAATACTCCTGACTTCTGTTCCAGAACTCACACAAATCTTGACTCAAACTTAGCCGGTACATTCTCCAAAAAACTATTGTTACTTGACGAATTTATGACACTCTGTAGTTTAAGTCAGTTTAACAACATTACTAATGCTAACGGGCGTCTTTTAGACTTAATCCTCTCAAATTTCGATACCATCAGTGTAAATGATACTTTTTCCCTGAGCTCACTGGATAAACATCATCCAGCCCTTTTAATTGAAATAAAATTACCATATGAGGTGAAAGGTCTTACAAAGTGCTTACGCACAGTGTTACTGTTTTCTAAATGTGACTTGCAACAAATTAAGGCGGAACTAGAGTTAGTCGATTGGAATAACTTATTATCATTGCCTGACGTAGACACAAGTACGGATATTTTCTATGACAAGCTATTTGATATGATAAAAAGGCACACCCCAATGATAAAATCTACACCCCAAACTTACCCGATCTGGTATAGCAAAAGCCTTATAAAATGCAACGAGGAAAAGAGAAAATATCACAAACTGTTTAAAAAGTTCAATAATCCCCGCGATTATGATGCCTTCTCATTGCTTCGTTCTAGATGTAAAAGACTAGCCAAAGAATGTTACAAAAGATACTTATCTTCTATTGAAAATTCTATTAAGAAGAACATAAAATTGTTCTGGAAATTTGTAAACAACAAAAAGGGTCAAACCTCAATACCTCGAGTTATGTCGTTGGGAGAATCTAATTCATCTAAGGGTCAAGGTATTTGCGAACTCTTCTCTAATTATTTTGGTTCTGTTTTTGAGACTGACAACCTACCTAACTCGCCATCCTGTCCCGATGTGATGACCGTTGCCTCTGACCCCAGGATTGTTAATGTATTGTCATCGGTGTCATTTAGCATTAAGGACATTATACTGGCAATGCGTCAATTGGATAAAAACAAAGGCGCTGGTCCTGACTTGCTTCCACCTTCTTTTGTCTGCTCATGTGCTGCACAGCTAGCAAGTCCTCTTTGCATTATATTTAATAAATCACTCAACAGTGGAATTTTTCCGAAACGCTGGAAAGTGGCGCACATAGTACCCATTTTTAAGAACGGTAATAGGTCGCATTGCGAGAACTATAGACCAATAAGCATTTTATCTTGTTTTGCCAAGTTATTCGAGTCGCTTTTATACAATTACTTGTATAATCACATCAAACCCATTCTCTCGGAACGGCAGCATGGTTTCGTTAGGAACAAATCTACCATCACCAATCTGTTGGAATACAAGAATTTCCTATGTAAAAGGTTTTCAGTAGGTGGTCAGGTAGATGCTATCTACACTGACTTTTCAAAGGCGTTTGACAAGGTCAACCATAAACTTCTTTGCAAAAAACTCGCCGCCTATGGTATACAGGGTAACTTGCTTCGCTGGATTTCATCATATTTAGATAATCGGAGTCAATTGGTAGCCTTAAAGGGGTATCTTTCTTTACCAATGAGGGTATTTTCCGGTGTTCCTCAGGGATCCCATCTGGGCCCCCTGTTCTTTGTCATATTTATAAATGACCTGATTGAGCGTCTGTCCTGTCAATGTCTCCTTTACGCTGATGATTTAAAAATATTTGCCAACATAACGTCTTTGGCCGATTGTCAGAATTTGCAGAACGACCTACACATTGTTTCAGATTGGTGCAATACGAATAAAATGTATTTAAACATCAATAAATGTTTTTCAATATCTTTTTCAAATAAACGCAACAAAATTTTACATAATTACATTATTGATGGACAAGTACTTAATAGGTCTAGTGTTGTCAAAGACTTGGGTATACTCTTCGACGATAAACTTTCTTTTAGATCTCACTACCAACATATAATCTCGAAAGCCAACAAGCTCCTAGGTTTCGTTCTACGGACAACAAAAGGTTTCAAAAAAGCTCAAAGTGTGCTTTATCTTTACTATGCCCTGGTAAGAAGTACCTTGGAATATGGCTCTCCGATCTGGTCACCATATTATAGAGTGCACATTAACGACATAGAGCGTGTTCAAAGGAAATGCCTTAAAATTATTTGTTACCGCCAAAAAGTTGGTCGTACGTACTTGAATTATGATCAGAGGCTGCAAAAATTCAACGTACAACCATTGGAAGCTCGTCGCAAATATTTTGATCTGGTTTATTTATTTATATAAAATAATTCATTAAATTATTGATTCACCCGAATTGCTTTCGCATATTTCATTTAACATTAAATACAGTTTACGTAGATCGAACCGTGTTAATCTCTTTGCCTTGCAAATTTATAAAAACAATATTTCTTATTACAATCCGCTGGTAAGAATGGCTAGACAATATAATGAATTAGTTACAACTAATTTACAGTTAGACATTTTTCATCCTAGATTTTACACATTTTTAAAAATTCTAAAGGATATCCTCTATCCCAAATAGAAGTAAAATAGTTAAATATTTCTTAAGATATAGTATTGTTGTTGTTGTGTTACGAAATTAAACCTATATTTTCTTATTTATGTTTAATTTCGTAACACGTGTATGTTTGTACATCTCTTCTGTCTGTTAACTTGATGTTTAATTGTTTCAATGTATGCACATGTGTTGAGTTGCAATCTAGATCTAAACATAAGCTTTGATTGTTTTTAATTTATAATAAGATTGTAATTTGTTTTGTGCAATTTAAAAATAAATAAAATAAATAAATAAAAAAATAAATAAACATCCATGTTCATGCACACAAATGTTTGACTTGAGCGGGAATCGAACCCGCGACCTTCGGCGTAGCAGTCGCTTACACTCCCGCTACACCAACCGGTCGTCAAATATAATATTGACAGTTCCATGTTTATACATGCTACTATTATTCACTCATTTAAAAAAATATGTTCATGAGCATAAAAGTCGAGAAGAAAAACAAATAAGGGAGAGTACAAGAAGGAAAGATCTGCAAACTAATTATATACCTAGTCTTGACATTGTGAAACATAGCGCCTTTTATAAATCGGTTAAGCTTTTTAATAAATTGCCTGTTGATATAAAATCATTATTGTACAAAAAGGACTTTCAAACTGAGCTCAAGCGGCACCTGTTAAAAGAATGCTATTATTCCTTAAATGACATGTAAACATTATGATTTATTTTTAACTTGACATTACATATACACTAATGCTGACATTATTCTTTATATTTTCTTTTGACATGGCTATTCATTTATTTTTAATTTGATAAATTTGTAATTTTAATCATCTTAAGGTAGGCAAAGTTGATTTGGGTTTATGCAAATTTGCGCAGTTCCTTTATACTTAGCCATAATCACGGTTAGGGTTGCTACAAAAAAAGAAAAATCATTAATATTTACGAACTTTATTATAAAAAAGCATCCACTATGTTAAAAAATTGACTGATGTTATTTTGGCGAAAAAGAATAATCATAACAATGGCTTTGTCGTGTCTATTATTGCATTTGTTCAAAATTGTACGTCGTGGAATACCAAAGCGCTTTTCAGCTTCATAAGACGACATCGCTTTGCTTTTTACTAACTCTACAGCAGTATCTAATGTCTCTTGCGAATAATCAGCATACGGCCAAGCGCCAACCTTTCTTTTACCTCTCTTTTCCATTTTTCTTTATTTTCGTACCTGTTAAAGAATACAGAAATATATAGAATCAAAATACACCATACAAAAATATAAGTACCTTGATTTTAAGTATCTACCTGATCTGAACCTGTTAAGCTGGCGACCAAGTGGTCACTATATGATTAAATTAATATAGCCATGGTTACATTTTGTATCATCACCTTAGCGTATAATCCCAGTTGCATCCTTTGGAGCCCGGGGTACGCTATTTCTAACCTACCCAGATCTGCGCTTCGCAAACACAATGGCTAACTGTATTCGAGGTTTAGGCTAGATGTCAGTATATTTGAGGGCACTGTCTTCCCAGTATCGACTGACACCGATGTTCGTGTCAGCCGGGACCGATGGCTTAACGTACTCTTCAAGGCACGAAGCCAGAGATAATTGATTGTTAAATACGCACACAATTCCGTAAAAGTCATTATAACATGCCGAATTTCCGAAAAGTCGGAGGTGCGTGACTTGGGTTCGAACCCGAGACCCTTTGCATTGCAGCCTGTTGGTATCGCCACTAGGCTATCGCTTACTCATAAGCCACGGTTCCATTTTGTATGCGGAAATAAAAACTTATAGTACCTACGTACATGTGTCACATAATGATAATTAATTTACTAGTTCAACATGTACCTTAAAATAAAATAAAAAACAAAATTCACATCTTTCCACAAAATATTTTTAAATAGTCATTAATGACAATGTAAATTAAATCCAGTCGCTTCACTATAATTTAGTAGCAAGTGACAACCCTAGCTCCAGGCAAACTTGTGTCACTATTGTCCGAAAAACCTTTTACAACATTGCCTACACCATCATAATATTTGCAAACACTTTTAATTATAAGAAAAAACATTAAAAATAGAAGAAAGAGTATATTTACTTACCCGTTACGTATCTACACCGCTATAAATATCGATTTTTTGGGGAAAATAACAAAAGTTCTGGACACAACCCAAAAAAGACTCGCTTCCCTCGCGGCTGTAGACAGCTGTCAGACAAAAAGGGTGCAGTGCTGCCAATGCAAAAATATTAAAATAAGTTGCCAGATTTATGACCGACTTTCTTTTTTACCATTAATAGAAATAGAAAAATAGTAATGGCTGTCAATTGAAGTCAGTTTTAATAGATTAGGTAAACTTGAAGCTGATTGGCAATGTTGCAGCATTTTACGGTACCTAAGAAAGAGGCGGTATCGCATCTATGCCTACTTGAATTCTATCTGAGAAATTAATGAGTATCCTTTAAAATTAAAAATGAACCCACAAACAAACCCCGTCTTAGAAATCAGCATAAATAATGGATAAGCTAGACCAGCCATTCTCAAAGTGTGCCCCGCGGAGCTCCAGGGCTCCAGTCTCCACGAAGCATCTTGAGGGGCTCCACAAAGGTGTAAGTCAGTAAAATAAATGGTTTTAAAGTGTACATAGGACTCGGCTTTGTTTTATATTAGGGCTTGGCCAAATATTTGATTACTCAAAAGGGTTCCATCACTAAAAACGTTTGAGAACCACTGAGGTAGACTGACATGTTAGTAAAAAAAATAAGAAGAAAATCGACTTTGTAAGGATCACCTTCTACAATTATTATCTACCTGCCTAACGTCTTTTTTTAATTCGATCTCCATTTTGATATAGCCAAGATGAGCCTACATCTAAACGGATATCATCCACTAATCACAGATACCTATCTACATAAATATGCATAAAACTTTAGATTACAGAACCAGATTCCCTTCTTTAAAAACATAGTCAGATGTACCACAGATATACATGATTATAATCACAAGTCATAACAAACTATGCATGTTTATAATATTCAATACAACGTAGATATACACTGTACTACACTGATAGCGGTTGTATGTGTGTGTACGTCTGTGTGAATACATCACAGGTAGGTGGTTTGTTAGTGTGAGAGAGTTGTGCATGTGTGCGTTATACCTGCGTCTGCGCTGCGCACAGGTGAGCGTTTGCGTCATACTGGCGACACCACATAAAAATTATTGTGAATTTATTAATTTATTATATTTTTATTGTGATAAATGTGATAAAATATTGATAGAAATGCAGTCAAACAAGTTTATCGATAATAACTGCGCAACTATATGTCTTAAATAATACAATAGACCTATATATTTCTTGCATACGAGGGTCAAACTGAAAGTTCTTAGAACTGGCCACTTATAAACAATATAATAAAAAAAATATTCTAAAATTTGAAAATAGAACTCTTTGCCAATATTACTGAGTATATATTTCATTCATTTGTCATTTGTTTTACGATTTGGCGGCAAATTGAAAATTGTCTGTGTCACGTCAACATGAATTTAACACGAGAAAATTTTCGTGCAATGATTTTTTATGACTTTCGATGTCATTTAAGTCAACAAGAAAGTTATGATAGACTACGATTGGCCTTTCACGATGAAGCCTCATCTCGTGCGACTGTTTACAACTGGTTTAATGAGTTTAAACGTGGTCGCACTAATCTCACTGATGATGTACGTGAGGGACGGCCTTCTACGGCGACGACTGAAAATAACATCTGTGTTGTGCGGCGTATGATAGAGACTGACAAAAGAGTGACCTATCAGCAGATTCGGACAAGCTTAGGCATCGGTATGAGTCAAGTGCACAAAATCCTCCACGAACATTTAGCGGTCAGGAAGCTTTGCGCCCGGTGGATACCTCATAATTTGACTAAGGCTCAAAAACTCCATCGTGTGGATTGGTGCCGTAAAATGATTGAAAGATTTAACGGAGGTGACTCAAATGCTGTGTTCGACATACTAACAGGTGACGAAAGCTGGATTTACTGTTATGATCCTGAAACCAAAAGACAATCTGCTCAGTGGGTGTTTCCTTTCGAGGAGTTGCCAACTAAAGTGAAGAGAGATCGAAGTGCGGGAAAAAAAATGGTGGCCTCGTTCTTTGGAAGGATAGGTCATTTCGCAACAATTGTGTTAGAGGATCAAAAAACAGTTTCTGCAGAATGGTACACTACCAATTGTTTGCCACTTGTCTTGGAAAAAGTTCGAGAGAAACGACCTCGCAGTAGGATCCTCCTTCACCACGACAACGCCTCGTCGCACACCGCCAAGCGAACGATCGACTATTTGGCGACATCAAACGTTGAATTACTGGGTCACCCGCCGTATAGCCCCGACCTCGCGCCTTGTGATTTTTATTTATTTCCAAAAATTAAAAAAAAACTTAAAGGAAAGCGGTTTATGAATGCTGAAGAAGCTGTGGCTGCGTATCGCGATGCCATTGAAGAGACCCCTAAGGACGAGTGGGCAAAGTGCTTTTCCCAGTGGTTCCATCGCATGCAGCGGTGTATTGACGTCAATGGACAATATTTTGAAAAGATATAATAAAACTAATAACTGGCTAATGTAATCAGTTTTTGATTTTCTAAGAACTTTCAGTTTGACCCTCGTAAACATATAAATGGCACAGCAGTTTCTTAAAACTATCGTAAATTGTGGAGAAAGATACTTAAAATATTTATATGCAAATTTTCTAAGTCCATACTTACCTATATTTTGCAATAATTGTTATGTGTTAGAACGAGCCACATTTCTAACATAACCAAAACATTTCTTGTGACCCTGTACACAAATAGGAACCCTGCGAAGCAGAGTTCCGTCAACTTAGCTTAAAAGACATCGCTAATCGCTATACTTAGTTGGTACATAGTAACAAAATTTAAAAATTGGATTTCAAACCTGTTATTACCATGAGGTAATAACAGGTTTGAAATCATTATTTCCTAACATTATATTTAATACAGCTGGTAACGAAAATGGTTATGCGCGAATGGTTAGGGAGGCTCTTGAAATTAAAAAGTTCAAAAATTTCAATAGAGAAACCCATCCTGGGTTTCAACTTTCGAGTATTATATCCAGTGGCCCGTCTATGTAAAACCCGTATAACGAAAAGACTCAAACCGCGAGCTGACGTAGTGAGTGTAGTATGTCGTGATGGGGTACAGTGCTATACCTAGCGATACATTGATAGTGGTGTTGTACGCAAGAAACGAGTAAGAAAGCGAGTACACCGTTTTACTTGCTCGTAACATTCATCCACCCACAATACCCTCACCCTCAGTACATCCGTGAATATGGTGCTTGCAACAGTGCCGAAATATCGGTTACATATCCCGAAAGACAATTTAAATAAGTTATAATGGCACTGAAACTAGCCCGTTAAATTGTAAGTAGTACAAACAATTGACTATAATCTGTGTAATTAAGTATAATGTCACTAGTGAAATTATAATATCAGTTTGTAAAATCCCTGCGACATCAAATCGCGAAAGTTTTAAACTAAAGTTTAAAGAACCTATAGTTTAATTTATTTTACTTGCAGGAATCAGCCCTATTATAACGCTTCTTTAAAACTAACGTCTGTAACAAAATGAATATCTTGAATGTTATCTCAAGAACTTAACTCTCCGACAAGTGGCAACGCTGCTCTGACGCACACTACAGCCGTCCACAAACACGTTCTCCACACACGCTCTCTGTCCCACAATCACAGCGCGGCACAGCCTTTTCACAACCGAAACGACCGATCTACTACGAACACGAAACCAACGCCACAGTCATAGACTAGTAGCCACAGTCGACCGCGCTGGCTGACGCGGCGCACGCCTTTATCTCACGACTTTATAAAAAGTTTACAACGCATTCCGGATTCGATATTTAATTCAAATTTTAGGAATGTGATCGGTGTCCGTTGACGAACGATTTATGTGCCATATACAGTGATGTTATATTGTGTGGATTAAAAATGGGTGTTTTATTAAATTTGTTTTTATTTGTGACCGTTTTGGTGCCTTGTGTTTTTGGCCAAGAGGCTGCAGCGTGCTATGGTGCTGGTAGCGTCGCTGGCGCGGCTATCGGTGCTTTCATTGCTGCACTCCTTTTGGTTGCAGCTGCTTATTACCTGAGGAAACTGTATTGGAAATCGCGGAAAGGTACGTACGTGATTGCTGGTTTGAAGTGCTTCTTTTTTCACGAAATGCCCGCAGCGTAAAATGACGAGTCGCCGGCCCACGTTTTTTAAACTTGGAATCAAAATTCAACGGACTTTGTTACTTACTTAGTTTTTTTTAAGTAGGTAGTCTTTGATATGAGCATGTACAGCCTTTTTTGTAGCGTATTATTATTAATAACGCCAATTTGTTAAATCTGTGACGCCAATTATTTATTTATCATTCGTAATGTCATTATAATTGCCGAGTAAAAAATTAAAAGTCTACGCTTGCGAAAAACTAATTCTGTGTACTAACAAATCCGTTTAAACACTTCTCAAGTTACTGTTAAACGTTCATTGAATATGTATGAGTGACTTTAATGCCTTAACGTGACTTAATTGCGAAATATGCCAATAAGAAGCCGGTTAACGTCCAACTGGTTTGAAATAATACCTTCTATGTACATAGCAAATGTTTTATGAAAATAGATCTAATAACGAATTAGCATAACTTGTGGCTCTTGAAGCCAAATTCTAACTCTAATAGAGTCTCTAATTTATGCCACCACATCATCCTTGGCCACCTAGTCAAACCATCTAAAGATGGTTTGCTGGGTACCGATACCTAGGTAGCTACCTAGGTACCTATACTCGAGATAGAGATACCCAACACCCGTATTTCACCTAGTTATTTAACCTAGGTACCTATCTAGCACCTATGTAACATAGGTGAAATCTATCATTATACTGAGATTAGGTTCTCAGTAAGATGTTTACATGTCTCTTTGGTCCTGGCAGTCACACTCACACACAACCAATAGGTAGTTACTAGATACTGTGCTAGAAGTATCGCAGACATACCTATGTAGGTATGTGACTGCAGGTGTAGAGGGATCATATACATATTATATACCAAACATTGTTTACGATAGTCGCTATCTCTTGTATTTGATCATTTAATACTGCGCTACTTATAACTTTCTGGAACGAGCTCGTAGTAGTAACATATCAAGTTCAAGATTTTTACTGTTGCCAAGGCTAATTTAAAAAAAAACTGTCAATGCGTGTTTAAAACCCAATTTAGGATTTTGAAAAACGATTATGTGAGTAATGCTGGCTTGTTAACAAAAAACGTCACAAATTGTTTAAGAAGGTCTCCTGTACCGAGGTAGGAATGTTTTGCGACACATTTGATTAGGTAACTACCTAATAGTAACAAATTAATTCAAAGATAAAATTATCATTCTCAGAGTAATCATCAGCAGCAATCAGCCACTGAGCTAAATTTTCGGCTGATCGGGCTCTTTGTATTTAGCTGCTGCCAGCCACTTTGCATATACACACTCCACCTAGCGGATTACATCCTAGATATAATGATAAATAAACAAATCGTTTGTTTATTTAGCTCTGCCTGTGCTGCGTGTGTTGACCGTTATTGGTACTTATTTGCATAGCCTCATTGGATCTCTGGCTTAGTTTGCACTTGTCTCTCCTCTCGACCGTAGCATCTTATGTTTCAGTCATGGCTGTGAAAGTTTTCCTACGTACTAGGTTTGCCCAGGGTCTCATAACAGCAACCGTCTATCCCTGTAATTTTAATCATCACAACGTTCAAACCTACACGACGTGAATCACTTTCTTACTCCGTATCTCAAAATAAAACGACAAAACGCAAGTCTCTTAGGATAACATTTAGGAATCTACCAAACTAAAGGTACAGTTACACATGTTCATTTCAAGCATGAAAGCATGCTTCTATTGAGCAGTTGCTATTTATTAGCATGTGTGTTGGAATGTTGCTCAAAATTAGCATGCTCATTTCGAGTTTGCTTAAAAATCGACGGGCGTGCGATTTTTGAGCATGCTACCTGCAGCGCGGGTGGAAGGGGGCGTGCTTTAAGTGCGTCTAAACAGGTTTGCTTATTGAGCATGCAAGTATCGATCAGTCGTTCGCAACAGTCTCGTTGGGGCGACAAAAAAACGCTCAAATTTGGATGCATTGCATCGCCAACAAAAGAGTGATCTTATTGAGCTCCATACGGATAGCTCGTTGATTGTCCATGACTTTGTTTCAACTGACAGAGAGCTAGAAAGCACGCTATAAAATGGCATGTGTATTTGAAATGTTTGCTTTGAGCATAATGAGCATGCTTATTCAGGAGCATACTTACAACTAGCATGGCTATTGCTAGCAAATGTAAACTGCTCATAAGCATGCTCGTATTGAGCATACTCAATAGCACGCCGTTTAGCGTGCTATTTTAGAGCATGTGTAACAGTACCTTAAGTCCAAATTTCTAGCCAGCCAGAATATTAATACCTCCTTAATAGGTAGCTACCCTATTGAAACTCCTATTAATTTCGATAGTTGCCCAAATGCCAAGTCTCATCATACCTACAGTAAAATTGCTGGGTAAGGAAAAGTACCCGCGAATCTTGAAGTCATGAACTCATGACTCAAATATTATATTCGTCATTAACTAGGTAAATAATACAAAACAAATAATAATATCGTATATTTATAGGTACCTAACTATCAGAAGAGATTTCTTACGCACCTGTCTGAAAGGAAAAACCATTGGGGTTTTACCTATAAGATTAATTCGTTTTTACATTCGTCAAGTGTGTATTTTACTCGTAGTAGTATAATAGTATCTCTGTAATCACTATTGCTATCAGTTAATATACGTTTACTTACTATACACCTACCCTGCTAAGCGCTGATATTTGATAGGTAAGCAAATCTCGAACACTAATCATCGTTATTGACGCTTAGTCTGTTGTTCTTCATAAATTCTAAGTTTCTTATTTTTACGGCTTTTCGCCGTCAAATGGACACAGGCCTCTCTTTATTTATGTCACAATAACATTAAGTTCTAATAAAAAAGTACAGAATATACTTACACGAGGCAAATACCTAGTATTATTGAGAAGAAACTTATAGCTTTTGACCAAATATACCAACCCTGCCTGAATAGCATGGTATTGTAGGACAACTCCTTTTATTGACTTCTAAGTTAGCTATACTAAATACTGTGGTCGCAAGGAATACATACTTAGTCGCTTTTTATAAAGATACTCCCTTCATAGCTGTCAAATACTTAAAGGTATCCTAAAAATGTGCGAAAGATAGAACCTCATAAATTGCTGTTGTTTGCTCCTTCAGCAAAATCACAAAATGAAAAGAGACAGTATACCCAATTACTCGCTTTGTCTCTTTCTACAAAATTGTCAATTTTATGAAGCTGTCGCATAATTTATGCCCTACGTCGAAGCCACGGTTTGCAGCCTGTCATTAAAAACTACAGCTTATATCACGAGTCTAATAAAGAGATCGTTATCAAGGTTTTTATTTTGAAACACATCATCAATGAAATCATTACACGTAATATCTAATCATTATCAAAACCTGTTAATCACTAAGCAACTACGCAATACTAATTGATGCCAGCGAGATCGTGGGATCAAAAGTTATCGCAATTTTATTTATCCTATTGTTTGCAAAACATAGTAATTTATTTACAGCTAAACATAGTTACTTGAGATATGAATGACTGCTTGGTTTAAGATTTGCGACTGATAAGTTAAATCAATCTCTGTTATTTGCATCAACTAGGAATAACATAATGTTAAATTATTTGGCAGAATGACGTCATACTATTTAGTACAAATTTAATTCTTGATTTTCTAATTTTAAATTTATTTGGGTCATATTACCTATCCGGTCATCGGTGGCAATGAAACTGACCACTAATAGAATAGTTCCATTTTTCATCAATGAAATCATAAAATATTTTGTCCATTTGAAAAACATTTTTTTAAAGCTAAGTTCAGCATACGGTAATAACACTAATTACGCTACTAGTCAATTTAATTGAGTAGCAAGTAATTTTGTGTTAAGCATATTAAGTAGATATGTACCTATCTACTTCACATGTGTGCATTATTTTTTCCATTTATATGGAAAAAATGCGTTTGGGTTTGACTAACTTGACGACTAAATTCCTTTTGACAATCTTACAGCTGATAAATAACATTAGAGATTAATATTTTATGACCATAAGGGACATTTACATTTTTCTCAACTAAACAAAGAAAACCACGTCGGTAGAGACAGTTGCAAGAAAGAAAAATCATGCTGCAAGTGCAAGCAAGTGATTTTTTAAGACTTAACCTTTGACATCCTCCTTACGAAGGCCGTAGTCAAACTTGATTAATCAAGCCAAGTCAGAACAAACTCGCTTATATAACCATGACCTACATGAGTTTCACTTTTTAATCTGTTAATGCAGCCGATTCGTAAAATAATCACACTACATTTAGCACTCAAAGTAAACACGTGTTTATTTTTACAATAATAACACTTGCTGTTGCCGTTCCGCTTTTTCTAGTGCTGGCCTGCGGGCCATTTTACTTCCTTCAACGAGGAATTCGAATTCGAGGAAAATCGCCTACGTCATAAAAGGAACGCAGTATCCAAGTGTCAAGCGTCAGTCGTTTAGGCTCTGCGATAAAATGACAGTCAGTACATATCTTTTTATAAACTTATCTGTGTAGAAAACTACGAGTTAACGTAGCTTTCTTAAAAATACTTCCTTTCACTATGGTTAAGCAAAGGAAACTAAAATTATACTGCTGTAAATGGCGCCAAATAATGAGCTAGCATAATATTATATGTATATTATGCTGACGTCTACCTCGTAATTGGATACGGCATGATGAAGTGGAATTAAATAGTGAAAATACAAGACAAGTATGTATTAAAAGAAATGAGAGATGTCTTACGTTAGCATGGCACAGACTACTGACAAAAATTGTAAGTAGATTGCATCGAATGTGTGGGTCTCAGATCAGACACAGGGATGTTGGGTTTTCCGTTGCATAAATTGACTCACTAACTTTTGTTGTATGTCTCTGTAAATGTTTTGTTTAGACGTGTGCCTACAGAATTGTGATAAATTCCCGTCTAAATTCTGTAAGTGTCCATTTAGCTGTAACTAGAATACCAACTCGTACTAAGAAAGTCTTAGGTGCCTATGTAGGTACTAGCGTCTTATATAAGGGACTAATTTCTAGACACGCATCGTCTCTGTACTCTGCAAGTTAGTCACACGACACAGATCGCAGTTAGAATACTAAACACTTTCACGATTTCCACTCGCTAACGATACGGCACGTCAATCATTAACTTAATGCAGGGGATTGGCGATAAGCGTATAGCTAGCCCATCATTTTAACTCTTTTGCTTCCCTATAGGCATAATAGGTTATTTCCTTTGCCCTAAATATGGTCGACACGATTTATAACGATGAAGAAAATATTCTTACATAGATTGAAGATTCATATTAATTATACTTACACGAAATACACCTTGTAGTGATGTTACTGCCTGATTTAACAACCAAACAAATTCTTTAGCTTTATATAGTTTTTATTGGTTTGAGGTCTTATCCTACGCAATCGTCTGTCTTTCTCTACGTTTGTAGGTACGAGTAAGATTTGAGTGCAGTAATTTCAGATCTTCGCTCTCTTACTAGAAAATCTGGTTATCTCGTCAATAACACTTGACGTCGCTCCAGAACGTAATTTCCAAACAAAAATGTAACTAGTTAATGAGCACGTCTATAATCATGAGTGTACATGTGCGTATAACCACTCTGATAACGTGCGTCTAGCAACAGAAGCCCTCTGTTGACCTAGAAAGCTAAATCTTTCTTACCATATACAGTATTAGCTACGCGTTCAAGCGTGGTACCTATCTGTTACTTTCAATCTGTACGATCGATCTGCGGGTAGGTATTATTTCGTGCTAGCAAAGAGAAAATAAGGTTAAGGTATACTTAAGTATATTTTGTACTAAGTTGGATTGCAAAAGATCTTTAATTTTAAACTCGTTAGCAATTGTATATGATTGCTGGTGAAATTTTTTTTGTTTTTATTTTTTATTTTGTCGAGGGGTTTGGATACGTCAGCATATATTCTACCACATAATAGATAATTTATAAAAAAAATCTAATAGAAAATGTTATTCGTTGTTTTGTCCTAGTAATTAAATAACAATTTTATCGAGTCCAATCTCTCTGATCATAACCCTTGATCAGCCACTACACAGCACTACACAACGTTTGTAAATACTTAAAAGTCTTAAAACAAAGATTATGATTGATTAACTTTGTCTATTGTTAATTTATTATTGTGACTGCGACGAGAGAGACCGCCATAAAACTAAGTTAGTCATTTAGTTGAGTACTTGTTACTTACTTTATAGAACACATCACTAATAGTGACTGCCTCCGTGGTCCAGTGGATAGCCTATGCGACTGCTGATCGGAGGTCCCGGGTTCGATTTCCGGGTCGGGCAAAGGTGTTACTGGGGACACTGGGGTTTACCGAATACTCAGTAGCAGCCCGGAGTCTGGTGATGTGCCCGGTAACGGCAATAGGCTCGCCCCCTATTACGTGGGACCTAAAAATTCATGGCGAAATGTGGGTGTAATATTTACACCCCTGCCTACCTCTTCGGAGATACAGGCGTGAATCTATCATCATCATCCTCAGCCTTTAACAGTCCACTGCTGGACTAGGCCTCTCCTATGAAAGGAGGAATTGGCCTACTATACCACGCTGGCCAAGCGGGTTGGTATAGGGTTTGTATCAAGTTTTCCTTCTCTTACAGTGCTGTTCTCTGCATAATATGCTCCCTCTGTCGGCTCTTACGACACCCATGGGATGATATGGGGTGGTGACAATCCGTATTCTTTATCCGTCACCACACGGACTAGGCGTGAATCTATAAATTAAAAAAAATATTAATAGTATTAACTTAAATGTAGAATGATAAACCTGTAGATAGAAAGCCCGCCTAAAAGATTGAAATCCCCAGATGCCCCAGAAGCCAGAACCTCTTTTCCGAATTCAAACCACATAAGTTTGTGGAGTTAAGCAGGGCGTGGTCGTCGTCAAAATGTCGTCGTCGGTGAATTTCTGTTGTGAAATCTCAGCTTGGACAAAATTCCATGCTGCTATTGAAAATCATCATCATCATCATATCAGCCGAAAGACGTCCACTGCTGGACATAGGCTTCCCCCAAGGGTCTCCACATAGACCGATCCTGAGCCACCCGCAATCATTTTCAATCCAATAATTGGAAATATCTTCAAATAAAACGGATAATCATTGAATCACAACCGTTCAAGCGCGAACTTTTGCCGGGTGACGGGACTAGTGTACGATCAATCTCAGTGCGACCTTCTATTACAAGACCTACATGAAAGTAGCCAAGTTGTGTAAGCCAGTAAGCCGGCTTACATGCACAATAGGTATTTAGCGTAGGCTTGCGTTCTTAACATTCCATGAGATAAGACTGGTCATGTACTTACTAGTAATCTTGTGTACACAGATTATGTTTCTGTGCTTAATTAGACTGTTTATGGTGTAAATGTCACCTTGTCATCGCTAGTACAGATGAAAGAAGAAAAAGATGCTGTGTATATGTCTAGTGTTCAAGCTTAGTTTATAAATCTGTTATGTAAAACTTTGTAGTTACTTACCAGTTTTTAGGGAAAGGACTCGGTATGTTGTGTGTGGAATGTTGGCACACTATATGGCAATGTACGTTGTTCTAATTTGTCCAATATTATAAGTACCATGAACCAATATTGATATAAAGGAGGTAAGTATTAAGTTAGGTTTTTTTCTAGAGAATAAATTCTTCGAAACACCTTCATAGGTACCTAATTGATGAATATTAAGTAGATTAGGAAACACATGCTTACCATTATATATTTACTTATTTATTTTATTAGATATTGTATATCGGTATAGAGAGTTTTTTGTATTAGAAGTAAAACATAAAGGTCGACTTTATCGCTAAAACCGATTACTTGGCCTTTACTTTTTTATAATGTAGTTTTTATGTAAGCAAATACTTCTAAGTAGGTATATTATATAAATTATATATATGGGTAGCACATAGACAATCCCGCACAGAAAATAAACTGAGAACTTTCTTAACACTTTCACGGACAGTAAACGCCTATAGGCGTGATAACAATAAAACTTCAATTGTGTCTCGTTTACTGTCCGTGAAAGTGTTAATAAATAAATAAAATACAATAATGTATGATCCACAGCGCTGCAAAAGTTGTTTTTAAACAATACCGATACAAAAATACGTTACTTAAAGGCCTTGCCACACGGCATAATTTTACCACTGATCAAATTTTCAATCGAATTGGCTTTGCCCGTCTACACGACACAATCAAATCACTGATTTTCATTCCGTCCACCCGATTGGTTAAAATCTGGTGGTACAGCCCACCCGATGAACTTCAGTTGGACGACTGGCGTCTACACGTCACGATTTCATCAAGTGATTTAGTCAAGTTGGACGTAAAATTGTGGCGTGTGGCAAGGCCTTTACGTAACTAGAATCGGCGAATCTAGTTTGATCGGTTTCGGAAAATGGCGTCAAATTATTCACTAATATCGGGTTATTTCACTAGTCGCCGCAAGGTCAACGTCACACTTTTTTTTTAAATAAAATTCATAATAAATTAGTTATTAGGTAGATTTTACAAACTTGCTAGAAACCTGTTTTTCTGATAAAAGTTGCCGGTTCATTCGTTCTTTCTTACTGTGCATTGTAACTCAATTTTACACATGCCTACTTAAAGATGTTAAAAGTATAATCCGATAAATAGGTAATCAAAATACTTGCCTTCGAATTGACGAAGACTCAAGCACTTAAAAATTAAGACGGTATGATTCCTGCCATTATGATGTTTTTATTAGCCTAGAAGCTCGGGATCCGCTTTCAACTCTCCATAAATGATACAGCAGTTTTGCCTTTTACGGAAGCGACTGAATTCCCCCCCTGCCCCAAGGGGAAGGCTTACGCCAGTTCCTCGTCTACTACCTATTCAGCAGAGTCACAGACTTGCAGGTGAAGTCGGCTAAGGCCCTTGACTTTGGTAGGGCCCCGTACACCCTAGGCTGGACACAATTAGGATAGCAGTATTGCCTATCAGCATTCTACCCGATCTACTATAAGGTAGTGTGTAGTGTGCTCGTAGCTAGTTTCATCCTTTTCTAACCAAAATAGAAACAGTTGCCCATATTTTTTTGACTTGGTAGCTGTAAGTCTAGATCCCTTTGGGAATCCCTGGTCTAGATTCTGCTACCCTCCTAGTATCCAAAATAAGTAGGTACCTACCATAAAACATAATAATATTATAGCGACGGTAGAATTATCAATAGGTACTATACTACTATCGTATCCTCTTCATATCGATGGGCTCATGCCCTTCTCAATATACAAACATACTTATAAAGAACTTGCTTTGTTGCTATTCTGAATAGAAATCCGTTGGGGGAACTGAAAGGTCATCAGTTCCCGTTCGTTCGTCCAAAAGTTATTTGTAAAGCACTCAATATTACGACGATAAATGTCTGTGGTATTTGGTCATAATATATGAGAATAATTGTTACAATGTATTAGTTCAGTTTGGCCCAAGACCACCATACGTGACATATACAAATGTGCAGTCTTAAGAAGAAGTACCTAATACTATACTACTTATTAATAAATAATAAAAATAATCTGGTCCAGTAACAAAAAAGCCCAATATCCCTTAGTAGAATAAAATTGTCTCTTTGGCAACTCTAACAGTTACCTACTAATCTTTATGGTATCTACCTTTTATACCTACCTAGGCTACCTACTCTTCTTATACCGCCATTAGGTAATAAAAAAACACTTTTAAGTTAGTAAATAAAAGAGAAATAAATCAAATAGGTACTAGTTAATTGGCTAATTACAATAATAATGCAAATGTATTCACGTTAACGTTTGTTAATTAGATAGACCTAATTGACAGTTCTTAATTGACGTGTTCAGGATAATTTATTAAGTTGAAACTTAATTGTTATGGCAACATTTCTCTTTTAGTACCTATTTTAGTATTTGTCTATACTATACCAATATTTCCTGAACTCGCTTGTAGCCGCTGAGTACCTATTAAATAATATTAATTTCGGGCGCGTTAAAATAAGTATGAGTACCTCTGATCATACCAATAGTGTCTGAAGACAAAACTGACCAAAAGGTGCGACAAAGTTAAATGATTTTATAAATAACTAGACGATGCCCGCGGTTACACTCGCGTTATTTAAGGCTACTGCTCTGCTCCCGTCGCTCATAGCGTGATGTTATATAGCTTATAGCCTTCCTCGATAAATGGGCTATCTAACACTGAAATAATTTTTCAAATCGCACTAGTAGTTCCTGAGGTTAGCGCGTTCAACCATACAACAATGCCATGAGTTATTGTATACTTAGTGGTCAATTCATGGCTCTTAACTCCTGGTTTAAATATAAAGACGATATTATTGTCTATGTTCTTAAAGCCCAAAATGCGAAAAAGCGAATGTTTTTGAAATGCCTCTTTTTCCGATTGTTGGCAGTCACTTATGCGTAGCAAAAAACTCTTGAAATAGCCATTAAACTGAGAATTCCCATGCTCAGTTGTATCTTGTATAGCTGTCTATGATTTTGCTTAATATTGCCAGTAAATTAGATTTTTATGCGAAGCAAGTACATGAATAAGTACCATAATAAATTGTAGTCATTAATTTAGGTTCAGATTTTTGCCCGCGGATTTGCACGCGAATAAAAGTTGCCTGTATTAAAGAATTAGATATAAAAGCTGATATTTGTATTAATAAGGCAGCGATAGCCTAGTGGAGATACCAACGGAATGCCATGCAGAGGGGGGTATCGAGTTCGAATCCACGGCGCCCACCAATGACTTTTCGGAGTTATATGCGTATTGAATTGTTAATTATCGCTTGCCCCGTGCCTTGGAGAGCACGTTAACCCGTCGGTCCCGGCTGTCATGAAGATCTTTGACAATCGTTGCGGGGAGTCAGTACCCTCAAATAAACTGATACTGATCTAAACCATGGAATATGGCTATCCCTTTGGGTTGCGTCAGGCGGCAGTCGCTCTGCGGAAATGTTCATATAATATATACTGTAATATCTGGTTAGACCAGTAAGCGGACCTCGGGCTCCAAAGCGTGTAAGTCTTGGATGCAACCGGGATATCGCTAGGGAGATGATTCCATATTTCACCCGTCGGTCCCGACAGTCATGAAGATATTTGACAGTACTTACAGGGCGTCAGTACCTCTAAATAAACTGACAGTGGTCTAAACCATGGAATATCGCTATCCCTTCGAGTTGCGGAGGTCAGACAGGCAGTCGCTCTGTGAAAAAGCTAATATACAGCCAAATCCGGTTAGACTAGTAACTGGACCGGGTTGAAACTGGGATAACGCTAGGAGAATGATTTGTATTCATAAATTAAATAGAAATAGTTTCACCGAAGTAATTTTCAACCCTTCAAATATTTGTATTGCTACAATAAAACTGTTTCTTTGAAGGCGACGAAATGTAGTGTACCTATGTCACATTACATTTTGTCTATGTCAGTCTCTCAGTTCCAGTAAATTTTAGTGCAAAATTCCATCTAATTCGGTTCAACCGTTTTGACTGTGGAACTACGTAACATTATCACACTTTTGTATTAAATATGTCAGTAGGGACAACGATATTATAAACGAATGTACCTGGTTATGGCAACAATGATAGCCTAGTTTTTACATTGCTTAAGATTTTAAGTGACCGTGTTTTCATTGTATACTTTTTACTTGTGACACACACTGATAAGGATTCCTCGTAATTTTGCTTATTGTTTTTATCATCCGAGTTTTTTATATTAGCTGGACTAAGGTTCTCATTAATTACGAGAGGATGCCCTCAGTTGCGCCCACACATTTTATTTGATACTTAACCGTTTCTTGCCGCTCCCGGGGAAATTTCGGATAATCCCTTAGTGCTTGCATGCGGTAGCCAAGGATACTCTTCATTATACGGCATTTTATAGTGCATGCTTGGACACAGGACTCTCCTAAGTTGCTTTACAATAGCATTGTATATAGCTATTGAATAGGAGCATTTGGCCTAAGTAGTAAGTACTATGCCACGCTGGCTAGACAGTTTGGCAAAGGGTTTTATATCGAGATTTCCGTCTCTGCCGCAAAATTAGCTTCGTGTACTTTCCTTAATCACCTCTTACGACACCCTCGGAATGAAATAGGGTAGTCACATACATACATACATACATAGACTCACGCCTGTTTCCCGGAAGGAGAAGCCAGTGTTTTTAATCCCACGTAATAGGTGGCGAGCCTATTGCCGCTTATCGGGATATTTCGCATGTCCCTATTAACATTGTCGGATATGCAATTTCGATCATTTTTTTTTATTTCACAAATTACACTTAAAAAGTTCATTCCTTTAGTAGGTGTGACAAAAAATATGTTTTACGTGTAGTTTTTAAAATAGCCACATTAACATTGTCAGATGTTTCAGGACCGCCAGTTAACAATGACGGTTGTCAACTTGCGACAACGTTTGCGGGACGCGCGGGGTGGCAGCGCGTGCGGTTGTGCCAGTACGGACTTTGTTGCACGGGCGAACGCACGCTGCATGATTTTTAGATTTATTTATCGTTTTGTATCGTTTTTTTTTGTTACTTAATAATTAGAATAATGTTTACTAGGTCCGCACACTTAGTAAAACTGGCTACTAAAGAATCTGAAGATTGTGTTTTGGATAAAAACAAGAGTATCGATTTAAGTATTTTAACTTCTGCTGATGCAGATGAAGAAAAAGGTAAATATTAATTATTATTTTATTACTAATAAGCTTTTCAAATACGATACTAATTGGTGAACAATAAACTAATTTTAATATTTATTTTTTATTATATTGTTACTGAAATATGTAATAGTTCGGTTAAAAAAGAAGGATGTGACATATCCGACATTGTTAATCGACTTCAATGCACTAAAATATGTCGGTAGTGCCACATCAGACATTTTTAATTGTTTTTCGTGAGGTGCAGTATGTCGATAGTACAAGATCCGACTTTGTTAGCCGTTTTTTTGTTTGTTCAATTTGTCAGAAGTTGGAAGTAACTTCCAACTTTGTTAATGGTATGTATTTTCAAAGATATTGTTAGATTTGGTACATATTGCTTTGTTAACCGTTTGAGGATAAATAAATTATGTTAGTTGTGGTGTATTTTTTAGGGTTCCGTACCTAAAAGGTAAAAAACGGGACCCTATTACTAAGCCTCCGCTGTCTGTCTGTCTGTCTGTCTGTCCGTCTGTCTGTCTGTCACCAGGCTGTATCTCAGAAACTGTGATAGCTAGAAAGCTGAAATTTTCACAAATTATGTATTTCGGTTGCCACTATAACAACAAATACTAAAAATAAAAAAATGAAAATATTAGGGGAAAAACAAAAAAATCACGTTTTTTGTATGGGACCCCATACAAAAAACGTGTTTTTTTGTTTTTTTTCCTCAAAATTATTAACTGTAACAGGTAGACGCTTTAAATTTTCACAGAATATGTATTTCTATATTAACTTTCAAAATAAATAATTAAATAAAAACGGGGGGCTCCCATACAACAAACGTAATTTTTAAGCAATTTGTTACTCGATCTTAATAAACAGGTAGAAACTTAAAAAGTATTTAACTATACATAAAACGAACGTTGTTTTCTTTTATAAATGATGGTACAGAACCCTTCGTGCGCGAGTCCGACTCGCACTTGCCCATTTTTTTATATTGTTATTATAATAATGCATTTTCTCGCTATTTACATGTACAGTTTTTTTTCTTTTATCAGATGTAATTTTCATACTGCAAAGTATACGTAAATGCACTTTATTTAGTTATTGCTAGTCTAACTATTTACTTAACTTTTTTTCAGGTAATAGAGAATCTCCATTACCAAGTGGTTTTCAAAATCAGCTAATTAAATTGATAACTGTGCTGGGCAAAACAGAAACCGCATTGTTTTTGCCCTTTATCTGTTAGCTGCAAAAGAATTTGGAGTGACTATCACCCATCGTTTTATGGAGAAGGGTCACACCCAAAACGAGGGCGATAGTGTAGGTACATTCAACTATTGAGCGAGCTAGTGACTGCAGGTTAATCTATGTGCCAGAAAAATGGTACTGTCTTGTTCGCTGGGCTAAAGCTGAAAGTAAGCCCTACAAAGTAATAGAAATGAAAACCACAGATATATAATAATATGACTTTAAGTCTTTGTTATCCAATAAAAATTTGTCAAAAAACAGCGACAACGAAAAAATCCAATAGACTCGCTTAAAAGAGGTGACAGTACATGCACAACACTATGATAGAATAGAATATAAGTATAATTTTGAAGATGAACCGAAAACTATAAAAAAATTAAGATCTAGTAACCGAAACACTGAAAGGTTGTCCTGTGATTTTAAAATTAAACAGGCTTATGATGGTGATCTTCCTATCAGTCGTAATAAATATAAAGACTTAATAAACTTGTGTCAAAGTAATATAATCCCAGAAAAATATCACTACTTTTACCAAAACTTAAAATTTGATCAAAATGTCCAAGAGCCACTTGAAGATATTGATGAGGATGATTAATTAATAATGATACTTTTATAAGACTGATGATATTGTTCCTATTATAAAATGTGATAATACGTGCCATTGTTAAATTAGTAAAAAACCTAATACATTTTAAGAGTGATTAGTGGGTTGAGCGAATTTAGTAAGTAATGTTAAAAGTTTTTTTTTACAAGAAACACGTAGTTTACATATTTTTATTATTTTTTATTAATATTAAGTTAGGTATTATGACAGTTCAGTCATTTCTTTTTTGTAATTTTCCTACAGTTACGTATATCTTTTTTAATTCTGAGTTTTTTTGTGCAATGCTACATAGGTCAAGCTATTTTTTTTATTATTTACGTAAAGTTTGTCATTTTATAAGATTTTTGTTTAAGGGTAAGTCAAACGGTTCTATTTTTTTATCCTTTTTATATTTTTGTTAATTAACAATGAAGGTTTTGGTTGCAGTTAAGGCTGTGTATGATAGGCTGTTTTATTTTTTATACTCCTGGAGTTAATTTTAATTATATAATTTTTTAAGCGTTTCGTTGTTTGTAGGACCTTGTAAGTGAAGCCGATTTTTTTTGTATTTTACTAGTTGTTTTGATTCTGTTGATTTTTTAAATAAATATCTGATTAGAAAGATTTCTCTAAATGTGTTTTATTTAGTCTCACTTTAGATGCGACATGATTTGGTCTAGTATTTACGATTAAGAATAACGTATATGGCACTTACAACAACTAATTATTAAGTTTGTACAAGTAACATGGTCGTATGTGGCACTTCCTACAAATAGTCAATTAATAAGTGCACGTAACATTGTCATATGTGGTAGATCCGACAAAAAAACAATGATTTGGTACTGTTAAAAAAGTCATTTCTGACTTTTAGCATACTTAAAAAAACAATAACAATATTTTATTTCCATGTAATTACGCTCAAAAACATGTTTTAAAACTCAGTAAACTTTTGTAAAATTTGGTCGTAAATTAAAGAAAAAATCTACGTTTCAAACTTTGACTCGCTCTCCTGTAAAGTTACCGATTTTCACATCCGACAATGTTAATAGGGATAGGCGATTTTGTTTGCCAGAGCCTCGTCCGTTGATCGGCAGGTGCACCACTTGCAGGTGAGGTTGGCTTGGGACCCTAAATTCTTGGTGGGAACCCTATGCACACATACACATACTTATTATTATACTCATCATATGACAAAGTATTTATTCAAACTAATCTATAGGTACTTATTTGCTAACCGTCCCACTGCGTGCGTGTGCGTGACTTAATATCGCGCGATAAAAAATAAAATATTCAAACAATCTAAGTATATCGTAGATTCATAGTCAATAACATTCTTAGATAAAACAAATATTTTTGATAAGATAACCATCAATAGTTCATTAAAAGGTATTATTAATAGTCTGTCGTCTTCTTCTTTCGTACAGATAAGAAAGAGATAGATTGATTAGTGATATAGTAGTTGCGTATGAGATAGGAATTATCAAAGTATGAGATTAAAGAATTAAATACCTACTTAATGGGCTGTGTCACAACTTGAAATATAATCTCTGATGTTTGTATGTTACCAGCAAAGTGTATAATTAGGTATTCTTTACAATGCATAGGCAATGTATAGTAAGTCTAAAATGTTGGGGAAATGTATGAAGTATTCTTAACTTTATACTGTACCTAGGTATTCCATATAATGCTTAAATTATACGACGATCTACTAATTCGTTGTCGTTTAGCAAAATTTAAACAAAAATTAAGTACCTACCTACATATTTATTTTACTCATTGCCGATAGACCACCAAGTTTTTTAAGTTTTTTATACAATATTAGGACTTGTACTATATTACCTAAACAAAGTGTGGCGAAAGGAAAAGAGAAGGTATAGCAGGAAAGCGGACCTCGGGCTCCAAAGAGAAGGTCTTAGATCGCAACAGCGCTCTGATGATGATGACCTAGGCAAAGTGTGTATTGGACAAGCATCCTTATCTGTATATATAAAATCCTTGCGTTACTGACTGACTGACAGACAAGCTACAGCCAAAAATATTGGGCACAAGAAGCTGAAATTTGGCATGCATATTCCCTGGGGACCGTAGGGGTGCACTAAGAAGGGATTTCCCGAAATAACCACGGGAACGGGCAAAACGGATAACTTAAAAAATATTGCGGGCATCCTCTAGTTCGTAATATTGCATATTATAATGCCTAGAAGTCCTTGGTATTCTAGACATTGCCTAGGTATTGTGTAGAACTCCTGGATTATACAGATTGTCGGTAACATAGTACTATCTTACATTCTAGCGCCTATTTGGTGTATTCTATAATAACACCGGCACTAAGCTGACACCAGGAAAGGAAGTGATAAATTGTATTAAAATCGTAATCCTATCTAAGCCTGTGTAGTGACACACTGGTCTGATAAAAGAGTTTCAACTTTCGTGTTCATAAAATTAGTTTTAAATTGTATCCCTCATAATGGTGCTTGCAAGTCGAAATATCGGATACTCGAAACTCGTTTGTATCTTGAAAGAACACAAAAGTTTAGCTGTGAGTTATTTTGATGTACATACCCTCCACCTCCTCATGGTCCTACCCGCCTCGCGGCATACGGACCGAATCGCGGGAGAAGCGCGCGGTACTTGCGTCTGCTCTTTCCCGCGCGCTCTTTCTTGACTCCCTACAAATCTTTATCCTGTCCCTGTTCTATACCCACTTTCCCCTATTGAGGCAGATACAGCACAAACCACAGTACTTCGCATCCGAGCAGTCTGAGCAGTATTTTGAATATTTTGATGTACAGTCAGACAAGTCGGCGGTCGATCAGCTTTAAAGTTTCGTTTGGCTCGCTCATAGAGTCGAGGCACACGCATTTATACAAAACCACACGCCCATATTACGTTTGACCAATAATGACAGTTTTAAGCTGAAAGCGACAATGTTTTGCTGAGCGATTCTCAGCCTTATGGTGTACTAGCGGGAAGTTGTTCGATTGTACATCTAAAGCCGGCTTCCAACGGTGTGTAGTTTTGCGGACATCTTTGAAGTTGCCTGACTCGCGGTATAAGTTCAAGGGGCGCGCGTGTATCCGTAAAACCACGCACAGTGCGGGCTTTAGTTATACAACTGTAAGCTGAAGTTACATCAAAATATTCTTAGTAGTTTTTGCATGAAGTAGTCAAATCATCAAGACATCAATTCGATATGCATCTTTTCAAAATATCGCGTTCCTAATAGTAGTAGAAGAACCAAATATAGATCAATGAACCAAATATAATTATAAATCTAGACCTAATCTAAAAAAATGTATTTTGGGATGTTGCCTCCGTGGTCCAGTGGATAGCGTATGCGACTGCTGATCGGAGGTCCCGGATTCGATTCCCGGGTCGGGCAAGTGTTACTGGGTTTTTTCAAATACTCAGTAGCAGCCCGGAGTCTGGTGATGTGCCCGGTAACGGCAATAGGCTTGCCCCCTATTACGTGGGACCTAAAAATTCATGGCGAAATGTGGGTGTAATGTTACACCTCTACCTATCTCTTCGGGGATACAGGCGTGAGTCTATAAAATAAGTATGCTTTTATTTAAACTATCTGATATTTAGCATTGCTAGCGTAACCATTTTTACGCTACGCCAATGAATAGTATTGCAAAACCACATCTTAGGAGTAGAAGGTCATTGAATGATGTATGTCATCGGGTGAATGGTTAACCAGTTCTGATCACGTTCGTCATGACTGGCCGCAAACACATGCAATTATTATTAAACCTATTTATAAACCTGTCTTCATCTGATGTGGTTTGTATACGTGTATGGGTCTAAACCGCCATAATGTAATATTATTGAACTCCTTAAATAAAGGGGTGTAATATTTATTTCGAGTGTAGAAGCTCATTCAAAGTTTCTGAGTTCTTAGGATGTTTCACCTGGGAAGGATATAGCCTGGGACTTTTTACAAATTCCAATCTAGGATGAATTCCTGTATCTACTGGCAGAAAAAAACAGTGGCTCAAAAAGTCTTGCCACGGTCGTGTTTAAGTTGAACTTTGAAACGATTGGCAAGTCACTGACAATAATAGCAAGGCGTTTTTTTATTATGTGTCTATGCGTGTCAGTCTTCATACGTGTATTCATGAAAGACTGATCTTTGGATCCGATGTCCGTGTGGTGACGGATTAAGAATACGGAATGGCACCACCCCATATCATCCCATGGGTGTCGTAAGAGCCGACAGAGGGAGCATATTATGCAGAGAACAGGACTGTAAGAGAAGGAAAACTTGATACAAAGCCTATACCAACCCGTTTGGCCAGCGTGGTATAGTAGGCCAATTCCTCCTTTTAGAGGAGAGGCCTAGTCCAGCAGTGGACTGTAAGGGGCTGAAGATGATGATCTTTGGATAGTTTGAGTTAATGTTCCTTGTAAAGACATTATCGGTCTTCTTACCTCTGCCCGACTTCCGAGGTAGTAGCTTTGGGCGATTGTCTTCTTTTCGTAAAGGCATATTATTCATAAACATTAAAACATCAAATATAAAGAAACAACTCCGTAACACCGTCACCGCTAAAACCCTTTAAACCACAAATTGCATCACCCTGCATTCAAACGTAACTTTTAGATACTTGCAGGTCTAAAATCTGCATAACAACATCTATAATTAGAATCCATCGTAATTACTGCATATTAATTAATAAAATACCTGAACTTTATTCAAATGGTTCTTCTATCGTTAAAGAAAAAATATCAAACGAGGTTTTCTATTTTAAAACTGTTTTAATGGGAGAAAACCTGTCTGTTGCCATATAGCGTTTTATTATACCAGTCGAATGCTTTGATCATCGTTGGATGCTGATTTATATTTAGTATTATTGTTTGATGTGCGTTATCTCTATTTATAATACACTAGCAATATTACCCGGCTTCGTTGAGCTGCGATTAAAAAAAAGTTAAAATGTCTACTGCCATTCATTCGTTATACCTAAGTAGAATTGCTTTTTATCAATGCTTGTAACCGAATTTTTTCAAAAGCGAACTAGTAGTCCATGCTAATATTATAAATGGTATAACATTTATATTAGCAAGACAGCGATAGCCGATTGGATATACCAACAGACTGCCATGCAGAGGGTATCAGGTTCGAATCCTCGGCGCGCACCAATGACTTTTCGGAGTTATGTGCGTATTGAATTGTTAATTATTGCTTGTCCCGTGCCTCGGAGAGCACGTTAAGCCATCGGTCCCGGTTGTCATGAAGATCTTTGACAATCGTTACAGGGCGTCAGTACCTTCTAAAATAAACTGACACTAGTCTAAACCATGGAATATCGCTATCCCTTCGGTTTGCGGAGGTCAGACAGGCAGTCGCTCTGTGGAAAAGCTAATATTCAGCCAAATCCGGTTAGACTAGTAAGCGGACCCCAGATTGAAACTGGGATAACGCTAAGAGAAAGATAACATTTATATTAGCATGGACCACTCGTATAATACTTTAACCATGAATAACATGCTAAGGAGCCCTCATGAACTCCAGGGCTTAATCTTTTTTTTTTTTTGTAAGGTGACAAGTAAGTCATCTTATCTTGCAAGCAATGTGAGTGGTTTTATTAACCTTTAGTAGTATTTCATCATGTTTAGGACCTTCAGTACTTCTCCACGGTACTTTTTGGGGTCCATGGACCCCACAGGACCCCAATGACAGATCAACTGAACATTTCTCTCTGATGAGCTTCTGAAGATGTAAAGTTTATCCATTCTATTTTATGTAATACATTTGTAACGATCTTACTAGTTTCGTAATAAGCATTTACTGATATCGCCAATTAAACCAATGAAGTTTTAATGGGACTCCGCAATTTTATGGCGTTTTTTTAATAGTCCGTAAACCACATTAATTAAATATGTATTTTATTATTTCATTGCATACCACTGCGGATGAAAAACTATTAAGCAGTTTTTCTACGTGAAGACTAGTCGTTTTTAAGATAGTTGCGAAATTAAAGTTTTGTTGCAGCAATTATATTTGACTAATTTACTTAGTTTAGACATTTTCCTACCCGGGTACCAAACGGAGTATCTCGAAAAGAATCACAAAATGACTCTACCATCAACGAGTTACAAAATCAAAACTCAGTCGGATCCCATCTTTATACCATAAGGTCAAAGTCCCCATTACAGTAATAAGGAAAGTTGTATTTTACGACAGGTAACTGGTTAAAACTCGTGAAACTTTCATCCGACACCGCACTGTCACACTTTAAGTAATATTGTGTATTTACTGGCAACTTTGTCTCCCTGATTAATGAACGGCATTCATTGTTTCTTTTTCGATTTACGAAAAAACATTTTCTCTCTGGCCACTTCGGTGTTTTCTTGGCAGGTTTTCACTTAAGTGATATTGATGATGTTATTAGACATGTTTGGTATTATTTGTTTTCTTAATTCATTTTAGTATTGTGGCTGTTGTATTTAGTTCCGGTAAATTTTCGTCTTATAGGCTTTGCTTATTTATGTGGGACTAATTCTGTTTGCGAATCACGGTTGAAATTACATGACGATTACATAAGAAACACGTCGTGTGTACATAAGAAACAAAAAACAAGTGAATTATTGTATATTCTTTTTTAGTAAGTACTTATTGTCTTGAGCAGAGGGCAGCGATAGCCGAGTGGATATACCAACAGACTGCCATGCAGAGGGTATCAGGTTCGATTCCACGGCGCGCACCAATGACTTTTCGGAGTTATGTGCGTATTGAATTGTAAATTATCGCTTGTCCCGTGCCTCGGAGAGCACGTTAAGCCGTCGGTCCCGGTTGTCATGAAGATCTTTGACAGTCGTTACAGGGCGTCAGTACCTTCTAAATAAACTGACACTAGTCTAAACCATGGAATATCGCTATCCCTTCGGGTTGCGGAGGTCAGACAGGCAGTCGCTCCGTGGAAAAGCTAATATTCAGCCAAATCCGGTTAGACTAGAAAGCGGACCCCAGACTGAAACTGGGATAACGCTAAGAGAGAAAGAAAAGACTTATTGTCTTGAGCAATTCATACAGCCCATCTGATTCTAAGATGAGGCAGAGCCATGGCGACTAGGTATCTGATGAACATACTTATTCCTATGTACTCACATTCTTAAATTAATACATATTATAGATATAGATAATTACGCCGAAGCATCACACAAAGGTTTATCCAGGGTGGGAATCGAACCCACCACAGTGTCACTATTAATCACTAGAGAAGATTAAAACAAGGATTCCGTGTTTCCATTGCAAGCAGAAATCAAGCAAATCATCCAGTACTCTTGCTCTAACGTATTAGCCGCGGGCAAAGTGAAGTCCTCTTTCGAAGTCAAATGGCTAGCTGTATCAGTTTCATTTGCTAGTCGCGATTTAATTATAATAATTACAATTTATTCTGCAAGTTACACATTAAATAAACCATGGTTGAAAGTAACTCCGCGCAGTTTACCGAAGAAAGTAGATAGTTACAATTTTAATTGCGTAAAAATAAGACTGAATTTACGTAATTCATTGCAGAGAAAACATTCTTGTGAGCTTTCTCTGTAATATAGTGTTATATTAACGCACTTGTGATGGACATTGTAGAGGATTATGCACGTAGCGTTACCTCAACGATTTCTACCACTTGCCATTCAAACACCACCCTGAGTTTGTCTGATTTGATTACTGAAATCCCTAGACATGTTTGTACTCATGTTTTTCTCTAATATATCTAAAAATATTATCATAAATACATATCTTAATATTACTGACTGACTGACTAGACACGCTACAGCCGAAACTATTGGGCGCAGGAAGCTGAAATTTGGCATGTATGTTTCTTGGGGACTGTAGGGGTGCACTAAGAAGGGATTTCCCGAAATTCCCACGGGATCGGCCAAAACGGGTAAATTAAAAAAAATGCAGGCGTAGCTGCTGGCGTCCTCTAGTATAATTATAAATTATAAGCGTATTTTTTTGCTTTTCTGAGTTACTGACAGACAACGCATAGCCGATTCTACTGAGCGCAGAAAGCTGAAATTTGACGTGTAACCTTGGGGGGCGTAGGACCTAGGGGTGCACTAAGAAGGACTATTCCAAAATTACCCCGGCGAATTTAATTCGACACAGTGTTTTGAATGCGCATGATCAATTTTACACGTATTTAAACTAAGACCAAATCTCGATTTATGTATAGTCCATATTTTTTTAACAATGAACCGCACAACCAACGATGCAGTTAATTTATTTACGAAAGTACTTTACCATAGACAAGCCAAAGATAGAATTAATCTCACTTGATATTTACATTGACCGTCAGCTGCGTATCTAATTAATTACATACATAGTCAATTATAATATTACCTAATATTTGACCGTGTGAGAAAGTTCAAATATAATTGTAAGTACTTTCCCTTGCTTGTTACGGCATAGCCATAGACTATAGAAGTATAGAGTAACCATGGCTGAACGGTCCCTTGTGTCTATGGGTGAAAGTTTAGGCGGGAAATGCTATTGATGAACGCGACACGTTTTAGCGTCCAAGGAATTCTGTCAGTTGTAAACAGGCTTTTGTTTAGTTGCGATGCCATTATTTGTGTTTTATTTGCAATGGTGGGTATTAGTAGTAACTGCGGTAAAGGAAAGTTCTGTGAGAATTTGCATTCGTAGGTACATAGATGCTTTAAGGCCTTGCCACACGGCACAATTTTACCACTGATCAAATTTTCAATCGAATTGGCTTTGCCCGTCTACACGACAAAATCAAATCACTGATTTTCATTCCGTCCACCCGATTGGTTAAAATCTGGTGGTACCGCCCACCCGA
This sequence comes from Euclidia mi, assembly GCA_944739405.2. Classification (NCBI taxonomy): domain Eukaryota; kingdom Metazoa; phylum Arthropoda; class Insecta; order Lepidoptera; family Erebidae; genus Euclidia; species Euclidia mi. The sequence continues at coordinate 14,074,512 of OX123205.2, read as the reverse complement.
TGAACTTGAGTTGGACGACTGGCGTCTACACGTCACGATTTCATCAAGTGATTTAGTCAAGTTGGACGTAAAATTGTGCCGTGTGGCAAGGTCTTTAACGTCATTCGTTGTAGGCACAGACTGTACCTATTCATCATGAAAGAAAAGTAGGTATCGCGCGCAAATCTTATATGATGCAGCATACTGTGATGCGATCTAATCTGCTTTGTGCCTATGTGTAAAGTATTATATGTCCTAGCTCAAGTAAGAACCATGCAGGAATTTGGATAGTGAGTTCCTTTTTTAGGACGTAGCATATACTTACTTAGTAGAAAAAGGTTTTGCTTAAAATCCTATCTTTATGGCCATAAAATAAGTGTTGCAAAATTCGCAAATTTTGTAGCTAGTATTATTCTAGGTACTGGATCGATTTGAATAATTATTTTTGTATTGTTAGGGCCATTTATCGAGGAAGAGTTATAAAGTCTTTATAACATCACGCTATATAATGAGCCATGGGTGCGGAGTACTAGCTCTGAATTACACGGATGGAGCTGCGGACTAAGCTAGTAATACTCTAAAGCCAAACAAAAAATTCAACCTCATTCAAAAAACATGTTTACTTTAACACCTCCATACACAACTATCCGAAGTAAAAAACATCGCACTCAACTCATAAAATAACCTCTAAAGAGGTGCAATACCCCAAATGTCCTCAGCCACAATACCGTACCGCCAATACCGTAAGATGGCCGCCGAGAGAAAAACACATCCTTAAAAAAGGAACTAAAATGTTTAATAGTTGTCCATGCCAAGCGAAGCGAGTCGCCATATCGGGAGACCTATGCGATCAGCCCGTTTTACAGTTATGTCGGCTTGCTAAACCGATGACTAAATACTACTACTGCCTTTTTTAGTTGTTTTGATGCAATAAATTGCTTGTAAGTTTGAAAAACGTGAAATAGTATTTCGGAGATAGTTTGACTGCTTGATGACATGGGGAGTGTTTCTGGGCCCTGTGCACTTAAAATAATATCAAGAGTAGTAAAATATGGATGTACTTAATTGTGATTTTTGTCATACAATATCACAGAAAAAAGTACCATTATAAACCGGGGCTTCCAGGCAACAAAAACGTGTCCGGACCGGACACTTTTTGAAATCCGGTATCCGATGTCCTTCAAAATGACGGGGATTTGGGCGATGCCCTTCGTACAAATTCTTCGTACCAACTACATACTTTCAAGGAATTTTGTTATTGTAAATATTATTTAAACAACGATTTAAAAGTAATACACTTCTGGCAACTTCTTCCTTTTTTATTTTTTAAGCGACCTTGACTAATTAATAGACAGGATTCCAGGATTTGCCGTATAAAATGAGCTTCGTGGTTTGCTATAGGCAATACTTATATTTGTTTACAATTTAAGAACATATGGAATGTAATCTCGTTTGAGGTGCAAATCAGGCGTGATATAATCAATCGATAACGTTTTTAAACTCACTGCAGCCGTGATAATGAACTCTACTTTTGACGTGGGAAATTCTAGAATAATGTGTCGTGATTTTTATCTTAGATTGTATAGTGGTACCTGACATCATCTAAGTATGAATGATTTACAAGTAATATTATATTCTTGTGTTTAAAGCAATACTTATAAATTATTTATAGGTGTGGTTGTCAAAGTCATACTGCAAATTACGTAATTTATACACAGTTGTGCATAAAACGCCCTTGGTTATATTATATTATCACTACAAAGATTAAACATTAACAAAACTGCTTGCACTCAACAACCTTGAACAAATATTTTTTTACTCTTGTATTCGATTTTTAAAATTGAAGAACGTCAACAATGCTGGCAACAAAAACAAAAGCGCGCCTAATTGTTTTGGGAGTGGGAACGATGGGGAAAAAACTCCTTCGGCATTCGAAGGACGGTGACGTCACTGATACAGGTACTTCAAGTTGTACAGTGAGGCAGGCGAGTATTGGCATCGAATGAAATAAGATTTGTGTTGTAACCTCACCTACTAGAATATTTGTATTTACGAAATTTTATGTCATAAATTAAATTCTACGTAGATTTATAGTTTTCATTTGAAACAAGTTATTTGAATAATTTAAGCATATCGAAATGTATTCCTGCATAAATATTAAGAGAATAGAAATAGCTGCTGAATTTATAATTATGCAACTTACAGACGCTTATCTGTATAAGTGTATTTGAAAATTCTGCTGTTACTAACTGACTGATAGGCAAAGCCCAGCCAAAACTATTGGGCGCAAGAAGCTGAAATTTGGCATGTATGTTCCTTGGGGACCGCTAAAATAAAATATGCAGACGTAGCTGCGTGCATTGTCTAGTTCCTCTAGTAGATTATCATAATTATTTAAGTAATGTCCATTTTACGTAATAAAAAAATAACAGCAATTGGCAGGCAATAAGGAAAACCACACAACGTATGAAATTACCCAATTGCTGTACTTATCTATAGAAAACAAGTACCTACACTCGATAACTTCAGTTATGTTTGATTATATGAATGAAACACTTGTGCTATCATCAACGAACGTGAACAATCAAGTTTCAAAGGCAAGGCTACAGAAGGCAAATAGACAAAGTTGTGTCAGTAATTGTAAATGTGGTGAAACAAATATGTAGTTTTCAATGGGAGAGATAACGTACCGCGGTTGGGGCACGTATGTTATATGAGTTAGACATAGCTAGGCAGTTTCGTAATCACCTCATCGTAAAATAAAAGTTTGACCATTATCCTGTATTCGATGATTTCAGTGTTTGTTGTCTAAGTTAAATGAAAAAATTGGTTGCCTGTAAAGTCGGTATACGGGCGAAAGTTTTACGTGACAACGACTTTGAGTGGTAAAATAATTTTAATGTGAATATTCATTCGTATAGTAGGAAGAAGGATGAAAGACGCGTGCCTTTCACTTTTTATGTCTGTCTCTCTCGCTCTTAGGCGGGACGCGTGCCTCTCACTCGCTCTCATTGTGAGCGCATAACGTGAGCGGAGCGTAACGCAGTTTCTTGAAGTGTCACCCGGCAAACCAATTTATAAGACGTTGTCACGTCAAAAACTACAGAGTAATTCCATTACTTACTCTGTTGTATTATTTAGTATTGTTTTATACTTATTGATATACATACTACTACAGATAGTTTCTTTCTGGATTATTATATGTCACGACACATTTTCAGTTGTACTACCTAGACCAGCTATTTTATCTGAAAATATATAGTTGGTTTTTATCGCTACAATGCTTAGCCTGCTATATTCCTTATCGCAATACACATATAATTCTAATGAGAATTAGGGTATAAGTGACTAATTGTTATGAATGTAAGTAATTGAATGCTTACCATGACGTGTACCTTTCAGTTTCACTTCGGTTATCAAGGCTCTAATCGTATACATAACACACAATCAGTGCTCAATATCAGTATTAGATATTGTTTTATTGTGCTAGCAATTTGAATGAATTCGACTGTATTGAATATTTATTATTAAAAAGCTAATATTTTTTCATATTTGGTTAGATTAGTGAGCAGACGTCGGGCTCCAAGGCTTGGATGCAACCGAGATATCGGTGGGTCGATGATGACGATTTATTATTATTTACATAAAGTTTCAGTCCATGAGTTGAGGAATTAATATTGTTGTTTATAATTAAATTTTACCGTCTGTCTGCCGTGATGTATCTATATCTACTTATGGGCGGTAATAAAAAAACTACAGAAACGCAACGCCAAAATTACACTTGAGAGAGGCTTCACTGTTGACGTGACCTTTGAATATTATAAGCAGAATAAGCAATTATTTGAAGCAAGAAAAACAATAAAGTATCCAAAAAAGTCGAAACCTGTCCTCCTAGATTTAATAATATAGTATTGTATTTATATCATTATGCGAAAGCATACATTATCAACAGGTCAACAACTGAGAACTCTGTTTTAGCTAAATTATGCAAAAACAGTTGCATGGTCGAAATATGCAAATGTATATGCTACATGCAGTTGCGTATAATCCGGTCCTTGTCAGAATAAATTATTTAGTAGTATGTATCATTAAGAACGAATCACCAATTATAAGTCCAATCATGATTGATGAGTTTTATCTACGTACACAATAAAACAAAAAGTAATCAATTTTTCAGATGTTTGGAACAAAACAAGTCCATTCTAGGTATCGAAGTGATGTTATTTACATGATGGAAGCAAAAATAACGTAGCTTATAAAATATGAAATCCTTAACCTCTTGCAATACACGGCGCTCACGTGGATCTGCGTTCTAACAAACATTTTTCAAACAGTAGCTCCAATGTTTGTTTATAAACAAACAGGTAATAGAATATTGCAATGTTTTCTTCTCGTCAAACAATAGCAAGCAAAATATATGTATTGTTCTCCGTATACATTATAGTATAATAGAGGCGGTACTATCTAAATACCTACTTGGCTCACCTAACTTCCTAAGAACACATTCCAAAGCGGGTGCCAGTCTTTGACCACCTAAAAAGGTCGTCTGACGCACCTGTTCTGAATAAAGATTGTTATCAATTATTTCAATTGATGCCTCGAAACAATGAGGCTTGTGTCCTTTCATTGCCGACCGAGTGATAAATAAAAATATTTATTATTGATTGTTAGTGGCCAATGTCTGTTGTGAGCACTAGGTGCGACTATGTGGGTCACTCGTGGAATGCCACCCGGCCGGCCGCTCCCACCTGCGAGCGGTGCGTACGAGATGAGCGCTGCCAACACTGTCGTATTCTAATTTTAAAATATTTATTAAATTCTACTTACAGTCATGTAAACACTGGCTGGTATTGTGTGCGGATTTGATGATGTCAAAATCGATCATCTACATTGCAACATTAATTTCGAGTTATATATTTCGTACTAGTACTAAATTAGCAGAAAATAAAATAAGATAAATGTAAATAATGCAATATTACTAGTCTACGCACGAATCCACACGATTTATAATTCAAAATGGCAATAAATGTTAAACTGGCATGCAAAGGTTGCCAAGATTAAAAATTGCTAAACGAAATGTAAATTCAAAAGATGATTAACATAGTTTCTATTTTTAAGCTAAATCATCATACATGAATGCAAATTATTAATTGTAAAATTGTTTGCATGAATAATTGAAAGCAATAAGTAACTAAATGTCAGACTACATAAGCTATGACTATTTGGGGGACCTTGATCTGTTAAAAGTGAAGGCAGCGATAGCCTAGTGGAGAGACAGACAGACTGCTAAGCAGAGGGTCTTGGGTTCGAATCCACGGCACGCAACAATGACTTTTTGGAGTTAAGTGCGTATTAAATTATTAATTATCGCTTGCTAAACGGCGAAGGAAAAGATCGTGAGGAAACCTGCATGTCTGAAAGTTCTCCATAATGTTCTCGAAAGACATGTGAAGTCTGCCAACACGCACTTGGCCAGCGTGGTGGACTATGGCCTTACCCTTCTCATAGTGAGAAGAGGCCCGTGCCCAGCAGTGGGACAGTATAAAGGGCTGATGATGATGATCTGTTAAGTTCTCAGCGATAAGTTTTCTATGTTTTCTATTATCTACACATATCTAATGAGGTACAAGAGGCACAAAAATACATGTAGATATTAGCTTTATCGAGAACTAGTAGAAGCACACGGTTTCCCTTTTGTTGTGTTTATATTTTTGGGCAACAGGCATCTACCGGATCAAGTCCTGCCCTATCTTAAAATCCGTTCTTAGCTAGCCTTTTAATTGTAAAAATATATTTTATGAATACATTCAGAAAGTATACCTTATTAGGTAAACAGAGTGTAAATTATGCAAGAAAATAAATTTCTCAATATTTACTGAACATTCTAATTAAAATCGAAGGATTTCTTGCCATTTTTAGACGCCATACATCTACATCTCAAAGCAAATACTAGTATAACCTGACCTCTCGTTGTATAAGCTGGTCGTATAAATAGAGGTCAGTATATTCTGGAGAATATCATAACGAAATATTTGCACATCTTTTTAGCACGTGACATTTTATCGAAGTATACTGTGCGTTTAGAAATAAACAGACATGCAGATAGTGTATGCTAATTAGTTGCTGCAACAGCGATGGTCTTGTAGAGAGACCCACTGACTGCTACTCAGTGTCTCGGCAAAGAGCTCAGATATTTACATAGAGGCGCATTTCTTATGGGCGCTCTGTAGACAAACTTTCTGTGACCCAAATTGCCGCTTTGCGGCGTGGCAGTCGCGTTATGACAACTGTATCTACGAGTACAAGAGAGACGAACGTTCCTCCTGTGTATCTTAACTACGAGAGCAAGAGAGACGGAGAATGACGCCAGCGCCGCCAACGGCGCCAACTACGAACTGCACTGGCGACAGTCGCCACTTGGAATCGGCACACGAAATCCTTAAGAAATGCGCTTCTATGTAAATCTGTATTCAGTGGTCTCGGGTTCAAAGTTTCAAAACACAGATTATGGTACGCAAAGTGACTTTTTCTTCGAAAAGTCACATGTGTATTAAATGGTTAGTTAAATGTGATCGTTCAGTAAACTATAAAGAAAATAATCGTGAAGAAGTCTGCGTGTCTGAGAATTCTCCATAAGGTTCTGGAATGACGTGTATTCTGCCAACATGCAGGCACTAAACCAGCTAAGTGGACTATGGCTTAACACTTACAAACATACATATACTCACGCCTTTTTCCGTCGGGGTAGGCAGAGACAATATAACGCCACTTGCTCCTATCCTTACAAACCTCACGCGCTTCCTCTACACTCATTACTCTTTTCATACTTACATGCTCGCTTAACACTTATCATGTGAAATAAGGTCTGTGCCCAGCAGTGGGCAGTTTAAATGCAGGGCTGATCATGATGAACTTGGCCATAAACTCGCAAGAAAGAGAAGAGATTCAAAATGGAATGATTGCGACATCTTCCATTTCATACAGCGGTGCTCCTCTTTCCTCCTCTTTAATTACCTATTTTTGCTATCCTTTTGAGTTGCGGAGGTCTGACAGGCAGTCGCTTTGTGGCAAAACTAATATTCAGTCAAATCCGGTTAGACTAGTAAGCGGACCCCCGGTTGTAACTGGGATAACGCTAGGAGGATGAGTTGCCTCCTACATACAAATACTTAGAGCAGAGGTTCCCAAGGTTGTCTGAGCTCCGACCGATCAAACAAAAATTCCAATCTTGAGACCCAATTTGCTGCTTCTTGACAAAAAGGTGCATCATCATCACCAGCCCTTTTATACAGTCCCACTGCTGGGCATGGGCCTCTTCTCACTATGAGAAGGGTAAGGTCATGATCCACCACGCTGGCCAAATGCGGGTTGCAGTCTTCACATGTCTTTCGAGAACATTATGGAGGACTTTCAGACCTGCAGGTTTCCTCACGATGTTTTCCTTCACCGATTAGCAAGCGATAATTAACAATTTAATACGCACTTAACTCCGAAAAGTCATTGGTGCGTGCCGTGGATTCGAACCCGAGACCCTCTGCGTAGCTGTCTGTCGGTCTCTCCACTGGGCTATGGCTACGCATACAAGGTGCATAAATGGGAGGTATAGGTGTAAAGGGGAGGGGAACTTCGGTCAGTCGGTGTCGCTTTACATTTCAGGACCCACTCAATATTCGCTCGCGACCCACCTGGATCGCGACACATAGTTTGGGAAATGCTGACTTAGAGTATAAGTACAATTACATTATTATTTTTTTATTTATATACTCACGCCTGTATCCCCGAAGGGGTAGGCAGAGATGTAATATCACACCCACATTTCGCCAGGAATTTTTAAGGCCCACGTAATAGGGGGCGAGCCTATCGCCGTACCGGGCACATTACCAGACTCCGTGCTGCTACGGAGAATTTCCTAACGGAAAAACCCAATAACACTTTGCCTGACCCGGGAATCGAACCCGAGACCTCCCAATCCCACGCGCACATTTATGCCGCGAGACCAACGAGGCAGTCATTTTATTTATGTTTCTTTTTTTAAATTCAATTACATTAGACTAGCAAAATAACGTAACGGTGTATTAACTAGCTGCCTACTGATTATTAGTGATTACGACAGACGACTGTGATTACTACTTAGCTGATTGTGGCAATATCCTGTCTTGATCGCTAGTTAGTAGTTATTGAACCATCCATCCAGTTGGATGTGAAGCGATTTTTATACCTATTGGTTCATTTCCTTAAGCTTCAAATGAAGAGAAAAGGAGTTTTTGATAAGGCTTGTCGCGTAGTGATTGTGGTTCCGAAATAAGAATACATACTGACACTACCCTATTTCATTCCGAGGGTCTTGTAAGAGGCGACTAAGGAAAAATACACGAAGGCAATGGTATCCTTGGGAAGAGCCCGAAGAGAGCCGTAAAACTCGACGTCATACGCTATAGCAACCATATACATATTTGGTCAGCGTGTCACGTTGTGCTTGTCTTCGTTATATATTTCAATGTCAACTAGAGTTCGCTCATGGCTCCGCCTGCGTGGAACTATTTTATCCCTTTAGGGTGAGAATTTCCAAAAATCTTTCTTAGGGGTCCACCCTACGGTCCCTAAGGATCATACAAGCCAAATTTCAGCTGGTTGCGCCCAGTTTCGGCTGTGTTGTAAGTCAATAACGCAAACATTTTATAAAAACACTAGACGATGCCAGCGGCTACGCCCGCACATTTTTTTAATTTGCCCGTTCCCGTGGGAATTTCGGAAAATCGCTTCTTAGTGCACCCGTATGGTCCCCAAAGAACATACATGCCAAATTTCAGCATCCTGAGTCCAATAGTTTTGGCTGTAGCTTGTCTGTCAGTCAGTCAGTAACGCAAGGATTTTATATATTAAGATTTAGTAACAGAACATTGAAATTTAAAATTTACCTTCCATACGATTGCAAAGCAGACAATATAAAGACAGAATTAGTATGCAAACACAGTGTAGTACGTAGTGTTTACCTTTGTTATCTGTTTGCTTCGTTATCTGATAACGATTCTCAGCTAAGTGTACAAGGCACCGTGCTGCGGACTGCGGCAATACGAAGATGATTGTTCGAGAATATTCGAGGACTTAAAATAAAAGGACTTACCTATTACATTTCTTATGACAAAAATGCCACCTCATCATCATCAGCCTTTAACAGTCCACTGCTCGACTAGGCCTCTCCTTTGAAAGGAGGAATTGGCGTACTATACCACGCTGGCCAAACGGGTTGGTATAGAGTTTCTGTCTAGTTTTCCTTCTCTTACAGTGCTGTTCCCTGCATAATATGCTTCCTCTGTCGGCTCTTACGACACCCATGGGATGATATGGGGTGGTGACATTCCATATTCTTAATCCGTCACCACATGTACCAAACGCCACCTACTGGGCCTAAATGTTGCTCTACTAAGACCTCTCTATCCTACAGCGAGTCTAATTAGGTTCAGCCATTCCGATCAGCACGATGGATTTAAAAAATAAATTTTGCTTACGATTTGATATTGTGTAACTAACTATTTATATGAATTTAAAAATGGTAGACGTACTTTGAAATCACAGACAGACTCAATAGGAAAGTTTCCTGGAAGTAAAGTAAATTATAAAAGTGTTTTTTTCTAGTGAAACATGTCAAAATAATAGTAGTTTCATCAATTAATGTTAAAACTTTATTTAACATTTTTATCGTCAATTTATTGATAATAAGTATTCTACTTGACAGCAAAACACTATGACGTCACTACGTCATATTTCATACAAAACCCTTGGCAAAGGTCGTTTTTGACATTTCATTAAAAGTGCTTGATTTGAATAGTTGGAACCACCCTATTGTATTTATATGGATAGATACAGAATTATAGATGTACTGATTACTGTAGTATTTTATTACCTGTGCTGTTACCTAAGATCACATGTATCATCTCTTTATTTAAACTGTCCCACTGTGGCCATGGGCCTCTTAGCCACTATAGATTTCTAATTCTCAAGCCTTATGGATCCCGCACAATCACATCATATTATTGTATAGTCTATAACGCAGTGACTTGGTGCGCAGTAACACACTCATATGTTATACGAGCATCACATATCGTCGCTCTCACGTGACAAACGACTCGTATCACTGATGCAGTCTCAGATTGACGTAGTATCAAGAAACAATAACATAGGCTCACGGGTGAATTCTATCTCTTTATTATTTTAAAGGGGAAAGGAGAGGAAAGTTTTTGTTAATGATGCATATTGTGTGTTAGCTCGTGGGGATATCTGGATAAAGGTTCCTACACAGATTTATGACTAAAATTCTAGCTCTAAGATATTTTTCTTACGCGTAAGTAGGTATAACTGCGGCGAAACTTGCATGACATGACTAGAAATTACAAACATTCATCCTAAAGAACGGATTTGAAACAGCAAATAAAATTAGGAATCAGAATTTGTGATCCATAATTTGCTGTGTGATTCACAATGTGTTGTCTTGTGTGAGTGTCGAAGCCACGACACTGCGCCGTTTTTAATCAAAAGGTGACCGCTTGAACAACGCTGAGACGACCGTTTGATCGACTTCTTTATACCTACGTGCATTCTAAATTTGTATAATGAGTAATTCTTTTTGTTACAGGTAAATAATAATATGGACAGCGAATCTTTTACTTGAAATCCGAGGAAATGGTAGATATTTACTCAAATATTATTACGAACTGTAGATGAAAATTCTTGCGTTTCTAACTGACTCATAGACAAGCTACAACCAAAACGATACATATACAGCACAGGAATCCTGAGTACCAAACATATAATCATGGGACACAAACTATACCCGAAACTACTCTCAAAACACCAATTGACTACGACAAACTTATTGTAAATTTTAGCTGCAGTCCACTTCTTTTGTCCGTAAAGGCCTATTTAGCAAGGCAACCGCTTAAACCAGGCCGTCATAGGTGCAGTTATATATTTAACAGAATGTAACTTTAAAAACCTAGTCAACGGCAAAAAGCTTTTAACCTTTAGGTACATTAATTCCAAGAACAATACGAAGATATACTATTGCGTTTCTTTGCGTTGTCCTCTTAGGTCAAGGACAAATGGCCCAACATAGTGTTGTATCATTAGGATTCTTCGCAGACATACGCTGGTTTCATCCTTGTGTCAAGCTTCACAATTTGGGTCAGCGTTACGCAATATTACGCTTTCTGTGTCACTGTTTCTGCAACCTGTTGAGATTATATCTTATGGGCCTGTAGATTTATGTCTTTACTTGAGGACGCCTGTAACTACGCACCTTTTTTTTTAATTTGGCCATTTCTGACCGATCCCTTTGGAATTGCGGAAAATGCCTTCTTAGTGCACCGCTAGTCTCCGGGGAACGTATGTTTATGTCATATTTCAGCTTCTTACGCAAAGTTGGTTCTTAGCTTCTTACGGTTGTTTCTTGTCTGTCAGTCAGTCAATTACAAGAATTTTATACAATATGTAAGTATTATATGCCATAGAGATATAAAGGATAGAGTGGCAGAATAGTACCTAACGCGATACTGTGTCGTGTCCGCCGGTGGGAGAGAGAACGCAACAGTTTAAAGGCCCCCTGCATCTCTCTTTAACAACGCATGCTCTACATTCTAATATGGGGTTGGCAACTGTCAAAGTGTGTTGTCGTTGTGTCCCCAAACATTGAATTTGTATCAATAAAAACAACTTTTAAACTATTGATTACTGATAAACTGATATAAATAATAGTTACAGGTAGCACGCCAATTCACGCCATTGCGCAATGTAGTGCATGTACTGTTAGAGAGAGATGCAGGGGGCCTGTAACTGTAGCGTTCTCCCTCGCACCGACGGACACTCATTGGCCCCTCTCTGCCACTCTATCCTTTATATCTCTATGGTATATGCAGAATAAGATATAACGTATCTGTTTAGGTTTGGGTACAAAATGTCTGGCAAGATGTAGCACGAAGTTCGTAACACTTTTGTATATTTGAGTCTGGCAACTCTGGGCAAAATGTGTTTTCACTTTACCTTCATTGTGTTGATGTTTTGAGACATAGCAATGTGTATGTGTTGTACTACAAACAGGTTTATCTCACAAATAATTGATCTTACACCGCGCAGTCTCGCTAATATTATGCGAAGCGTGTTATTTATATGATCACTAACAGATAGTCATCTGATTCGAAACCAAGCAGAGCTTGTTTTTTTGTGTGTGACCTATTGGAGCCTTGCAGTATATTCTTATGTAGTTTAGCGATTGATGCTATACGTACATATGTGTTTCGTCTTTAGGAAATAGTGACGTAGGATACCGCTGTTTTTATGTTTTGTTTGGCAGGATCACTATTTACATAGTTATTTACTTTATCTCAATAAATAAATGTCTAAATTATAATCATACTCAACAGCTGGTAGTTTCACTCACAATCTTAATATATAAAATCCTTGCGTTACTGACTGACTGACAGACACGCTTCAGCCGAAACTATTGGGCGCAGGAAGCTGAAATTTGGCATGTTCCTTGGGGCCGTAGGGGTGCACTAGGAAGGGATTTCCCGAAATTCCCACGGGATCGTCCAAAACGGGTAAAATAAAAAAAAAATGCAGGCGTAGCTGCTGGCGTCCTCTAGTATACCTACCCATAAAAGTGGTCCTACTGCAATTTACCTGCAATATACAGTAAGCATAATAAACTACTCTACCATACAAGGCAGGCGTCTTGTCACCTGTGACTTGAATGTAAAACATTGGTATGTACCGAAAGGTTACTAAAGTTGGATTCGTTGCAATTCTGATGGTTGATGCTGTGTAGGAATATCTTGATAATGTTACGCAGGTGTAAGACGGGTACTGGATATGGTAATGTTATAGATGTGGACATTTTGAATGAACAAACTTTATTATTAATATTATTTTACTATTTTACAACTATACTTATATTCAAATTACAACTTAACTATTTAAAACTACGAATAAAAAAGCAAAAGGGAAGGTAAACTCATTAGAATGTCAATTTTCAGGAGGCTAATTAAATGAACATCAAAATTTTACTAGATTTTGCTTGAGTATTAAGTAGAGTAAATATATACAAATGACATAGAAGGTGTAACAGTTGCAGCACCTTACAAAATTTATTTTTTTATGTATTATGCAAAACCTGGCGATTAAAAAGAGTGACCTTGAGTTTTATTGCCCGTTCTTTCTCATGGTTCTACGCCCTTGCTTTGCGAACGTGGCAGTAAATGTAGAAGCTTTAAGTAATTATGTTTTAAAATTGACGTTCATAAGTGTCACTTTGTGATTTAAATGAATAAAGCATTTTGACTTTGACTTTTAGAAATAAGAGAAAACGTTATTAAGTACTTTGTATAGCTAACATTGGACTGGTCTCATGATATTATGACAAAGTTTCATAGAATCTTAGAGTCTACTGGAGCTAGTCTCATTTTGAGTTATTTTAAAGCAGAGCTTGCTATTATTTGGATTCAAATAGGTACGTAATTTTTTTCTTCTACTAGAAGAGCTGTGTGTAAATATACATAGATTTTTCTTTGGTTAACTGATAACGTCAATGATTACAATGTGTGAGATTTAACACAAATTACCGAAATCGATTATTCTAGCCTAGAATTACCTATATCAGCCCTCATCATCATCATCATCAGCCTTTAACAGTCCACTGCTGGACTAGACCTCTGCTTTGAAAGGAGGAATTGGCCTACTATACCACGCTGGCCAAACGGGTTGGTATAGGGTTTGTATCAAGTTTTCCTTCTCTTACAGTGCTGTTCTCTGCATAATATGCTCTCTCTGGCGGCTCTTACGACACCCATGGGATGATATGGGGTGGTGACATTCCGTATTCTTAATCCGTCACACAGTTGCAATTACAAAAAGCTGGTTGAACTTACGGGTAAAAGGGGCTCAGAGAGAAGTCAGTATTATTTTTTCAATCAGGGATTTACAAACTTGGTTCCTTGATGGTTTTCAAACTTGGACCTATTGCTTTTAATCCCCATGCAAAGCCGCAGGCAAACACAATCATATTTTTTTTTTTACTGCTACAGGAAAAAATCACATGTATCGCACTCGCAGACAGAATTGTTATAATTTGACCAATTGTTACGTACACTTTTATGATCTAAGTTCACGCAACATGCAGCTACAGGGATCAGCTAGCATATCTGAAACGCCAACATCATAATGCAATCGAATTTGGCTAGACTTTCACTCAACATGCAACTTTTTGTTGCAAAATTGGACTAAGAATAAATGTTCAGTCCAGTTTTTGGAATGTGTTTGAAGTGTTTAAATAAACCGTCTATCTTATTATTTTCTTACTAGTTTCTGAATAATAGAATTCTTTTTATAATGTAAGTAAGTACCTATTATATTAGTTTCTGAATAATAAAATCCTCTTATAATGTAGGCTTTTCATTATGTCCTTATTGAGTGCATACATTACAAATATGTAACCTATTGTCCAAATTACTTAATTCTAGCTCAGTACTTAGGTACTACTTAATTTGGGCTCTGCGATGATTTATAAGACAGTCAGGACAAGCGAGTGTTTTTATTAATTTGATAATGATGACAAGCATGATGCTTAATTACTCAAAACTCGTTTGGATACAAACAAAAATATGATGAGTAGGTACCAAACACATACAATTTAATCAATCTTAATCAAAACACATTTTAAATTCGTAAATAAAATATGATGTTTCTAAATTAGCATTTTATTAATAAAAAACAATGATGTGAACTTGCCGCCATATTAAATAACAAAAACATTCGATTGTGTTTGAATATCGAATCGTTCGGAAATCTTTTTGCTCATCGCAAGGTTGGGAACAGTACACTGTCTTGAATTGTTACCATAATAAAAAAATAATGCAACATTGCCGCTATTTTTGTATGAGGAAGTTCTTAAGTGTTCGCTAAATCTGGCCTTATTCTATTGTACCGTTTTAAAATGCTCGTCACAAATTGTTTGGTTCATTATTTTAATGTCTGTTTTATTTAAATAGTGACATTGAAAACTAGGAACTCGTATCTAGTACCACGGCATTGCCACTGACTAAGACAAAAATAAAATATATTGCATTGCCGACAAGAATAGTTGTCACAGATTGTCATGTCTTTGGAACACAGTTTTTGGTTCTTGCTTATATTGGCTGGCCTGAATCAGATAATAGCATCTGTTTCATTTCTCCCAAATATGATACAATATCAACCCTGTGTCTATAATGTCCAACTGCTGGTTACAGGCCTCTTCTCAGTTCTCATTATTTAATTAGAAGAGCAAGGTCACCACGCTAGCCAAATGTGAGTTAGCAGACTCCACATTCTCTTTCAAGACAAAAAAGAATATGGAGAATTTTCAAACATGCAGGTATTCTCACAATATTTTTCCTTCATCGTTTAGCAACTGATTATTAACAATTAAATACGCAGATAACTTAAGAAGAACGGTGATGCTCGCCGTGTTTAAGAAACCTAAATCTACTGGCTATGGCGTAACAGTCTCTTTATTAGGCTATCGCTGCTAATAATAATACCATACTGATTTTTTTATATGTAATAAGATAGGATATGGATAATATAGTGAATGGGACAGGACGAAGGAGAAGAACTAGGCGGGCGTTCTCTGACCAGATTGGAGACATCCTAAAAACAGGACAGGTTAGAAGTAGGTACCATGAACAGAAGAGCACGCATGAGGAATCTGATGGGAGTTAATGAAGCAAGAGAGATATGTCAGGATCGTTGCAAATGGCGTTCGGTAGTCTCTGCCTACCCCTCCGGGAAACAGGCGTGAGTCTGTGTATGTACCTACGTATGTATGTATGCATGTATGTAATAAGATAGTGACTGACATTCATTATCATTATTCAGCCTGCCGCCGGTAGTCCAGTGCTAGATATAGGCCTCTGACGGCACAGTACTGATCTCGATTTTCGGCTCTTCACTAACCTCTATCGCTCGGGCTACACTACCGGGATATGCCAACAATTATTGCCATAATTTCAACAACGCCTAGGTGTAACCGCGATTTATGGCCATAATTTTACAATGCCAATCAATATGGCATATGCCGGTAGGCAATAGCTCCGGCGGCGGTCTTTTTCGCACATCAAAGAAGATTACCGCAGTAATTATTGCGTTTGTGGCCACACTACCGTTTGTTCAGTGTGCAACACGAGTTCGACGACGACGCACGTATCTACACTATCTACCGATATGGAGTGGTCAAATGAAAAAGCGCTCGAATTTTTGGAGTTATTGCAATCCGAACCGTCTCTCTAGGATACCCGACAGAAAGCTAAAAATTTAAAAGATTCATGTTAAAATAATTGGCACTCATAAAATACCAAACAGCTGCAGCTTCATCCGCCATCTTGAAAAATGATATTTTTACCGCCTAGTTCATTGGCATATCTCGGTAAACTCTAGTGTAACCACACGACTTCACGCAGTAATTTAACGGTAATTTATTGCCATAATTATGGCGGTAACAGCCCGGTAGACGGTAAGGTAGTGTGGCCCGAGCGTATGGATTTGGAGGTTAGAGATACATATCTATAAGTACATATAAATAAAATCGGAGTGTCTGTTTGTAATATTAAAATAACCGCTTTTTACTAAATGCATAATTATAGATGTATAAACGGTACATACACCGAAATGTCATTTTTTACAATTTCTGTCTGTCTGTTCTCGCTAATCTCTGGAATGGCTGGACCGATTTGGACGGGACTTACACTGGCGGATATCTGACGTACCAAGGAGTAACTTAGGCTATAAATTAACCGGGTACGCGAAGTAGTTCCCTCAGGACGCGGGTGAAACCGTGGGAAACAGCTAGTTTTACATTTAAAATGTCAAATACGTCTATCTTGTATTGGGACCGGCCATAGCACTACACCAAAATACCTTCACTTCAAACAACCGTCTTTATTTCTTAATTCCAAACGTATATGTGTTTGGAATCATGTTAAGATTGTTTAATTTCCGTTCTGCTTTGTTCAACAACTTGAATCTTGAGTCTTGTGAGCGTCGGATTGTATTCAAATCACCCGAGACACCCGAGGCATGTCCGGTTTAAACGGTTGACATTCATAAGTGTTTTTATGTGAGAAGGTGTTCGTAATGTTGGCTTAAGTTTATGAGATGTTGTTTTTAACTCAAGACGAAGAAACGGTATGGAACACTGAGATGTTTGATACGTCTGTTTGCTGCATGTCTATGTTAGTTCTTTTATCCAAATTGCCTTTCGAGATGTTGTAGGTTTTGACAATTTTGAACTATTATTAGTGCCCACGAAAGAACTTCATCATCATCAGCCTTTAACAGTCCACTGCTGGACTAGGCCTCTCCTTTGAAAGGAGGAATTGGCCTACTTTACCACGCTGGCCAAACGGGTTCGTATAGAGTTTGTATCAAGATTTCCTTCTCTTACAGTGCTGTTCTCTGCATAATTTGCTCCCTCTGTCGGCTTTTACGACACCCATGGGATGATATGGGGTGGTGACGTTCCGTATTCTTAATCCGTCACCACACGGACAAAAGAACTACATAATAAAATTAATTATGTAGGTCTATGCCGTCATAGACCTACATATATGAAGTTCTTTCGTCTATGGCATCGTTGTTCCTAAACGATTGGACCGATTATACCACATCAACCACTACCCTATAAGTTTAGGTAAAGATCTTTGAAGAGATTTGATTTTCAAGGAATCAGCATTTGTGCAGAAACAAAGGATATCTTCGTTGTTTGTTATTGTATTTCCACTGTATTTCTGCTATTAGTACATTGACTTAATAGACATACAAAATAAGTGCAGTCACCGCTCAACTAAAGTGGTACACGACTATATCCCTATATGCCACATCCAACGCGTGATCATACAGCATTTATAACAATGAAGTCCCTTTACAAAGCGCAATGTACACAAATAATATATACGCTGAACAAATAACGGCCACTTTAGTCGCCACTCATTTATTGTTAACTGAAGAAATCGTGACAGTACACAACCTTAAACACACGACTCATCAAGTTATGTCCAGTGTAAGCTGATCTTTGTTTGTATAACAAGTCAATGCGATGGTAGGTCGGGATGTATTGGACATAATGACTATTGTAAACTGCAAAACTATTGTCTCTCTGCTCGTACGAAAATGCTACGATGGGAGGTCAACATACAGTGGTCTAATAGTTAGGTGCAAGGTGATCTCTGTTTGTTCTTTCTCCTTTCTCCTAGCGTTATCCCAGTTCCAACCCGGAGTCAGCTTACTAGTCTAACTGGATTTGACTGAATATTAGCTTTTCCACGGAGCGACTGCCTGTCTGACCTCCGCAACCCGAAGGGATAGCGATATTCCATGGTTTAGACTAGTGTCAGTTTATTCAGAGATAGGTACTGACTCCCTATAACGACTGACTTCATGACAACCGGGACCGACGGCTTAACGTGCTCTCTGAAGCACGGGGCAAGCGATAATTAATCATTCAATACACACATAACTCCGAAAAGTCAGTGGTGCGCGCCTAGGATTCGAACCCGATACCCTCTGCATGGCAGTATGTTGGTATCTCCACTATGCTAGCGCTGCCTATAAGGTGATCTCTGTTTGTATGAGAAGTTAATGCGAGGGGAGATCAGCATAATTTTTCTGCCTTCGGTACTTATTATGACTTTATGAGAACTCGCGGTTCGCGATTAGAATCCAAGTCTGTTAAAATCTAGCTGATCTGTTAAGCACTTGCTCTTGCCCTAAATTTCACAAAGGTAGCTTCGAAATGTGTGAATTTACTTCTATGTTATACGACTTATGACTGCCTCCGTGGTCTCTTGGATAGCGTATGCGATTGCTGATCGGAGGTCCCGGGTCGGGCAAAAGTGTTACTGGGTTTTTCCGAATTCTCAGTAGCAGCAGGGAGCCTGTTGATGTGCCCGGTAACGACAATAGGATCGCCCCCTATTACGTGGGACCTAAAAATTCATGGCGAAATGTGGGTGTTATATTACACCTCTGCCTATCCCTTTGGGGATACAGGCGTGAGCCTATAAAAAAAACTTCTATGTTATACTCTTAGTGAAAATATTAAACAATACTTCGTTAGTCAGTGTAAGGAACCCTACTGTCTAAATTTAATATTTCTAGTTTCAGTCGTTTCGGTTGTGTCTCTCAGCGTAAGTAATTTTATAAAACTAAGAACTCTGAGTAAAGCTTAAAATTTTTTGTTGTTGTTTATAAAAGACAACTTCCGCACTAGCACTAAATCCTGTGTCGCAGGGGCCTTTACAAACATCCAACTAACGGACACAATGAACACCCAGACTCGAAACAACAATTTATGAATCACACAAAGTGTTGTCTCGTATGAGGATCGAACCCACAACACTCAACGCAGTGTCAAGCGGCGAGGCGACCGCCTAAACCACTACGCCAACCGTGCAGTAATTTTAATTTTAAAATATATAAATAACTTACAACTAAACCCACCGCATCAGCTGGTTCATAAAATAAATACATATAGATAATCCGATAAAATGAACCAGTTGTAATTAAATAAACGTATACATAAGCAATAAAAAAGATAAAATACAGTGAATATAGGTAGATTTACTGACGATTATGCAATTTGGCGGCAATTAACTCAACTAGGGCCGGCGAGCGCGTACGGTTGAGTAACTACGAAAATAATAATTGAATTAACTGTATTTTGTAATATACTGGTTACCATTCAACGTGAGAAATATATATAATTTCATATGTATAATATCGTACAAAATAGAGCGCGGTCTCGGAGAGTCTCTCCGCGACCACGGTCGGTGGAAGACGAGCGAAACGTCGGAAACAAATAGATATTTATACCTACCTTAAATAAGTTAAGTTAACGCGATTAAGACTCGCAAAATTATTTTGTATGATGTATATAAATCGCAAAAGTTTAAAACCGATTATATAATATCGTGTCTGACTGAATTTATGATGGACCTTCTGTTCTCGGTAGTCGGTTTACATGTATCTAGCCTGATGAACAACGAGAAACTAACAGACTAGTTCGTAAACACGGTGCGCCACTGATTTATCAAAGTTAAGTCCGTATTAAATTACTAAACGGTAAAGGTAAACGACTGCCTCCTTAGTCCAGTGGATAGCGTATGCGACTGCTAGTCGGAGGTCCAGGGTTCGATTCCCGGGCCGGGCAAAAGTGTTACTGGTTTTTTCCGAATTCTCAGTAGCAGCACGGAGTCTGGTGATGTGCCCGATAACGGCAATAGGCTCGCCCCCTATTACGTGGGACCTAAAAATTCATGGTGAAATGTGGGTGTAATATTTACACCTCTGCCTACCCCGACAGGGATACAGGCGTTAGTCTATAAATAAAAAAAATAAAGGAATACATCGTGAGGAAAATTGCATGCCTGAGAGTATTTTTAAAGACATGAAACTCTGCCGATCCCGTAAAGCCTGTCTTAATGGGCGAAAGATGTGCGCTTAATTTGAAGTTTCCACCGCGAAGACAAAAAGAAAGAATTACTTTTCTCCTTATACATAAAACGTCAACGGAACTTCAACAATAACCAATCAGATTCAAGGTAAAAACCAACCGCATGATGAACTAAGAAAAATAAATCACTATCGTTTTCCTCGTGCGCCCTTGTCTTCGTTCGTTTTTCTAGAATCTTCGTAGAATAACAAGCATTTTATAATCTGAATCATTCGATTTCTCTGCATCACATTGTCATTCTTACAATTTACATATCTATCTATTTATTATAAAAAGACATGTCCTGACTGACATATACATATAAGATGAATGCAGAGTCTAATTCTAAACTAATGCAGTTAGAAGCATTTGTTTGAATAGGGGTTTTTCTATGTATCCACAAAGTTTTACTAATGCACGGGGTGTAAAACAGGCTGTTGGGATTTTGTTCTAAATCCACTGATGTTAAAGCTAGTTCTATGAAAATAAATGCGCGTCAGAGCTAGCTGCATAAAAAATATACATACATACATACATATCGTCACGCCTTTTATCCCCGAAGGGGTAGGCAGAGGTGTATTTCTACACCCACTTTTCGCCAGATATACTTTAGTCCCACGTAATAAGGGGCGAGCCTATTGCCGTACCGGGCACATTTCCAGACTCCGTGCTGCTACGGAGAATTTCGTGACAGAAAAACCCAATAACACTGCCCGACCCAGGAATCAAACCCGGGACCTCCTGATCCCACGCGCACATTTATGCCGCGAGACCAACGAGGCAGTCGTATAGGGTTTGATGTCGAGTTTTCCGTCTCTACGCAAAGATGGTATTTGCATCGTGTTATCCCTTAGTCGCCTCCTACGACACCCACGGGAAGATAGGGGGTGGTGACACTTGTATTCTATGCCGTCAACCACACGGCAAAAAATCTGCATAAAAAAAAACCATTTTATATTCAAACTAGAGGATGCCTGCAGCTAAACCATACACTTTTTTTAATTTTACTGTTTCAGGCCTATCTCGTGAGAATTTCGGGTAATCCCTTCTGAGTACACTCTTACGGTCCAGCTTTTTTAGCCTAATACATAGTTTTGGCTGTAGCTTGTCTGTCAGTCAGTCAGTAACGCAAGGATTTTATTTAAACAAATTAAATTATATTGATTATGCCATTAAACTTTAGTTCAGTTTTTAAATTGTAATAATTGAAGATTTAATAATGAGGGTCGCAGTGAACGGGTTAAACAAATTAATGAGTGTACGAAGTATATTGCGTTCACTCTCAGAATGCGCGGTCATCATAATTATTATTATGACCTACACATAACTTATTATATCGTTTTAATTAATTTAAGTCAGTTCACTTACTATCACCAATTGAATCCTGTTCTTTCATATCTAAGGAACAAGAGCCTCTTTTCTTGGATGGACCTCGCTCGCAGTAGGAATAATAGTTTTATCGTGGAAATATAGGTAAAAACTTTCAATGAACGGACAAGTCGGTCAAGACCTGAACAAAAAATTGAGGATCATACTAAGTGTTGTTTTAGAATCATCCCACTCATAACACTTGGTGCAAGGTCTGCAAAGTAATCCGCCGTGCAGTTCTATAATTCTTAATGAAGATACTACATCTTAAAGTAAGAAATGAAGAAATATTGGGTACTACCTACATGTCTTCATTTCCTATTTCGTAGTTTCTTGAGGATAAAATATGTGACACGAGTAAAGACATTATGAAGCGGGAAATTACGACATGCCATAGGCAGCTAACGGAAATACCTGTTACATTATGAAAATCAGAACCAAAATAATTTGTAGTGGAACCAAAATAAGTTATCCAAGTAAATAAAATCAAAATAAAATTGTAAATTTCCTGTTATATATATTAATTACAATCAAACTTGCAATCAAAGAGCACGTTAGCAAATTCTTTAATAAATCCACTTTGGATATTAAGTCTAATCAATCACTTTGATTTATAACGTCATTGACTTTTATGATTTGCGTGACAATTTTGTTGAAATGTTGTTTTGTTGTTTCCGTTACAATATGGAAGTAACGTTAACTGCTCGTTCTGGAATAACAAGTGTAATTAATTTAATCGACGTGTTAAAATGCGCCAAAATTACATTGGGTAAGGTTACTAGGAATACATTTAGACACAATTGTATATTAAATTAGTGTTATAGTTTATTAAGTTTCGTATTCTGACACTAGCCTAAAAAAGGAGTAAGCAACGATACAAGCATCCTCATTTCACCGACTATTTGGTAGGAACTTGTGCACGGTGTATCAAAGTTCAAGGTACTTGCTGTGTCCCGTGCAGACATAGCTAAAAAGAATTTTGGTTGACGTAGTTAAAAAACATTCATATCAATGGATACATAACAAATAGGTAATGGTAATGATTACTAAAATCATTTACAAATAATCATATAGTGCAACATTATTTCCACGAATAGAAAGGTCGTTTAACTAGCCCTAAATCGAGAAAACTAACTTATATACGCCTTGAGGTATCCCACAGCTGCAACATCATGAATAAACAAATAAAAGAAGCACCTGACAACAACCTAAATAGAACAGCAACAGGTAGTTTTCATAGTTCTATTTGAATAAACATGTAAGCAACCGCGGAACTAAACAAAAAGTTTTATACAAAGCATTCGACACGGTTGATCACAGCTGATTGTGATTTGTTTACGTATAACGTTTTATATCAAATCGTTGTAAATGATACGCTTTTATTATACGCGACTCAGTAAAAAAACATACACAGAACAAGTAATACAAGAATAACAAACTATAAAAGCTATTTACGGACATGTTTTAATATAAATTTAATGGATTGCGTACTTTGTCAGGATTTCATTATGTCTTGTATGTAGTAAAGAAAAATAAATTATTTTTTGACATGAAAATTGTATTCCAAGCCTCGAACGAAAAGGAACTTGATTGCATACAGAATAATACAGATGCAAACATATGCATGCTTGTCATAAAGACGTTTAGTATTGGAAGAATTCCAACCACCGCGAGTTGAATGCGCGATTATGTGGCGTACCACAAGGTCGTTTACTAGTACCAAGTATGTACCATCACTTGATTACGTGCTTACTTAGCTGTGAATGATTAAAAGTGCTCGTTTGGGCAGCCTTGGACAGGTTTGGATTGTAAAGATCAGTTTGCGATTGTTAATAAGGTTGTGGATATAGATATGGTTGAGTAATATGTGCATGTAAAGGTTGTGATGAAAGATATGTCAAAATAAATCACAGCTTATAAATTATAAATGAAACGGAACGCCTTTATTATAATACTGGCTGAAGCCACGGCTATGTAATAGGCGATTTTAATAACAATAATTCTAGAAATAAGAAAATTTGTAGAATTAATAGCCGGAGTCCTCCTCTAGAGTTCAAAGCTCATTGCCCAGGTATAACATTTAAAACTTGCTTCATAGTTTCTTAGAATAGGATTTATTCGAAGATAGCCAATTTTCCGCCAGATATAAAAGGAAAAGGTTAGGCAATAAATTCATAATAATATTAAATATATTACATTCGCCTAACGACCATCAAAATATTCATATCTTCCAATAAAATTGAAAATCATTAAATCATCTCGCAAACGCTTGTCAGCTAGTAAATTCCGATACAACCAAAGGTCATAACCCTACCGCACCTTGGTTTCCACTATTATCAACGATCATTCATGAGCCGTATAAAAAGATTCGAAAACAAACATTGGAACCAATAAACTTGTTACTTTCGAGTGTGATCTTTCTCTCGGTGTGTTAGAATTGAGAATTGTATGTATAGTAGTACAATAAACATATTGTATAGCGTGTAAGGTGGTCATAAAAGCTTGTGACAGTGTTGGCATTAAAATGACATCACCTTCCTCGGTCAGTGCGTCTTTTGGTATGAGTATGGCATTCGTGGCCATTGCATATGCAAAACACGTAGTAACGATATTAAATGCGTATGTGTGTATGTGCTTTCTTATCGTTTGTTCGTCTGCATTTGTGTTCGTATCTTCGGATCATCGTGTTATTATAAAGTTAAGTTTATTGTATCTATATTCTGTATGCTAATTTGGAATTGTTTTTGTTGCAGGTAAATGATAATGGACAGCAGATTGTGTCTGTACTTCGTGGAACTGGTAGATATTTGTTAAAATATTATGATAAATATATGTAATATTATATTATGTGAGAAAAGTTACTTCGATGTTTCTTAAACAGAAATTAAACCAAAGAATCTCTGCTGCCAAGACATTGTTATAACTCAAGTTAACATTACGCAAGACGGCAAGATGCGTCTAAAGAATGACGATGCCTCTACAGCTGGAAGTCAAATCAGAATTTAAAGCCTAAGTTAAAATATTTTATTTTATAGTAATTTATTTTAAGGCAAATACTTCCAGTAATGGCGAATAAATAAAGTCACGTCTTTGTCTGTGGTCTACGTATGTTATAAACGGTAAATTTAGTACTGACAGAGCGTGCACTCGCACACACATTTAAAAATCCTATATTCGTGTTTTTAAATTTCTTTGCTACACTGGTATATTCTTAGCTGGGTTGTAGAAAAGGACAAAATATGCAAACCTATTTGCATTTAATATAAAACGCGATGTTTCCAAGGAGATCCTCTTTTAGACTTGTTTACTATTTTTTATCTGATTACTACGAAAAAGATATTTACCCACGTTGTTTTTTTACTACTACGCTATCCGTGGCCTCATGACATCATTGTTCACTTATATTTAAGAGAATGATGTATTAAATACTAAGTTTTCCCTGCGATTGCACTCCTATACCACACCTATAGCACTTGTACTCCCATATCTGAATCTGTTCTTAGTTCTTATTGCATTTACCCTTAATATTTCCTCCATTTGCCTATGAACCTCCCATTAAGCCAGGCAGTCAGTATTGATACTATTGATAGAGATTACCCAGGATCATTAATGATAGCCAGCCAGGAAAAAAATTAAAGAAGCTGTTTATGCCTTGGTCTCATGTTAAATAAATAATTATTATGACATCACAGAAAGACTCTGCAATTTTGTTTATCAGTATGGGTGTGTTTATTTCTGTACTAGCTGTTTCCCGCGGTTTCACCCGCGTCCTGAAGGAACTACTTCGCGTAGCCGGTTAATTTTTGGCCGAAAGTTACTCCTTGGTACATCAGCTAACCGCCAGTTAACGTCCCGTCAAAATCGGTCTAGCCATTCCAGAGATTAGCGAGAACAAACAGACAGACAGACAAAAATGGTAAAATATGTTATTTCGGTATATGTACCACGTATACATCCATATGCATTTAGTAAAAAGCGGTTATTTTTATATTACAAACAGACACTCCAATTTTATTTATATGTTTGTATAGATGTAAAGATTTGGCGCGTCCTTTTAAGCTTTATTATCGCTTTTATGTCAACATCTACAGACTAAAGCCTTGGGTGTCCGAGTTTTGCAATTCTAATGTTAGTAAATACTTTCAATGGTAATTACCGCTTAGTTTTAAGTCGTCTGGCGGAGATTTTACTCAAAATTTAAATAATTAATGAGCGCTAAACGAAGAATGTATTCAGTTCTTTGATTTGAAGATTTTGCCGCCAAATAATGATCGTTCTTTAACATTCTAGAAGGAAAAGTCTGTTAAGGAATTTGTCTAACCGAATGATGACTATGACTTTGTAAAAAATATCAACCTTACAAGTTACAGTTGATTGTAATGTAATGACAAGTGTCTCACTTTACAAATCGAAAATTGTGTCATGAAAACTTCACTAATTTTTTGTGATTTGAATTAATTTGTCTTTACTTACGCCAACCCAGTTTTATAAATATCATAAACCATTTGACTGTGAATGCGAAAAAGTACAGTCACAGAACACGTCTCCTGCAAGATGTCGGCTCTGCGAGAAATGTCCACCACTGCTACGTTGGATTGCTAATTTATTGGTTTTTGTCCATCACTTTGATTGCTTTTGGATCGCTTCGTTCGATTAACCGGTGGCGGTGGTAATTACTGTTACTTAGTACCTAATTAAGACCCGAATGTTACGTTAGTAATGCCTATAAAGGCACCTGTACATTATCATAATTATTCGATTCTGCAACGCAATAGTGTATTTGTACTTCTGCATTTCCTGCTCGGAAATGTCCGATTTCACTGCACAGACTTTACGGATGAACTCAAACTTGTTTTTTAAATGGCGGAGGATGTTATTGTTATTTTGTACGGAAAGAAAACTGGTATTTCGATATCAACAGTTGTTCGGAAATGGTTTAGGTCTATGGGTATGCGGTGAAATACGCAAGTCGATTCGCGTGGCCTCAATACGGGATGTTGAGGACACCACAATTGAAGTGTTGATTTTGTGAAGTGACTAAACTTCTTAAGGCTTCTAATGGAAGGGAAGAGGAACCCACTGTTGTGTAGTAGACACGCAACCTCTTTGATGAGTGTTGTGATTAAAAATAATAAACAGTTGTCAACTCGACTTATGTGTTTTACTTACATTACATGGTGGCAGCGGTGAAAATAATTATATAATAATTAATCTAGCCAATGTTGTGAACGATATTGAGGTAAAATCGAAATGGAACACGCCCGGCCTCCGCCGGAACTAAGTCTTGAGGGCAGCTCCGTCAGCCGGGCTGACGAATGGAAACGATGGCGGACGCAATTTTTATTATTTTTAAAAGCATCGGGGGTGCATAAAGAAGAAACAAGCGTGCAGGCCAGTCTTCTAATAAATTTAATCGGACCCGAGGGGTTCGACGTCTTTGAGACCTTTACATTTGAACAGGAAAGTGACAAGGAGGATGTCACTTTACTATTGAAAAGGTTTGATAAATATTTTGGCGTTAAGCAGAACATTACTTTGGCCCGATATAACTTCTTTACCAGGGATCAAGAAAGTGGTGAGTCAATTGATCAGTATGTAACTGCGTTGCGCCTATTGAGCAAGATTTGTGAATTTAAAATCTTAGAGGAGGAACTGATTCGTGACCGTGTCGTTTGTGGCATACGCAGCACGGCCGCACGCGATCGTTTGTTACGAGCAGATGATCTGACGTTAGATAAAGCGATTAAGATAGTTCAGGTTGATGAGATATCACAAGAAAATAAATGTCTGTTGGAGACACGTGGTGCAGCAGGCACATCGACATCGGGACAAGTTGATGCACTGGACATACGTCGTGCAGACAGTCGTGGCTGCCGCGGTGGTTGGCGCAGCAAGGGACGCCGTCGTGGACGTGGTATGACCAATATTGCCGCGGGTTCTAACTCAACGCGGCGATATGTCAATTCAAGCGAACCGCGACATTGTCTTAGGTGTGGTGGTACATACACAGATGCCAGCTTGTGTCCGGCCATATCAGTACAATGCTATCTGTGTAAAAATCAGGGTCATTTTGCTCGAGAGTGTAAGTCTAGAACCGGAGTCAAGAAAATGTATGATATAGGTGTTGATGAAGAAAAAGTAATTGATGAAGATGATTGTGAGTCATTTTTTATATCTGTCTTGTATAATATGTCTGAAATAATATCCTCTTCTGAGGATTGGTATGAAACCCTTCAAGGGGAATGTGGTTACGAAAAGTTCAAATTGGATACGGGGGCAGACATTAATGTTTTATCATACAAACGTTTTATATCCTTAGGTTACGACAGTAAATTAATTAATAGTAAGCAGCATATTAAATTGCAATCATATAGCGGTGATAATATCCCAATAAAAGGTATTTGCAATTTAAGATGGCGCTATAAGAATAACTCTTATGAGTTAAAATTTGCAATTGCTGTTATTAATTGTCAGAGTGTGCTGGGATTGCAAGCTTGTTTATCTTTAGGTTTGGTAAAAAGAATACATAATATAAATTTATCCGAATATCAAGACTTGTTTAATGGATTAGGCTGTTTGCCAGGAGAGTATCATATTGTTGTCGATAGAACTGTCACGCCTGTGATTTGTGCAACCCGCAAGGTACCTTTAGGAGTACGTGATAAGTTACAAGATGAGCTGAATAGGATGACTGAATTAGGAGTCATTAGAAAAGTGAGTCATCCTACCCCATGGGTGAATTCATTAGTGATTGTTGCTAAGAAAAATGGCCAGTTGCGCATATGCATGGACCCAAGGCCGCTCAATAAGGCCATACAACGTGCACATTTTCAATTACCAACAATAGACGAATTAGCTACTAAGTTTTATGATGCTAAATACTTTACCGTTTTAGATGCATACTCAGGATTTTGGTCAGTTAAGTTAGATAAGGCTAGTACAGATTTATGCACGTTCAGTACACCGTTTGGGCGATATCAATATTTACGACTACCGTTTGGTTTGAATTGCGCACCCGAAGTGTTTCATGCGAAGGTCAAACAACTACTTGAAGGCTTAGAGGGAGTAGATTCATTTATCGATGATATAATTTGTTGGGGTAGAAATAAAGAAGAACACGATAGGCGCCTACGAGCTTTGTTAGATAGGGCTCGAGAAATTAACCTTAAATTCAATAAAGATAAATGTCGCATATGTGTTGAGGAAGTTACATATTTAGGTCACATTTTTAACAAAGATGGAATGAAAGTGGATCCCGAGAAAGTAAGGGCTATTACTAATATGCCGGAGCCAACGGATAGGAAAGGTTTAGAACGGTTTATAGGGGCAGTTAATTATCTTTCTAAATTCATACCGAATTACTCAGAACACATTTTTCCACTAACAAGATTGTTGAAAAAAGATGTAATTTGGAGTTGGGAAGCTGGTCATAAGGACGCATTCAATAAATTAAAAGAACTAATAAGTAAAGCACCGGTTTTAACTTTGTTTAATGTTAGGAGCCCTGTGGTGCTGTCAGTGGATGCGAGCAGTGT
The DNA here is from genome assembly GCA_944739405.2 of Euclidia mi. Classification (NCBI taxonomy): domain Eukaryota; kingdom Metazoa; phylum Arthropoda; class Insecta; order Lepidoptera; family Erebidae; genus Euclidia; species Euclidia mi. Next base: position 14,045,115 of record OX123205.2, on the reverse strand, counting down.
TGCTTTAGGTGCTGTGCTAATGCAGGAGGGACGTCCAGTCGAATATGCGTCACGTACACTCACTGAAACACAGCAACGGTACGCACAAATAGAAAAAGAAATGTTGGCGATCGTTTTTGCGTGTGAGAAATTTCACCAATATATTTATGGTAAAAGTAATGTGGTTATAGAATCAGATCATAAACCACTCGAAAGTATTTTTAAGAAATCTTTGGATTCAGTCCCAGCACGCTTGCAGCGTATGTTGTTAAGAGTACAAGGATATGATTTCTATGTCATGTATAAGCCTGGGAAGTATATGTATATACCAGACACACTGTCGCGAGCGCCTCTTTCAGATTTATATAACGACAATATTAGTAGGGCTATTTTGTGTCAACTTACAATGGCAGTCAATAATGTGCCGATGTCGCGTAATAAGCTTACTCTTGTCAAGAAAGAAACTAGTAAGGATGAGTGCTTGAAAGTGTTGCTAAAATATATTAATCAGGGATGGCCTGACAAATTTAATATACATAATGGCTTAAAATATTACTGGCCTATAAGAGAAGAACTATACTGTGTTGACGGTGTAATATTCAAAAACAAGCAGGTTTTGATACCGTACTCTATGCAAAAAGAAATGTTGAAGATTGTTCACGAAGGGCATTTAGGCATTGATCGTTGCAAAAGACGCGCTCGTGAAGTGATATTTTGGCCGGGTATAACTAGAGATATTGAGAATTATGTAAAAAGATGTAGAGTATGTCAGGAAATAGCAAACAAACCAAGTAAAGAACCTATGATTCCAGTAGCTATACCAGAATTGCCTTGGAATAAAATTGGAACGGATATATTTGAATATGGAAAGAAGAAATATTTAATTTTGGTTGATTATTTTTCTGGTTTTATTGAAATAGCATTTTTAAGGGACACTACATCTAAGTCCGTAATAAATGTCATGAAGGAAAATTTTGCGCGTTATGGAATACCGGATACTGTAATCAGTGACAATGGGCCGCAATATTCAAGCCGTGATTTTAGTAAATTTTCTTTAGAATGGGGTTTTAATCATATAACTTCATCACCGTATTATGCTCAATCTAATGGAAAGAGTGAAAGAGCAGTGCAAACAATTAAGAATATGTTGAGGAAATCTATCGATAGTGGATCTGATTTTTTTATACATTTATTAAGTTATAGGAATACACCACGGGAAAATTTGAATTCTCCCGCACAGCTAATGATGGGACGTCGTTTAAATTGTAGACTACCAGTTCATCCTGATTTATTAAAACGAACAAATATAAATGATAAATTACAGCACGATAAGCTAATGGAAAAACAAATAAAAATAAAGAATTATTATGATCAGCATTGTAAATCACTACCTGAGTTAAGTGTAGGCGACGACGTTATAATGTTGGCAAATAAAAACGGCCGAATGCGTGGCAAGGTTGTGGGGAAAGCGCCTACCCCACGTTCCTATCTAATAAAAAATAGAAGGGGTATTTTCCGTCGTAATCGCCGACACTTGATGAAGTGTATTGGTCCTGTAGAAAAGATAAAAGATGATGATAATTTTGTCGATGTAGACGAAGAGGAATTTGTGTCGGGAAGTGATGAGGGTGATGATGAGTATAAGCCAAATTGTAAAATTGATCGTACATTATACTCACCACCCTACACTCGAAGTAAGAAGAATAAATAGTATGTTGGGTTGGGTTAGTAGAAGTATTATTAAACAGTTAAGTTTTTAATAGGTGTTATTGTTTCATTTTATTTTATGGGGAAGATGTTGTGTAGTAGACACGCAACCTCTTTGATGAGTGTTGTGATTAAAAATAATAAACAGTTGTCAACTCGACTTATGTGTTTTACTTACATTACACCCACCACGCACCCTTGGATTGCCCACCCCAACTATTGCAATAGAAAAATATTGACAATACCAAACTCCTCTAAAGACAAAGGATAAGGGATACTTACATGGAATAATACGGAAATGGGTTCCAGGAAAATACCTGACATGCAGTATCCCGCTCTATGCGCCCACTATGCTTCGAGTTTCGACACGTGATTCGCCTCTCCACGAGGCATCCTCAGGGCCGATGTGCAACGACTGAACCCAGGCTCAGTTGTTGCCCATCGGTCCTGAGGATGCCGGTATTGTCAACCTTTTTCTATTGCAATAGTTGGTGTGAGCAATCCGAGGGTGCGTGGTGGGTTCCTCTTTCCTCCCATTAGGTACAATGGAGTTCCGCCAAGTAACGCCTTATTCAATCAACTATATTGTTAAGGCTTTCCTAAAGACGTTTGGAGCCACTTTCTAGACTCTCTAATCTTACACTCTTCTTCCGCCTGCCTGTCCTAAACTCGACCCAAAAAGTGACGAAAGGGACTGCCAGATTCCACCTGCCCGCCTTAGCCAATCCATTTATAATCTTATTTAGGAGCAGCAATAGTTTAGTGGAAACAAATAAAACCTACTAACATATTGCTATGCGAAGGACCACTGACTTATCGATTTGAAATTTATTTTATTTATGTGCATACTTATTAGATTGTGAATGGGACAGGACGAAGGGGAAGACCTAGGCGGACATTTTGTGACCAGATTGGAGACATCGTAAAAAAAGGACAGGTCAGAAGTACCCTAAACAGAAGAGCATGCATGAGAAACTTGATGGACGTGAATTAAGCAAGAGAGGTATGTCAGGATTGTTGCAAATGGCGTTCCGCAGTCTGCCTACCCCTCCGGGAAACAGGCGTGAGTCTATGTATGTATGTATATTAGATTGTCAATTATCGTTTGCACCGTGCCTGGGTTACAGAGTTGATGTTAATGTCTTGTCGCATGTTAAGCTGTCACGTCGATCTCGTCCCTTGAATATACTGAAGGTCTTAGCATGGAACATCGTCTTCCCTTGGGTTGTGGAGGTCAGACGGCAGTCGCTTCGTAAAAAATAAACAAATATTCTGTAAATTCTGGTTAGACGAGCACCCTGCGATCCAAAGCGAAAGTGTTGGATATAACCGGAATAAATAATAATACTTGGACTATGGTGATGAATCGAGTCAACTAATTTAATGTATTTTCTCGAAAGGCTTACTAGCATCTGTCGTAGTCCAATCCATCTGCGACCATGACCGTTTTTTTTATAGTAATAGGCGGCAAATGAGCAGACGGATCGCCTGATGGTAAGCAATTACCGCCGCCCTTGGACACAAGCAGCACCATAGGAGTCACTAGTGCGTTGCCGCCCTTTGGGGATGGGAAAAGATATATAAAAGATAGGATGAGGAGTGGGATGAGGGAGAAGGAATAGGGGATAGGGCTTCCGGCACTCTCACTCACCGAACGAAACGCAGCAGTTTAAGTACTGTTACGTTACGTCGATTTTCTGTGAGAGGGTAGTACTTCCTCGGTCGAGCCGGCCCATTCATGCTGAAATCAGCAAGGCTGTACTACCTGGCAAATGAGAGCAGCTCTTAATCAAGACCCGATTTTCCTCTGTTCGTGTCCAGCCGCTACCAGCCACTTGTATGTCTCAGTCACCATTTACCGGAAGCTATACATAGAATTACATATGGAAACAAGGTCTGACATACAATTTCTCAACACTCACGTTATCTAAGCGTAGAAATCCATTGTACCGCTGTGCATGTATAATCGTATACACGTAATAGTTTTGTGCCAATAATATTTGAATCTCATATTGCGTTGTATGAACTTTTCACGCTTTTTAGATATTTTTCTGTCGTCATGCTAGTGTGTTTCCCACGAAGCAATCTTTTGTAAGGTAACGGTGCCATCGTGCATTATACAAGTTTATTTAACGGTTATATCAATCACGTTATGAAACCTATTTTAGGTAGGTATTTAAACGAATATTGTTGATGGTCTGCTTGACTTATTAGTCTTATCACCTTCAGTCGTGGAGGGACTTTCCTTCTTTTATGGCTGGGCGAAGGCCAGTCAGTCAATATGTCAGGCATTCTTCAGATTTTAACAACGATATTCCGTTCCAATATATAACATTATTTTCTTAATTTTGTTTTTCTCTTTTGCTAGTCTATGACTCGACTTTGGGGCAGGCCAAGGAGGTGGAGGTGCACCTAGGGTGTTCAGGGCGTTTTCAATAAAATTTCTGCAATACCCTACGAAGTATCGAAAATCGCGGTACGGCATACTTTAAGCCAGCAAAGGTAAACAAGATAAGCTATCTTGTTCACCTTTGATTTGGGTAAATTACCCAAATAATTTTGTCCAGCGTCCATCTTTGAGGGACCAATGAGTTGAATTTAGGTCTGGCTCGACCTAGCTGTCTAGCACTTAGCCTGAGAGAAATTACTCCGTGTGTAATACTTCATGTGATGCTAAAAATTTACCCACTTGCATTCAGACAAGAAACAAGTTTTAAAACGTCAAGCCAATAATTAAAACTACGTACCTACCTAATTAGTTAAGTAAATGATTAATCCAAAAAAACGGAAAAACTTTATAGTCACGAAACCGCATACAGAAATTCTCCACAAAACATACTGAGTCACTACGTCTTCACGATACAATACTGGCGAACAAAACGTTTTTAATTAAAACTGGCAATTGTGGCAATCGAGGAGACATTGATGCACTGTGGGTACGCATTCATGTAATAAATCTGTCTGCGCTAGCTTTGTTTACTGTTTTTGCGTAGGGAAAGCAATATAAAAATTGGTTTAGGATTTCGCATGACATTTGCTTAAGCAGCTATCTCTCAGTCTATTGCAAACTGGAGGGTGTCAGAGCAAGGTCGTTTTGAAAAACTTGTTAATTACCCCTTACCCCGTGCCTCGGAGAGCACGTAGCCACGTAAAGCCGACCGATCTTTGAAGGTCGCTACCGAGATTTAGTCCTTATAAATATCTTGATATGTATTGACTTTTACTTAAGAGTATTACTATCTATACACTTTGAGTTACGGCGGTCGGACAAAGCTCTGTAGAAAAGCAAATTTCTTGAGAAATCTGGTTAAATTACTAGGTGGACCTCCTCTAACCGTCAAATCTCGAAAAAACCGTGAGACTAGAATGCAGATACTAGAATATAGATGCTAGGATGATAACGAAGAATGTTGCTCTGAATACCATCCTGAACATCTGTGACGTTCTTCTTTTTAATATTTTCTTTAAATTATAATATTTTAAAATGTATCATAGGATTGCAAAAACGTTATTCTGAACATATTCATATAATCAATGGCCATTGCAGCCATTAACAGACTCACAATAAATCTAGACAAAACATACTACATTTGCTATTTCTTAGAATACTAAGAATACATTCTATGAATACATATAAAAGTGAAGTTAAAATAAAATGGCATTCACGCGAGTTTCGTGACTATTAAGAATAAGTGAAAACGGAAACACTTCAGATTTAATAGATTTCAAATATGACCCCAAACAAAATGGCCGCACTAAACTGCTTAGGCGATTTTCAAGTTTAATCGATTTAGTCTCGATTCAAATATCGCTAATCGATTTCCTGTTTAGCCGATTGATTGTGTTTTGATTTCTGCTTGGCCCCCGTCAATTCAGCGTGAAGTTTGTCTTAGTGTCAAGGTCACCCAATAACCTTCGATCGTAATATTAAAACAATTACCTTTTAATTGCTTTTTTTTTACATTCTGCAGTTCTTGATTACGCTATTCAACTAGAGTTGCCGTAATTGGTTTAATAATAGTGTTTAGTGAGTAGTAAAACAGCTGTACTGAGTTAATGATGCCTTGTAGTAATAGTTGTAATGATCGAAAAAAGTTGTTGAAGTTTTTGTGGTTTTTGTAGTTGTATTGTATCTGTCTCACCCCTGTCCTGTCTGTTTGTTCTGATTAAACTCTAAAACGGCTAGATTTTCACTGATCTTAACTAGCAGTAACTTATAAGTAGGTTTTGTGTGGAAGATTTAAAATAGGAACATCAAGATTATACATGTGTAACTCAACCAAAACGCGTGAGCTGCAGATCAGCTCAAGAGTCACACGGTTGAGCCGGAGCTGTGAACCGGCTCACAGTTCAGCTCAATTTATCTGTTGGGCTGCCGCATTCACGGCTCATGACTCGAGTCGCGAACTGTGCGAGTGAGAGAGCGTACATGATTCATTGAGCTGTTGAAGTAGTAGTGATCTGTCTGATGATCTGATCGGTGGAGCTGTTTGAGCTGATTGCCAGATCGCTCGTTCTGACTCACTCAAGGTCTCCGTGACTCCTCGTAACTTGTCGTAGTCTACGGCTCGCCGGTGTTAGCATGTTTTTATATCTATGATTTGAAGTTTCTTTAAATTATTAGTAAACATTTGTCATACCTACGTTTGTAAATTGAACATATAATAGTAGTTCATTTGAATTGAAAAGAATATTTCACGGAATACAGATAAATAATTCTAATTGAACCATTTGAACCGTGTGAGCTGAACTGTTCATTTAGAACTTGAGCTGTAGCTCCGGCTCATAGAATGAGTGATCTGAATATTTGAACCGGTTCAGAGCTGAGTTACCCATAGCTAATCAAGATATTATTAATTGAAATGCCATAGTCTGCAGTTTTGGGTGTGCTTATGTTGAAACTGCGAAAACTGTAAGTGACATAACCATCGACGGCACCGACAATTTAAGTTTTATATGACATTTGTAACGTTTAAAAAAAGGGAATTGCGTATTCCGCAAAATACTAAAAATCCTTTAAAACCGTACTTATCAAGAGCAACGGTATTATCTAACACCAAGCCCCAAAACCAAACAGAAATCTTTTAGTAATTTTTCACAACTCAAACCGCAATGCGATTGCAAAGAAATCATTCAAGTCAGGCTAGCGTCACATGCCGTATCGAATTTATTACTCAACCATAGACAATTACTTAACATTCCCGCCATTACGAGTCAGCTGTCAATTCAAGATGGCGGCTCGGCCGTGAGATATGGCGACCGGTTTGCGCGATTGATACTTGAATGGCTACAATAGATGTCGTGTCGACATTAGCTTGCATTTAGTTCATTGGTTGAGTTTATAAATTGTAATGGCTTTTAGCTCGTTGTGTGTTGTGAGCGAAATTGTTATTGTTACGGAGTGGGAGCCTAGGTCATGGCTGCTTTTACTTTTTAGATTATCTCTAACGACTAACGAATGGTTATTTTTATTTTTATGGGCTAGAAACTCACGTTCGTGTAAATTTGAAGGAATGCTAAATATAACTAACACTTTTTACAAAGTTAAAAGGCAGCTATAGGTTTGTGGAGATACCAACGGACTGCCTTTCAAAAGGTATCGGTTTTGAAGCCACGACGCGCACCACTGACTTTCTGATGTTCTGCTTATCGTCTGCCCCGTACCTCGGAGAGCACTTTAAACCTTCGGTCCCGGCTGTCATGAAGGCCTTTGATAGCCGTAACGTCGAGAGACGTCAGTGCCTTCAAAAAACTGATACTGGTCTAAACTTTAGAATATCGATACCCTTTTGGGTTACGGAGGTCAAATGGCAGTCGCTCTGTGGAAATGGAAAAGATGATATTCGGTCATATCTGGTTAGGTTAGGCTAGCGGTTCCAAGGCGTGTAAGTCTTACATGCAACTGTGATAACGCTAAAACGATGATGATGACGTTTTACAACATTACCCTCACCAAAATCAGCATCTGAATTAATATTTACCACAATTTTGCTAAATTATTTTGCTGTCTTCTAACGAATTTCTGATTTAATCACACTAAGTTATCTTTCTCCCTCGCAAGTGTCAGTCACGTTTGGATTAACTTCAAACTTTGGTGAATCATATTTCGTCCATTCTTGCCAGACGCCGAAATCATCTTAACATACTTTCCAAATACTTTAGTTCACATTAGAGCGTCTTAATAGTATTATAAATGCGAACGTGTGGGGATTGAGTGTTTATAGTTGTGTATTTACCTACATGATACCAAACCGTAAACAACTGCTTTTACCATTTTTGTCTGTCTATCCGTATGCCTGTCCGAGGTTATATTTGGAATGGCCCGACAAATTTTACTGGGACTTTCGCTAGGATATAGAGAAGTTTGTAGGGCAACATAAATACAATTTATTACAAAAAAATTGAGGGATAGAGCGCTAAAATTTAAATTTACACTCCATTACACCTCATCATCGTCCTAGCGTTATCCCGGTTGCATCCAAGACTTACACGCCTTGGAGCCCGAGGTCCGCTTACTATTGTTAAAAAATGTCAATCATCAATCTTCTGTTTGTGTCTTATCTATTTTTCTGAACATTTTATAACAAGGTGAAGAAAATGTAAGATAGGTAGTGAACTTTCAATTAATTATTTATAACTTAAGTACGTAAGAAGACGCTATTAAGAACAAGCTATGTGTGTGAAAACTCAGATTCACTTTAAAAAATAGGATTAATAACGAAATTTGACGAGCTTCATAGTTCGTAACTAAATATCATAAAGATTGATTGACGGCTGGCAACACTAGCCCTATAAGTTTCGGTTCATAGTAATAATTTAATTAAATTAACTTATTTCCACTCAAACATGTTGAAATGTGTATAATACTGACCTTGATACAGTGACTGACAAGTGATATCGTTAGTGCAATCCTTGGGCGAAAACTTGTGTGAAAATAAACAATTAACTTTGCATCTGGACACAAACTGATTTAAGTGTTTTCAAACGTAAATATGTGCCAAAAGTGAACAAAACTCGTTATCACACCATCCAACATCCTTAAACTTGGAATATTGAAAACAAAATTGATCATTTTAAGTGCTAAAATTATTTATGAAACTTCTTGTAAACAGAGACCGTTTTTTTTTTTTCTTGGATGTTTTGAAAACAATAACATCGTAGTCATTGACACTTGGTTGAACTGGCGTTTAAAATCCACAGATTATACACTGATACTTCCCGCCACAGATAATACTCTACAGACAGTGTTTTGATAATTATTTTGGTTGTGATACAATCGCCATCTATTGGCGACACGTAAAATTTAATTGACTTACGATTTATTGATCAGTTACGGCACCTATTGATTACTAGTTAAACTAAAGCCATTTGATTAAATGTCAACCATGTCACATTCAAAAACTTCCAGTAATAGCCGCAAGATGCCAGGACTAGTAACTTGCTTCAAATGCAAAAAATATGTTGACATCAAATCGATAGCACTCTGTTCAGTTTGCAACCACAGATTTGAACCTGATTGCGATGGTTATCCAGCAGGCACTTATCGTTTATTGAACCAGCAGTCTAGAAATAATTGGCGCTGCAAAGCCTGTACAAAAAAGACTGTCACCACCACAAAAGAGACATCTAACATTACTATGAGGAGAAAACCACTCTCGCCAGTCCTTCTGACGCCAGAATGTAGCTATCCTGATGAAGTAAAACAGCGAAAAAAATGTCAAAAGTTGGACTCATCGCGTATTCAAGACTCTCATGTACTAACGGATTATGAGACATCAGACGAATCACTTTCTACACCAAATAGATTGTCAAAAAGTGTAGATGGCACAGTATCTAACTTACAATCAATTTCTGAGATGCAAGATACTATAAACCAACTAACACAAAAGCTTGATAGTACCGAAAATGAGCTTGAGAACACTATCTTAGAAAATAGTAATTTACAGCAGCAAATAAAAAAGCTTACTAGTGAAAATACAATTCTGAAATCGCTTTGCCATTCGTCCAGTTTATTAGACAATAGTCCTTCACGCAGAAACATGAAAAACAGACAACTCACACGACAAAGTCTATCTGCCACACCAGTTTCATCGACAAATATTTTGCCAATTAAGGATGGTACGGATATCCTACTGTTACAAGACAATATCACCGATCTGAAACAGCAACTAAAGGAAGCAGACCTGAAGATTAGAACTCTCTCCACAGAAATCGAAGTTCTAAGGCAATCCCTCAACATATATCAAAAAGATGAACTAAATTCAAGTACGCCTCAAATATGTAAACTTGACCTTGTCCCATCCAAACTACCGGTAAAAGAACCCGGACAACATATTCGAATCTTCGGCACTCAGCAATGTGTCGGTCTGGCTGCAAACATCTTACAGACGAGGCGAAACACGCAGTATGAAAAATATGGAGTTCTCGCGGTAACAAAGCCAAACGCACAAAGCAGCGAAATATCCATGAGCTGTCGTCAAACTAAGATCGGTTCACGAGACAAACTCGTGTTATGCCTGGGTGAGAATGACTACAATATAAAGTATGTATTATCTCAATTGCGAACTATATTAGAAAACTATTATAATAATACTGTAATTGTCCTAAATGTATGTAGAAATGAAAAATTTAATGTCAACACATTAAACTATCACCTTGAGAACTTATGTAAACAATTTAAAAAATGCCATTTCATAACATCTAATTATTATAGACAAAACGATTTTTGTAAATCTATTAATTACATAATAGATTGTTCTGATTATAATGATAAATATTTATGTCCAGTCCAACTTAGTAAAATAATAGCATGTAACAATAAGAAGTCAATTTTAAAGAAATCTAGTTTAAGTCAGCCGAAAAAGGGAACCATTCCATTTTATTTTAAACGTAGCATTAATGAAAACACGCAACAACGTAATAACTTAGAGCCATCCATTCAGCACTTAAAAAAGGGGACTATCCCATATTACTTTTCAAAGGTAATCAAGAATTGTACCTTTTTTCGAGAATAACGATTCACCGTGTCTTGGCCAGAACATATTTAGAGTACTACATCAAAACATCGCTAGCATATTGTCAAAACAAGAAATCATAGAAATAACTTTACAGGAGCTCAGGGAAGCAGATAACTGTCCTAATGTATTATGTTTCACTGAAACGTTTATAAAACGTGGTTATGAACACTACGTGAAAATTACGAATTACGATATGGCCGCAAACTTTTGTAGAAACAAACAAAGAGGCGGCTCTTGCATCCTGGTGAAAAAAGGTTTAATATTTAAGCAATTACTACATTTAGAAAAATATGCAATGCAGAATACGTTTGAAATTTGTGGCATAGAGTTAGTATCTTATAACATAGTAATAATTTGTCTTTATCGTACACCTCAATCAGATCCCACACAATTTTTAACTAAATTAGATAACCTTTTGCATGATCTATTTAAAAAGTACAAATCCAGAACACAGATTATCATTACAGGTGACTTTAATATAAATATTTTGAAAAAAGGTAACATTACAAACGAGTTACGAGAAATTTCCTACAATCACAATATGAAAATGCATATCAATGTACCCACTCGAAAGATGTCTTGCATTGACCATATTCTGAGTAACATCCCACATGCAGTCGGCACTGTCTTACCTCTCTATCTGTCTGACCATGAAACTGCACAAATGCTTAGTTTCCATATAAAGCCTAGATGTCAAAAACCCTTAATTTACCACATGTATAGGAGAGACCATAGCTTGGATAATATTCGCAAATTTAAAGAATGTTTACTACAATTATCGTGGTCAGATATATACATGGAAAGCAATCCAAATACAGCATTCAATATATTTCATGACTTTTTTTGTCTAATATATAATCTTTGTTTCCCCAAAATTAGAACAAAAGTAAATTTAAACAGACAGAAACAAACTTGGATAAGCAAAGGTCTTAAATAAAGTTGTAAGACTAAGAGATCCTTAAGATACAAATTTTATAAACATAAAACCGAACACAATAAAAACATTTATATTGAATATTCCAAGTTACTAAGAAAATGTATTTATAACTCGAAAAAATTAGCAAACATCAATTTTATTAATAAAAACGATAATAAGTGCAGAGCTACCTGGTCGGTCATCAAAAAGGAAATCCAGATTACTAATCCCAAACATCATATTGATCATATTAAAATTAATGGCATCTCTCTCACAAACCCAGTTGACATTGCATCGGCTTTCAATGACCACTTCATAATTCCTACACATCAACCGACACATTGTGAAAATGAAAGTAAAAATACCTTAAAAACTTCAGTTAACTCTATGTTTCTTACGCCAGTATCAGCAAGTGATGTTAAACGAGAAATAAATCTGCTTAAAACCACCAACTCGGAAGGGCACGATGAAATTAATACAAAGGTTATTAAAGCATGCGCTGATGAACTTAGTAATATTTTGGCATATTTAATCAATCAATCTTTTTCACATGGTGTGTTTCCAGAGACTCTAAAGATGTCTATTGTCAAGCCATTATTTAAAAAAGGAGAAAAATGTGACATCAGTAATTATCGTCCAATAACATTAGTGCCTATATTGTCAAAAATATATGAAAAATGTATGTATGCGCGTTTACTTAGTTTTTGCAATAAGTTTCAAATAATATGCAAAGATCAATTTGGTTTCCAAAAACATAAATCTACTTCCTTAGCTGTATTCTCACTTATGCAGAATATCCTGACAAGCATTAATAATAATTATTTTGCAACGGGGCTATTTTTTGACATCTCTAAAGCCTTTGATCTAGTTTCACACGAAATCTTATTGGCAAAATTACAGAAAATGGGCATTAGAGGAACAGCATTGCAATGGTTAACATCGTATTTAAGTAATAGACAGCAAAGTGTTATGGTAACAAAACTGGACGAAAATAATATAATGACTCAATACATGTCACAATATAGATATGTAAACTGCGGCGTCCCTCAGGGGAGTATATTGGGACCTATTCTGTTTCTATTATATGTCAATGATATAACCCATATTACCCATCATAAATGTATTCTATTTGCAGATGACATTTCCATTCTAGTAGCTTCAAATAAGAAAAATAGCACACATAATGACCACGAAACTGACATAAATACTACCATTGACAACCTAATTGATTGGCTAAATAAAAATAAATTAAATATTAACCTTAATAAATCAGTATATATCCAATTCAATAAATCGTATAATAAAAAATTCAATTTCAATTTAAACATACCAAAAATTAAGGAAGTAGCTCATAATAAATTTTTAGGAATAGTAATTGACAATAATTTGAACTGGAAAGAACATATAGAAACAATATCTAATAAAATTAATAAATTTGTATATGCACTAAGACAAGTTAGATACGTTACTAACATAAAAACTGCTATTGTTTCCTACCATGCTTACGTAGAATCTGTACTGCGTTACGGATTACCTTTATGGGGCAATAGCACTGACCTCAACAGATTATTTGTTGCCCAAAAGAAATGTATACGAGCAATATGTGGACTGAAACCCGATGAATCATGTCAACCTATGTTTAAAAATCTCAAATTATTACCGTTGCCTTCTTTATATATTTTTGAAATATGCATGTTTGTATGGAAACACAGACAACTTTTCAAAAGTATAGACGAGATTAATTCTAGAAACCGAAGAGATGGAAATAGGCTTGTAATGGAAAATGTACCAAAATCTGCAAAAGTTAATAAAAACTGTGTTGCTATGTGTGTTCGCATTTACAATAAAATACCCAGGGACCTGAAAAGTTTGAACACCCGACTATTTAAAAATAAATTGTACGAATGGCTCAATGAACAAAATTTTTATAGTATTAAAGATTTCCTAGATTGTAACAATTGAATTATTAATGTGCTTTATAATGTATTATTACACTTTTATTTAAATATTTGTATGAAAAATTCTTTATAATTACTTATTATAATTTTATTTAAATATTTGTATGCAAAATTATTGCTAAACATGTGTGACATACTTTATTTTAAGACCTTTTTATACCATGTTTATGTGCAAATAAATGATTATTATTATTATTATTATTATTATTATTCTAACCAGATATGACTGAATATCAGCAACGATCCATTTTTTCTCTCCGCATTTTTCTCTGGGAAACTCATGATAAATAATATCCATTTTGAAGAAAATCCCATTAACAATCAGCCTACAGATACCATAATACCGTAGCATCTTATTTTACGCAAAGGCCAGCTCAAATTCAGCCTATAGAATTTTCCTGGACGTGACAAGCCCAACAAACAATTTATCATAGGCTTTGAATACCGTATTCTCAGCCACTGTAAAAGATGAAACGGTATCCCATAATCTGAAAAAAATGGTTCATTGATTCGAAACTACTGACTGCGATAATCCGTTATCAAAATCTTTTATTGCACATAAATAAGCTGAAATTCGTTTCTGAGATTTCATTCTTTTGTTGTGAAAATAGTAGCGGTTTACCGAATTACACTATTGAATGTTTACAGGTCTAGTACCTAAATATAAATTTTCCTTCAAAATTATCAATACATTTTGGATATTTCTGTTGCCCCCAGGAGTTGTAGTCTTAATAACAAGTCAGCCACTACACGTATTCCGCTTTCTGCTTTCTGTTATTGCCATAGGTCGCGAGATTTTTCGTATGAGCTAAAAACGAACTTCACGCAGTGGATGTTTTCTGGTCTGTCTGTCTGTTTCTGATTCTGCTGTTTTTGGTCAAGAATCTACAATATTAAGTATGTTATTTTTAGTACCTATATATAGTGCAAACCCTTTAAGGGGGTGAGTTAGTACTCGCAATAGTCACAATTATGAGCAACTTTTAATTTGCTTTGGCCGAAATCGTGTCAAAAGTCAACTGTTCCATACATTTTGTTGAGTTACTTTTGTATGAAACAGCAGTTTCTTTTTCTACAGGTAGACAAACAGTACTTGCCTTTGTTATTTACCATCGCTGCAGTGTTAATTTTATTATTAGCAGACACAACGTTCCAACTGCAACAACTTGACAACAAAGCAATAAACTTAAGCTTGTAAGTCCGCAATAAAAAAGTATACATACCTTATCAAAGAAATCAGTTCAAACAAACTTAAAAGGAAAAATGCGTAAAATGATAAAACAATAAGCCAAACTCGCCATAAGCAAATATTAACGTTGTTATGAAATAAGCCAATTAGTGAGTCAAAATAATGAGTCAAAATATGTCTATGCTTGTCAATATGGCCGCTTTGTCTATGGCTACGGGCGGTATGTCGTTATGTTGACAGAATGATAATAATTTAAAACACTTATATTTATAACCGTGTGGCGGACTGCGGCTATAATTTTAAGTGATAAGATCAACCTTGTTTTTACAACTGCGTAAGCGTTCTCTCTGATTGAGGGCATTTATTATGCCAGTGCAGATTTTAATGACATTCACGATGCATGTCAGAGAGTTCTCCATGATGTCCCTAAAGGACATGTTAAGTCTGCCAATCCGAAGTTAGCCAGCGTGGTGGACTTTGGCCTTACCCTTCTTACCATGACAAGGGTACTGTATTCAACAGTGGGATGGATTATAAGAAAAGCTGATGATGATAACTACGAACTATCGTTTTAATCTCGAATTCGAATGTCAATGTAGACCTCTATAATGTATGTATGTGTTGAGGCATTCCGCAACACCTCTAAAGCGATTACGAAATATAAATCTATGTAGAGGTCTGGCGCGGTTACCTAATGTTCTGAATATCATTTGGGCTCGTTGCCATCAGAATGTAGTCTTGCCGGAATTTTACAAATTTGCTTCTCCCAGTGGTTAGCATTCTCTTTGCTAAGTACCTTCTTGTTAAATTTAATTGTAACGGCAGCTTAAATTCAATTGTGAACTGGCTGGATTGCGCAATGCATAGTATGGCATCTTGAAGTAGTGACACAGGTTTGCTCAAAGAAATATAACCTTAAGTCATAGAAGTAACACTAAATAACAACAGCGGTTGCTATGTTTGATATCTTCTTTCTAATGGCACATGCAGTATGATAGAAAGAGCTGTCGATAGGTTTAGCAGCACGCTCTTATAGCAGCGTCGTGGTAGGCAAACAGTAGACAAAACATAGAGTTAGGAAACCGAGTGTTGTTCGTAAAAGTGATGATTTATCGATAAATATTTTTGGTTAATGTCTAACTTTAGTATGTGTCGATATATTTAAGCCGCAGAAGTAAACAACAACTAAAATATTGAAATTGTAGTTTTTGCTGTCGACGCCGGACAGTGCTTTGCAATGACTTGCCAGACAGACAGTACTAAAAAATTTCACGTGTTACATTGTTCATTTTAGCCATAAAATCTATTGACAAAAAGTATTCATAAACTAATGAGCGATGCGTTGCGATGAGATGCTAAGAAACTGTCACTTAGATAATGTATTGTACGAATTATACCAGATTGGCTATTGCGGCAGGCTTTGGCAATTTGTGTGCGTCGCATCATATCACGTCGCTTGCTATCGCTTACGTTGGACACTGCTCGATTTTTTTAGAGCTGTAGGTAATCCGATTTGTGATCCGCCCGCACAAATGATTCGCCTTTATGAAAATATTAGTACAGCAGCGAACTACTTTGACAACCCAGTTGGCGTGAGTGCAACCGACTGCCACGCCGAAGCTTGCGGGTACGATTCAGTTTTACATTCATGTCCGATAGTTTGTTTCCGTATTTGTTCCCTCATTCAAAAAACATCGATATTACCTTTCACTGTCAAATCCCATCACTCCTTAATGATGGGATTTACAGCACGGCTATTAAGAGAATGCAGTCAAAGATATGAGTCTGTAAGGAGTTTATGCCTCTTTAAATGAGACGCGTAATTTGACGTTATGATTAACCAACTAAGACCAACTGACATTACGTGTTGCACGTTCGGTATAAGGAAATATGGCGAGCGTGTTCTCTCTAGTCTAAACGTCCAAACTCTCTGGGTTTGCTAAGCGCATGAGGTTGTTGATGCATTCAATAATTATAACCGTCAGTAATTTGCAACACATGGTTTTATCAAAACACATTGAAAGACTGAGATTTACAATTAAACCTAATATATCATTTGATATTGTTTGATTTCAGTTTCACGACGAATAGCACTCCTTGAGATCATAAACCAGAATCTCGGATGCTGTTTGTGTTACTACTAGGTTCAAGGTTATTATAAAAAAAGTATCCAGACACGTTTGTCTATCTGTCTATTCTCGGTAAACTCAAAAACTACTGAACGGATTTTATTAGGTTTTCAATATTAGGCTCTAGACACTAATAGTGATTCTCGAGATTTAGGTGTTTAATTTGTAAAGGTTTTGTACTTATCATTTATAAGATAACGGGTCGCTAGTTCTAAATATAAATTAGTTAAAAATAACAGTAAAATGCATGTACAGTTATTTCAATTAAATATGTTCTTGTACCGCAATTATATTTAGTAATACCACAGTATAAAGAGCATACAGTAGTTTGACGCCTTTGATCTCGAAGAAAAAGCCGACAACGTCTAGACAAAGGTAAGGAGGCTAGGGCTGCCACATGTAAACAATACCTACTTATTCAAATACCGTCTATTTATTATAGAAGAAGAAAACAATTGCTACGTTACATGAATATTATACTGTAAATCACTTATTTATTATATTACAATAATTAACGATAAATAATTATTATAAAACAGTTAGCATTTTTTCGTGCGGTGACAGCTTTGCATACACAGTCAGCACCTATTTCATCCCACAGGTGTCGTGGGAGGCGGTTAAGAATATGAAGCATTTTTCATTTGTTCTTTATCATACAAACCAAGTTAAAATAAAGCGATTGACATAGCGGTCGTTTAATGGATGGGTAACTGTGGGATCAGCTTGCAGAGCCTATATCGATATGAAGTATTTTGCAGATTTATTTTCGTGCAAACTACGTCAAGGTAAAGCAATAGATACCACGGTCATTTACTGGATGGGTCTCCGGGCTATGAGGTTACGGATAACATGTGTGGGGTGTATAAAAGGGGGCCAAAAATATGGTTATTTTTGAGCTAAGCCGCGCCGTTACCAAGATACATAATAATATGTGATAGGTACTTACCTAATACGAAAATACTAGGTACTTATTGCAAGAAATTAAAATCACACTTGAATCGAATATTTTCTTAAAACGCATATTTTCTTACGCCTGCCTTGTTGTTTACGCACAGTAATTACTACTTTTATTCTGTGACTGGGCCAAACATGAGATATCGTAAAATGTCAGTAGATTAGTAGGTACGTGCACATTATTTTAAGTGGTTATAGGTAAATACATTTAAAAATAATTTAAATACTTAATTATAATTAATGAAATTTTATTTTTTGGTGTAAGTAAATTGATGAAATCGCAGATTTTTAAATCCTTATTTCTTTAAATCTTTAAGCAGCATAAAGCATTGCAATGTCTCACAGTACAAGTCGTATGCAGCATCTAAATTAATATTCATAAGCAAATAAATAAGTAACGAACAAAAAACAAGCACGCGCCAGCCCCCAAAAATATGTACCTAGTTGGGAACTAAGGCGACATACGTAAGTAGGTACCGCTCTTCCCGCGTCTCACCTCTTGCCCCCCGCACGATTGACCCGTCTAGACGCGTTCGTCGAACGACTGTATGGATTATTTGACTGTGGTAATACATAGAGCTAATAAGTAATTACAGAACTACTTATTGTCGCAGATAAGACCGGTTCCGACTGAATCAGGTCAATTTTTTGCCACTTATGAGTCGCGTTTTGGAAGTTCTGTTTTGTAGCTGTCATTTTAATGTTGACAGGGACAGGTACCTACATGAAGAATAATTTAACTAGACTGTCAGTCAGACGATTTTAATATTTAAAACCGGCTGTTGAAAGTAGACTTTTTCTTGGTTTTAGAGATAAGAGATACATTATTTTTTTTGGTAGTGTTTTGACGATTTGCTTCATCCAGATTCGTTCATACTTACCCTATGATAAGCATGACAGTGTGACCACTTTAGGTCAGTTTCAAATGAGCCAAATAAACGTTATGGCACACTGTACCGTAACCGAAAAGCTGCTGCCTTTTCATTGAAAATGTCAGCGTTTGGTGGAGGCAAATATTCTGTATTTTCTTAATGAAATCAACCATGAAACGCATTTGCCAGAAATCACGCAGTCAATTAAACCACTGACCTTTTGGGCTTCTCCTGTTTGTAAAAAATAATAAATAAAATAAAAAATAAATATAAAGCAGCTCACAGGATTTAATAAAAGTGGCAGCTATTTTGTTTGTTAGGTATGCGGACAAAAGCAGCGCTTGGGTACTTCTCTACAAACTGATTTATTTATTGACATTTGACATACATATCTGACAGGTGTGCCCATTGACTCCTGTCAGCTCTGTCAGGTGCTATTCGACGCGCGGCAAACTAAGAATATTCTAATTCGAAATACATATTGATTGATGATGATTTGACGAAATTCATGTCACATTCTTAAAATCACGGCCACATTCACTAGGTACAACCATTCCATAAAAGACACACCGTTTATAACCAACATAATTATAACGGCCCACTGCCATACTGTCGTTCCATGAAAATATTTACAGTAGGAAATATTCGGTTCGCTCGCTATACCGTTTCACATAACATTGTCTTCCAAAACAACTCGTTAGCCTGATAGAACCTGTTTTGAAATATGTATACCCGGTACGAATCGTGACACGCTTTTGACAGCTGTCATGTCCCTTATTGCAAGGGAATAAAGGCTATAATCGTCGGTACTACACGTGGTGATTATATAGGTACTTT
Organism: Euclidia mi; assembly: GCA_944739405.2. Lineage (NCBI taxonomy): Eukaryota > Metazoa > Arthropoda > Insecta > Lepidoptera > Erebidae > Euclidia > Euclidia mi. Next base: position 14,025,557 of record OX123205.2, on the reverse strand, counting down.
CCAATGAGACTTTTACTAGTGTAGAGTGTAAATATACGGGTTTCTTACAGGTGCCGTTGAGTCAACATGTGCTCGTAAATATTGTAGTTTTGTATGGTTATACCGGTGTGAGCTTGAGAGGTTGTTTAGAGATTTTACGATGAATTGTTCTTGCTGCCGTCCTGTGGCGAAATCTTTTGGTTATTGAATTGTCGGATGGCTTATCCGATATGGATGCGTGCTGAAGATTGCTTTAGGTGCTTAATTTTGTAGTCTCACGCCTGTATCCCCGAAGGTGTAGGCAGGCAGAGGTGTAATATTACATCCACATTTCGCCATGAATTTTTTTGGCGAGCCTATTGCCGTACCGGGCACACCAGACTCCGTGCTGCTACTGAGAATTTCCTAACGGAAAAACCCAATAACACTTTGCCCGACCCGGGAATCGAATCCTAGACCTCCCAATCCCACGCGCACATTTATGCCGCGAGACCAACGAGGCCAATTTTGTAAGGAATTAATAAAGACATACCTACCAAATTGGTGAGATGGTTACTGATAGAGTTTTGCTAGTCATTATCAAAGATGATGCTTTCGTTCGTTGTAATCATTCTAGGCAGGTGCATACCAGGATTTGAGGTTTTGAGGGAATCGCGGCATCTTTATTTCTAGCCTCTGATTTTGTGACATAATCATATTAAGTATAGGTTTTAACACAGATTTAACAAACAAGAGCCAGATGTAGCGTATTCGTCCAACTAAGTGAGGCACGTTGACAGCTATGTGTGCGTGACATTTGGCGACTGACACTGTACGGACACGCGCGTCTATGTGTGTGTAAAGTTGCCAGATTATGAATAATCTCCCACTATTTTGCATATAGTTTTTGCAAACGAATATAAAAATATTACATAGGTAATATTTTATATTCGTTTGTAGTTTTAAAGAATTTACCATAGATTTAATTAATGCTTTTAATATGTAATGCTGTTGTGAAAATTATTCAAATAAAAGATACCATTAAAGTATGCTTTTATAAATACATTTCTTAAAAAATGTAGGCTCCGATTATGATGATGATGATGAAATAAATAGATAGGCTTGCGTCATAAATATTAATTAGCTAAAAACATTTTGTCATGCATACAATTAATTATGAATATCATAATCATAAATCGTAACCAAAAATATTGCAATTAAAAATAAATAATGGCTACAATCAATAATTTCTGTTTCTGTACTTAATGTACACACGGCGCCAAGTCAAGCTAAATAGTCCAAGTACGATTTTGATACTTATTCGCTACGCCATAATAACGGTACAAAAGTCTAAGAACGGTACAAAGGTCAAAGTGTATAGCTTGACAAGTAGCCGCGTGGACACGAATATTTCGATCGTTTGGGGATCGAACTCAAAACAATGTATATACTAATGGAAATCCTATTAGTATATTTATAAGAAAAAATATAATCTACAATATACTTTTACAATACGTTAATGTATTTTTCATTAACATGACAATCATTATTACCTACATTATCAATTGACAAGTGCCTTTTCCCTAATTCAGGGAAAACGGTGTCGACGTAAACTGGCAACACTTACATATTTTCTGCAGAAATACGAATTTTATCGAAATAATATTATAAAACGGTCAAATAATCCATAGTTATCTGTAAGAATATATTCCATCTTCCCGTATTTGCTTTTAGAAACAACTTTTACAATGTTTAAAAACGCAAGACGGCATTTTATGAATTTAAAAGCTGGATCGATCGTGGCGTGTGAACTGTGCGATGCTTCGCAGCGCACTGAGTTGAGTTTGTATTCGCTTTTCAATTTTGTATTTGCTTTAGTGGCGTCACGCAAGTCTTCCGCGCGCTCTGTCTGCCTTTTGTTCTGTAGTCTTAGGGTTTTAATATTATGTAAGGTAGGTTTATAGATTCTGTTAGTATCTAGTTTTTGGTCGTCACAAACCATACTAATCAGTATCCCTATTGGATGTATGCTGTGTAATTCATACAGTTCTGTGTATTGTGCAGTATACGTGACCGGATTTATGAACATTGCACAGGTGCCGAGGTGATGTTTCTTTTCGCGAATCCTTTATTTCCGTCATTGTGGAGTAAGTGTTTCATCTGCTCGATAAAGTACCTAATACTTGGTACCTTATGGCACTTACTAAGATCACTTAAATATGAGCAAGTACCTAAATAAACTTCTGTCAGAAAATTACGAACAAAGTCTAGCAAATATCAAAACAAGGTAAGTCTTCATAACCTTGAGTCGATTTTGGCAAACATTTGAGTTAAAAACAAACAAAATTCTCCTCTTAACTATATTAGCATGTTTATCGTTTAATTATATTTAATCTGTTAACATTACATGACATCACAAGATGGTCGCCATGTCGCAGGCAAATTGTATGATTCGGCTTTTTACTAACCGGTCCGTTTAAAAATGCCCGATTTTTTAGGGCACTAGACAGACTCGCATTTCAACTGCAATCCAACTGCAATTGCAGTTCTGATGCAGTTTGGATGCAGTTGACACGACTGCAATAGAACTGCAAACCAAACGTGCAGTTCGATTGCAGTTCAATTGCAGTCGGCGTGCAATCGAACTGCACGGTTGGTTTGCAGTCGTGTCAACGGCATCCGAACTGCAGTTGCAGTTGGATTGCAGTTGAAATGCGGTCCGTCTGTCTAGAGCCTAAGATTTTACCGAAGACAAATTAGCAAATAGATCAATTTTCATAAATTTGTATTGATGCTCATGAAGGAATCATCATTTCAGCCTAGAAACGTCAACTGCAGAGCATAGCATAGGCCTAATTGATGTCGTAGTAACTAGCATTGTTAGTTACTCGGAAGATTTACCCTACTAAATAATAATAAACATTTATTTCGGAAACTTTCCATGTTCATACAAATACATTAGTAACAAAAACAGAACAAAATACATTAGTGACCTTAACATTCGGAAATTAAAATTAGCACTCTGCCTAATTCAAAAACCTTCCCTCGGCACCGGCACCGCAGCAATGTTTACGGGACCAGTGTATCAGGAATGGCGAGTCTGGTTTCCCTGCAATATTTAGAAGGATGCTGTTGGGGCTTCTACTATGCCACATTACAAAAGGCATTATAATGATAATACTTAGGTACTTTTGTAAATAATTACTTAAATACTTTATTGTTTTAAATAGTTACATATTATTAATAGAGACACCCAGACCAAAACAAACACCCATGTTCATCACACAAATCAACTTGAGCGGGAATCGAATCCGCAACCTTCGGCGTGGCAGTCATAAGACATTGTTTATAATATAATGCCGTTTCAGACGATATGCCTGCGACATACACATCATAATAATATAACGTGTATTGCCATTGCGAGAAGACTTTTGTCAATGGCTGACAATTTATCAATTAAATGTATTTCGATGTACCTAACAGCTAACAGTCGTGGATTGATGCTATTATACAATAAGTGACTTCTATTTGTATTAGTGGTGTTTGGATTTATGCTTTATGTACTTTGGAATAGAGCTTGTTTTTGTTAGTAGGTAATGGTAGTTGTGTGTGAGAGATGTCGCTAGCTGAACAATATCGTCATCAATATTATTGTTGTATTGTCAGTGTATGTATTTGTCATCTATGTAATATTATATTTTATGTGCGAGCCGAAACGTCATCAGCCTCTATTTGTCTAGGTTCAGTAACTAAATCGAAAAAAAGGAATAAATACAAAAACATAGATCCCTAATAGGAACATTTTGTTGCCTGTCTGTTTGTATGTTCTTAATACAACAATTTGTGGATACATCAAAGTGTACCCCATGTCCCCCGTGGGAATCGAACCTACAACACTCGACGTAATGTCTGCTTACACCGATTATCATTATGTTCGTACACACTAGAGTGTATAAAATTCCTTACCCACCGTACAAGCATTAAAAACTTCTTACTAGGATTTCTCATATATTTTTTCTCAACATACAATTATCTTGTATTTATCTAGATGTTTATCTGAGTGTCATGTTAGCAGAGTACATTCTTGTGCACTCCACTCATGGACTAATTATCTCTCAATTATGTTTTATAATTAACACCTGGCCTGTACATCTGTTAGTCTATGGTTTGTTAGTAATAGAGATGAGCTGTCTCGTTTATTTTTTAGCAAGTTGTAAATTCTATGATTTATGGTGTTTATGGTTAGTAAATTCTTAGTTTTATCAGCTGAAGAGGTTTGAAATAAAAAGTAAGTAGATTTTGCTAATGATTAGTATAACTTTAGAATATCTAAGATTATTCAAATTCACTTATTCATATAGGTTATAAGGCAACACTTATGAATGTAATTTTTTCCACGTTTGGGGTGTTAGTTGCCTTTCTGAAGAGCCTAGAAGAAACTCCTGTCACTCTTTTAAAGTCGGAATCTTAAATTATAAACAATTTGTGGTATCATGACCGTCACAGCCAAAATGGGTTTCTCAATAAAAAGCCAGCCTTTTTATATGCTTTTTATTCAACTTAAAGAGCTGGGTTCTTGTCGGTCGGTGGGGCCTCTTCCATGTAGTCCTATCTTCAGCCAGCGCTTTGACCTCTTGATACGACGTTACTTTTACTTTCTCCTCAGGGTTCGAGGATATATATCAATGGATATATATCAAGATATATATCCGATATATATCCGATATATATCAACCTCGATTCGACGATATATATCAAATGTTTTTTTGTGATATATTGCAGTACAAAAATGGTATAAAAAGAATACTATTTTTGCGTTTGTTACTGTATTTCTACTTAGTAGAGTTAAAACATAGTCACTAATCGTAAGTTCTAATCTAAAAATGGCAACACTTCTGCCGGTATTAATGGCGTCAGTCCGTCAGTGGTGTCAGAAAACAAATCGTTACGAAAAAGAAAGTAAATTTTTGTGTTTATTGATTATTTTACTATTTATATAATAGTATTCATAAATAATACGATAGTAATCATAAATAATACATTGAAATAATAATATGACTTTCATACAAAATTGATATATATCAAACTTGATATATATCCGATATATATCGTAAATATCCGATATTTTGATATTTATAATAAATATCGGATATTTTCGAACCCTGTTTCTCCTTCACTTGATCGATATACGTCCTTCTGGGTCTACCCCTTCCTCTCCTTCCTTCTATTTTTCCTTCCAATATGTTTTTTGTAAAAGTGTCATGTCGTGTCAGGGGCCCTAACATTTTTTCCTTCTATTTTATTATGTGTAGACTACTTATAATAACTCACGTAGAGTTAATTCGCAATTTCACAGCAAATGACAGCAACACAGTGCCAGTGTCTGAATTGTTTCATTTTTGGCATGTAAGTATATACAGTATTTTATTTTTATCCATTACAGTTTGTGCTGAACATTATTGTATAGTCAATTAATGAAATTCATATGCGCAATAAAATGCAATAAATTAAAAACCGTCATTCAACTATTCCTCTCAGTGTGAACATTACTTTTAGAACATAATTAATCCATCAATTAGTACTTTTTACAATAGATTTATTAGCCATTTTCCAGAGTAGCCATATTAGAAAATGTCTTACGTGCGAAAGTTTTCATTAAAGCAAGATGGCAACCTTGAACAATGAAGAGAAAGCCGACCCGCGCTTCACAATGTCAAAGTGCAAAACGTTTCCTTTATCATGACATGGCGTGGCTAATGGCCTATAAAGCTAGACAAGCTGTGTTTGGAAAGATTTAATAGAGATGCATGTATTAAAGCTTTTGCCTGTTGCTTCGCCGGCTTGCCATTGAGGCACATTGCTTGCATTTTCGTCTTCATCCTACGGAGAACTCTCAGACACGCCGAATGTTTTCCTACACCGTAAAGCAAGCGATAATTAACAATTTTATACGCACATACCTAACTACGAAAAGCCATTGTTGGGCACCGTGGATTCGAACTCGAGCAGTTTTATCGGTCTCGCTACTAGGCTATCACTGCTTAGCGTAGCAATTGTAATGTACTTAGTAAAATTTTATAGCTTATTAATAGGGCTTAGAGAAAGTTCAATTCGCCTGGACATTGTCATACTGCAAAAGGTTTCCTCCATCTTAAATGCCACGGTTGAATTAAGTTAAATTCTTTCAGTGTTAGATAGCCTATTTATCGAGGAAGGCTATAGTCTATATAACATCGCGCTATGAGCGACAGGTGCGGAGCAGTAGCCTTAAATAACGCGGGTGTAACCGCGGGCATCCTCTAGTATTAGTATAAGATTGTAATGGCTTCATATCGCGATCATGGATCGTGCGATGGACCGTAACGATCTTGTTCTACTTATTACTAGAATAATCTTCGATGACTATCCTATAATATGATGTCTTAACCATGGAATACAGAAGTAAATTAACCGTTCTGGTTAAAATACTATTAAAGTTTTAAAATAATTAATTTATTAAAGGCACGGGGGGATTTAGAATCTACTGTCTTACGGCTTGTTCCAATCTCCATATTATGTGTGTGTGATGGCGTCGCGAGCCGGCGTCAAAGTGAAACTGACACATCTTGTCAACCGAAAATAAAATATGGAGTTATCGATGTGTGCGTTAGTGTACTGTTTCTACGGATTACGTAGGTATAGGTCGGTTCATGAAAGATGACCACTGCGCAGAAATCATTTTTTAGGTCCCCGTGGAGGTGCGGGGTGAGGCGCGGGTGGAGTGCCAATGGCGAGGCTCCGTTCTTGACGCATTCCCTAAATGCGTCAAGAATGGAGCAACGCCATTGGTGCACGAATGTACATATGCGCGACGGCCGCCATTTGTGGTCAACTTTCGTGAATTTACCTATAACGCATCTACCTTTTTCTTGTAATATCATTGGGACCGGCAGTTAGAGATATCATCAGAGAAGTAGGTAGATATTTGTTAAAATGGTGGTTAAAGGCTTAAACAGCATTGTCGTGTATAATTTTGGCACAAACAAAATTTTTCATAAGAAGAATTAGTGTTAACCACCTTTGTCCACACAACGTTGAACTGGTAAAAGTAACGACTTTCATAAATAACCTCTGAGCCGTTTTGAATAAGCTATAACTGTCTTGACTTGTATTTACACTCAAAACACAATCCGTCCTTCAAATTAACCTACCTAACCATGACTCCTTCAAAAGGTATGCCCATTGTAAAGATTAGAGTCATTTTGACATCAATGGCTGATTCACACAAGGATGTGAAGAATACGACACCATGTGAGGTCATCAGTGATTATCTCAAGTCAAACAGGCAAGTATAATCATAAGAAATCATTTAATCTGAGGTGAGGAGTAAGATAGGTAGATATTAACACTATTAACATTTGAGATACTTACATATCATCATCACATAAATATATTTTCTGGTTGTGAATCGAACCCGTGACCAACTCACCAATCAAGGCCATACAGGTCTGTCAAAAGTTCAAATCTTTAACAAAAAGAAAAATTTGCCATCCTATAACTTATGGCGGGAACAGAGAGGTTGGACTAGGTTATCTTAATATATAAAATCCTTGCGTTACTGACTGACTGACAGACACGCTACAGCCGAAACTATTGGGCGCAGGAAGCTAAAACTTGGCATGTATGTTCCTTGGGGACCGTAGGGGTGCACTAAGAAGGGATTTCCCGAAATTCCCACGGGATCGGCCAGAACGAGTAAATAAAAAAAAAATGCAGGCGTAGCTGCTGGCGTCCTCTAGTAAGGTTATATTTCTTTGGGCGGGAATGTTTTGACGGTTCAATCAATCTTCCGATCATTGGAATGGATTGCTGATACTTTTAGTCTTAGACTATATACAGGGTGTAAAAATACCCTTAACGAAAACTGAAACCACATATTGTACCAATCATTACGAACATTTTTTGCTTCAACATCATACCTGGGAAATTACTGGTTCAGGAGATATTGAGGCTCAAAGTTACTATGGAATTTTTGTAATTAGGTACAAAATCGATGCATTTACCCCGCCAACCTGTTCTATAGATGTCCTATGCATTCATGGATTAGTAGGTATTTCGAAAATTACACGTGCGCATTTTTTATAGCGGCTTGAAAAAAGTGAAATCTTAAAAAAAGTAATTTCCCAGGTATTATTTTTGGTTAGTATGACTTGGCATGATGTCCAAAACGAGTAGACTTCGGCTTGGTGATGGGTCTTGTGACACCCTGTATATATATAGGCCAACCTCTCTGCTTTTAGTGATGTGCATCCACCACGGCTCTAGCTTGTCAATTTTTCTACATATACATTTTTAACTTTTTTATGTACTAGCCCTTAGTAGATAGGTTTCAGATTAGCGTTTTATACGCGCGTATAAGCTCGTGTTTGGAAACGCATGTAGGCGCGTATAGGCGCGCCTTTTGGCACACACGCAACTCGTACGAGCGTTGACGCGCATCTAAGCTGCAGCAGTCAGAATCCATGTTGACACTGACATGATGTCACTACCGTTTCGAGCGAAAACGCTGAAATATGCCCGTTTACGCGAGTCCAGATTTTTTAAGCGCGTAATGTAGCGCGCGTGTAAGCGCGTATGCTGAAACGACCGTATACGCGCAGAAAAATACGCTAATCTGAAACCGCCGTAATGCGGCACATCATAAAACTTATTTTTATACAAAAGAGACCCACTGGGCATTCTTATATCTATAAATTGTTATATGACTTGAGCTCGACGAAAAGTCTGGGTTATTGACTTTCCACGTTAGGTGGAGCGCTTTTATCCAATCCAAATACACTCGAAAGGTCACTCTATAAAAAAGACAATGGTTATTATATAATGGTGCTAGTCCCCACGCTATCATTCAATCAGTCTGACAGGCTACGATTGTAGAATACTAAACTACGATTTGATGTTTTGATGTAGATACTAGCCTTCGCCTGCGGCTCCGTCCGCGTGAATTGTACTCCTAAACCTGTCCCAGGTATCATCCTATCTATTGGTCGAAATGATTGTGCTAAAATCCGTTCGGTAGTTTTTGAGTTTAGGCGTTCAAACAGATAGGAAGAAAATGGGACTTCATTTGTGATATGTGTATAATATTACCTTAGGCTTTGATTAAAGACGTGCGAGTAGAAGTTTACTACTTTCAGTTAGATTCTTAGCAAGAGTAAAAATATCTTCATCATCATCAACAGCCTTTAACAGTCCACTGCTGGACTAGGCCTCTCCTTTAAAAGGAGGAATTGACCTACTATACCACGCTGGCCAAACGGGTTGGTATAAGGGTTTGTATCAAGTTTTCCTTCTCTTATAGTGGTGTTCTCTGCATAATATACTCCCTCTGTCGGCTCTTTCGACACCCATGGACTGATATGGTGTGGTGACATTCCGTATTCTTAATCCGTCACCACACGGACAACTTACAGTAAAAATATCAGGCCTGTTCAAAATCTGTTCCACTGTTGGGCACGGACTTTTTCGATCTATGGGAACGGTTAGGATATTAGAATAATCTAGCACGGTGGCCAAGTACGGCTTAACAAGACAGACTTCACATGTTTTGTCTTTAAGAACATAATGGAGAACTTCCAGAAAAGTAGGTGTTTTCACGATGGTGACTTTTGCTATTTCGCAAGGTACCTATATATAGTTATTAATATGCACACCATTTTGAAAAGCCAGTGGTTCTCGTCGTTAATTTGAACCCCAACTAGAATCTCCTCTGCTTAACCGTCTTTGACAGTATTTCCACTAAGCTATCGCTGCTTTTAATATAGAAAAATAACTATTATACTCACTACACACTACACTAGTAAACGTAGTGAAGTGAAAAAGAAACGAAGAGAATACTAATTACGAAAAGCGGACCACCCGTTGTGCCCATAATTTTGGCAATTTATTCGTGACTGCCTACGCCGTGACCCGCATGCTCGTCATTACAAACAATTATGTATGATATTTTATTGTGATTCGCATTTCTTAAAACCGCTAGACGGCTGTATAATTTAACGCCTCTGCATTGGCGCCATAAAAATGTAAACGTCACAAGTAATGACAGTTGTGACATTTAAATGTTGCCAATGTGTTAAACTCATAATTTATGTGGCTATTACAGAACGATTTATTTTTAAATGATGATTACAGTAGTTTTAAAACTGATTATGCTCGTTGACTTACGTGTATATACTGCCGATATTTTAGCCTGTTTTGTTATGTAAATATCTTTGTTTATGAATGGAAGTTGCTGTGTCATACATAGGAGAAACGACCTTAAATTTATGCAATCTTTTCGTAGTGTAGACATGACATTTTTATTATAATAAAAGGCACCTACGCATTCAGGTTGATGCCACCGCCTGTCAATAAGCGTCAACTATCAAAAGTAAGAAATGTACTGGATCTTTAAGGGGAAGGTATTTATAAATAGTAAATAGTTTTTTTTTTATTCAATATAAAGTATTCAAAAAGCATGTTACGGGTTGTAAGTAATTGAACTAAAGCTGTCTAGAATGACACATACCAACAGCTTCTAGGGAATATGCATGATTTTTTTTATTGTTGCTATCGTTTATTTATGTTAATACAATACTGTAATACAAAATATTAGTCGTGGAAAAGACTACATTCATTTTTAATTAAATGTTGAAAATTGCAATGACAACGCTGGTTTAAACACCACCATTTTAGCGCGCTTCGTGATGACGTCAGCGTTCGCAACGATTGAGTTGATAACTGTCAACTCTGTCAAATGTCTGGTACTGTTTTGACATATCCTCTGCGAACGGTGACGTCACGGTGTCTAGGCAATAGCGTTGCGTTTTGACATTTTAAATTTCGCTCGTAAATTTTCCAACCTTTATTAAATAATATTCGCGATTGTAGAGTGTTTAAATATAAAATATTGTTAGGGGTGTCTTTTTTTACCGATAAAGAATGTCATAAAAATATATTCGCTTATATCTGTATCACATGCATATTCCCTATTACTAAGAATAAAGCAAATTTAACAATATATATGGGAAGCTTCGGTATTTTGACATGGATTACTTCCTAACATTTTCTTTATCAGGAGTTCGCCCGAGATCCAACCGACGTACGCCATCGTATAATCTACATTACCTTCTACAAAATAAAACCGCGCAGTAGCTTTGGCGTGAAAGAGTAACAACCATTCCTCCATTTCCACAAACTTTCGCGTTTTGTTACGTCTATTAAACCTAGAATTGAAGACAAATAAAGAATCGTCTATCCTATGGTCGATTGCCTGCATTTACTAGCTGGCTCTAGCCACGCGTGACTGAAGACCAGTTAAACAATTTACCTAGTTTTAACACTGAATAATTGTTGTATTCATTTTCATTGTTCGTGTCGTGTTCTGACGTTCATGGTTTACATAATATACTAGTCTTGTAATGTACTGTTGTAGTGTGTATCTTTGCTTTGAGAACAGATCTTGTTGAAGTTGTATTGTTTGACAGGCGCCTCTTTGCACGGTGACTTTTAGTGATTGTTTTATCGATAAAATCAAATACCTTATTGATATACATATTTATCCTATGATATATTTGCTTTTGTTTAGTATTGATGTTATTCAAATTAATATCCGTTTGTAGCTGATTTATTGATAATTCGCAAACAAATGTTGTGACGTGCGCTCTGACGTTGAACATAACATTTAAAACAATATAATATCAGAATTTCTGTAATGATTGACGTATAGCTACTCGTAGTATAGTGACAGATTTGAATCTATTTTGATTCTTTTGTAGTTTTTTATCACAGCCATTACTTTTAATGAGATATAAGTGTAGCTGTCATACAACAATGAGAACTGTAATATTTTATTATACAAAAAGTCATCAAATTGATATACGTATATTGCTATTTCCAGTAAATAAGTAGAATAAAACATGCGGAACTTTTTGTTCCCTCCTGATATTTTTGTTAGTTGGTATTGGTGTGCTTTTAGTCTTTCAGTCCTACTAAGAATAATGTTTGTAAGTATCTCTTACTCTACATATGTGAAGAAAGAAAAAAAAGACGAGATGCTAAGATGTTTTTTTGACGTTTATTTTATGTGATTGACCGAATAACCTCCATAGAGAATGGTGATCACTGTATCAAGTAGGGAAAGAAGATGCAAGCCACTCAAACACAAGACATTATTGTCCGAGAAAATGAATGTACAGACATAATAAACTACAACAGTACCTATAAGTAATTCGTTAATAATAGTATCAATAACGACTGCACTACGTAAGCTAGTACTTTCTTCAAGTCAAATACCAAATTTATTCTCTCAGTTTATTCCAAGAAATTCATTTACACTAAGCCAACATTACGACTTCGTAGCAAACATATAAATGGAGCAAAAAACACACGTCTCGTGAAAGTGTCGACCCAGTTCGTCACATCCGATCTCTATCGAAAGCAAGAGTCGATAATTACGTGTGAATTAACAGCACTAGCAAGCTATACAACCTGTCATTTGATGTGCTTGGCTGAATGAGGTGTCGCCTTTGCTGCTTGGAAAACGCGTGACACAAGGCGTGACATATTTTGGCGCGAAGTGACGGTTTTTTAATTGCCTCTATTGCCTGTTCAGTTATCTCTGCATGCTGGGCTTTTAGCAAATAATGTGAATTTAAAACTACTTTTTCATGTTAAAATATGTTGTGTCCTTTTTGTACCAATGTTTATTTCTTCCACCAATATATTTTAACAAGAAACAGCATGGAGATTGTTGTACGTGTCAATTGTCAGCGACGACCAGTTGGCGCAGCGGGAGTGTAAGCGACTGCTACGCCGAAGGTCGCGGGTTCGATTCCCGCTCAAGTCAAACATTTGTGTGCATGAACTTGGATGTTTGTCTTGGTCTGGGTGTTTCTATGTATAATATGTATGTTTATCCATTATCTAGTACCTACCCATAGTATAAGCTCTGCTTAGTTTGGGACTAGATGGTGATGTGTGTGTGTGGTAGAATATTATAGAATATTATATTATTATAATAAAAAGATTAAAAGACATAAATAATATATTGCCGTGTGGCTGACGGCATAGAATACAAGTGTCACCACCCCCTATCTTCCCGTGGGTGTCGTAAGAGGCGACTAAGGGATAACACGATGCAAATACCATCTTTGCTTAGAGACGGAAAACTCGACATCAAACCCTGTGCGACTGCCTCGTTGGTCTCGCGGCATAAATGTGCACGTGGGATCGGGAGGTCCCGGGTTCGATTCCTGGGTCGGGCAGTGTTATTGGGTTTTTCTGTCACGAAATTCTCAGTAGCAGCACGAGGTCTGGAAATGTGCCCGGTACGGCAATAAGCTCGCCCCTTATTACGTGGGACTACAGTATATCTGGCGAAAAGTGGGTGTAGAAATACACCTCTGCCTACCCCTTCGGGGATAAAAGGCGTGACGATATGTATGTATGTATGTATGTAATATATTGCCCAATCTGGGTATAGAACTTATATTTACGATGGTGAGAATATGTCGTAATTTACTTCACTGGACCAAAGAAACTACGTGTGAATGCCTGAATGTAGCAAGTGTTACATAATAAATAGTACATGCATACCTATTAAGCTATTAAGGTAAGTACATTTATAAAAAACTGTCAATGTCCTGCTGTTGCACCTACGTCGAAATGCCTTCATGTTGTAACTGTACACATAAGGGTTAAAAATATTATCGTGTGCAAAGGGATTTATCTATCTTAAAAATATATGAGCTTGGAGCCCAAGCTCATAATTGTTTTGCCAAGCCTTGGACTGCGTTAAGTAATATTTGAGGTTAGCGCCTTCAAACAAACATACGAGGGTCAAACTGAAAGTTCTTAGAAAATCAAAAACTGATTACATTAGCCAGTTATTAGTTTTATTATATCTTTTCAAAATATTGTCCATTGACGTCAATACACCGCTGCATGCGATGGAACCACTGGGAAAAGCACTTTGCCCACTCGTCCTTAGGGGTCTCTTCAATGGCATCGCGATACGCAGCCACCGCTTCTTCAGCATTCATAAACCGCTTTCCTTTAAGTTTTTCTTTAATTTTTGTAAATAAATAAAAATCACAAGGCGCGAGGTCGGGGCTATACGGCGGGTGACCCAGTAATTCAACGTTTGATGTCGCCAAATAGTCGATCGTTCGCTTGGCGGTGTGCGACGAGGCGTTATCGTGGTGAAGGAGGATCCTACTGCGAGGTCGTTTCTCTCGAACTTTTTCCAAGACAAGTGGCAAACAATTGGTAGTGTACCATTCTGCAGAAACTGTTTTTTGATCCTCTAACACAATTGTTGCGAAATGACCTATCCTTCCAAAGAACGAGGCCACCATTTTTTTCCCGCACTTCGATCTCTCTTCACTTTAGTTGGCAACTCCTCGAAAGGAAACACCCACTGAGCAGATTGTCTTTTGGTTTCAGGATCATAACAGTAAATCCAGCTTTCGTCACCTGTTAGTATGTCGAACACAGCATTTGAGTCACCTCCGTTAAATCTTTCAATCATTTTACGGCACCAATCACACGATGGAGTTTTTGAGCCTTAGTCAAATTATGAGGTATCCACCGGGCGCAAAGCTTCCTGACCGCTAAATGTTCGTGGAGGATTTTGTGCACTTGACTCATACCGATGCCTAAGCTTGTCCGAATCTGCTGATAGGTCACTCTTTTGTCAGTCTCTATCATACGCCGCACAACACAGATGTTATTTTCAGTCGTCGCCGTAGAAGGCCGTCCCTCACGTACATCATCAGTGAGATTAGTGCGACCACGTTTAAACTCATTAAACCAGTTGTAAACAGTCGCACGAGATGGGGCTTCATCGTGAAAGGCCAATCGTAGTCTATCATAACTTTCTTGTTGACTTAAATGACATCGAAAGTCATAAAAAATCATTGCACGAAAATTTTCTCGTGTTAAATTCATGTTGACGTGACACAGACAATTTTCAATTTGCCGCCAAATCGTAAAACAAATGACAAATGAATGAAATATATACTCAGTAATATTGGCAAAGAGTTCTACTTTCAAATTTTAGAATATTTTTTATATTATATTGTTTATAAGTGGCCAGTTCTAAGAACTTTCAGTTTGACCCTCGTACACGTCAACTTCAATTTATTACAGTAAAAAATAGACCTAATTTTTATTTCGATTGCGTCAATGAGATAATAGTATTACATTATTTAGTAACGTTACTGCAATATAGGTCAATATAATATGTAGTTTGTGATATTTTATTTAGTACTAATTTGTAAATATTTACTGAGTGTAGTGTTTTCATAAAATTGAACGTGTATGGTTTAATTTGTGTCTACAGGGATTCTTTCGACATGGGTAAGAATAAAACTGACCACATATATTATGTATATGTACTTGTTCCCAAAGAAAGAAATTGAAAAAAAAGGGTGCTGTTAATAATTTTGCACGTGTGATGCAAACTTAAGTGATTGTGTTCTCCAGTTAGATGGGCAAAGGTTGCTTACCTTTTCTATTACACACTTACTTAAGTATTTTACGTCTTTAGGTTGACATAATGATGGCTTAAATCTTAAATGTAACCTCCGTAAAACCCAAACGTCGCGCTAAAATCTTTAAATTGTAGATAGGTACATAGTTTAATTTCTGATGATATGAAGTGAGTATGTAGTTATTAAAGAGACTTACTTAATTTTTAATTATTTCCTATACTTTCCGTAAAGGAATCTTAATTATCCATTATATTGATAGTAGTTTACCAGTATCGCGCAAACAACAACGTTTTCGCGCCAAAATAGAGAAAACATGACACCCGGCATAGACGAATTCATAGACAATCACCAATATCCGCACTGAACGACCTAAAAATGATTGCATGCGAACAACAAATTAAATATTTTGCACTCTCGATTATTCTCGTTGTTTTGAAAGCCAGCTGGTGTTTTGTCGCAGAGCTATAATGCACGGGGTTTGGTTCTCTGACGAGGAGAATATTTTTACCTTCTTACTTCTTCTTTGCTTAAGATAGAAAAGAATAACAATCAACTAAGAGTTAGCCCTGTAAGAAAGAACAATACTTCATCATCATCCTCTTAGCGTTATCCCAGTTTCAATCTGGGGTCCGCTTACTAGTCTATCTGGAGGCTGAATATTAGCTTTTCCACGGAGCGACTGCCTGTCTGACCTCCGCAACCCGAAGGGATAGCGATATTCCATGGTTTAGACTAGTGTCAGTTTTTTTAGAAGGTACTGACGCCCTGTAATGACTGTCAAAGATCTTCATGACAGCCGGGACCGACGTCTTAACGTGCTCACCGAGGACGGGACAAGGGATAATTATCAATTCAATGCGCACATAACTCCGAAAAGTCATTGGTGCGTGCCGTGGATTCGAACCCGATACCCTCTGCATGGCAGTTTGTTGGTATCTCCACTAGGCTATCGCTGCCTAAGAAAGGACAATACGTACGACTATTTTATACTTTAAGGGTTAAAAATCCAACTTCCGCACTAGGATAAATTCTGACTGTGTCGCAGAGGAATTGACAAACATTCAGCTTCAACCAACGGACACAGCGAACACCCAGTCTCGCAACAACAATTTGTGGTACACAAAGTTCTTTCAAGCCAAACGGGCATTTGAACTACTGTGTACCTTTAGTGGATCTTTACACTACTGTATAGTATACAATGATGTTACACAAGTAAAAAGAAGAAGACATGTTATAGGCGTACCAAAAGCAGGACGCTAAACATAAGCCAATTGGCAAGTCTGGCATATGTGTGTGTGACGTCGCAAGCCGGCGCGGCGTCAATGTGAAACTGACACATCTTGTCAACCGAAAATAAAATAAAATATGGAGTTATCGATGTGTGCGTTAGTGTACCGTTTCTACGGATTTATTACTACGTAGGTAACGTATCTACCTCTTTCTTATAATATCATTGACTGTTTATCCCAGTTGCTACCCGGGTTCCGGTTACTAGTCTAATAGGATTTGGCTGAAAATTGGCTATGCCGCAGAGTGTATGCTTGTCTAACCTCCGCAACCCAAAGAGATAGCGATATTCCATGGTTTAGTGTCAGTTTCCAGTGGTTAGCGTATGCGACTGCTGATCGGAGGTCCCGGGTTCGATTCTCGGGTCGGGAAAAGTGTTACTGGGGTTTCCCAAATTCTCAGTAGCAGCACGGAGTCTGGTGATGTGCCCGGTAACGGCAATAGGCTCGCCCCTTATTACGTGGGACCTAAAAATTCATGGCGAAATGTGGGTGTAATATTACACCTCTACCTACCCCTACGGGGATACAGGCGTAAGCCTATAAAAAAAAAAATATATACAAAGTACTAATGCCCAATTACGAATGTCAAAGATCTTCACGAAAGCACAGACCGACGGTATACGCACCTTTACACTACTATATACGCACCTAAGTAATAATTATTTCTTTACAAATTATTGTTTTAACTGACCTACATTGACCTGGCCCAGTGACCTTAACTGATAAGCCCGAGGTCAAAGGTCGAAGTTCGCTTCTTATCGGGGACAAATCTTTGTGTAATCACATGATTATTTGTTCTGTGTCTGGGTGTAACTTATCTATGGAATGTATTTAAGAATATTTAAAGTTCGTACATATCAGTTTTCTTGTTCACATAGAATTATGGCGCTGACACACCTGAATATTCACTTGTAACATAACAACCTGTATTGCCATTTGAAGTTATGTCGAACTAAACAACGAACAGAGCCAAACCAATGAATACAGATTTACATAGAAGCGCAGTTCTTAAGGATTTCGTGTGCCGATTCCAAGTGGGGCATGTCTCCCGTTTAGTTCGTAGTTGGCGCCGTTGGTGACGCTGGCGTCGTTCTCCGTCTCTCTTGCTCTCGTAGTTAAGATACACAGGAGAAACGTTCGTCTCTCTTGCACTCGTAGAGACAGCTGTCACAGTGCGACTGCCACGCCGCCAAGCGGCAATATGGGTCACAGAAAGTTTGTCTACAGAGCGCCCATTTAAAGAAATGCGCCTCTATGTAAATATCTGAGCTCTTTGGCCAAACATTGCTACGAACTTTTTCACGATACCTATTTCAAGCGGCCGCTTTAATCAGCAAAAAGGTCGCACTATGGTTCGTCTAGAACAAGCTAGCTAGACAAAATTATTTTATTTGATTTTTATGTCTAGATGCGGTTAATAAGCAAAGATATAAGGTTTTTGGTACTTTTTTCAAGGCAGTTTGTCATTTGAGCTGGTATCATGAAAAAAAAAAACATTTATCGGGCATATGTGTATAATATATTTTTTGAACATTTTATAAAGTGATTTATCCCTCGACGTCGCTATAAAATCTAATAACAGATGCATAAAATATCTAAGAACTAAATCTATTACTCATTATCATCACTATCATCAGATGAATCATCCATTGAATAGTCATGATCGTGAGGGGCAGAACTATGAAAAGTAGAAATCATATTAACATTTTGTTCCTTACAGCTAGGTGGGACAATTAAATCTAATACTTCAGTTGGAAGCGTACCTATTTTCTTCCGAGGAACTTCTCGTAAACCGTTTATTACAGGGTCAGATGTTATCAATAACATATTAAGTAAATCTCTATTCGTAGCCTCCCGTGATCGCTTTCGTGTGTTGTGCTCACGAAATCTTCTGCAGTCCTTATTCCGAGCTTCCTGTGCTTCCTCGGAAAGCTGGCCTATAGGTAGAAGGGACGATCTAATTACTTCGCCACTGTGCAAAAGTATTTTGTGGACAGTAGCGGGCATGTAATACCATGAATAGAGATTTACATAAAGTTGTCTAGTTTCTTGAGCTAAGTTAACGAATTTTTCAATATTTATATCATATCCCGATGATAAAGTGCGAAGTAGTATGCCAAATTTTTGTATTAGTGAAACATCTAACCCTGTAATATCGGCACTAGCCTCGGGATTTCCAAAAAATCTTCGCGCGGTGTTCCCGTCATTAGTGTTACCGAACCCTGGTTTTGGTTTGTCTACAATCAAGCCCATTTCGCTTTTAAATCGTTTTTAATGTCATCTGAACGTTGTTTCACACTAGCTTTGTCTTCGGCTGTTCTTAACTGCCATTTTTTTATATTTAGTCGATAGCTAATGTGAAGCAAGCATTCAAAGCACCTTATCCAAGCGTGCAACGTAGACAAACCAAAACCAAGATTATCTTTGTCCGCAGCAAACTCTTTTGACAGATCATTCATCATTGTTGGAGTTGCCCCACAAATAAAACATTTTTGTGAGGAAGAAGTTTCGGTCAGAGCATTGCAAACTTTTTCGTCAATCATTGTTAAAAGCATAACATGTGTGACAGATACTTCGGTCTCCATCACCTTGCAGGTTGTCGGCAATAAAGCGTTTATCTCTTCTAAAACCTTATTGGTTTCCGAAATCGTAAAATCTTTCGTTTCCTTAGAAAAGATAAACTTTATTGGCCGACAATACATTGTAGAACAGGGCCGAGGATTCTGCCACACAATATTACCACTTTCATCTTTCAATTGAAGAGGAACGAAAGAAAATACAAATAAAAACTCGTCACTATCG
The DNA here is from genome assembly GCA_944739405.2 of Euclidia mi. Taxonomy (NCBI): domain Eukaryota; kingdom Metazoa; phylum Arthropoda; class Insecta; order Lepidoptera; family Erebidae; genus Euclidia; species Euclidia mi. The sequence continues at coordinate 14,005,999 of OX123205.2, read as the reverse complement.
TCACAATTAGTGAATTTTTGTTTGTACATACTATGACCGGAACTTCCATCACAACCCCATTTACTGATTAATGTGAATGACGTGCAAGGTAACAGACTATGAACAACTTCTTGTTGTGCTGAAACTAAACGTTCGGCAGTCTTATCAAGAATTGCCTGAACTTTGATTTCAGCATGCGTTTCATTGACTGTAATTTGTTCACCTGACGGGTAGCAGGCTATTTTAGCCTTTCTAACACTGTACATTGACGGAAACACCTTATGTCCAGCTTTAATACTCCACTTCCGAGTCTGCTTATAGCTATGGCTACTTGATTTACTATCAACGTAGTACGCTAAAGCTTCCTCACTTGTTAAACTCCTGGGGGCACTTTCTTCACTCGTGGTCTTGGTTATTGAAGGATCACTAGTCACATCTTTAATTTGACGTGCTACACTTCTCTGACCCGAGATTCGAGCTGACACTTCAGCGGCGTAAATTAATTCACTAGCACTTCTGGACTGTAATAGATCGTCTACACGTCGTCTCTTCGTTTTGAGACTAGAATGTTCAAAATCTTTAGTAGGTCTTCCGGGTCCCGGTTCTCCAGATGTAGTTGGCAGAGATAAATAAACGGACACATCGAAAGATATGTCAAGACCCTCCAGCCACGTCGAATACTTTTGTAGGAATCGCTCTCGATTTCTTCCACAGCTGCTCCACTTTTCAGCAAATTTCGTTGAATATCTTGAGATTAGTACTTTAATATCTCGCAGAGACTGCTCCGTAACACCATCAAAATTATATCTCAAAGATATAAACCGAAAGAGCTCCTCATTCCGCGTTTCCTTCGGGTGTTTCAGCCATTCTTCGAAAAAATCCATTCTTGAGACGGTAAAAACTGTTGAAAGAAAAAAAAAAAAAAAATTAGTTGTGCAAATATATCGCAATGAATTTTTTTACGTATAACTACTAGACACTTATGAGAATTGTATATGATAGGTTCTACGGTGGGGACAAGTGGGGACATGTTATTATTTGACCGATGAATTTGAAAAAATGAGTAAAAAAGTGGGTGAAAATTCAAACATTTCATTTTATAAGACTAAAGAATGAAGTTCCCATGTTGAAAATGAAATAAAATATAACTACTTACCCTTACGTATACAATCCATCACAAAAACACTTTCACAAATTTCTTTTAGTGACATAAACAATGCTATCAAATATGATGTAAAAATGCAAATGAATGCCCTTTAAATAGCCAACATCTTATAAACATACCTTAATGACGCTCTTAATGAGGGTAGTATTGATAATTAATAGGTGTAATCCTCAATGTATAGGGGTAATGAGTTCGTAATAGTAATTAACTTCCAGGAATTTAAGAGTTGTTTTTGTCTAGCTAGCTTGTTCTAGACGAACCATAGTGGGTCGAAGCAATTTTATTATCCATTTGCTAGAGTGCTCGTCGGAATGCACGCTAAAACATACTCGTTTGTTTTTCTGTAAAGTAACATTCGCAAGCATGCTTACCTATTACAGGTGTGCTGAAGGGTATCAACACCATTAGGTCTAACTAGTTGGAAATAAGAAGACAATGTGTAAGTTGTCCTGGGGATTACTAAACATCTATATTCAACTAATGTTTTTATTACCTCTGTCTACCCGCCTCAGAGATCGCGATAGTTTTTATTCACTTAACAATCAACATCCGCCGAGATCTGACCTAATATTCCATCGCATGCAATATTTTAATTAAACATTATGCACGCTATTCTTGAGCGCCATGGCTAATGGTTGCGCTCAGTGAAAACTTGCAGCTTCATATTACGATGCGCTACTGTGCGCTAATTAATTAATAATAATTAGTGTTGTAAGCGATGGGAATATTTGAAGAGATTTGTAACTTGGAAGATTCTGTCAAATCAGCAGGCCGATTCAGAATGTCACGAGTTCTAATCGTACGATATGTCAAATTATTGTCCTCGTCTTTGAGCCGCCTATCAGAGATATTTTGAACAAATATTAATTGAATTCGGTTTATTTATTAATTTACTTCATACTGAATGCATAAAATTGATAGGAAATGCGATAGTTTTGACAAAAAATGAGGTGGCCCGTTTCACAATTCACGGAATCAATGTCAAATGAGATATCGAAAGATTCTGTGAATAGCCCTTTTGACAATTAATGGAATCGAATGTCAAATGAGATATCGAAAGATTCTGAATCGCCCCCCTGGTTGGACTAGAAAGCGGACTTGGGACTCCAAGCCGTAAGCATAGAGCATAGATATTTAGGTATATAAGGATGCAATTGGGTTAACGCTACGACCAAAATTAATAATATTCATTGTGAGTAATAAAATTCAAAATTAATTAAACAAGCACTAGTTTTATTAAAAGTGGGATGTAATTTCTAAGTTGAAAACTAGAACGAACGAGCAAAAAAGTAATGAGAAATTTGTAATTATATTGCTCGTAAGATGCGTTTATACACTGAAAGCACCGCCGAGTGAATTTAATAATTATTACAGTCCTAGTAATTAGAACGTGTATACATTGGTCTTCCATGACGACAAGTTGATGTGCTATTTGCACTGTAAATGTGAATCAACTCATACCATGTTTCTTGTACCTATAATAGTTAATATTATTACTTCTCTACTTACTCCAGATTCCTCTCAGAGCCATACTATCCCGAATCCGGACGAAAAAAACAAATAGATTTTTACAATCATAGGTGTTACCATGTAACCTAAATGAATAGGTAAATGATTTTGAATTTGACTTAAAAGTGGGTACCGTAAATGTTTAGGCTATGCCTGATACAGGATTTCTTCCTACTGAGGTGATCTGTTTGAAAATAAAATGTACTATGTACAGCCTTTCAATAGGAAGCCATTCAGGGTGTCATCGTCAACCTACCAACAAATACAAAACCTAACAGTATCCTTCTCCTTGTCCGCAGGAAAGCACCTAGTATTCTCCACCGACCCAGAATCCGTGAAGGATGAGTTTGCCTTCGACAACCCAGGGTTCAGACAAGAAGAGCGCCACGCTTGGCAACATGAGGCACCGACGCTGCCACTCACTGGCAAGGGACAGCCAGGCTTGCATGTGGAGTTTACCAAGCCCGAGCATAGCAAGGATGACTCGCATTTACAGGTCAGTAAAGAAAGAAAAAGAATAAAACTTTTTTATTTCTATTGCAGATGACAATGTAAACCTAGAACAAATAGTAAACAAAACAGTACTTGAGAACCCGGCGCTGGTTTTTAACTCACTTTTCCCTTAATGGTGGCAATCAAACATTATGGTGTCACCCCCCCCCTGGGCAAGCAGAGGAATACCCTCTCTGCTTCCTACTCTTCTATATACCTACGTGTTCGGAGCTTACCCACTAAAACAACTACTATATGGTCTATAGGATGTATGTATCTTACAGCTGATAACATGAAACTAGTAAAGGTGCATGCATACATTTGTCTGAAGGATGTCTAATAGCTGCATATTTTGAAAAAGATTTTAACCACGGTAATGTTGTCTATAAACAAAAAGCAGCGATAGCTAGTGGAGAAACCAACAGACTGCCATGCAGAGGGTATCGGGTTTGAATTCACGGCGCGCACCAATGACTTTTCGAGTTATGTGCGTATTGCATTGTTAATTATCGCTTGTCCCGTGCCTCCGAGAGCACGTTAAGCCGTCGGTCCCGGTTGTCATGAAGATCTTTGACAATCATTACAGGGCATCAGTACCTTCTAAAATAAACTGACACTAGTCTAAACCATGGAATACCGCTATCTCTTCGGGTTGCGGAGGTCAGACAGGCAGTCGCTCCGTGGAAAAGCTAATATTCAGCCAAATCCGGTTAGACTAGTAAGCGGACCCCAGATTGAAACTGGGATGACGCTAAGAGGTGGCTAAGAGGATGAATGTTGTTTATAAACATGACTGTTTAAACAATTTGATACTATTTCAACATAAAAGAGAATTCAGGTGCTCCAAAGCTGTACACAATAACCGATTGGAACGAGTATATTCGAGCGATAACCGTTATATTATTCTACTAGAGGACGGAGCAGCTCCGCCTGCATTTTTTTTTAATTTACCCGTTTTGGCCGATGCCGTAGGAATTTCGGGAAATCCCTTCTTAGTGCACCCCTACGGTCCCCAAGGAACATACATGCCAAATTTCAGCTTCCTGCGCCCAATAGTTTCGGCTGTAGCGTGTTTGTCAGTCAGTAAGTAACGCAAGGATTTTATATACTAAGATGAGAATTCCCACCAGTTTACAAACCCATACACCACAATAAAATAAAGATAAGCCAAGAGTTATGCGTCGATTACCGTATCTGGAAGTTGCGGGTCTATATCGACCATTCGACTATTGCACGGGTGTCTGGTCTCAATTGGACTAGTTAAGCTGTATAGTTATTTTTACTAAGGAGTTATTGGTTATTGCACATCTTAACATGGATTGGAACACGTGTCATCGTTCAAGTACCAAATTATTTCTGTAGCTGAAACTGTTGATTGCATAATTGGTGCATTAGTGGTACTAAGAATAATTTGATTTCTGTGTGGGAGAAATATTAGGACATGATAAATGTCCTTAGTTTCTCAACTCGGGATTAATTACTTGTGCGTGATATAAAGTTTGTCTCTTGAAGGGCAGCGATAGCCTAGTGGAGATACCAACAGACTGCTATGCAGAGGCTATCGGGTTCAAATACGTGGCGCGCACCAGTGTCATCGGAACGACAGTGCCTAAACTCGTTGACATTAAATATTTTACTTAAAACTTGGTAGTTCAGAATTTAAGTGGCGACTAAGGAAAATACACGAGGAAAAAGTGTGCTCGCAAAGTTTGGCCAACAAACCCGTGTAGTCTCCACCATCCCGTCACATTGTCAAGCAAATTAGGAGTGGTTTTAGTATGACAGTGGCCTACGACAGGCTGTAGAGGAGTTCGAGATAATTCTTCCTTGACGTCGTAATAATTTATTTTTACATTCAAGAAAAAAAATGTGTTTTCACACTACATGATTTATTGCCTCATTTCTCGTCTTGATTGGTGACATCGGGGCTACGGGTTCGATTTCCGGATCAATTACTAATAACGAACATTGGTATTCGTTTTGATTGCATCCGGTAATCGAACGCGTTATATAAATAGCTCGATGTTACGTTCATCAAGTATTCAGAGATATGCAGATGTGAATTTCTATATGTTTACTTTTATTTATTAACTAGAGGACGCCAGCAGCTACGACTGCATTTTTTTTTAATTTACCCGTTTTGGCCGATCCCGTGGGAATTTCGGGAAATCCCTTCTTAGTGCACCCCTACGGTCCCCAAGGAACATACATGCCAAATTTCAGCTTCCTGCGCCCAATAGTTTCGGCTGTAGCGTGTCTGTCAGTCAGTCAGTAACGCAAGGATTTTATATATTAAGATTGACATTACATAGGTATACTAGCCTGCAGTGCTGTTACCAGCATTTTCGGAGAACGCTCAAATCAGCGGAGGTACTTTAAAATAATGTTCTCAAGTGCATAATATACTTTACCTAGTTATTATTTACAGCCATGTACATTCGGCAGTTGTATCGCCTCTGCCAAGCATCCATGTGATTGGCATGCACACAGGCATGATGTTAGCAATTATGTTATAAGCCGTAATCTTAATATATAAAATCCTTGCGTTACTGACTGACTGACAGACACGCTACAGCCGAAACTACTGGTCGTAAGAAGATGAAATTTAGCATGTATGTTCCTTGGGCATCGTAGGGGTGCACTAAGACGGGATTTCCCGAAATTCCCACGCGATCGGGAAATTCGAAAATAATTATGTGCGTGCGAAGCCGCTGGCGTCCTCTAGTGTAATTATAAAATTTAATGCATAACTCGATGTTTCTAATAAAATTACGTAATAATTCTTACGACTGCTAAGCTGCAGGGTCCTTAGCAAGTCATCAAAGAAAGTGACTTTTACCGCGAGATTCAATGAGAGACTTTACGTAATATGTCTGTATATGACGGATGTTTGCCTCAGTCAAACAGTTTGGACCGTAAATATTCACATATGACTGCGTAATATAACATGGCAATTATTTGCCGCGCTTTGTATAGGTGCCAATAAGATGGCGCTTTTGAAAGAGAAACTTTTATATATTTTTGTAAGTTGCTGTTTAATGAGCTGACTAGTAAAGATGCTGAGGAAGCTAAAAATTATATTTTATTTATAGTATGAATGGTGAAAGATAGAGCCTGTATTTTTGCGATTGTTTTTACAAAAAACTTGATAGGGTAACATTACAAAAATTTAGATCCTTCCTTAGTGAGTGAAATCACCTATTGTGTGGATTTGTTTTATGATTCCATCATGTGAATTTCATATTTCTTTTAGCTTCAGTAGGTAGGTACTTTACGTTGGGTGATGATATGTCGATCAAATGTATTCTAAGCTAACATATCTATCAATTAATTGATGACTTCAATATAATATAATTTTTTTTTATAATCCCACGCCTGTTATCCCCGAAGGGGTAGTCAGACGTGTAATATTACACCCACATTTCGCCATGAATTTTTGGTCCCACGTAATAGGGGCCGAGCCTATAGCCGTTACTACGGCATATCACCAGACTCCTTGCTGCTACTGAGAATTCTGAAAAACCCAGTAACACTTTTTACACGACCCGGGAATCGAACCCGGGACCTCCGATCAGCAGTTGCCTACGCTATCCACAGGACCACGGAGGCAGTCCTTAATATAATATCATAAGAATATAATCTCATTTTATCTCAAAATTATATTATCATAAAATATATCATGATTTTAAACTAAATCGAACTGCCTCGCGCGAGATTACTCTTAAAAAGCCTGAACAAAATTATCGTCGCCATCACAATTTCCTAGGAGTGTTTCTAGTGAAACTTATACAACGCGAACACTCTGTCATTCCTCTGCAATCGCGTCACGTCCATCTTACAGGGCTGTGCAGTTTCTACTTTATACGTAAAACAGTAAAAAATCGCAATTGGGTCGTCTATTTGTCTGTGCGTTGGTGGAAATTTTATTTGCAAGAAACATGGTCAGATTAAAACTTCTTGAAGATATTTAAAAGACACAGCATGTTCGGCGACGATCGGCATGCAAAATTTAAATAGGTACAGTGTACGCTAAACTTGGTAACACCTAAGTAAGCGAAGTACTTTTTGACGTAATTTGAAATTAATGATCTGCTTCGCTTGTTGTACTGGCTATCTGTTCGCGCCCCTAACGTCTACTTAGTACGCATTAAGCAGACTTTAGCGGCGTCAACTATGCAGGTTACTATACAAAAATACATAGTCTTAGACGTAAAACGAAACAAAGGGACATAACAATTTATTTTTTATTAGGATGTTAATTAGTTTTTTCATTATACGTGTCTTATAAGTATATTTTTAACTTATTTATGTTGTTAAATCAATTCTTTTCTTGTTTTCAGAACACAAAACCCGTGTAAACTAGGGCAGGGATCCCGGAATTCCGAGATTTCGTAATTCCGGTATTTTGGAAGTTTTTTTCCGATATTATAATATTGGAATTGAGAGTCCAAATATCGTAATTCCGATATTCATACATAATACAAAGTGACTTTTCTAGATAACATTTTTTTGTGAACGTGGCCATTAACACTTTCACGGACAGTAAACGAGACACAATTGAAGTTTTATTGTTATCACGTCTATAGGCGTTTACTGTCCTTCAAAGTGTTAATACACAGTGTTAGGTCACCATTCCTTCCTCAGCGACTCCGCGCTCCCCCTTGTTTCCCCCTAGTTAAGACTCTAAACTATTATACTTATACCTTTAGCAATAGTATTCATAAGTTACACAAAAACATGTTAACAACATGAGTCAATTGAAAAAATAAACTGTGTTCTGAAAGCGTTACTAATGACCTACACGATATTGTTTATACCCATAATCTGCATAATTCGCGTATTACCCGGTTAATACTAACATTGTACCGACAGTTATTGTGCATAATACGGTTATTATATAGTAATATCAGTGCGTTACTTTCGGTATAACTTTTATGTAAGTATATTACAGTAACGGTTGCTATAGAATATCTAGGTTTTGAGTACGCACTAATTGTTAAGATTGTTTGAAATTGTTCAGATTATTTGTTGTACTAGAGGACGCCAGCAACTACGCCTGCATTTTTTTTTAATTTACCCGTTTTGGCCGATCCCTTGGGAATTTCGGGCAATCCCTTCTTAGTACACCCCTGCGGTCCCCAAGGAGCATACATGGCAAATTTCAGTTTCCTGCGTCCAATAGTTTCGGCTGTAGCGTGTCTGTCAGTCAGTCAGTAACGCAAGGATTTTATATACTAAGAGAAGTAGTTTTACTTATTGATTTTGTTTTTAAAAAGACAACGCTCATTCTAGGCGCTCTATAGTGGTGATGCCTTTTTGATTGCTTCTCTCTGAGCTAAGTCTAATCCCTGTGCCCTTTCGCATTCCTTCATTTATTTTTCAACCAACCTGTTGTTGTCAAAAGTAAGCATTCTAGACATGCCTTGACGTACATACGTAATATTAGAAATATTTGGACAGCGGTATCCTTTTATAATGGATATACCATTATTGAAGGAATATCATAGTCATTTGCCCTGCAGCCTAAGGTACGATTTTTATTTTACCAGATATGATCATATGACAGAATATTAGCTTTTCTACAGTACCTTTGGACAACATCTAGTAACTCATATGTGTACGCTGGGTTACCCTTGTTTGGCCGAAAGGAATTTGACAAATTTTAACTTCCCAAAAATTTTTCGCATAATTTCATTTGCCAAATTATTACTTAGCAAAAAATCTATATGGGCAATGAACATTTAAACTATAACTTGTTTACCAACTAGTACTTTTAACATTTTTTATTTAGTCAAATATTTCAGTTGGAATAACAGTTTTTACGCAAAATCAATAATTATCCTAATCTAAATAGTTCAGTTCCGGGTAACCTACTAAACGTTTCTGGCACTCGCCGGCCGCGGCGCCGCGCCGCTCGCTTCGCTCGCTCGGCTCGTGCGTAGGAGGTCACAGTTCTAACCTAACATAACCATTTTTTTATAAAATTACCTACTCTAACTACTTCCATAAATAAACTTATATCACCAAACGTTTATTGTCTGAAGATTGTTTGCTGTAATAAATCATGTGATAAAAGATCAAATGCCATAATGACATTATACTTGGTAATATTCCGCCAAGTAAAAATTTGACCAAATAAAAATATGCGTACTAAAATCATTCGAAGTATTGCAATGGTATAAAAAAGGTTGCTAAAATTTGTTTGGGTAATGAAATTTAGTCAAACTCTTTCGGCAAAACGGCAGGATCCCGTTTACGCTACCATTCTACGATACAGTCTCGAGGCTATCCATCAACCACATTAAACAAACTATAATTAATTCCATTTATCATCATCTATCTAGTTCCCGTTGTCAGCCCTGCAGGTACAATTTGGATCTGCATTCCTCCGCGAGTTTGTTACAAATCGATCTGGTTCGGATTTGCGTGGAGAGCTAACTGGTTTCTGGTATGTCGGGCCGGTGGCGAGTGGTGTAGCTATGTTGCCGGGATTTGTAAACAAGTGTCTTTATATCCGCTTGCTTGAATCGGGGAAAATCTTAGATAGCGTTGGTACTTAGTTGCTTAGCTAGTCAGTTGGGAGTTAAGAAGAAATAGTTAGAGGAATGTACCTACGGATGCAAATATTTGCGTGAATTATAGCGATAGCAGCTACTGCGTTTTGAGGGCTGATGGGCTAATTTTCAGTCTTCTTTTCCCCCGTAAGCCTAGATCTATTCTCATCATGTTGTTACTGGTTATTGAAAAACGGCCAGAGACATCATCGAGACTAATCTTCGATAGTAAGGGCTTACCGTCTAATGCCAAGAGGATAGACGATATATCAATAAAATTATTATTCTAAAGAAAATTTGTCGCCCTGCACTATTTTATTATCATCAAAATTGGATATTTAGGATGACTTTAATCAGAAAATCGGGTTTGTATATTACAAGTTTCCTTGCAGGAATCAAAATTTCAGCGATGACAACAATTTAATTCGGGTATTATTCATTCGTTAAGATAATGCCGTACAAAATCTCAATGTGCATTATATAAAATGTGCTCAGTTTGAGCTCAATTGCTTTTTAATGTCTGACTCTATCATATGGATATATTTTATAGCCAGCGGATTAATGCTTAATCACACATAAAAACAATCAAAATATAATTAAAACAAAAAAATCAATGCCTCACAAAGCTGTTAATTATAATCTAATCTTCTAATGACTTCACCGCCATTTTAGTAATTAAAATATATTCTAAAGCGTTGGTAGGCACTGATCATGACGTGATTCAGCCTAGTTTAAGTTTAATACCGTTTAAACTGTGATAAGGCCGGCTATAAACTAATCTTATTGTCTGTGGAATATTCCTTAGACTATTAAAATTAAATTATGTATGTGCACGATGGAATCGTAATAGGATTTGTTGTTTAATTCATTCATTTGCTATATTTTAATTACGATGATTGCTTGACTTGGTGTGGTAAGACACGGCTGTATTGGCATTGAATGTAAGGTATATAGGTAGTGACCTAGTCTTTAGCCTGTAAGACCTTGGAAAGGGAGACAAAAGTTTACCAGTATGTACAGTTCACATTTACGAATCGATCATGATTTTACACGACACGATTTTACGTCCAACTTGACTAAATCACTTGATGAAATCGTGACGTGTAGATGCCTGTCGTCCAACTCAAGTTCATCGGGTGGGCGGTACCACCAGATTTTAACCAATCGGGTGGACGGAATGAAAATCAGTGATTTTATTGTGTCGTGTAGACGGGCAAAGCCAGTTCAATTGAAAATTTGATCAGTGGTAAAATTGTGCCGTGTGGCAAGGCCTTTAAACCGCAAACGCTGCAGATACAGTAAACAGCGTGGGTAGTAACACAAATCTGATGATATCTATAACCTCCGTACAAGCAGCAAACATAAAGTTCGTCTGTTTTTGCCGACACGTCGCAAAAACTACTAGTCTGATTAGAATGGGAAGTCCACCACAAGAGGTAGAACATGGAAGGGTTTTGATTTATTTTGTTCGTAATATTTGCGGTAATGTTATATGGTATGGTATAATTATTTAACTGCAGTATTATGGAATTTTCCATCGAACATAGATGCCATAATACTTACCTACTCTCTTATATACCTAAGCTAAAATAATATAGAATAGCTCCATTATATTATAAGATCCTACGTAGGTATTGGAAATTTGAGTGTTTGGAATAACAATGTTACTCTCGATTGGATGTCGGTGAGTATCTCGTGATTTGTAACACAGGCTTACGCCTACTTTAGGAGCCAGCATTTCCAGAATTTTCAGTGTTTAAAAAAATGGTGAAAAGCTATTGAGCAAAGCCAACAATCATTATTATTATGTTTCGTGGCAGTCGCGCTGCGGCAGTTGTCTCTCTCTCCTCCAGTGTATCTTAACTACGAGAGCGAGAGAGACGGAGAACGACGCCAGCGCCGCCAACGACGCCAACTACGAACTAAACTGGATACAGTCCCCACTTGGAATCGGCACACAATATCCTTAAGAACTGCGCTTCTATGTAAATCTGTATTCATTGACATAGACTTAAAGTGCTGTATGTCAATCATAGTATTTTTATCTCGACAACCAACTCTTAAAACAGAAACGTCGTGTTGGAATTGAAAGAATAAGAAAAAATAATTCACACATGTCAGACGACTACAAAATAATTGCTTTACAAAGTGGGCAGTAGTTTTGACAACCTCTGATTTATACACTGAGCGGCGCGCGGTAGAGAATAATGGCGCCATCCTAGTAAATATATGCTTTGTTTCACTTGATTAAATTGTAATCAATTCATCAATTAAAATGTGACGGGGCTATAAATTAACTTTCCCAATTCTGATAGCAGTGTGCACGCCACGCTTGACAACATCCTTTAAGTGGACACTGCCAATTATAATTATATGATGATGACATACTAAACGCGTTTGATTTACTAAGTAAATCTAGTAAATAAAAAATCTCAAGTCATAGTGTTTGTTAGAGAACTTCACCAAAACGGCTTGATAAAGGGAAAAAATATTACAATAGTCAGACTGTCAGTTTGTGCTGGTTTATCTCCGAAACGGCTAGCCTGATTTTGATAGGACTTTCAGCATCAGGTAGCTGCTGATATGGGAATAATTAGGGCTGGGTTTATATTAAAAATGTATTAAATTTACGTGTAAACCATAACCTAGTAATCTGATAATCAAGGTAAAAATAATCGAGTTAAAACAAAGCTTTTGGATTTTACAACTGATCTGTGTTTGTGAAGAAAACCTAATAAATATTATGATGCGCATGACATTGAATAAGGCGTGTGTGTATGTAAGCAATTACCATATGTGAGTTTGCGTCCACTAATATAAATCACCACGCAGAAAAATAGAAAATGTGCCTAAAATGTAAACCAGGAATACTAGCAATAGGTGCGCAAAACCCGTAAGTGACAGGATTACGCTAGTCTACCACAGTACAGGAGTATGTATTGCGCCATTCAGTCTGCTGTAGACTGTCGAATTTGTAGCCTCGGGGAGGTGCACTTCGACATCCCGTAGTGACGGAGTCACATGAATCGCGGCTTACATACTTCACCGCGATCCACCAAGAATGGCCTGATGTTTTGTATTGGCGGCCCCGCCAGTGATGACATTACCATCTACGTTTAGTAGTACCTAAAGTTTTACTCCAGTAAAGTGTCTAACCATAGCGTGTAAATAATTAATTTTACTCAATTATGTCATAGTCTTTTTAATTCCGGTTCCCAGAGCTGTCAAGATTGACATCGCAATATCTTTGTCTATGATTATAATGGAGCATTTAATTTGATGGTGGCAACTTCAAGGTTGTGTGCAAGGTCGGTGTATTAGTTCACGTAGTGTTGCCATATGGTCGGATATTGCCGTGTTTGGGGGTAAATTTGTTGGTCAATGCATTCATGTTCTGCACGCAGGTAATAAAATTATCGTTTAGCCTTTAAAAGTAATTAAAATAGTTGATATGGTTATATCCTGTGTTGAGTATGTTTTATGTAATTCTGGAGTAACTAAATCTGAGTTAATTTTTATCTCTCAAAGTCGGTACAATCCTTAAATGATTCGTTTAAAGAATAGAGTTTGCTCTGTGGGTACACGATAAAGGTATATAAATCACATTTTATAAAGAGAGTCAAAACGCAATCATGCTTGGCTTTTTTCTGGCAGTAAGGTGGCAGGCGAGCTGACAGCCCACTTGGTGGTAAACGGCAACTGGTTTCCATAGACTTATCTTCTGTAGAATACTACGAGAATATTTTGAAAATAAAAACGCAGTAACAGATAGTCTATTATGTAGGATCTTGATAGGATAGGATATGATTGTAGGAACCGCAAACTCAGCAGTAAACTTAAGCATTCACCAGAGACGTATAAATAGCATAAAACAGTTTCTACATTAAACTACGAAATCACCTTACCCTATGATGTGAACACATTTCCTCTTCAACGCAATCAAGGCTGCGCACAGAATATAAATAAGATAATTATTTAGCTGCGGCAACACTAAACGGATGCAAGGCGATGCCTACGAGCCTGGTGATGTCATTCTTACTTCAAGTCATCGGGGCCGCTTGTGAAATCATCGATACTAGATACTGCGTTTTTTATTCGAGGAAACACTGGCTGTATAGGTTGTGACCTTAGCTTGTACTTGGAGGAATTTGAAGTAAAAAATATTGGCTTAGTCTTTGGTTTATGTTTTGGTACTTAATTTTTAAATTGTTATTACGTATTGTTTCCTATTTTAAATAAAATAATCCCGCAATTGGAATTGGAATGAATGCGCTGTATTGCAGGGGACTTTACATACCTAAATTCAAATAACAAACTCACATACAGGGACACCTAGTTCCAGCACAATAATTTGTGGATTAAATGTGAATACCGTGGGGATCAAATCCTATCTATAGAGCATACATGCACATCTTAACCTTTTATTATTAACGGACTTGTATCTCTTGTAAACAAAGGGGCCTTGAGCTATCAGCCTTATTCATAGTCTTTCTCACAGCTCGCCAAAGCCCCCTTCTCATGCTATACCAAAAGGGTGAGGCTGTAGTCCACTACTCTGACCAAGTGTGGGTTGACAGACTTCGTGAGTTTTCAATCATTGAGAATTTTGAGATATGCAGGTTTCCTCACGATGTTTTGCTTCACTGCTAAGCAAGCACTAGCTACAAAATTTGTACTTCTATATGTGAGTGGTGCGCTCCGTTAGTTTGAACTACTGATTCTTTGGGTAGCAGTCTGTTAGTCTCTCCAGCCGCCCGCGGGTTCACCTGTCCTAAACTTTTCATATTTTTTTGTTTTTATGTTAATAGGCGGCAAACGAGCAGACGGATTGCCTGATGGTAAGCAATTACCGCTGCCCATGGACACAAGCAACACCTCAGTAGTCACAAGTGCGTTGCCGCCCCCTGGGGTTGGGAAACGCGATAGGATGAGGAGTGGGATAAGGGGGAAAGAATAGGGGATAGGGCCTCCGGCATTTTCACTCACCGAACGAAAACGAAACGCAACAGTTTAGGTACTGTTACTTTACGTCGATTTTCTGTGAGAAGCTAGTACTTCCCCGGTCGAGCCGGCCCATTCATGCTGAAGACAGCAAGGCTCTACTACCTTAATTATAATTACTTCCTTAGGAGTGACATAATTATTAAAAAGTCCTTAGAACATACGACGGCGGAAAGCGAAAACTTAGTTATAAAAACGAAAATATTCACCAGAGCAAAAAAACAGGTAGGTACACTTTAAAAAAAAATCATAACCAGCGTGTTTTTTTACTTAAGCTCGTGATTTTTTGATATTATACTTGTTATTTTTTTCTAAACATAGTTCTATCTCTCAAACTCGCTCGTTCTTACAATTATTTGCCAACATTTTGTTGACTACCACATTTTAAACTAGGTATTTTTACAGAACGTAAAAACGCTGTAATTACACTATCAAATTGTATATAGCTTAGCTGAACCCCTTTTTTAAGGAAAGCGGAAACGTGGAAAGCAGCTATATAAGTACTTGAAACAAGGCTGTCCAACTGTACACTGTAAACTAACTAAATCTCTAATATGAGTCTTCTTTTTCCGCTTGTTGTTAGGTTCAGGTTTACAATCGTAGCTTCAGCTGCAAAAACATAGTAATCCGCACGGGAGCAGCAGCATTTCTGATAACGTGCATCTTTTTTACGGAAAACGAATTGTTGTAATCGACATAGTATAACTTATAACTGATTTTTCTGTAACTTACAGCCTTTTTAAATGCAGACATTTAAGTTAAAACCCCGGACCATTCGAAGCAGTTCTTTTCCTGATTCAAACAGTGCCTCTTTTTTCAAATTTTGTGGACTACAACGTTTTCGCTTTCCGCCGTCGATATGTAAGTAGGTGCCTACGCCATAAAGGAACCCGTTGTTTAAATTTCATAATTATAGCTTCAGTAGTTTGGATTCTGCGATGAGTACTATATGTCAGCCAGGACAAGTAATCTGTATACTGTAGGTACCTATATACAAAAGCGAAAGGTCACACACCACGAAATCTTGAATTTCGGGCTTGTAATAAGGGGGTCTTAGGGTTGTCTCAAGTTTATATGAAAGTTTAGAGATGTAATGTAATTTTTATGTGCGGGCAAACCCGCCGTTATCAGCTAATTTCATAAGATAGTAATGTTTTTTATGTTCGTTTCCAGCGAGCCCGACTGCGTCGCGTGAAGCTATGGGCGCGCGACTTCACCGGCCTGGGGTTCAAGTGCGGCGGTGGCGCGAGAGACGGAGTTATCGTGCACTCTGTACTGCGCAGCGGACCCGCGGCTGCTGCCAAGTTACAACCAGGTAATACGCCAGCCTTCATTCCTGGAGTGGCGACCACGTACCGGACGACGTAGCAGGTGGACCGACGATCTGGTTAAGATTGCGGGAAGTGGTTGGAAACAGGCGGCTCAAGATCCGTCTGTGCGGAGAGCCTTGGGGGAGGCCTATGTCCAGTGGACGTTTCTAGGCTGATGATGAATACTCCAGATATTGGTGGTAGAGAGGCCAACACCTAATTTACCTTTTGCGGGTAGTAAAAGCATGTTGATTTCATTGTGAATGGCTCAACCGTGATAGTGCTACACTTTCGTAGAATATTTTACTGCTCATAGCGTGTCTTGACTTGCCGATAGTAACAGATCCACTGGGATGTGTGACCGTTAGTTGTGGCATTTGTATCAGAGCGCTACTGTGCTTCGGGGAGCACGTAAACCCCACGGTCCTCGTTTCTCATCTCGGGACAAGAATCGTTAGGCCATGTCGAATACCTTCGGGCGGTGTATAACCTACGACACCAGACAGTCGCAGGAAAAGTAAAAAAGGCATTTTACAGGTAGCAGAGCCTTGCTGATTTCAGCATGAATGGGCCGGCTCGACCAGGGAAGTACTACCCTCTCACAGAAAATCGGCGAAAAGTAACAGTACCTAAACTGTTGCGTTTCGTTCGGTGAGTGAGAGTGCCGGAGGTCCCATCCGCTATTCTTTCTCCCTCATCCCACTCCTCATCCTATCCCTTTTCCCGACCCCAATGGGTGGCAATGCACTTGTGACTCCTGTGGTGTTGCTTGTGTCTATGGGCGGCGCACGGCGTTAATTGCTTACCATCAGGCGATCCGTCTGCTTGTTTGCCGCCTATTACTATAAAAAGGCAGATTATTGCCATAATGTAACAGTCTCCATACTGTTGCGACAGGTGTTTGGGTATATTTTCGTGCACAATCGTGTGTATTTAACAGAGTTACTACTTTACCATCTGTCTATAGCTAGCAATACAGTATTTTGAAAATCCGGCGAGATAATATCCTCTTCTATTTTTTATTTGGTCTTGCGTTGGAGTCCCTTTTGTAAACAGTATCCTCTACCACTCTTTACTAGGTACCAGTTAGAGACCAAAGACAGGGATGTTCCAAGTCTCCTCCAAAGTCATGCCAGTTTTATTCACTAAAATAACCGCAGTGTCCTCGACGATCTCTGACGGTGGGGACACACGTGTATTTTGCCGCAAAACCTTATTTCTAGGATATATCGATACTTCTAGAAATAGGTTCTATGACATTTCTAGGTTTTGATGGCAAACAAGTGTATAACCCTGATTAAAAAGCCCTTTCTTTAAAAATCCTACTAATATTATAAATGTGAAAGTTTGTGAAGATGTATAGATGGATAGATGGATGGATGGATGTTTGTTACTCTTTCACGCAAAAGCTACTGAACGGATTTGGATGAAACTTTACAGTAATATAGTTTATACATCAGAATAACACATAGGCTACAATTTATAAAAAAAATGTATAATGTTGCCATACTATAAGGAAAAGTATCAACTAAGTCGGCGAAAATCCTGTATTATCTTTATTTGTTTGCTTGGGTCAAATTTAGTAATTGGAATTTTACCCCCTTCCTGATGATTGATCTGATATTTGGTATACACTCATATTGTCATCGAGATTAAAAGATAATATTTAAATGATTGTAAATCCAAGATGGCCACCGATACAAAATGGCGAATCACATATTACTTCACAACAACCTCTATATGGGTATCAAATGAAAGGGTTTGATTGGTAGAATGGAGCTCACTATGAAAAATCCAAGATGGCTGCCGCCACAAACTGGCGGATTACTTATTTTCCACAAATACCTCAATATGGGTATCAAATGAAAGAGCTTGATTCGTAGAATAGAGCTCACTATGAAAAATCCAAGATGGCCGCTGCTACAAAATGGCGGATTATTTATTTTCCAATAATACCTCAATTTGGGTATCAAATGAAAGGGCTTGATTCGTAGAATAGAGCTCACTATGAAAAATCCAAGATGGCTGTCGCCGCAAAATGGCGGATTACATATTTTCCACAAATAACTCAATATGGGTATCGAATGAAAGGACTTGATTGGTAGAATAGGGCTCACTATAAAAAATCCAAGATGGCTGCCGCCACAAACTGGCGGATTACATATTTCCACAAATACCCCAATATGGGTATCAAATGAAAGGGCTTGATTGGCAGAATAGAGCTTATGATATAATTGACCTAAGCGCAGCGTTATTAAAAGCGCGAGAGTATGAGTTGGTGCGCTGAAGCGCAGTGGGGAGGAGAGGCGGTCTGATTTTGTACTTTCTGGTAATGCTTTCAGTTTTTATTTTTGCTGCAATTCTATTCAGTAGGTATATAAGCTCTTCAATAACTTTAATAATATACACTACATACCTACTAATCTTTACCTGAAGTTTGACGACTATAAAAACAAAAGTAATTTTAAGTACTTATTATCTGTTTATAATATATTATGTATGCTACACCGCTAATGTGCAGATCCGTTTGTAATGAAATTTGATATGGATAGTCTGAAACCTGGGGAAGTACAAAGGCTACTCTTTATTAAAATTTCATGCGGGCGAAGCCGCGGGCGAAAGCTAGTATAATCTAATTACGAAAAAAATACACCGACTGCGCCTAACAGCTCGTATCAATCTGAATGTCAGACGCATTAAACAATTGACATTTTGGAAGGTCGCCGGGGACTTTCTACCGAAATATGACATTTTTATTTTTGTAATGTCGCGTGTCTGCCTCAACATTTGACATATACAACTGTTTAATTTTATAGTTATTTTTGTATTTTTGGCATTCGATATGGGGTTCTTTCTCTCACCTTTTAAGCGGGGGGCCACACTGGCAGCGGGTAGACGGGCGAAAGTAGTTTCATTTATTTTCATATGTCGGTTCACCCCGCGAATTTAATAAAATCTCAGTGAGAAATAATGCGAACTAAGTGAAGCTTTAAAGCAGCGATAGCCTAGTGGAGAGACCGACGGACTGCTACGCAGAGGGTCTCGGGTTCGAATCCACGGCACGCACCAATGGCTTTTCGAAGTTAAGTGCGTATTAAATTGGTAATTATCGCTTGCTTTATCGGTGAAGGAAAACATCGTGAGGAAACCTGCATGTCTGAGAGTTCTCCATAATGTTCTCGAAAGACATGTGAAGTCTGCCAACCCGCACTTGGCCAGCGTCGTGGACTATGGCCTTACCCTTCTCATAGTGAGAAGAGGCCCGTGCCCAGCAGTGGGACAGTATAAAGGGCTGATGATGATGAAGTGAAGCTTTGACCTACTTTCTATTATACTTAATGCAGAAGCTGCTGAAGTGCCGAATGATTAAAAAGTCAGAATTACTTCACATTGGATGTTGCTAAGCTAACTACATTGACACTGGTCACTGGTCTAACCGCTTGGTCGCTCAGTGGCAAAGCTAATAATCAGTGAAATCTAGTTAGTCTAGTAAGCGGACTTTGCGCTCTAAAGCGTAATCGTAAGCGTGATAACTAGGACGATTATTACCCATTCTAAACAATATGAAACATTTGTTATTGATATGTCTCATTCATAACCTATTCCAGGTGACAAAATAAAAAGCATCAAGATCGAGTTCACTGGCACGCCCCTAGAGGACGCTGTAGGCATCTTGTCCCTCGCGTCCCCCTACCCGGTGGAGCTGGAGGTATTGGAGGGGGGGAGAGCTAGCGGCGATGGAAGGAACGTACATCATCCGCTGCTGAGGCGAGCTGGATCCACTAGCGATGTTAACACGGTAAGTTTTATAAAACATTAGACCATGTCAGAGGTCTTTAGCGGTCTGAAAACTCCGACACAAGAGGCAGGCCTTAACGCACGTTAAAAAAGCTCGCGTGCGAATGAGGCCTTAGCCAAAACGAAAGAATAAGAGAAAAAAATGATGTCTTCACTTGCCGTTTGCAGTAGATTAGCGAAGATAAGCAACGTTTGCACAGGTCACATTTGGATGGGTCACCGATTGTTTACCGAGAGCGATGGAGAGAGCTATGCTCGGCGTTTCCCTGCGAGATCGAATCAGAAATGAGGAGATCCGCAGGAAAACCAAAGTCACCGACATAGCTCTCCGAATAGCCAGGCTGAAGTGGCAATGGACCGAGCACATAGCGCGAAGAACCGAGGGCCGTTGGGGCAGGTGGGTTCTGGAGTGGCGGCCACGTATCGGACGATGCAGCAGGGGTAGGCTTCCCGCAAGGTGGACTGACGATCTGGTTTAGAGCGAAGGGAGCGGTTACATGCGGGCGGCTCAAAATCGGTCTGTATGGAGAACCTTGGGGGAGGCCTGTGTCCAGCAGTGGACGTCTCTAGGCTGACATGATGACTGATTGTAGCCTGTGGAGTCCCTTCTAACAATTTTTCTTACCTGCTGCTACTGCCTGCTACTTCTCGAACGTTTGCATACTTTTATTATGTCCAAGAGGTAGAGTGACTTCACTTGCCTTTGTAAGAGATCGGCGAAGTGTAGAAATGTTTGCACAAGCAACAACTAGGATGGGTGACCGCTGGCGTTGTACATAGTCTCTTCGCCACAACTTCTTGAACGTTGGCATACTATGCAGGGTTATGTCCAAAACTTAATTTGCCAACCAATGAATTTTAATGCTAGACCTAGTGTTTAAACGATGGCCCAAATTATGAATATTACACTCGAAAATTGAACCCAACCTTCATTAGAGATATTTTTCTTTTCTATAATGTGTAGATCAAATAGTTATATTACTTGGTGCGCTCATGTAAATATAATATATATTACTATCCGGACGTTTCTATTATTTTAAAGTCTTAATAATAAAAAGTAATTTCTTATAAACAATATCGTCCATCAACCATTGCATATAAATTATATTCTCACTATTGCAAACTATCTACAAGTATAAATCACAAAAGTATAATGAACTCTTTCACCTAACAAAGTATTAAAACCAGGAGTCCAAGTAGAAATGGTTGATAGTCTAACGCATACCCATGTCATAAATACATCGCCAGCTAGCTCGAAACTCCAAAGGAAGTTTACCATACATAGCGACCGTTGTATAACTATGTTATCGAAATTAGCAATGCATGTTTAGTATACAATATGTATGAGTATGCGAAATTACATTCCTGCATGTCTATTATTATAAATTAAAAACAATAGTCGTCGTGAAGATATGACGGATGAGTAATGCATACGTTGATAGATTGCAATAATAGTTATCACAATTTATTACCCCTTTTCCTGGTATATAGGCTACTTGAATTAATTGCATTGTAAAGTATTGTCTAAGTATCTACGTTACGCCATGTTACGCATGCGAAATAGTATTTCAATAGGATTTTAAAATAATATTTGCAATTTTTATGTAGGTATAGCTAATAGCTAGCTATACCTACCTATAACCCCTAGAAAAATAGCTATGGAAAATGCGTAATAGATACTTACCTTTTGCGCATTTCCCATAAAGCGCATTACTATTCGCAAGAGTTTATTGTAGAGACTGACTCTTCTGGTATATTCGACGTTTCTTTCACGATCCTGTAGACTCTCTGGCGTGAAACGTACTTATTTTTTTTCTTCAAATGTAGTCTTCTTCTTCTGCTTGTGTTCTTCATATACTGTGTTAAAAAAAGTTTTGACACTATGTTTTTGTCGCTTAAGCTGATTATTTAAATCTCCAAATATTGCAAAAATTGTCGTAGCAGTGGTCATCGCGTGAGACTATTGATGAATGATATCGAAATATACACCCTAATAAACAACTAACCACAATCCCTTAGGTAATATTTCTACAGAAAATAAATAATTTCCTATTCCTGTTTCAGCTGGAGAAAGAAGGAAAGCTGCTACACCCACCTCGATCACCAAACACATCACACTCCAACAACTCCACTTTAGAGACGAAACAGTCCAAATCAGGCATCAAGAAAATGATATCAGACAAGATCATCACATCTACCACCCTTGAAAGAACTAAGAAAGAGAAGAAAGACGGCCACACGACATTAGAAAGAGAAAACGAAAAGAATAGCAAGCTTGCCAATAAGGCTAGACATTCTGATGTTGCACCTGCTGTTAATAAACCTGAAAGAAATAAAAACAGACACTCTACTGGTAGTGATATACAGATTATACAACCAGAAAATGGTATTGCATCACATCATATGGAACAAGCGGAAGTACAGAAAAGAGAGTACGATCCAAAGCGAGCAATGAAATTCGGTATAAGAGTCCTGCCACCAAATGTACCAGACGATGGCGTATTGAAGCACAAGGGAGTTGAGAATGGCGCAGTTACTTCAAGTATAACCAGCGGTGCAGTTACCACAACAACAGTAGTAGTTGACAAGAAATCTATTGACGAAATAGACAAACCTGAACCACAAAGACCTGCGCCCACAGCTCATATTAAACATGAGAATGAAACAGAACCTAAGAAACCTGTGGTCGCTAAGAGAAGGGAAAAAATGGCACCACCTGTACCTAATGCTAGAGTGAAGACCAACGAATCAAACACTACCATCAGTCTCGAAACTTCTAGAACTTCTGAAACTAGTCTAACATCGTTCGCTAGGAACGATCTGAACTCTAGTGGAATAAAGAGAGACGAAAATGGTATACCTCAAGAATTGCCACAGCATATGCTAGACGCTGCAACAGCCGCTCGAACGAATAGAAAGAGTACAACGGAGCTGGTGCATGATAAAGCAAAGGTTGAACTCAAGAAAGAGGAAGCTCCTAAACCTAAGAAATCTAAGGGTAAGGCTCCATCGCCTCCTGACGTCGAAAAGAATAAGACGGATGACAGTATTCTAGAACAACTGAGGAATGTAAGAGATTTTTTAAGCAATGAGAAGCAACACTCTAGTTTACTACACGATTCTACAATATCCACAACTTCGGTATCATCACAAATAAATACATCAACACCCAAAGTTAACAAAACTAAGAGCGTTTCACGTCTCGAAGAATCTATCAACTTCAGCCAAGACGATATCGATGATATTGTGTCAAAACCGTTCAAGAGAGAAAGCGATTCGTTAAACAATTTCTTCGAAGATTCGAAATCTAATATGTCTTCCAACCAAGATGTTCATTCAGTAAGATCGTTGAACCACAGTGACAAAAGTGACAAAGGTTCTACTACAATCGAATTGAATAATAGTGATATTACTATTCACAGTTCTCCAATGAATGAAACAGTTCATTCGGTGTCTGATAATGCGTCTATTTTAGATGAAAATGAACGTAAAGCGGCCTCACTGGGTGATTTATCTAGGTTCGAACTTAGAGCAAAAGCCAGCAAACCAGCTACGGGCACTTTAGAAAGGGCGCAGAGTCTTGATATATCTGCTGAAGATGGCGAAATAGAAGAAAGCACTATATCGCCCAAAAAGAGGAAAGCTATGTCTGTAGTTGAAACTACTTTCTTTGATTCAGGCACTGAAGACGTATTGCCAGAAATGATAGATTCGGACAAAGGAGTCGTTGTTAAACATAAGGAACCAAGATTGAGTCTTAATATCGCTAAAACCTCAGCTATGGAAGGCCTCAATACTTTTCAAAGGAACCGTCTGAAAAAGGCTTCTGAATTTGGCAATCTAGAAGACGCTATTGTTAAAGGGTCAAGCAGCTCTGTAGATTCAGAGAAAAATGAGGAGCAGAATCTTAAACCAAAAGAATTTGAACTATACAAAGAGACAGAACATGAGACGTCTGATCACTTAGCCAGACGGATAATGGATGAAAACATGAAAGTGCATCTCAAACTTGTATCCGAATTCGCCAAATCAACTTCAGATGGTAGTAACATGAGTTCTTTGGATAGCACACATGAGATGCCTACAGTTGTTGAAAAAGCGGGACCTCCCAAGTACGAAGAGAAGTTATCAATGACGTATGACACTAACGTACCCGATGATCTGAAAATGTCGCGCAATACTTACGTAAACAGTTTAGAAAGACCAAAATCCGATATGATGAAGAAACTGCTAGCCAAAAACCCTATACTAAATGTGCATATTGACCAAAGTGCCGAAAAAGAAAAGCAGGAAGCTAGTACTAGTAAAGAAGTACCTCCGATGACAGATGCCTTCAAATCAGCTATGCACCAACCAGACATTGTAAATTTCGACCTAAAAACTGGCACGCAAACTGAAAAAGTTCGTGATTACGATGATTTCGTAAGCAACATAAGAGTTGGTTCGAACAACAACAGTTTGAAATACAACAAAAAGCTTGAAAGTTTCTCAACCTCAGAATGGACAGAACCCAAAGAAAATACCAATGTTGTAACTATAAACACCGAGAAGATACAACCTGTTGAGGAGAAAAGGAAAAGTTATACGAAGTCTATCGAGATTGGTGAACCTACAATAAGAATGATGCCACCAGATGTACTTGAAGGTATTCGGAGAAGACATGATGAGAGGGAAAATAGAACGCTGTATATGGAGCCTGCAAACATGTCTATAACAATGACACAAGAGCCAGTACAAAAAACTGTTACCGTTAACGTAGCAGAAGACGATTTTGGCAACAAAGTAATCACTCAAAACGTCGAAAAAATCTCCACTAAATATATTACAGCAAAATCTGAGGCACCTTTGCAAGTAGAACAAATCAGTTTCGGTATTATGAGAGGAGGGGAAATAGATGAAATGAAATTAGAAGAGGGTGACGTAAAAGACATTGACAAGAGAGTCTTAGACGAAATCAAGAAGCAAAATCCTAACATGCATTTTATGACTGACGAACCAGCTTACACTAGAACGGAAACTATAATTTTAAACACAACAGAAATGGACGAAGAACAAGCTAAAGCTTTAATGGAGAAATTACAAAACGACCCTAGTTTTATGGCGCAAAAAAGCTCGGAAGAATTATCGCAAATGGGAATCAGGATCATTCAGGATTTAGAAGACGTACAAACGACTAGTAGGGATTCTGTAGAGCACACAAAGACCAGATACACAATTGACCCTACGGCTATTACTGAGAAAGAATGCAGAGAAATGGACAGCCACAGGGATCACATCACAGAAATTCAGGTTGTCACGCCGCGTACAGAAAATTTACAGAAACAAAAAGAAAGTAGAGACAAAATCTCCAGTAGACAGAGAGCTCCACCTTACGAGGAACCACCACTATCTTATGAGCTTGACATCGAATTGCTTAATGATTTCATTCACAACGAAAGACATTTCTCAGCAAAGCAACAGGCGGATGCAAAACGAACGAAAATTCAATCGAACGAACCAAAGAAACAACGCCATTCAGACTTTGATCTACCTAGA
Source organism: Euclidia mi (assembly GCA_944739405.2). Lineage (NCBI taxonomy): Eukaryota > Metazoa > Arthropoda > Insecta > Lepidoptera > Erebidae > Euclidia > Euclidia mi. The sequence goes on along the minus strand of OX123205.2, from coordinate 13,980,656 downwards.
AACAGTCATATTAAATTCCGTACAGCTACATACGAATCGCCAAAAGGTACAATAGTGACAAGTACCGATTTAGAAAACCGAAGATTATCTCAGCTAGACCAGATGCAACTGCGATCACCGGAGCAGATACTGGCGAGTCAAAAACCGGTGATTTCCGCAAAACCGAGTAATATACCGGTGAAAGCGGAGAAGTCGAAACCGGTTGGGGTATCGTCTAAAATACCTGTTTTTACAACACAGAAGTCTTTGAGTCAGGAGAATTTGACGGACACAAAATTTACGTTGCCGCGGTCGCCGCCGCCGACGTTTAGTAGTTCGGGAAACATCTCTATCACATCGATAAAGAGTAGCTCTAGAAATCCTAGTGGCGGGAAAATGTAAATGAAAAAGAAAAGGTTATATTTAGTAGAGTTTTAGTTGGAGAAGGATTGGAGAGTAAATATTATAGTCATTATAAGTGTTATGGTTTTATTATAGGTTTTGATGAAGGCATTATACGGACACATTTTAGTCGAGCATTAGGTACAATTTGCTTGAATACAAATTAATTATCAATATGCTTGACTTTAACTGAGAATTGTAATTAAAATTCGTCAACCCGTTCGATTGTTAAATTAGTGTAAAACAATCGAATGCGAACAGAGTTGGCCGAATGACATTATTGAAATCTTATTTGAAATAGATTCTGACTGCTATCAGATTATTTTGTATATAATAATCATGTTCTTTCCAATATTATGTCAATTTTCTCAGTTGTTAAAATAATATTAACAGTTAAAGGCAGAAATAAAACGCCATTTTCTTTTCTCATTAGGTATGTATTTCCCATTATTATGGGAAGTGAAGTATTTGACGTTGTTGCCAATGCGTCGAATTGTGAAAATTCGATTCCCATATGGCACGAAATCTTGGGTAATTTTCAAATAGTTGATGAACTTGACATTGTGTCAGTTCTTTCAAGATTTGTAATCTTACCGCGGCTTAATTTTATTTAGTTGCAAAACTATACAGAAACAATGTACTTCTTTGAAAGCTGGCATTCGTAATTTTTGCCTTTTACTGTCAATAGGTATGTTATAAAATTACAAATATGTAGCTATTACCTAATTGTATAAAACTTGAAATATATTTTTGTTTTAAATGAATATATAATGTACTTACTTAAGATTAGTCTTAAATCTTCGAAAGTGTCTTAATAAGTGCCAGAAACACTAATGTTAACGTATTTTAAAGTGTACTTCGATTTTCAAATTTCATTCCAAATGTGCCTTTTAAATATAACGACTATATTGTATACAATATTTAAAAAAAACTGTTTTTGTATTTTGTCAGTTTTATAGGTTGTGAAAATATATCTAAATAGGTATTTAATTTTATGTCACAATTAAATATTTATTACAAATGAAATAATCAATTTGATATTATATAATATTATTGTATTACCATTTGACATTCCGTCCGAAAGTATTACCAATATTAAATATTAAGATTATTTTAAGTACCTACTTATTATTTAGGTTTCCATGCAGTTTATGCACTAAAATTGAGATATAATATACTACGTCCTAGATAGCGATTAGACGAAACTTTTCAGTCACTCGGAGTTACTATTGCGATACAATACACAACAATTGAAATACTTCCATAAAATAAACATTATTTAATTACCGTTTTATTTGCTCATTTTGCTATAAACTCCATAAAAAAGATAATGTGTAGGTAATATTGAATAATGCGTCTCAAAAGAACTCATAAAACAAATCATATTTTCAGAACGCTAAAACTTTCGAAGCCATTTTGTCAGTGCAATTAACAGATTATAAAAAAATAAATCTGTCAAATTTTTCCCGCGCTGTTGCTGTCCATCTTCATACGACAAAAATATTGTTTGCAATGGCCAATGGGTCTTCTAGTACGTAGTATTTTACCTTAATGACAGAAACGTAGTTTTCTGAGCCATTTGTTTATTAAGTATAATGAATAATACTTATATTTATTAACACAATATTTGTTGAAGATGATACGTAGACGATAAACGATTACTTGAACTTGATTAACATGTTATTATCACAGTTATAAATATTGTATTTTTTATCTGATGTATTATAAAATAAATAAGAATAAAATGTTTATTTTTGTTTTTATTTTATTCAGTATATGCATGTGGCTTAGTTTTATATATATAGTCTCACCTCTATGATAGGTATTCTGATGGATGCAGTTCAATCTATCTGAATTAATCTGAACTTCAACATTGTGGATTTAAAAAAAAAAAAAAAACATTGTGGATATAGTAACCCTACCATATAGATAACACTTTAATAGTACCGTTATGGTTTTAATAAAGTAGTTAAAATATTTTTTTGCTATTTAGTAACTAACGTACCATTATACAAGTTTCATTTCAAGTTTCTCCGCGACGACGACTAGTGCAAGTCGACCGAAACGTCGGAAAACACCGAGGTATTTATGCCTTAAATATCTTAGTTATCGTGAGGAAGACCTCGCTAAATAAACTTGTATAATGTATACCTACAAATCGAACGTTGAATTTTTTTTATGCTAATACAGAAACTCATCGAAAGTGACTTCAGTCGCTCGCCTAGTCGATGGGTGAGGCAACTCAGTAGTCGTAGTCCTCTTCTGACCTTTCCTGAACTTCTCTTGATATAAATGCTCCCTGTACGGGTTCGGATCCGTCAAATGCCAATGGCACTGCAAGTAGCAACTGTGGCCCAAATGTGTCAAAGTATATTCAGTACAAGTGTACGACTTGTAACTACAAACCATGCGTACTTCTTTCTTGCATTCATCTTCGCAACGTTGTACCTCTTTATTATCTACCACGTCCGATCGCAAAAACTTTGTACTGTCCGCGAAATATTTCTTAACGAACAGATATACCATTAGTTCGAATTTTTCTTTTTCGGTGATGTCCGGTTTAAACTTTTTAACGTCCATCATTCCAGTATCCTTGGATTTCTTAAACAATTTGTATTTGGTTGTTGGGTACATAGGTAGACTTTCACTGCTCTGCGCATCATCGATTTTTAGTACCAAGCTTGTTATTGCTGAGAAATTTGCCTGGAATGTGCGAATGTTATAATTAAATCAAAATATATACAGGGTTTAAAAAGACCCTTAACAAAAACTGAAATCCCATGTTGTACCAATCACTACGAACATTTTTTACTTCGGCACCAAACCTGGGAAATTACTGGTTCAGGAGATATTGAGGCTCAAAGTTAGTATGGATTTTTTCTAATTAGGTACAAAATCGATGCATTTACCCTGCCAATATGTTCTTTAGATGCCCTATGACCCCATGGATAAATAGGTATTTCGAGCATTGGACGCGCGTGCTTTCAATTGCGGCTTAAAAATGTGAAAACTTAAAAAAAAATCATTTCCCAGGTATTATTTTTGGTTAGTATGACTTGGCATGATGTCCACAACGAGTAGGTAGACTTCGGCTTGGTGATAGGTCTTGTGATACCCTGTATACACCGCTATTTTTTAATTAGTACAAAAACTTTAAGGACAGATTAGCGAAGATATTATTATCATATATGTGACGTAAGAATTTCATAATATCAATAAAGAGTAAAGTTATTATCATTTGTTTATTGTAGAAAATCTCACTTAAATCATAGTCATATTTTACAATCCATTCACTAATTCATTGATAATATTCCATCCTGCTCATTCGCATTCTCTCTGTCGCACTTATGATGTAGGTAGCAATAGAAAATAAAATGAAGAAAAATAATAAATGTAGGTAGTTATTTTTTAATGTTGTTAGTTCTACCCTCTCCTTCATACTTCATTCGGCCGTAGGACCGGTAAAATTTATCGTTTAACAAGTAATTAAATACGGAGGTATGTAATTAGAAAGCAAACAAATATCAAAATAAAAGATGGTGTTCTGGACTAAAAGAAGTTAGAATCATCTGCTATTTACAAATTATTTTATCGTCATCATGTCAGCCTAGAGACGTCCACTGTTGGACATAGGCCTTCCTCAAGGTGTGTGGAGAACACAGACCGATTCTGAGGCGCCTGCATCAAATTATTATTTACTTAAGTACGTATTATTTACTAAACTTACAAGTATTTCCATTGTCCTTCGAAATGTCCACCACCATTGTCAAAAGCATCCAATATGCACTGTTTTAAATGTTTGACACTGACCCGGTCACTTTTGTACACTCACAATACGATGTCCATGGGTACACAGCTGCACTCGCGATTTTTCCACTCAAAAAGTACGCACGAAGCATAGCTACATACTCCCGTGATATGAACTGATATGATAGGCCATCGCGTCGGGCAAACGTAGACAAACAATTAAGTTTTGCAACGAAATTAGATACGCTGACTTTCGCTAGTAATTTAGTACTGTTTGTAGCATCGTCGGGGCGTGGCGCAGGCGCAGAGGGGCGGGGGGTGGGGGTAATTTATCAATGGTATGATAGTACACGGGTCGGTCATAGTATTAGTATTGCATTTACCAATTATCAAGTATTTTTGTGGACAGTTTTGAGACAGTTTTGGGACTTAGTGTTTTTATTTTTCAACTACATAATTATGATCAGTTAAAGATACTTAGTGCCCTGTTAAATTTTTTGTACTAATTAAAAAATAGCGGTGTATATATCTAATCACGTTTAGTTTTCCGCTGAGCGGTTTCTGTGGTCGGGATTACTGCCACGCAGGATAATGCAGCGTTGCAAAATACCGGTTTCATGTGGAATCATGGATCATCATCATCGTCCTAGCGTTATCCCGGTTGCATCCAAGATTTACACGCCCCAGGTCCACTTACTGGTTTAACCAGATATGACAGAATATCAACTTTTCTGACCTCCGCAACCGAAAGGGATAGCGATATTCCATGGTTTAGACCAGTATCAGTATATTTGAGGGTACTGACTCCCCGTAACGACTGTAAAAAATAAACAAAAAAAAACGGAAATGGAGTAGTGTGTGCCACCGCAGAGGGTATCCCCTCTGCATGGCAGTAAGTCGGACCATATATGGATCGTACCGACCTCTAAAGCTTCTAAGCCTGACTGCCGCGAAACATGGTGCTGCTGTGCCTAAGCACTTAACTTAGGGCAATTTTGGGATATTCGTAAGGAGGTTGATACGATCCAATCCTGTGCAGAAAGCAGCCAGGCCAATCGTCTGTCAACATCGGGGTCAGCCAGTCGGTGAGAGTAAAAGGTATATTATCGAGCCGAAGCTTTGGCGTAAAAATGATGAGGGGATAGCCAGAAACTCTACCTTCACCTTCCATCATCATCATCCACAGCCCGACTGTGTCCACTGCTGAACATAGGCCTCTCTTTGTTCTTGCCATGTCCCTCGATCTTGTGGTAATCTAGTCCAGGTTCGGCCCGCGATTGCAACGATATCGTCGGCCCATCTTGCCAAGGGACGGCCGACACTTATTTTCCTCATCCAAGCCGCCATTCTGTTACGTATCACCACGTCTAGCCAGATGTCCTACCCAATTCCGTTTTGATGATAATATTTGAGTCCCCACCCGCACCTTTGTGCGTTTCCGAATTTCAATGTCGGGAATTCGGTTAATTTGACGGATACCAAGCATGGAGCGCTCCAGGGCTCTTTGTGCGACTCTCAATCGGTATATCGCCTCTTGTGTGAGCGTCCATGTCTCGGCACCGTAGGTCATTGTGGGCAAATCACTATACCTAGATATAGAGGCGGGTCTTCAAACATTGAGGAACTTTTACATTGAGGATTTTAGGATGTCATCTAGTTTTGAAAGTGCAGCCCGTCCGAGCTGCATCCTCCTTGATGTCTCAGTTTTATCGAAGGAAAGCTTATGGGCAAGGTAAATATATTGGCTAACTAGTTCTAATTTTTCACCGTCAATAGAAACTGGTGAGATTTTGCAGCATAATCGTACATCTTACCTTAAGGCAATATTACTAATTTTGTCCAATTATCTATTGTTTCAGGAACAAAGTTATGTAGTTTAAATTGTTATTCTGAATAATATAAAATCCTTGCGTTACTGACTGACTGACAGACACGCTACAGCCGAAACTATTGGGCGCAGGAAGCTGAAATTTGGCATGTATGTTCCTTGGGGACCGTAGGGGTGCACTAAGAAGGGATTTTCCGAAATTCCCACGGGATCGGCCAAAACGGGTAAATTTAAAAAAAATGCAGGCGTAGCTGCTGGCGTCCTCTAGTTCTGAATAATAATGTAAATGTAATGTAAAGTATGCAGAATAACTGCGTAATTAATAAAAATGTCTTAATTAAAACAATGTTTATTATAATTTTATTGCCTCAATAAAATTTATTATCGTTAAAATTATTCCATTTTAATTATATTTATCTTTAAAAAATACAGCTTTTCTTGCAGAAAGTTAATAAAATTATTTAGCTATAAGGTAGTTATTCGTTTGTTTTACGGTCACCTACCTACTAAAAAGTAGCAGTATTCCTCCCACAATTATTAGGTAAATATTCTTTAACCAAAGAACTAATATGAGTTCTCTAAAGAACTAATTGCTTACATAGATACTTACAATACACAAGAAAACTGTTGCGGAATATAATATCTGACGATCTGTCATTTCACTTTGTTCAAGAGACTAATGAAATATTTCGAATGTGCGACTGAGAGTTCAGTTATTCTTGAAATGATTAAAATTGTAATTCATAACAATCACGTGACATGCTTCAAAATATTATAGTTAATTAGTACATTAATGAGATTATTTTTCCGACACACTTACCTGCAATAATTAACAGAAAACCAATTGGTTATTTTTTAATAATGGCGTTAATTTGTTGATAATAGTATTTAGAAAGCAGCGAGTAAAATGTAGATTCAAAAGCATTTAGTTAGCGGGCACTTTTTTCCTCGCTATGGAAATGAAAATAAAGATAAAAGAAAGATAAAGTACCTAATATTTATTTTTCGCCACACACATTATACCTACTTACATATAAATAAACAAAAGAGAAAAGATAAACAAAATTGTCAAATAAGATAATTATAAAACAAAATACAGAAAAAATACATAACAAAAGAAAATAGGCAGGACAGAAGTAGCTAAAGATATTTGCGTGCAGCCAAAAAATTGCACTTACGCATACCAACATACCCCCCGCAAGCGGGGGGTATGTTGGACTCGGCGGTTGACAAATAAGATAATTATAAAACAAAGTACTGAAAAAATACATAACAAAAGAAAATAGGCAGGACAGAAGTAGCTAAAGATATTTGCGTGCAGCCAAAAAATTGCACTTACGCATACCAACATACCCCCCGCAAGCGGGGGGTATGTTGGACTCGGCGGTTGACAAATAAGATAATTATAAAACAAAGTACTGAAAAAATACATAACAAAAGAAAATAGGCAGGACAGAAGTAGCTAAAGATATTTGCGTGCAGCCAAAAAATTGCACTTACGCATACCAACATACCCCCCGCAAGCGGGGGGTATGTTGGACTCGGCGGTTGACAAATAAGATAATTATAAAACAAAGTACTGAAAAAATACATAACAAAAGAAAATAGGCAGGACAGAAGTAGCTAAAGATATTTGCGTGCAGCCAAAAAATTGCACTTACGCATACCAACATACACCCCGCAAGCGGGGGGTATGTTGGACTCGGCGGCTGGAGTGTAAGACCGTTATACCCACTAAAACTACAGCGCATACTTCCACGCCATTTTGGGGGCGCCAGGGAGTCGCGTTTGCATTCTACACTGGTACCCCGGCGGATGGCCCGAAGGCCACAACCTCCTTGGCGGCGGATGAAGGTGTTGGGCTCCGCCGCCAAAACACATAGCAGCCACAGAGGATAAGGAGGACGGCAATCTGACAACACCGCATCTCGTCTTCCTCTGCGGCCTCACCGCAACGCAATCAATGGTGCGCCCCCATTTGGTTGCGGGAGATAGGCCGCGCGGCAACGCAATACCGACACGCCTCTCCTCCCGCGATCGCGCCCGATTGCGAGGGACAGACAGAGCTGTCCCCCCACCCGCACCCTTGGACGCATTCTGCGCAGGCCTCCATCAAGCCCACGTGGAGCGTCCACTCCTGGGATCCCGCTTAGCTTCACCGTGAGTGTCCAAGCCACGGTTACTAAGCCCCTCCACCTCGACAAGGTGGAGATCCCACGGGTGGGAGTTAGCGCACCCTTTTTTTTATTCACTACGGTGGACGGTGGAAACTCTCCTTATGAGCCATCTCAACTTGACGCCAACCCGTCCAGAGTATGTTCGACCGGGCTTGGGAGGACCGGGCGAGGAGGTGTGTGGGGGGCGCTTTGCGTACCCTGGAATGTAACCGGGATAACGCTAGGTGATGATCATCTGAGCGCCCCTATCGGAGAGTAGCGATCGATAGAGATCGCTAGGGGACGCATTTAGAAAATGTATGAAAATTGTTCTCGACGATTAGTCTATCGTCACCGTTACAGTCGTGTGCAAACTCGTACTAGAGCCTCTGAAGATCGCCTTGACTATGCAAAGCTTCAATTTTGTTTTTATTCACATTTGGATGGTTTGTTTTGTGACAGTACAATCTTCTTGACATCATATAAAAAATTTAGCCTTTGTCCAGTCTGATCCTGTCGGTCCTGTCCAGTGTGATAGCGAACACAACATCCTTAATTGGGACGGTTACAACAGTCCAGCATAAATAGTTTCTGTCTGTATTATGGAATTAAGACATAAAATTTAACGAAGAAACAATCGGTACACCTATGTACCTACCTACAGAGATTTTTGAAATTCGTTGATTTATCAATTATTATTAAGTTTGAGGTTTGGTTCAGGAATCATCAATAAAATATATTCATTATCAGCCCATCATTTATCTTCTTCGATACATGAAGTTCCGAAGCGCGTTTGTGAAATGTTTATGTTTTATAATGTCTCGTTTATCTTGTTTAATGTCTGCATTTAAACTATCTTCTTCACCCTCTTCCTCTGTAATTGGTGCTAGCTTGGGTTGAAACTTTGTGATTATAGATGGCCTGAATCGCTTATTAGGCTGCAAGCTTTGGTTTGTTGCTATGGAAGATTCTAGCGTATCGGAATTTTCCGTCATCAATATATACTGGCTTTGGAAAATGAAAAATGAATACGGGTAAAATATTAATAATGTCAAAGAGATACCAATGTAGTTCATATCGCTTAACACTGCGTCGAGCGCTCCGATTTCAAACCCCGCCGCAGATGGAACAACAATTTGTTGTTGTCAAAAAATCTAATATATAAAATTCTCGTGTCACAGTTTTCGTTCCCATACTCCTCCGAAACGGCTTGACCGATTTTGATGAAATTTTTTGTGCTTATCTATTTAAAAAAAAAAAAAAATTTTGCAAAACAACGTTTGCCGGGTCAGCTAGTACTTACTATAAAGTAAAAGATAATAATTCTAAAAACTTCCATTTAAAAAAAATACTAAAATGATTTGCGTTTTTAGTTTACTTGAGTTAGGAGTGCTGTGATCCTAATCGGTTTTATTTCAATTTCATGGTACGCGCGTTGTGTATCGCATGAGTCGATTGTAAGTATTCATAATATCTATACATATTTATTTATAAGGTGGCAGCGATATCCTAGAGGAGACCCAACAGCCTGCCATGCAGAAGGTATCCGCATATGAATTCACGCCGCTCACTTCTAACTTCTCGAAGTTATATGCTTATTATATTGTTAAGTATCATATATGCTACATGTCTCGTAGAACACGATAAGCTGTAGCTGGTATTGTGACTCTAACTAATCACATATATTATACAGTATTATTTGGACCAGAAGAACTGATGATCGCTGGAGCAGAATGGTTTTGGCGTGGCAGCCACGCACCGTCGTAGCAGAGTGAGCCTACCGCAAGGTGGACTGATGATCTTGGCGGGATCACGGGCAGCGGATGGATGCGGGTGGCTCAAGATCCGTCTATATCAAGAACCTTGGGGGAGGCCTATGTTCAGCATTTTTCGGCTGATATGATGATTAGTTGAGTTGATTAATCATTCGTCACTAAGCTCTACTGAGAAGATTTTTGTTGAATATTAAATTTTAACACTAATTTCTTCTATAAAACCTGTATTTATACTAGACTAGGTGAGTCCGCGGTTACCCCCGCGTTATATAGGCCTCGAATCTTGCGCGCAGCGGGGCGGGCATCGCAGACCCTTTCTCGAAACCAATGGCCAGATCGCGCGGCACTATAGCGGCGTAGTGTTGTGTTCCTGGTTGTGTCGTCGAGATATTTGTTTTTATTCGCGGATGAAATGTCTGAACAACGACGACAACAACTTTTTGATTCAAATTTATTCCTAACAATAAAAGAGGCAAAAGGAGAAGTGAATCCCTACTATAGGGCAATGAATACAAAAGGCGAGTTTTATCGAAATTATGAAGAACAGAAACACCTGACAACTTCAACGACTACACCAGACTGAGTGTAGAAACTTTTGACTACCTTCAACATTCAGTTCGTTTTTAATTTCTCCCCATTAATTACTCTTCTATTTTTTATGGTTCACATCTGTTCCATGTTGGTGTCCTCTCAAATTTGCTGAAATAATTTGCTCTCAAATAAAATGCTCAAAATACTGTCCGGTCAGATGTCCGACACGTTCACAAAACTTAATTTGCACATCATTGCAATGCAGACGCGCGGGCGGTCACCGCTTGACTGGAGTGCACCGCTCGTTGCCCGCCGCCGCACCGCTGACGCGCCGCCATTTTCGAAGGCCGGTCCATTTGTTTTTAGGCAGTAGATCCTGCCGCGCCCCCCCCCCGTCGCCGCCGCCGCCCCGCTCCCCGCAAGATTCGAGGCAGAGGTCTTATAAGGCTACTGCTCTCCGGTGGCTCATAGCATGATCTTATATAGCTTATAAACTTCCGCGATAAATGGGCTATCTAACACCGAAATAAATTTTCAAGTTGGACCAGTAGTTCCTGAGATGAGCGCTTTCAAAAAAACTAAACTCTTCAGCTTTATATACTTATTAGTATATTAGATTAGATGTTATGTTCGTAGAATCTACAATGGAAGCAGCGATAGTCCAGTGGAGATATCAAGACTGTATTGCAGAGGTTCTCGGATCAAAACCAGTGCCCTTGCTCGGAGAGCACGTTAATTGTCGGCCTCTTTGAAAGTCACCATCCTTGAATATACAGGGTGTAAAAAGACCCTTAATGAAAACTGAAACCCCATATAGTACCAATTATTACGATCATTTTTTACCTCGGCACCATACCTGGGAAATAATTGTTTCAGGAGATATTGAGGCTCAAAGTCACGAATTTTTTTTTCGAATTATTCCAAAATCGTGTTTAGAATGATAAATGTACACTTTCTGCCAAATAAACATAAACAAAATTTTCAATATTTCCCTAAAATAAACGGCTTTAAAGTTCCCGACGCGTAGTGTATGCGTACCAGCAATCAGCTGCGAGGTCATTCGCCTCGACCGCGCGACCACGTGATCATAAACTGCCGCCACCGCGGCGCACGGTCACGGTAATAATATCTAACAGTATTGTAACTCCATACAAACGCACGAAACTCGAGTTATACCTACGCGCCTCGAGCAGAGTACCCATTAGACTGTGCGGACTGTGCCAAGAGTACCCACAGCCGCGATCGTGCCGCAGCTCGTATACGGCGCGTCTGGTAGGTATATAACTCACGAAGACGGCCGAGTTACAATACTGTTAGATTATATTACCGTGGCACGGTGTAGGTACATACGGCCGGCGTAGGTACGATGTCTGCAAGTGCGCGCTATTCATTGCTGGTAATAAAAGTTGTAACTTTTTTTAAGCTTAAATTTTTTTTTTGTTTCCCAGGTATTATTTTCGCGTAGTATGACTTGGCATGATGTGCAAAACGAGTAGACTTCGGCTTGGTGATGGGTCTTGTGACACCCTGTATGTAATATACCCTGGCCTTTGCCATTTGAAATATCGCCATTCCTTTGGGTCGTGCAGGTCAGACGGTAGTAGCTCTATCATCATATCATCATTACCCTCTTAGCGTTATCCCAGTTTCAATCTGGGGTTCGCTTTATAGTCTAACCGGATTTGACTGAATATTAGCTTTTCCACGGAGCGACTGCCTGTCTGACCTCCACAACCCGAAGGGATAGCGATATTCCATGGCTTAGACTAGTGTCAGTTTATTTAGAAGGTACTGACGCCCTGTAACGACTGTCAAAGATCTTCATGACAACCGGGACCGACTCGATACCCTCTGCATGGCAGTCTGTTGATACCAACAGACTGACTGACTGACAGTGGATATACATCCACTCGGCTATCGCAGCCGGCAGTAGCTCTATGGAAAAGCTAATATTCTGTCTATTCTGGTTAGACCAGTAGGTAAGTACCCAAGCTTCAAGACGAAAAGTCTTTGATGCAACCGGTATGACGCTAAGACGATACTGATTGATAACATCGATGATGATAAATACATTGGAATAAAAAAAACAGTGTTTGAAAGTATATTTTATTACATTTTGTAGTACATTATTTTATTTAGATGCTAAGCATTCTAGGCCTCAAACTACATAAGAAGTCTCCTTTAGCTTATTTGTAGAGCGCGTCCACTGACTATTTGGTATGAGAACGTCTGCTAAATGACTGCATCAGTGGTTGATCTTCTAAAGGATTTATTTATTTTATTTATAGACTCACGCCTGTATCCCCGAAGGGGTAGGCAGAGGTGTAATATTACACTCACATTTCGCCATGAATTTTTAGGTCCCACGTAATAGGGGCGAGCCTATTGCCGTACCGGGCACATTACCAGACTCCGTGCTGCTACTGAAAATTTCCTAACGGAAAAACCTCAGATCATAGAGAAAACCCAATAACACTTTGCCCGACCCGGGAATCGAACCCGAGACCTCCCAATCCCACGTGCACATTTATGCCGCGAGACCAACGAGGCAGTCGTATCATTAATCATCGTTTAATACAAATCATTTTGTGTCTCATGCTTTTAATGTGTAAGTATTCTAATAAAATCGGTGCGATGCATATGCTATGCGAATTAAATATTACAACAGGAGTAGCGGTAGGAAACCTTTTGCTAGGAAGTGATCAGTATGAACGTTCCTTATGGTGCACACCACAGTAACTTTTTGCACAATAGGTTTTTTTTTAATGTAATAATCAGCAAACGAGACGACGGATCACCTGATAGTAAGCGTTTACCGCTGCACATGGACACCCAGGCAGCTCCAAAGGAGTCACAAATGCGTTGCCGACCTTTGGGGTGGGAAAAGGAGTAGGAGATAATAATTGTGGGAGAATATAATATATTGTGGGAGAACGAAAAGAGAATAGCGCCACCAGCACTCGCACTCAACGAACGAAACGCAACATTATAGATACATACATAGACTCACGCCTGTTTCCCGCAGGGGTAAGCAGATACCATACTAATGCAGATACTACGGAACGCCATTTGCAACGAACCTGACGTATCTCTCTTGCTTCATTCACTTCCATCAAATTTCTCATGCATGCTCTTCGGTTAAGGGTAAACAACCTACATTAAAAGATACGATACGATGTGTGAGTGTAGTTCTTCCCCAGTTGAGCCCACCCATTCGTGCCGAAATCAGCAAGGCTCTACTACCTGGGATGAAACAAAACATTCATCCATCCAGGTAACTCCATAGATTGTTCCTAATAGATACAGAATGTTGCAGTGTTTCTAAATATTCGAACAAAAAGTAACTGCAGTTTGGCGGCACCATTACACAGATCTGAGCTTAGTTTATGAATATTTTTCAAATTTGGATTTTACTTTTACTGGCGGGTGGTCGTTAGGAATATGTTTACGATAGTTTCTGCAATTTGATTTTCATGTTTGTATTTTTTCAATTGAAGGTTGTTTTAAAAATTCTGGAGATCACGATGATCGAGTGCATCAAAAAGTTACAAAAATATCCAAATAATTTCGCCCCAGATTGATTTACTGTCGGAGGTATACTTATTGCGAGAAGGATACGGCCTGCAAAATAAGATTTCTTGTACATTAGGTCACAGGTTGACGTTTTCCTCTCATAGGGTAAGGAGTATGGCCAATATTTTCCCAGAAGTAAGTCGAGCTCATGTTCAACGTATCGATTGGACGACGGACCTTCTTATATTTGAACACGAATGAACAGAAAGCATTCAGGTAAGGATTGTTAGAGCCTCTCTCACACTTACTGTGGCAACTAGACTTCAGGACCTGGACTGTTTCTCGGGTACAAAGCCTCACCTTCTTAAACCAGCACCTCTTGAAAATGCTTCTGTAGCAATTGCCTTTACAACATCTGGCGTGTTCTTCCCTTTTTTTCTTGCACATATACTCAGGACCTGGATGGACTTCTTCGTCATGTAAGTACTCTCGTTCGCCTTTCGTCAGTTGGCATTTTCTTATGCAGCTGTATGCAAGGACTTTTAGAGTAGCGTCGATGCAAGAGTGGCACATTTTAGCCGCCTGCTGCGAGCAGTTTCTTTCGCATAGCAAAACGTCATTGGACGAACGTAAGTTGTTGCTGAGTGTGGGTTGGAACAGTTCTATAAGTTCTCTGACGTGTTGGCTATTTTCGTTGGCGATGACTTCGCAGTATGTCTCTTGTTTAGTATAGTCCTTGTTTGGTTCTTCGCTTGCGAAAAGAATTTGTCTCAGAAATGATCCAGTATGCTTTAGGTCGTTCCAGTTCCAGTAATTTGGTTGGTTATTATTGATGTGGTCATTTAACTGTAAAATGGTAATGCAAAATATATAAAAACCTTGGGCTTATGCCTGTTTATTGATGGGTGTAGGTAAGTTAGCCAAAATTGAAACAGCGGATATAAGGAAGTCTAATAAAGTGTTGTATTTATACATAATCAATAATAACATCAAACCCTCGTTGTCGAATATTGGTTGTGAAACCAGTTAACTAAATAATTGCATGGAGTCTTTTGTCCGAATGTTTATAAATTTGCCCGTAACATAAAGATTATCCAAAGTAGGTAAACATGCATACTAAAGATCAATTGTATATATGGATGCAAGGAATATCTTACATTTAAAATCAAAAGGCCAGGCTTTCTATAGGGTGCGTTCTTCAAAAATAGGTTTTGACGGCCATGTGTGATGCGCCGATGGCGGGATCCCACTTCATCGCTGCCCTCAAACTAAAATACAGAATAGCTAGATGTTAAACATATGTACTGACGACATTACTTCCAACTTTAAGAATATCCAAGCAGAAAAAGCAGAGCGAATCGAAACGGACAAAAAGTCAAAATATTTTTTTTTAAATAATAGGCAAAGCGAGACTGGAAGGTAAGTTTTAAGGAAATATATTTGAAATGTCAATATTTGATTGAATGTGTAGTTAACAACATTATAGGTTTTTGTTTAAAATGTTAATTTACTTCGTCCTTAAAGCATCTTGGTATGTGCGAGACAACACGGAAGTTTAGATTACAGATGGGTTAAAAACGATGAGTCTCAAGCTTAGCTGCTTGCGTCATCAAAGGCTTTGGTGGACCGCTTGTATGCAAAAACAAAACATCTACCGATACAATCAATTTCATTTTCTAGCCTTGCTCTGGGCAAATTAAACTACAATGAATTCCTACTCATTTCATGCCCCAAAAATCAAAAGGAAGGAGAGGACGGGGTAGAACCCAGAAGAACATATATCACCAGGTGAAGGAAAAAGTAAAAGTAACGTCGTATCAAGAGGTCAAGGCGCTGGCTGAAGATAGGATACATGGAAGAGGCTCTAGTGACAAGACAAGAGCTCAGCTCTTAAATTGAAAAGAAGAGTGAATTCCTAAGCTCACAGGACGTTATCACCTCAGCGTCTCCTCAAAAGGAGACAACGTATTTTCACAGTATTTCTTTTCACCGTAGCTACTCACCACATGCAACAACGTTACAACGAATATTAAAACCCACATGTCACTGCGACAAGTTGAGATTTAAGATTAATCTTTAATCATCAGAAAAGATTTGTTAGGTGAGAACATTTTAATCATAGGTGGCCATTTTCTTATTTCAATGATTAGTCACGAATTAATTTCGAGCAAGTTAATGTTTAGCACGAAATTTGTTTGAATTTCACACATTGGTCATTGTTTCATGGTATTTGAATCGCCATTGAGAATTAATTTAATTAGTTTGATATAGGTACGCAGATTTTTTATGTAAGTTAGGTTTGTGGACTTTTACATAAATGGTTTGACTCGATCAGGGAAACATTACTCTCAAAAAAATGTCGACGTCGTTGTTTTCGCAGCGGTGCCTTTAGAGTTTAGAGCCCCTTCACATTAGAGTTTTCGTGGCGTTTACTCTGCAGTAAATTAAACTCTGCGCTAGCGTAGCGTCATTCGTTCCTCAAAGGCCTACGGTCAGGGCCGGCTTTATTAGAGGTGTAGAGGCCCCGGGGCAAAGTAGCTGTGCAGGCTCCTATTTATAGTCCGTATAAATATATCCTTAAATATGTGCTCTCACACGAGAGCACATGTGAAAGATTCCTACCATTTTGTCAGTGAAATCAAACACCTACATCTCTCTGACAAGGAAACTATGGTTAGTTTTGATATACAGTCATTATTCACATGCATACCAGTACATGACTGTGTAGAAATTACTAGAAGGAAGCTGAGAGAAAACAACATGCCTGAGGAATATGCAGAAATACTCAAACACTGCCTGACAACGGGCTATCTGTTATGGGACAAGAAATACTACATACAAGTAGACGGTGTAGCAATGGGCTCCCCAGTATCGCCTGTTGTTGCTGACATCTTCAGGGAGGACTTCGAGGCGCGAGCCCTACAGACTGCCACCATCACACCGAGGTTCTACAAGCGGTATGTAGATGACACTTTCACAATTTTACCAACAGATAGTATTCATGCTTTCCTAAACCATCTTAATTCTATTAATAACCAAATACAATTCACAATGGAATTAGAGGCAAACAAGTCTTTAGCTATCTTAGATGTACTTGTCATCAGGGATAAAAACAACTCCTTAAGCCATACTGTGTATAGAAAAAAGACCCATACAAATAGGTACTTAAACGGTGAATCTCACCACCATCCTAAACAGTTAGCTACTGTAGGAATGTCTCTGTTTCAGAGAGCCCGCGGGACAAGAAACACCTGGACGCTGTGCTTCAACATGTCAGACAAGTTCTGCAAGACAACAAGCTCCGACCGCCGCGCCACTGTCACAGATCCCAGAAGAAAGAAAAACCAGCCACAGTAGAAAGACAACCTGCTGTCCTCCCATACATCAAGGGCGTGACCGACAAAATTGGCTACAAGCGAGATTCCATCAAAACTTACTACAAGCCGCCAACGAAGATCAGTCAATTCTTACCATCTAGCAAGTGTCAGTTACCCTTGCAAGAGGCCGGTGTCTACAAAATTAACTGTGAATGTGGGCTCTCATACATTGGACAAACCAAGAGAAGCATAGGCATTCGACTCAAAGAACATATAGCTGACATAAAACATAAACGCTCAACAAAGTCTGCTGTGTGTGAACATGTGGAACAAGGACCCAACCACTACCTGCGATTTGATGAACCACAGATACTCGCAAAAGAACATCGTTTTAGGATTAGGCCACCGCCGTACACTACAGTCGCAATAAAAGTGCTCCGTATTTATTTTGTCTTTTAAAAATAATTTAAGATGTTAAATATAAATATAACATTAAAAGTGTGATGAAAATAGAACATATAAGTAGTGACAATATAATCTTAGATTCATTAGTGAAAATAAAAAAGTTATAAGTGATTTTCTCAGGACAATAAACTGGACTAAAACTACCACAGTGCTGAGTATTGATAACTAATACTAAAGTAAATACGAATAAAAACACAGAAGATACATTAATTAGCTATAATAAGTGTAAAATAGTGTTAAAATTGTACTAAAAAATAAACAATACAATGAAGTGTTTGTATACCCTCTACATTCAAACATTATTACGGCAAAGAATTATCGAACACTTTAACATATAGAGCAAATTTTCGCTAGAGATCTTAACGCTTAGATAGTCAAGTGCATCGACTGCAAAGCAAGAAGCCCGAGTTCGAGACTCACCCATTGAAATGCTTTTTGAGTATTTCTAAAAATTCCTTGTGTTAAAACTGATAACAGGATTAAGTTTAAAACAGATACACATAACACCTAAATATAATAAAAAATGGATCCTAGTAATAATATTACATACCGAAAGCGAAAGTCCAGTTCCCATTCTACGTCTCTACAAGACTTGTCAAGTAGTCACTTATTCGATTCAACTATGATGAGTCTACCGAATACATCGATAGAAGGACATAACACATGTTGCAAAGAACTGCAAATACAAATTACTCAATTGACATCGGATCTTCTGACTGCAAATAACGAAATAGATATATTAAATGATGAAAATACACAGCTTAAAAATGAAATAAAAAAGTACCAAAAGACAATAGAAGCCTACAAAAAATTTGATTATTTCGAGAACTCATCTATCACATCTACGAGAAAGAAAAACAGAAACAAACTGTATGATAGTAATCGTCGACATTCAATAATATCATCAGAATCACCTGTACAAAATATTAATATATCTGCTACCTTAGAAACTCCTACCCAACAACACAATATAACAAATAACTGTTCAAATGAAATCATAAATGAAATCGATTCAAACCTACCTACTCAACACATTTTAAACAATAATACGACAAAAGTTTTTACGCAACAGGTTGACAGTATAATATGTAATGCTACACACCCAGATAGTAATAGTATGACATGTGAACGACCATCAAGGCGAAAGAACTTGAACCAAGCTGAACCACCAATAGGATTAAACAAGTATAAAAAGGTCCTAATAATTTCGGATGACCAAGGGAAAAATGTTCAAAAACATCTACAAGCACTTCTAGGAACTTCATATAACGTAACTTCCATATGTAAGCCGGGAGCAAGGACGAAAGACGTTGTTTGTACAAGTGAAATTAAAAATTTGACTATGAACGATTATGTGGTAATTTTAAGTGGCACTAACGATACTAATCCTTATGACTATCAGATAGATTTGAACACATGTTTGACAAATATTAATAATACTAACGTTTTGATATCAGAAATTCCTTCTAATAGGTGCTTAAACACACAAAAGTTAAATTATATGCTCAGACATGCTTGTACTAGACATAAAAATGTAACGTATGTTGAAATGAGTTACAGTAGATTTATTCCAAGCAAGCATTGGTTCTCAATAAATTTATGTAGATCATTATTGAAGGATATATTACGACTAGACTACAAAATAAGATTTGCAAATTATATGACTATTTCTAAAAAGTTGGCTACGACGAAAACCACTGCTCTTAAAGATAGCTCTACTCAAACAGAGTCTGGCGATTTTACTCTGGAGGATTATTTAAATGATAACAAAATAATTTCAGATGATTTTAACGTTTCCTTAGTAAGTAATGAGAATGATAAAGAACATAATATGATTTTTTTTCGTGTATAATCATATATATGTATTACATCAAAATGTTAATGGTTTGATTAATAAATCGGACTTAATAAGTGTCCATTTAAATGAATTGACTGACGCAGGTAAATCTGTGGATATTGTTTGCATGACTGAACACAACATGTTAGAGTGTGACCGTAGTCATCTAAATATACCCAACTACACACTTGCCGCATGTTACTCCAGAGACAATAGAAATGGGGGTTCGTGCATATTGGTAAAGAATTACCATACATATGTAAAAATTGATTTAGATAAATGGAGTATACCCAACCTCATTGAATGTTGTGCTATACAATTAGTTACACATAAAATTAAAATAATATGTATTTACAGACCACCGAAGTATAAACACTGTGACACATCTAGGTTCTTATATTATTTAAGCATGATACTAAATGAACATTGTTTAAAAACAAAAGGCAAGATAATAATATGTGGGGACTTCAATATAGACATTTCAAGAAATAGTAGGTTATCACAGGATTTCGAAAATTTGCTTAGTAGTTATAATTTATTAGCAGGTGTGCGAACAACAACGCGTATGATTAGCGGAACTTGCATAGATAATATAATATTTAACATCAGAGGCAGCAAATGCGAAGTCACTGAGTTAGCAATATCTGATCATACTGCGCAAATACTAAAATGTCCGGTAGAGAAATCTTGTATATTTCCTTACTGGTTTATTTACAGACGTGACTATTGTCAAGAAAATATTTTGAAGTTTAAAAATTGCTTAAAATGTTTAACCTTTAGTAATACATTCAATTGTTCGAGTGCTAACGATGCATTTAATGAGTTTTATGACTTATTTAAACTATTCTATGATTTGTGTTTCCCACGGAAAAGAATAAAGATGTATACAGAAAAAAGGCAAAACTGGATTACCAAAGGTCTGAAAAAATGTTGTAAGCGTAAGCGAGATATGTTATGGCGGTACAGAAAATGCTCTACTGCTGAGAACAAAAGAATGTTCCAAATCTATTCTAAAAGACTTAAAACTATAATTAGTATGACACAAAAATGCAAAAATATTTACATTATAAATAACGCAAAAAATAAATGTAAAGCCACCTGGCGTATTATTAATAGATGCAAATTCAATCAACCAATAGACACTGTTCATTCAATTAATTTAAACAATAAAATAATAAATAAACCCCTTGACATTGCCCAGACATTTAATAATTACTTTATTGATCAATCCAGTGACATTTTATATGACATGAAGAATAATAATAACATAACTAATTATATAAATAGCAATTGTAAATCAATATTTATGACTCCAACTATAGCACTTGACATTATTAAAATAATTAATTCATTAAACAATACAAACAGTTCCGGATATGACGATATTACAACCAAAGTAATCAAGTCAGTGTCTTTTATTATTGGCCCTGTACTAAGCCGGGTCATTAATCAATGTGTCGCGGAAGGAATATTTCCTGATGCACTAAAAACTACAATTATAAAACCTCTTTACAAAAAAGGGGATAAAAGAAATCCTAATAATTATAGGCCTATAGCATTAATTCCAATATTCTCCAAAATTATTGAACAAGTTATTCACCAAAGATTATACTCGTTTTTAGAAAAAAAAATATTTTAGCAGAAGAACAGTACGGTTTTCGGAAAAATATTGATACGAATATGGCTGTCTATAAATTATTTGAAAAAGTTATTAATAACATTGATAATAGGATACCAACTGTAGGTCTTTTCATGGACCTGTCGAAGGCTTTCGACCATGTAAGTCATGATATATTATTTAGAAAATTAGATAAATACGGTATCAGAGGCAACGCTTTACAACTTATTAAGTCATATCTATGTAACAGAAACCAAATAACATGTATTAATAAAGTATGTCCACGGTCTAAAACAGAAGTGGTATATATGTCAAACCCAGGACATACAACTTATGGTGTGCCTCAGGGCAGTGTACTGGGTCCACTTTTATTTATTATTTATATAAATGACATGCCTAAAATTATTCAACACCCAATGGTTCTGTTTGCTGACGACAGCACAGTGGTATTCAGTGGTAAAAATAAACAAGATTTAGAAAATGAAATAAATATGAATTTACAAATAATAATTGACTGGTTAAAATCAAATAATTTAAAAATAAACCTAGAAAAGACTAAAATAATACAATTTAAGCAAAGGGCAAAAGATATTGAATTAAACATACATTACGATAACACAAATATTATTAATATTAATCACACAAAATTTTTAGGTATCTGGTTGGACGAAAGCATGAACTGGAAAATACACATAGAAAATGTTTGTAAAAAACTTAGCCAATACTCATATGCTCTCTACAACCTTCCTAAAGTAGTAGATAAGCCAGCACTATTAACGGCGTATCATGGCTATGTGTCATCAACATTGAGGTATGGTGTTATATACTGGGGTAACTCTCCAGATAGGGAATTAGCATTCAAAGCTCAAAAGAAATGTGTCAGGGCTATATGTGGTATAAAAATCACGGATTCATGTAAACCGCATTTTACTACTTTGAAATTAATGACCCTGCCATCTCTTTATATATATGAGGTCGCAATTTTTATAAAAAAGAACATCCAATTGTTTGACACACTGACTTTGACTCGCCATTAAAATAAAATACACATGAAAAGACACAAAAAGGCCATTTATAATGCCAACTTTTTGGGTATGGCCCCAAAAATATATAATCATTTACCAACTACTCTACTAAAAATGAGCAAATTTGAGGTGTTTAAAAAGACATTGTATAATATTTTAATTAAAAAAGCCAACTATACAGTCACAGAATTTTTAAATGACAAATATATTACAATATAACAATTCTACAATTCTAGATTTATTATTATCGCCGATGTATGCCTGTATGTATTTTAATAATTTATTCACATATTTTGACAATAGTTGTTTTATTTATGATTGATTATGATTTTTGTTTTCTCAATGTATTTAAGTTTGTGTTAATATTTGTATGCTTTCTAAAGCAAAACATAGAAGAACTTTATTATTATGTTATAACATCTCGCATTACCTATGTTCACAAATAAATAATTTGACTTTGACTTTGACTTGTTTTCTTCCAAGGATGATACGAGAGGCTATTGAAATTAAAAAACACCCTAATTTCAATAGGGAAGATGGTTGGAATGTTCCTCCAGCTTGGGACCCTGTCATAAGGCTAATGAAACCCAAGAAGGACAAAGTCACCAGAAGACCTAAGGACACTGTGAGCTCATTCTGCGTAAATAGTAACACCAGTAGTTGAAAAATGTTCGGGTACTTTGAGATAACTTATACATTCAAGAAAAAGACAAATATCACCTCAGTCTGCCGTGAACATGAATTCTGTAAAGAATTCGAAACGTCGGCTAGTAATAAATTAAAAATATAGTTTCTAGATCTTTAGTTTCATATGTAATAACTTAGTGAAACAAATACAACGCGATAAAATTCGTAAACTGTAGTTTAATTTCGATATCCTTAAACTTTGAAAAACCACACTGTCAGTTAATTAAATTTCGTTAAATAAAATATATATATATATAAATAAAATTAACTAAAAATTAAATAACGGCGTTAACGCCGTTATTTAATTTTTAGTTAATTTTATTGTATATTATATACATAATTTCAAGCACTTACGCAAAAGTTACTAAATTACAAACTACCTATTCTATCAACAACAAAAGTTGTATAAAAATGTGTAGAGGTTTTATAGTCAGATCAGAAATATTTGGCTTGGCACCGACTCCAAAAATTGTTCCTCAAAAACCAATTATTTTTTGTTTTTTAGTTCCTTAGTGTTTTCTGAAGTCAGTTTCTTTTTATTTAAAAAAAAAATATTCTCCTAGTAATAGATTTGCTCTGTCATCATCATCATCGCCCTAGCGTTATCCCAGTTGCTTCCAAGACTTACACACCTTGGAGCCCGAGGTCCGCTTACTGCTCTAACCAGATATGCCATAATATCTACTTTTTCACAGAGTGACTGCCGTCTGACCTCCGCAACCCAAAGGGATAGCGATATTCCATGGTTTGACCAGTTTCAGTTAATTTAAGGGTACTTACCCCCCGTAACGACTGTCAAAAATCTTCATGACAATCCGGAAGCACGGAGTCTGGTGATGTGCCCGGTAACGGCAATAGGTTCGCCCCCTATTACGTGGGAAATTAATGACGAAATGTGGGTGTATATTGCACCCTGCCTTCGGGGATACAGGCGTGAGTCTATTAATAAATAAAAAGATATTGTAAGTTGATCAATATGAGATTCATCGGGAGTAGAATCCACTAAAAACTGAACAGTACATAGATTTTTTTATCCTCGTTCCGAATTAATTGAGTACTTGATTACCCATGGAACTTATCAGTTCTTCGCATATCGTTGAGTTGCCAACGTTGGTTCGTACTCAGCTAGCAATTCCAAAATACCCAGAAAATTACCATTTTGTGGTGATCCATTGATTTCGTCGTCTCCTCGGAAGGCTAATTCACGTTTAGCGATGAATTTAATGGTACTGATGACAATTTGAGGGATTTTTCAGTACTCAATTAGTTGTGCCTCTTGTGTCACTAGCTCTCGGTCGATGTATCCCGTAACTTTTCCCCGTTGTACTAGACTCATCACGAAGGTCACCAAAGAGAAATAATTGCCACGCTAACTGCCTAGAAAATTGCCGAAGAAATCTGTAAATGTGCCCTTCGTTAAAGAAAGTCTATAAAACGCAAGCGTAATTATGTATCGCTAGGGATGATGCAGATCTGTGATTTGAATGAGAGATCTCCATAATGCTCTCATAAGTTGTGAGAAGCCTGTCAACCGGGCTTAGCTAAACCCTTTTTATAGTGGCTACATATGCCTGTGCCTGGCAGATGGACAGTTTACCACAAGGCTTGTGATGATGAAGTGCCGCTGGGTTATGATAAAGATTAAAGATGAAGAAACGACAATTACGCTAATTTATATACCGTTTATACAACACTGGAAAATTATACAGGGTGTCACAAGACCCATCACCAAGCCGAAGTCGACTCGTTGTGGACATGATGCCAAGTCATACTAGTTAACCAAAAATAATACCTGGGAAACGATTTGTTTTTTTTTGAGTTTTCACATTTTTTAAACCGCAATTAAAAGCGCGCGCGTGCAATGCTCGAAATACCTACTTATCCATGGGGTTATAGGGCATATAAAGGACATACTGGCGGTTTAAATGCATCGATTTTGTACCTAATTAGAAAAATTCCATACTAACTTTGAGCCTCAATATCTCCTGAACCAGTAACTTCCCAGGTATGGCGCCGAAGCAAAAAATGGTCGTAGTGATTGGTACAACATGGAATTTCAGCTTTCGTTAAGGGTCTTTTTACACCCTATATATTTCTCAAATTTAATATTTCTGGAACATTAGGTATTGGTTGTTTTCTATTTATGTTCGGCCTGGTCACGGTTTACAGCTGCGCGGCGGGCGGCGAGCGCGACGAGCGTTTTCGATGTACCTACATGGCGCGTTTATTAGGTAGTCTTGGACTCAACCCCGGTTGCGTCGTACTCAACACGATTGGAGCCTGAGGTCCGCCTACCAGTCCAACCAGATAGGACAGAATATTAACTTTTCCTACTGTGGAAAAATTTACTGCGACTGGACTACGAAATGCTAAAAGGGTTTGTCTATCCTGCAATCATTCCTAGATACCTATATAGGTTGTGTCCCTACGAAACCTAGCTTGCTTGGGATGTCCTCTGTCTGAGTTAACTGGACATCTCTTATGGTGCAGTTCAATGGCAATTCTTCAAGAGAATTTCAAGACCATACACATTTTTATTGTTGATCATTCTAAATGCCTGAGGAAAGTCATAAAAAAATAGCAAAATCAATGTATTGTAAAATTGATTTTCAATCATCCATAGAGCCTTACGGCGTAATAGAAATAAGCAGCCGTGCGTTGTTTACTACAACATTTGTTTTGACGTCTAAAAACATCATACAAATGAAAGTTGTTGCCACCGCAGTTATATTTATTATTGTAAGTGAGTATTACGACAAAAGTGATAAGTTATTACACGAAGCTGAGCTCTGAATAGCTTTCTGTCGACTTTGCTTCCCATATATTGTTGTTTGGCTTTCTGTTTTGTAACTAGTAAAAAAGTGTTATTATTCTGAACCATCTATCGGAGGTTTAATCAGCGTCCTCTGACCAATTATAATCCTACTATACTGCTTTCCAATCACATATTCGAGCTACTCTTACACTGATTGAAACTGTTCAAGGTGATATCGTTATATAACTCTGCGTCGAATGTCGATCGATGCTGATCTTTCATCGATCTTATAGCGCTGATCTTTACAAAAAAGAAAAAACCGTTATGTACTTTCTTGGTATTTGTTCTGTGATATAATAAGAACACAGGTAAGATGAAAGTTTAACGCTACCCATAATAGTTCTAAATTGCTGATACACTTGAGCATTCACCTGTAATGAGCAATCTTTCGAATGTTACGTATCAGAAAAAATCTTCTTCTTTCGATTGTTCTGTAGAGCATTCAAGCGAATGGTCATAAGTTATTTGTCTTGACGAAAGCTCAATTATAAGTGAATATGTTCTATTAAAAGTGAATTCTCAAATCTATCGGCACCATTAGGTTAGCTTTTTAATTCAGCATACAGATACATACCTAATGGCCTAGAATCGGCACCATTAGGTAAGCTTTTAACATGTTCACTGCGCCATCATTTTCAAACCGGCATTTTTCGATGTCGATGGTAGGACAACACTAAATCGAGTCACGCAGCGCCCTGGAAGCCCACCCTCCCTCTCTTGCGACTACGAGGCATACGATTACACGAGTACCGTCATATCTCCTAACGCAAGGAATGAAAATAATTACAGTACTGTGCGTTAGGGACCTAATACATCTCTAATTTCTTTGTTATTGTCCTTGAATTCAGCTTTAAGTAGGAAGCAAATATGTATATTTGTCCTACTTATACTTAAAAAACTTTACACGTTAGATAGATTGCAAGAAGTGAAACAATATAATTATATTCAACGCACAATACAAAAGTCCTGCAAGAGATCTGATAGATCTCGTAATGCAGCGAACGTGTTAATTCAGCATACATTTACATAATGGCCCAGAATTCAAGCACATCTTCTTTTCTTTCTGTTTTTTTTTGTGCCAGACGTATATGCGGGTTCCCCGCTATCTAAATATGGTGTCGAGTGTCAGTACGGGTGCCTGGTGACCGTGCCACTTGCCTCTGGGCGGTGTCTCCTCTGCGCTGAGGAAAAGGACGCTGAGAACAGCAAACTGGTCAAGACGTTCACGCCAACCCAAACACCAAGAGTGAGATTAAATTCAATTATTTTTACGAGCTCTTTCAGAAGTATTTTCTTACGTTTTCAAAAATTTCGGTTTTAATAAGAGCGTTAATAATTCGTAGTCATCAATCCTATTCGGTCATAAAAATAGTATATACTTACTTATTTTTTATTTATTTGATGTTGACTTACGTCATCTTTCTATCATACAAACAATAAATAAAACTTAAATGTTTAATTAAAGTATTTTTTTCCAGATGACAAGGAGTATAAAGTTGACCACAAATATAGTTCATCTGTATCACGTAAGTTGTTATCGCTGTGAATTAGCTTTGTAAGATATTTGGGAACTATAGTTTTCATAGAACGTATTATGGCGTATAGCTACAATGTTACTATAGCGCAAATATAAAGATCGATTACAATCACACTCTTAGAAGTTTGCGCTATGCCTACTTAAAATATCGTCGTATTTATCCATAATAGAAGGTACTCATGGTCCCACAATAGTCAAACTCGGCCACAAGGACAAAGCGCCAGTCTCCTTCTTTTTATCTAAGTGTTGTCGTACTTTTTCATCCGTATGTACCGACAGCGACATCTACATACGTCCTTATACATTTAAGTGATTTGGTTTTATGGCCCCAACTAATTATTATTCTCAATATCTTGTAGGCTTTCTATACGAAGAAAACTTATCTGAATCGTAATTTATAAATTAAGAATGATTAATTATTATAGAAGACTTTTAATTCATAACAACGCGTTTTATATTGTACAGATTTTAGGTGTGTAGCGCCTTTTATAGTTGACTATACGTTGTATATACAAAGTTTTCTGTTCATCATCATCAGCCTTTAATAGTCCACGCTGGCCAAACGGGTTGGTATAGAGTTTATATCAAGTTTTCCTTCTATTACAGTGCTGTTCTCTGCATAATATGCTCCCTCTGTCAGCTCTTACGACACCCATGGGATGACATGTGGTGGTGACAATCCGTAATCTTAATCCGTTAGAACACGGACGTTTTCTGTTCACGTAATTACATATCTGTCGCAGGCAATTTGTATGAATGATTCCGCTTTTCACAAAACAAACTTCGTCAGTCGTCACTTCAAAAACTTCGTATGTTTCAAACGTTTGCAGTTTTGTAGCTACTATCATCATCATCAGCCTTCCATAGTGTACTACTGGATATAGGCCTCTCCAATGGCACGCCACTGAGCCCGATTTTTAGCGTTTCGTGTCCAGCCGCGGCCAGCCATTTAGCGTATATCGTCACTCCACCTAGCCGGAGGGCGTCCTACCTTACGTTTGCCAAGGCGTGGTCTCCACTCTAGAACACAATGTACGAGGCTGAGGCTTTTTCTCCACACAGATAGTTTTTTATACTTTCTTGATTGCTAATCATTAACATTAACGATATCTAATTTAATTTCCAGCCGCAACTCAACTACACTTACAAATATTACGTCACGCCAAAAAAAGTGGAAGAAACTTGTGAATATTGGAAGAACGTATGCATAGAGAAATGTCCCAGTCATCAACCTGATGGCAAACGACAGTACGCTACGTTTCCTACTCAATCTTACGAATGCGAAAGAAAGTGCGAAAAGCAATGGAGCTGCTCGTTTGAAAGAGGCCACCGGCATGAAGAACATAGATAATGTTTTGTTCATAAGTAATCATTCGTTTAAAGGGCTTGGTTTTTTAATTTGCTCCATCGCAATAAAAATGTTGCTATAGGTAGATTCGCCTATAATTTTTTGTCCTTAAAGTGATTTTCCCTAGTAAATAGTTTATAAATCCAATACCAAGGCGATATTGCAAGCCATTTATTCAGCAAAAATGGCACCGGCAAATATTAAGACTTCATCATCATCATCATCATATTTGCCGAAACACGTCCACAGCTGGACATAGGCCGCCCCCAAGGTCCTCCACAGACCACATGGACCGATCCTGAACCAACTGTATCCATCCTCTACCCGCGATCCCAACTAGATCTTCAGTCCAACTTGCGAGACGCCTACCTCTGCTATGACATTTACAAAAGGCTTCTACAACTGTATATAAATAATTTGCCAAGATGTTTGAGAAATTTGACGAAATACGAAGATTGTTCTCAATTCATATCAAAAATTCTGCTTTACTATAGGTGCTTAATGTGTCAATAGTTACTATTTCATTCCATTATATATGGAAAAAGTTCATGTTTCTTTTTTCCGGAATATTCCATCACCAAAGGCCTCAGAATCATGTACTGAATCACTGGTATCGGTTTTCGGTACCTTACTTACACCCAGTATATAATTAAATATCTGATATATTCGATATTATTAAATAATATCCTATTAAGTATTTAAGTAGGTATTTTAGATTGTCAGATAAGCTATTTAAAACTAAGGATAAATATTGAAAGTACGTGTACATTATTTCAAGCTGACCTAGTTTTTATATAACTATGTTTTCCAGGTTTCGAAACCCTTCCTTAAAGATATGAGTAGGCGAAATTGGATGGCATCGAAATGAAATGATAATTCGGCTTTAATGGAAATATTAATAGTACCTACTAAAAAAAATTTCGCAGTTTCTATCACACTCATTCTTGATAAACTTTTTGAAGCCGACATACGAACAAGCAGATCTATAGGCTGTTTTACAGGCTTCGAAACAAAGTTGAATAGCTTTATCTATGCAATATCTCCATGGCCTACAAGCTCTTGGATTATATTTGTCATGTCCGCAAGGACATCGAAGTACTTGTGTATCATTGACCACTTCTGATCGAAAATACTTTTTATCTTCCACGAAATGTTTCTTTACAAACAGATTTATAATTCGTTCAATTTTTTCGTTTTTTGTGATTTCCCGTTTAACCCTTTTAAAGTTTGTCATTGCACTATCCTTGGAGTTCTTAGTCATTTCGTATTTGTTTGTTTGGTACACAGGTAGACTCTCACTGCTGAGCGCATCTTCGACTTTTTGTATCAAGCTGGTTATTGATGAAATATTTGCCTGAAATGTGCGAATGTCATAATTATGTATAGTTAAGTAAAAATATACCTATACATGTATAGCTTTAGAAACTTTGTTTAGCTTTATTCTTTCTGTGTATATGGCCTGGATTATTGCCGCGCAGAAGGAGATGGTGAGTTCCTGAATCTCGTTCTTGACCATAGACCGTGCCAACTTCTAAAGTAACATAGCATCCGTCATTACCAAGGAGCAATTATTATAAGTATGGAGAGATAGCTTTAAGCATAAACAAGAAACCTATCGTTACTTCTTTTTACTTGTATAAAATGTCATATGTGTAACCGAGACAGATGTATTGTATTTATTACCTCTTGAAATACTCATGTCGCAATATTTTTTAAAGAAGTAAAGTCTGTCAATAGTGATGTACTCATGTATTTAATCTCTGATTGGTATTGGTATATAATTCGGTATTTAGAGACAAGATAAGCATTTAATTAAATAATCTACCAGTAGTATTTTATTTTACGAGCTTTTATTAAGAGTATAGTAGTTAGGTGCCAACAAAGAAAGAAATACTGTAAAAAGGGGGGAGGTAATAATAAGATATGATTTATCGTGAGGAGACTTGAGTTATGTCCTGATATAATGATGCAATATTAATGGTAAATTCAAGTAAATCTTAATATATAAAATCCTTGCGTTACTGACTGACTGATAGACACGCTACAGCCGTAACTATTGGGAGCAGGAAGCTGAAATTTGGCATGTATGTTTCTTGGGGACCGTAGGGGTGCACTAAGAAGGGATTTCCCGAAATTCCCACGGGATCGGCCAAAACGGGTAAATTTAAAAAAAATGCAGGCGTAGCTGCTGGCGTCCTCTAGTTTTCTCATAAAATTACAAATTGGAAAATCGAATTGACAATGTCCTTTGCGGAGCTCCTCTCCTACCGCTTATTCACAAAAGCAATTCAATTATCGACTTCGAAGTTTGAAGCTTAATCGAATAAGTAGGTAGGTAGGTACGACCTGGTGGACATAGTAGTTATACTCTATTCACCTCTATAATGATTTACATTTCAGAAATTTGCAAATAACGTACAGTACCTGCATTATAATAAAATGATGTTTTATCTTTACCGTACATTTGGTACTATTAGTAGGTTACTTGTAATTTGTAAACGAATCCTCCAGGTATGTACCTAGATAGGAACAGTATACAGCGCAGTTTAGCATTGCTCGGTATAACAATTTGACAATATTTTTATAATCCGATAGAAAATTCCTGTTAAATGGACAATACGGAAACATAAATACAATTTTTGAAGGAGTGTAAAACTCATCATGGTCACCAGCCCTTTATACTGTCCCACTGCTGGGCACAGACCTCTTCCCATTATGAGAAGGGTAAGGCCATAGTCCACCACGCTGGTCAAGTGCGGGTTGGCAGACTTCACATGTCTTTCGAGAACATTATGGAGAACTCTCAGACAGACATGCAGGTTTCCTCACGATGTTTTCCTTCACCGTTTAGCATGTGATAATTAACAATTTAATACGCACATAACTCCGAAAAGTTGTCGGTGCGCGCCATGGATTTGAACCCGGACCCTCTGCGTAGTAGTCTGTCGGTCTCTCCACTAGGTTATCGCTGCACTCACGCACACGCGAGTGTAAAACTGCGCTGCTATAGGTAATATATTTAACTAGTAGAATGTTGCAATACCGACTAGACAGTTAGACACAATTAAAAATCTATAATGTCTCGCACTGGTCAGTGCATCGGCAATTAACGAGTTATTTTATGTTCTCATTATTTATGACATTGGTCTAGGGAAATAATTGAAATAAAAAAGTCAAAAAAGTCAAAATCATTTATTCATTTTCCAAAGTGACGCTTATGAAGGTCAAATTTTAAGTTAATTACTTGAAGATTTAACATTTACATTTACTGCTACGTTCGCAATGCAGTAGGTATAATCACGAGAAAGAACGGACAACAAACTCATGGCCGCTGTGTGGCTGCTCTTTTATTCACCAACTCGACACAAGAGACTGGACACACGTGTGTCCAGTTGGTGAAATGCAAAATTAGTACTACTAATTATTTCGTCATGTGGACACGCCATGATATTTACGCGTGTCCACATGGTGAAATTTAAATTAAATCACTTTAATGTTTTCGTCAACTGGACACACTCAGTTTTTTTGCAATAAAAGGTACAGTTAGGTTCATAATCGCCTCGTTCATTAAATTATTAAACGTGGTCATTTCATAATAAAGGTCTTGACACAGGGGTAAGCGCGTAGCTCGATCGATTTGCAAAGTCAAGCGACTCAGCCACCGTGAATTATAGATGGGTAACCATAAATAAAAAAATAGTTCGTGCCTCGGAGTGCATGTTAAGCCATCGGTCTCTCATCAGGTCTAGGTTGTCAGTGCCCTCAAATAATCTGACATCTAGTTAACCTTAGAATCTCGAATTCCGCTTTGTGAAAAAAATATTAGGCAAATCTGGTTAGACTGCAAAGCCGAATTAGAAAGTTCAGTGTAATTTAAAAACAACAATGCAGGAGGATGTACATATGTCATGAAAAAGTTGCTTTACTTTTTTATTGAATCACCTTATTAACTTTTATTTAAGACCAAATATTGAAATAAAACAAATACATAACAATTAAATACTATAATGATTTATTAATATGAAGAAAAATAATTATACTTCGGAGTATTTTTAGATACTTACCTATATTACAACAGCATTCAAAATATTCAAAATACTTAATCTAAATATATTCTAATGATTTAAAATAATTACTTTAATAATCACAGAAAAATCAAATAAAGACTTAGATAATTCACCATTAAAAATATATTTCAGAATTTTTCAAATTTAAATGCAACGACAAACTAACTTGCACCGTTCAACCTCGAGTTGCTATACATATGTGCCATAAAATTGAATATAAAAAAAGCCTTATCGGAGCATAACAATACTTAAATTGGTAATTTTACAAACAATTATTTATCAATCTACATAGCTCTGTTACAACAATATTTGACTCTTTGGAAATATAGTCATTACCCTTATTATAATAATCAACAAGCTTAATAATAAGTACATACTTATCACAATCATTTTACTACAAATAGAGATCAAAAAAATCAACAGCTAAACATTACCAGAGAACATCAGTATAAGATAAACAAAATTTGACTCTTTGGAAATACAGTAATTACCCTTAATATAATTAATAATAAGTATCACTATCATTTTACTACGATTAAGATAATATCAAGAAAATCAACAGCTAAACATTACAAGAAAACATAAAATATATATATAGTCTTAGCGTTATCCCAGTTTCAATCTGGGGTCCGCTTACTAGTCTAACCGGATTTGGCTGAATATTAGCTTTTCCACGGAGCGACTGCCTGTCTGACCTCCGCAACCCGAAGGGATAACGATATTCCATGGTTTAGACTAGTGTCTGTTTATTTAGAAGGTACTGACGCCCTGTAACGACTGTCAAAGATCTTCACCTGATTCAAACTCCCTTACAGTGGCTGCGATCATATTGTAAATTCTAATTGTTTAAATTTTTTCTTTAATATAGGTCCATCATTCATAACTCGGCGCCAAAAACCGTTCATGTCCCTTTTCATTGCGGTGAGAAACTGTACCATATTTGGTTTTCGGTTCATTTTTTTAGCTATACCGGCATTCCATGCCTCTACGGAATTTTTAGTTCGATGATGTTCTTTATAGCATTTTTTGGGACTAGTCCCATCTAACAGAACACTACCTGTTTCCAGTAATATGTATGGCAGAAACGCCTAAACGGTCAGAAATTCGTCCTACTTGCGACAAGATCCGTATAGTACACTACTCCAGAAGTTACCTCTAATTCGTTAAGCATGATATTACGTTTGATTTGCCAAAGACTACACTCCCATAGAATGTGATGAGCAGATTGTTCATAATTGTTGTCAGATGTTGAACATTGGCATAACGGTGAATCAACTAGCTTAAGTGAATACAACTTGCTCTTATAGTTCTTTATAGCAATTAAAATTCTTTGCATAACAGGAATTGTCATCGAGCCATGTTTTAATAAAATAGTCGCTAAATGTTGTTATATCTTCAGTGAAGTTCAGTGTTTAAGCATTCAGCCATGATATATATATAACCAGGCATCTGATTGCGCATTCATCAGTAAAAGTGGCAATGTATAACATCTCTTTATGTGACCTTTGCTCAATTTCGACTTTGTTAGGTGCAACGTTTCTGGTTTTCGCCACAGACATCTCTTAAAGTGAGTATAACACCCCACAATTTTCACATCCGGAAAATCATGTTGTAAAACTTGTATAAGCGGCTTTTCAAAATCACATGTCATAGTTTTGGGTGCCACTCCGGTATTTGACTTTTAATTAAAGAAAATAAGGTTTTGTACGTTTGTTCTGTGCTATTGGCCAGCAGAGCATAAATGGTGGGAATAATGTTCGTATGATATTTCTTACTGCTAATATCGACATGAATCGTAAATAACTGAAGATGACTTATTCGAGCAACACCACATTGAATATACATCATTATTTTTCCTTAAGTCTACATATTTGTATCCATTTTTTATAAAATTGGATTGGTTTAGTAGCCGTTGATAAATGTATCAAAAACATTTATCTGCGTGACTGTACTTTGTAAAGAATTCGGGTAAAATATGACCGTGTGTCCAGTTGACGAAAACCTTAAAGTGATTTAATTTAAATTTCACCATGTCGACACGCGTAAAAATCATGGCGTGTCCACATGACGAAATAATTAGTAGTACTAATTTTGCATTTCACCAACTGGACACACGTGTGTCCAGTCTCTTGTGTCGAGTTGGTGAATAACCCTTTTAAATCGGCACCATAATGTATATAAATTTTATTATTGTAAGTTGTAATTGTTTCATATGGTACTTAATTACTTGTAAATAGTAAATATCCACATACATAACACCTAAACAATTAACGCAGATACTAGACTAGATTAAGTGCTTTTAGTTAGCCTTCCAATGTGAGTATAAAGCTATATTATAGTTTACAAGGCTATTTGTAAATTGACGTATTCTTTGCAGGTACCTACATAGAGTAGGTGAGTGTTTCTTGATATTGTGTTTCTGTGCGAAGTGCTTTTTGACTTTTTTTTTGTAATAGTTATAATGTCATAGTTTAATGAAAGCGACTAGCAACAATAGTACAGCAAAAATGCATATCTTTTTGGCATAATAGCTCCTTCAATGAAACTTTATTGATAACTTTATCTTAACACCTGCAATCAGCCAGAGCCATGTCTATAAATTATATTACATACTGTACAGGCTAGAAAAAAGATATGCAAATATTCGCACACGATAACTGCCCGGCAGGTGTGATACTAGGTATATGTATTACCAAAATGGGATGTACATGGGCGGAAATAGTTAACATTTACTAACAATGTTTTTATCCTGAGTTCCAGAAGTGCAAGCGATGTTCTCTTTTGAAGCTTTATTATTACTTCTAAAAATAAACTTACGTTTTGTCTGACATTTCTGAAAATCTCATTAAATAGATAAGATATATTTTTCCAACTTCACCGACTACCTAGCTGGTTCAAACACAGACAGGCCCCCAGTATTATTTCGTTCAGCGTATGTAAAGGTAAGAGTTTTATTATTATGATATTAATTGATATATAAATGGCTAAAGTAAGTAAACAAGAAACACAATAATCTTAATATATAAAATCCTTGCGTTACTGACTGACTGACAGACAAGCTACAGCCGAAACTACTGGTCACAAGAAGATGAAATTTAGCATGTATGTTCCTTGAGGAGTGTAAGGTAGCATTAAGAAAGGATTTTTGGAAATTCCACCCCTAAGAAGGCAAAACTGGAGGGCAAACAAAGTTTGTATGAAACTTTTTATTCCTTCAATGGATTGACTCCAAACTTTGTATATTAGTTCTTAAAACGAGGATAGTGAACGCTAAGAATTATTTTTCTGGATATTCCTTTCCTACTTTTTGGGAGTAATTTCCAGAAAAATAATTCTTCTAATTAAGGGAGTCAGAGTTTGTGTCTTCTTCTTTCTCTTAGCGTTATCCCAGTTTTAGTCTGGGGTCCGCTTTCTAGTCTAACCGGATTTGGCTGAATATTAGCTTTTCCACGGAGCGACTGCCTGTCTGACCTCCGCAACCCGAAGGGATAGCGATATTCCATGGTTTAGTCTAGTGTCAGTTTATTTAGAAGGTACTGACGCCCTGTAACGCCTGTCAACGATCTACATGACAACCGGGACCGACGGCTTAACGTGCTCTCCGAGGCACGGGACAAGCGATAATTAACAATTCAATACGCACATAACTCCGAAAAGTCATTGGTGCGCGCCGTGGATTCGAACCTGATACCCTCTGCATGGCAGTCTGTTGGTATATCCACTCGGCTATCGCTGCCGTATAGAGTTTGTGTAAAACCTTTTATTTTTTCATTAGAATCACTTCAATCAGTGTATATAAAATCTTTTCGTTACTACAGACACATTACAGCCGAAATTACTGGGCGCAAGAAGGTTAAATTAAGCATGTATGTTCCTTGAGGAGGGTAGGGGTGTTTGTACAAAATATTTTATCTAATCGTAATTTACGCGTGCGAAGCAGCGAGCAAAAGCTAGTGCTAAATAAATGTGTTGACGTCGAACAATAAAAAGCAACAGGTACCAAAATGCTGTTGTCCAATTCTAGTTAACGGAAAATGTCCATTACTTACTTCCTTTAAATTAATAAAAAATATAGATAATGCGGCAATCTAATTATCATATAAATTATTTGTTTGATGATCAAGAAATCACTATAAAAATTTAGCTCTGCTCTGTTTTCTTTTACACGAATTGATATTACCTACGTAGGTGTTCATCTAAATATATAGGTAGGAATAAATTTGATATAACCGGGCAGAATATTTTACATTCGAAACCCAAATAAACCTTATTAGAACCTACATAGATACTTACAATAGGTACACAAGACAACTTTTTCAGAATATAATATCTGACGATCTTTCATCACGTTGTTCAAGAGACTAAAGAAATATTTCGAATGTGCCACTGTTAGTTATATTATTCCTGAAGTGATTAAAATTGTAATTCGTAACTATCACGTGAGGTGCTTCAAAATTTAATAGTTAGTACATTAATGAGATTATTTTGGCAACATACTTTAATTACAAGGTAACCAATTAGCAGTTTTTTACCCGACTACGGAGAAGCCAATAAGAAAAGGTAATGTTTTTGGCAGTCTATATGTATGTTTGTTCCACCGTAGCGCCTAAACTACTGAACCGATTGTAATTAATGGGGTGTCAATATAAATTTTATCAAAATTTTCTCTTACGGAATTCATACCTCAGATTCCAAACCCGAAAAAGATTAAACTGGGATTCAGATATAAATCTAGAAAAGCATAGGTAGAAAAATGATCAAGCTAGAGCCGTGGTCACAGCACCTATTGTGTATCTTACGTGGCTGCCAGGA
Organism: Euclidia mi; assembly: GCA_944739405.2. Taxonomy (NCBI): domain Eukaryota; kingdom Metazoa; phylum Arthropoda; class Insecta; order Lepidoptera; family Erebidae; genus Euclidia; species Euclidia mi. Next base: position 13,943,197 of record OX123205.2, on the reverse strand, counting down.
ACACCTCCTTTAAACATAAGTACACGGCAAGTGCCTACATTTACACTACTACCTATAACGTTTTCAAAAGTATTTTCATACCTTTTCCAAAACTTCAATATGAATCTTAACCATTCGTAATCACCACTCCTGTTCTGTCATCCAAATTATATAAATTTTTGTTTCTTTTTATGTTAACTTAAACCATCCTGTATTGATGTTTGGAAACAGAATAAATGAGTTTTCTTTCTTTTGTACGCTGTTACACCCATACATACAAACAACAGTTTAAATGTTGATTTTCCAGATGACGAAGAGTATACAACTAACGACAAATATAGCTCATTTGTGTCACTTAACTTGTTATTGATGTGAATTAACTTTGTAAAGTATTTGGGAACTAGAGTTTTTATAGATCGTATTGGGAACAATCATACTAATTACCTGCGACAGATATACAGGATGACAGGTAAATCGACCTATTCCTTGAAGTAGGTTATATTTAAGGTCATTTGCTACAAATTAAACCCCGTCATATAGGGGTCTGAAATTAACGGTTTCTGAGATATCAAGTTCCAAAGATTTTTTTATTTTTTTTCACCTTGTCATCAATATAAACGAAATTTTAAAAAACTATTCACTTCTTGGCTCTAAATTGTTACATTTCGCAAAGCCTGCTAACAAGCAATTGATCTAAATTAAAATTCCCGAAAATATATCAGGATTTCAGATATAAAGGGTCCTAAGTAACGACACTTTCTATTTCTGGATGGTTTACTGAAATTGTAATTTTCAGTAAAACTACTTAAATTTTCAGTAAAAAGAGTCATCCAAAAATGGTAAGTTTCGTCATCTTAGAGGCGAAATAGGACGGCATTTGAATGAAATGAAATGATTAGCTTTTATGTAGTTACTAATCGTCTCTTCTAAAATAGCTTTTACAGTTTCTTTTACACTCCTTCTTCAAATACTTTTTCAATCGTTTCTTGCAATCGCCGATGTATGAACAAGCGGCTTTGTAGGCCGATTTACAGGCTTTGTAACAAACTTTAATAGCGCTCTTTACACAAGCTTTCCATGGCTTCCTTCTTAAAAAGCCAACAGGATAAACGTTTAAATCTTCTTCTTTTTTATTATTCGTAGCATCATCTTCTACACCTGGGTCATAATCTGCAAATGCGCCGTATGTATCCATTGCTTTAAAGTTCTTTTCGTTCTCAGAATTTCCAGGTGTTTTTTCATTCTCAGAAGGCTGTAAATAAACATGAATACTTAGGTACTCATTTGTGATATGCTTATTTTATAAGGCAGATATGTAATCATAAAATGGTACATAATAGGGCCCAAATCTAGATTTTTCAGAAACACAACAACTGGTATGATAAAGAAGGAAATATAAGATTCATGATTTGATTGTATTATTTTTTGTTTAAGAGCGTAAATTACAATTGTATCACATCTTCAGTTCCGTAATAATTCTTGGGCTGATATTATAATCGATTATAATAATGTTGCTGCCAATGACTACGATCCACAATTATTTTAGTATGTCTTAAAAACGAAACTTGTATATCACATGAGAGTTGAAACTTGTATGAGAAATATTCTTAGGATTAGGATTATAAAAGTTTTTGCATTATTAAACTATAAACCATCGTGGTCAAAATATACATATGTACAGGGTATGTAAACGGACAAAATACTTAAATCTGGGATTTATTGAACGTAAGGCAGACGGTTAGTTTATAAACGTATACTTACTTTAAGAAAGATGATTGCTGCGTATTTGGAGTGGTTACCTTCCATAATAACATTTTCAATACTGTCATAGTGAACGTCTTCTGCTTTTCCAAAAAGGACCTAAGTGCATAGAACATATTAAACAAACGGAATATTTAAAAGAAATCAAGTGATGAAAACAATCAACGTCATCAAGCAGAACAGAAGCCCCGACACCGACAAACCATGTTATGCTGTCCCACAAGCGCCTAGCTTGTACTGTTCAGATTTGGTACTCGAAATTAAAAGCATTAAAAACAGAAGGTAACTGTTTATGACGGCTATGTGGAATGATTGTGCACCTAGTCACCCGAGCAACATTACATAATAAGTTAACACAACTTGATTTATATTTTATGTGCACAAACTCAAACTTCAATATTAAAAATAATTTTAGGAAGACATTGTTGATTTGCTTGGTATACTACACTGTAAGAAGTGAGTGTGTTACTTGTATTACAAAATATTGCAAGTTACTAGCGGCTAAAGTTAGATGACATATATATATACAAATATTAGAATTGATTGAATTATAACCAAATCTAGTGCCTGCGATTACTAGGCCTATCCTTAAATAGGATTCTGTGACGACAGCGCAACTACCAATGTCTGAGTTCTGAATTCATGTTTCGCTAAATTACAATTTTGAGCCTTGATTAATATGTTGATTTTGATTCATTTACAAGTAGAAAACGAGGAACTTTTTAATTAAATGATTTCCTTTTCTTGTTACTTACGACGTAAAGTAATATCAGAGCAACTCCTAAAATTCTCATTTTCACATTACAGTATTATATTTTTAGTCAGTTGTATTTTGTTATTGTATAGACTAGAAAAATGTTTAGTTTGGTAATCTAGACACACTGTACAATGGGAAATGATTGTAAAATAGAGACAGAAGTTATCATGATGAGATTCTAATTGATTTCATGGATAAACATTGATCTGTGCGATGACGTTAACAAAGTACACTCACGCTTATAGGAGACAATATTGTTAGACGGTTATTCAATCATTGTACTGTTAAAGTCATTGTAATATTAACCATACAGGCGATTTTGCATTTTATGATCTGATTTATATTATTTCATGTATACTTAAATAACATTCCACAGAAGAGTAAATGTTGTCTAATGTATTTTCTGAAAGATCATTTCGAATTTCAATTACGTCAATTATGAAAGATATTTCCATTTAAACATATTAAATTTCAGTTAGCGATTGGTATGTTCTGTGATTTTTAGCAAGCCTTCGACTACGATGAGTACAAATCATGGCTTTTTAAGTTCTGCAAAAACGCGATAAAGTTAGTAAAAAATGTAAGCTGGGTCATGAACCATCATCCACATTTTAATATTCTAGTATGTTAGACCACTGTTGACAGAAAAATGTCAACCATTGCGGAGGTGTGCCACAGGGCACATTTTAGAGTCAATAAACAAGTGTACCCATTATAGTTAATCATAATATATTTGTTACAAGAAGGTATGTTAATTTCTAGTGGCTACGATTACGAGCTTGAATATAATGTTGATTTGCGACAACACTTCAACGTAGTCAATTAATTAAACTTTGTGTATTGTTATTGTTAGAAGCTACAAGTAATTTCATGCACTGAAATTATTTACGGCCATGAAATAGATTTTAAAATTATCGGCGGTAATTAAAAATGCAATCAATCACTAAATAAATAATTAAAACTCGTGTAATTTACTTGACTGTGCAGCATTTGTTGCGGCCGTGTAGTCAGTTATATTATTTATAAAAGAATTTGCTACAATTTTCAGGTTCAACCACTACGAAATTATCAAAGTTTATCATATATAGATTACGTGTTGGTCATGAATCTTTGTGTCCACTGATCTACGATTAAGAAGAAATACCTTCTATTGGCCCCGACGTTTTGGCTTGGGTGACACTAAACGTAATCACTGCTAGCCGTGACCAGAATCATTAATGGTATACAATTACACCTCATATAAATACACTTATATCGTTAACAGGAAGAAGGAAGCATCCACAGATACTGCAAAATCTTATTTGCCTTTCCTAAAATACGGACTAAATGTTGCCAAATATTCAGCTGTTACTGCATAAAATGGCGACCATCCGTTTTGGCGTTTAAAAATCACAATTGTCCTACAAATGTTCATGATTTTGTCTTAGTACAACAATTAGATATTAGTCTTGTCAAAGATCTATGTCCGAGCGTGTGAGCCCGAACTGACTAACTCACACATCCTTTACATATACGAGATACCTATACTTATACGAGAAAATTAACGAATCTCTTAGTAATAATTTGTAATATAAACAAAATTATCGTAATATTTAACAAAATAACTAACATGGTTGCGGAACGTCTGTTTAAAGTACAATTGAACATTTGTGTCAAGGATTTTTTTAAACAGATTCTTTGTAAATTGCATTTTCTACGTATTTTACACAGATAATGTCATGTCTTAGCTGCGAACTAAATATCCCCATTTTATAATGACGCCCTATGCTGATCCATATTCCGCAGTCCTAATAACAAGTTCTTGGAATTGCTTTTAATAATGTCATCTTCACCTTCATACCAGCTCTCCACATGGACCGATCCAGAACCACCCGCATCCATCCGCAAGATCGTCAGTCTGTCAGTCTTAATAATATTATGGTTTTCAATATTACTTGATGATTTTAACAAGTATAATTAGGAAATCATTGAGCTCACCACATTGTTTTCTAACCGTGTAAATTATTAACGGATATCTTTATCTGACTATAAAGATACCATACGGTTCATCCATTAAATCAATTTGAATCACATCGCTTAAATTATGACAGAGATCCAGTCTAAAATGTCGCTTCAATACGTCGTCCGAGTGAAGTTTGTTCTACGGATATTTTTAGGCTTTTAGCCTTACAAGTAATAAATGAATAATACATTATTAGTTATTTTAACCTAAAAATGATAGCTGTTAATATAATTTTACCTATATTTTATTTCGTAAGTAACGCCACAGTTTGTATTATGTTTATTTGTATATGTGTTAGAAGTGAAGTACCTACATAATTATCTAATGAACTAAAATTGGGTAAAATGCGACAATACTACAACCTCAAAATATGCTCTGGCAATATTATCCATTTCAAAAACGTAGTCAATTGTTATTTGGAGGTGATTATCTGTAAACGGCTGAACTTTACTCTAAGTGTTTTGAGGATTTTAAGCCAGAGGTGATGAGTTCAATTCTCAGTTGTCTAATTGTTAGTTTTTGGGTTTACTATAGAAACAAGGAAACTAAAAATGTGCCCTGCAAATAAACTGTTCGGGAATCAGTAGTGCACACGGGGCGCACTACTGATTATCTAACGGATTCGCTCTCGAAACTTTCAGCGTAGTAGTCTGGTGGTCTCTCCACCAGATAACAAATAAACATAAATAATAAACCATATAACTGATAAGCTGATAACATACAATCGCCTCCTAGTTTGGGATCAGATGACCGAATGTGAGATTTGCCTGGATAATACGATAATATTGTTTTAATCTAAATCAAGGTTTCTACAGAAGCAACCAAATTGAATCCCGGTGAAGTTGACTTTGGAACTATCGAGAAAATTGTAATGACTAGATCGAACAAATTTGACATCATTACCAGAGTAAGTAAGAACGGATTTTATTGTAAACAATAACGACCTCAATATAAAACCTTAGTTCCCATCTTATTTGTATAACAAATATTAAATTAACTAAAAAATAAACAGATATGCCTAATTTTTCTGGATCAGTAGGCATATATGTCTCTGTAATTCGTAGGAACAAGTTATGTGGAGAATGTCTAATTGAAATAAATAACACCGGTGTTTGATAGATGAACTAACATTTTGTAGATTAAATCTGCCTTAACAGTAACGAAAGGCTAACAGCCAGATTTGTGTTAACTAATAAACACGAAACGTTTAATTGTGACACTATTTGTGATTACTCGATTGATTTGTACTTTATGTTCTTGAACGAGCTTCAAACAGTCGAGTAATTATTGTAACCTGGATTGTCAAAACCGTATTACTTACTAATCGTAGTAAAAGGTTACTGAAAGCTAACAGGTCTTCAAAATTGATGCAATTCTTTTTGATTTCCAGCCGAATAAGAATAAGAAAAGTGTACACCTAGATGGTACCAGAGTTTTCAGAGATATGGTCAGAAGTCTTCGAGATACCACCGATAATGATCTAGGAGTAGAAACGACAACTATGAGTAGTAATCAAAGTCATGATAAGACTGAGGATAAAGATAAGCACGAGAAAGAAGACCATGATAATGAAAATTCTGGTGAAAGCGAAGAAGATACGAGTGACAACCTTGTAAGAATAAAACCATGGAAAGGATGCTTAGACAAAGCGCATAAAATCGGTTACAAGGCTTGCAAAGCTGCCTACAAAGCTGCGTGTTCATATTCTAGCGGTTGTACCAAACAACTAAAAACATATCTTAAGAAAGAATGTAAACACAATAGCAGGAGTTTTTTCTTGAATAAATAAATATTCTACCACATTCACACATCACCATCTAGTCCCAAACTAAGCAGAGCTTGTACTATGGGTACTAGACAATTGATAAACATACATAATTATATACTTTTTTTGTAAATACATACATATTATACATAGAACCACCCAGACCAAGACAAACATCCATGTTCATGCACACAAATGTTTGACTTGAGCGGGAATCGAACCCGCGACCATTGGCATAGCATAGCAGTGGCTTACACTCCCGCTGCGACAACCGGTCGTCAATGAATCTAAATAATCTAGACAATTTCTTCCCATTTTATTGTTTCTATATCATATACATACATACATACATATCGTCACGCCTTTTATCCCCGAAGGGGTAGGCAGAGGTGTATTTCTACACCCACTTTTCGCCATATATACTTTAGTCCCACGTAATAAGGGGCGAGCCTATTGCCGTACCGCGCACATTTTCAGACTCCGTGCTGCTACTGAGAATTTCGTGACAGAAAAACCCAATAACACTGCCCGACCCAGGAATCGAACCCGGGACCTCCCGATCCCACGCGCACATGTATGCCGCGTGACAAAGAGGTAGTCGTATAGGGTTTGATGTCGAGTTTTCCGTCTCTACGCAAAGATGGTATTTGCATCGTGTTATACCTTAGTCGCCTATTACGACACCCACGGGAAGATAGGGGGTGGTGACACTTGTATTCTATGCCGTCAACCACACGGCGATATGTAATATGTATCCTTTTTTTTTTACTTATGGTGGAAACCAAACAATTTATGGGCTGACCCCACCAGGCTGGGCCCCCAAAGGGGCTCAGTCTAGTGTGGAGACTCCCCGATGAGAAGCGCCGGGACTACCCACTAAAACCACCATGGTGTTCCTCTATCCGATCCCATTGAATGGCGGGGTCACGGGATCTACGTTAGCATTACTGCACCGACCCCGCCTAAGCTGGCCCGCGCAAGCGGGCCCCGACCCTCGCACGCATCCATCTGCATCCATCATGCTTGTCCTCATACATCTTCTTTCATACTACAAGCGGAAAAGAACGACGTCTACTAACGCTACGAGAGGCGCACGCGGAACACGTGCGCTGCCTCTCGGGCCTCGCGGACGGGGGGTGGTATAACAGGCCCGCCGTCCGCAGGCGTGTACTCACGGTGGCCGGAGATCGTTGAATGCCCTCCGGCGACGACGCCCGGTTCTGCGGGTGGAGACAGGTCGCGTGGGCTCCCTATCTCGCTCCGCCGCCTCCTTGATCGACATCACCGTCTCACAAAAGGAGGCGGCGGCGTATGTAATATGTATTCTAAACTTTCAACTTAGTAGTTTAATACGATACTGTCAGTCAGACTCAGTTGAGCGCGGGAGTTCTTTGGTGATGCTTTTGTAAGTTAATAATTATTAAGAGACTGAATGGTTTTTATTATTTGTTTGAGATAAATGTTTTGAAAATTTAAGAAAATTAAGAGGATTTTATTAATTTTAGAGCTTTATTTTGGTACAAAAGTTAAAATAAGTAAATATACCTACACCCGATTTGATTCTATAATAAAAACACTAAATTTGTCGATGCCGAAATCCCGGGATTTTTTCGATATAAAAGTGTATTCCATATTAGCCAACAACTGACAATAAGTAAATATACCCACACCCGATTTGATTCTATAGTAAAAAGAAAACGAAATTTGTCAATTCCGTAATCCCATGATTTTTCGATTCAAAAGTGCATTCCATAATAGCCAACACCTCAACTGACCAGGCAACCTTAAAATAAATTTGAGACATTTATTTTCTGTTTTTATATTCACTTATGTTTACCAGGTATTGGGTATCATGTATGTATTTAGTCAAACCCGTTCCATTATTAAACCATATATTGTCTGTTACTGAATTAATTGCGTGGAAGCCAAGGAAATAAACTATGTCGATGGTAAGATCATTCTTTTATTTCTACATTATTATAATTATCTACTATACAACCTCAACGTATGTTCTATGATATATATACAGGGTGGCGCTTGCATAGGGGCACTTTTTAAATTGAGGCATAGCTTACAACATTCTTAAGCCTTGTACCACAAATCAATTCAATCGGTGCAGTAGTTTAGCAACAATATCGATTTTAAGTTCCGCATTTTTTGCACATGCTTTGAATTCCACACAGCTGATACAAAACGGTCAACGACCCTATATTGCGCGCCGCGACTCGCTACGACGCGACGTCATCCGAAGTTAGGCTCAGCGCAGACAGAACGGAGCGCAGCGGAGAGGATTTTATTAACGCACTTGAAAATAAACTTTATTTTTTTACAATAAAGTGCATAAATGCTTGAACCTGACAAAAAATATTCGCGCGTCCTCGAAGATACGCGGGAATCCCCGTGCGGCGTCGAGTCGGCGCCCGCGTCGTACGCGTACTTTCAGTCAGTGTTGTTACTGAGTTTAATGAACTTTCGCGACAAAATATTTACTGTAGAGTGGTAACCCAGAACGGTTTACTCACGCAGGCTCGCGAGGTCGCGCGCAAGCTTGAGCATACGCAATCCGTAAAGAAAATGCCCGAGACCGCGTGGGGATTATTCCTCTCTGTCTGCGTTGACCCTTAGACGTCGTCGTCGTGCAACGTCACTTCGCCTCGTAGGTACGACTCGTCGTTGTAAGTTTTTGCGCCCGAGTAAATTTTTACAGAACAAGACTTTTGAAACTTTCTTATTACCTTTTCAATAAAGTTACATAATAATAAAATGGATCGCTTCCGGCAAGCACGAAAAAATCTAATAAGGTAGTGCATTTACTGTAAGAGTGAATAGGAACTCACTCTTACAGTAAATGCACTACGTGTGACCAAGACAAACATAGTGAAGCCAAATAGAGTTGCCCAATTATGAACAAAATATTGTAAGTAAATAGTATCGATAAAAAATACCTAAGCACCGTAAAAGTTTGTTGTTTATTGTATCGACATTGATTGTATTTAACGTTAATGTAATCGTCTTATCAATGATAGTATCGATTAAAAATACCTACGCACCGTAAAAGTTTGTTGTTTATTGTATCGACAGTGTTTGTATTTAACTTTAATGTAATTGTCTTATCAATGATAGTATCGATAACAAATCCTACGTACCGTAAAAGTTTGTTGTTTATTGTATCGACATTGTTTGTATTTAACTTTAATGTAATCGTCTTATCAATGATAGTATCGATAAAAAATACCTACGCATCGTAAAAGTTTGTTGTTTATTGTATCGACATTGTTTGTATTTAACGTTTATGTAATCGTCTTATCAATGACTTTACGTTCGAGAATTTCAAAGCGTGGTACAAATAAAGACGACGTTTTTTTATAGGTAAACAATGAGAAACATGTAAAGATATTCAATTATTTAATCATTTGAAATAAGTTAATAATTATTGACTATTTTAGCTCTTTCCGTTTGGTATTTTTAAATGGTCTAATAGGTTCAACAATCTACTTAAGAATTATAATAACTATGTACTGAAACTACTGAACTAATTGAAGTATGTGCATAGTATTTCATAAACTTGTTTAACTGTGTCGTATTAGCAACACAATTAAGCAATAGCATTATTGTTAATACAAGTAAGAATGCATAGTTCGTTGTATAAAAACGTTTCGTGTTATTTTGTTGTTAACGTATTAACGTGTCAAAAATATCGACATTCATAGTACCTATTGGGCATCTCTATTTCCTATCCTAGACATGTCGGCGCCAGCGGCGCATCGGTGATCGGTGACTCATCAAAGGTTTGTTTAGTGCCGCAAAAACGATTGAATTGATAAGTCGATCAGATTGCGCGCGCGCGACAGTTGTTTTTGGTATTGAATTGTGTGATTGTATTTAGTTGTGTTATTTAATTGTGTTGTTGTTTAGTGAACTTTATCATTCGTCATTTTTGCATTATTTGTGTTAATAATGACAAACTTTATGTCGTCCGAATACGCGGATATGATTGTGTTACGTGGGTTCTTGTTGTGAAAAAGACACCAGTGCTTTCCTAATTACCGAACTTTCATTAGAGTGATTTGTAGAATTACTGAAATAGGTAATTCGTGATAACAATAGCGGCCATTTTGAGAATTTGAAAATTTTGTGCTACCTTTTACGTGGGTTTGTGTTTTTGTTGATATGTAGGTAATTCGTGATAACAATGGCGGCCATTTTGAGAATTTGAAAATTTCGTGCTACCTTTTACGTGGGTTTGTGTTTTTGTTGATATGAAAAAGACACCAGTGCTTGCCTAATGAGTGACCAAACATTGGAGTGATGTGTAGAATTATTGAAATAGGTAATTCGTCAATAAATGTGAACTACCTCCGTGGCATCGTCTGCCGCATAGCACACGTTGCCGTTCTTACAAAGGTCAGTAACCTAATGTCATATTGGTCTACAAATGGTGTTTCGTTTTGCTACTCATATTTTATAAGTAGTTTATTTTGTTTGAAAATTTTATTTTTTTATTTTGGCCCCATGGCCTTTTTTGTTGTTATAAAACATTTTATAGGCATCAATGCTACGTCCTTTTTAAATAAATGCCCCTATGGTAGCGCCACCCTGTATATACATAATATGTTCAAGTACTTCATTATAATTATTCATTCTTATACTCCTACCTTTATTAATATTTTTATTACAAAGTTAAGTTGTGTATAGTTTACAATATTTGTTTACATATTACTAAAAAAATAGTTAAGATTGAGGGAGGCGTGAAATCTACTCGCTTTGATATTGTTTGCCCCTAGTCTGAAATAGCCTTTCACAGCTTGACCTACATTCTCGTTTCAACGTCTGCTTTGCTCTAGAGGAGCAAGTACGTTTCTTGCACACGTTCTTGAACGCTCTCGTACAAGCTTTCGAGCACATCTTGGCAGCTTTCTTGAAGCAGGTTCGAAAACTTCTCCTGCCTTCTTTCTGGGCTCTCGGCACATGACTGTCGTGGACAGAGTTTTCTACAGAACTCGCTATCTCCTCAGATTTCTCTCCTGATGAACATTCGTCGCTGAGTTCATGACGGTGTCTGTGTTTTATTTTAGCCTCGGTCAGACTTTTGGTCTGAAAATGTTCAAAGTAGATAAATATGTGTAAGGATGTGAATACGTAAGGATCACAAGGGACTTAGAACGCAGTGCCATTACTTTGTCATTCTTATGAAATTAGAATCTTAATTTTATTCGACCCAGGTTTTATCTTGAGTTAAGATGTCTTGGAGATACAAGGACGTTTCAGTGAAGGAACCAATGCCCAACCCATACTCAAAAGACAAAACTGCATAATAGAATAAAAAATCAGAATTATAATATTTACTTTGGCTGCATAATCCACATGAAAAAAATATTAGATCTAAAATGTTCAAAGTAATAAACTTACAAAATAAATTAGCACAACCAAAATCGCAGGGAAATTCATGGCGACACGAATATTTATTTCATTTTATGAGTTTTATATTATTAAAAATCAAGTATTACTTTTATATTTCACTGCGCGCAATGTACTACGATCGCTGCCGTTATAATAAAATGTAATATTTCATTCAACTACTATAGATAAAAAGTACATTTTTGTGTCGCCATGAATTTGCCTGCAATTTTGATTGTGCTTATTTATTTTGTAAGTTGATTAGGTGCTTTTAAATTTTTATGGTTTTAGGCCTATGTGATGTGTGTAGCCAATGTAAATATTTCGAATGTTCAGGTCATTAGATCGTCTAAAATAACAGATTTGTCCATTGATTGTGGGTCAAGAAATGTTACCCTCAATTACATGTCCTCATATCTCCAAAAAATTTAGCTAAAAGATAAATCCGTAGTAAAATATTGGATAATAATTTCAAAAGAATCCACGAACACCAAATAATGATTGCTATCGTTATTTTTACAACCAAAAGTATTACGAATAGATTCCCAACATTACATAATATTATTTCTAACAATTCTAACATCATGTCACTGGCTTAAAATATTATTTGATTTTATGTTCCGTCTTGCCCAATAGATTTACTTATACAAGGTTATGGTATGGTACCTAGAAGTTACTTGGCGAAGCCTCCAAGGCGAAAGTTAGATGCAACCGGGATAACTCCAGAGCGATGAAAGTATTAATGCCTAGGTTTAAACATTTTCAGACAAAAAATCTAAGCGAAGCTAAAATAACGCATAGACACCACCATGAACTAAGCGTCGAATGTGAAAAAAATGAATGTTCATCTAGAGAGAAATCTGACGAGATTTCGAGCTCTGTAGAAAACTCTGTCCACGATAGACATGTACCGAGGGCCCAGAAACAAGGTAGGAGGAGTTTCCGAACCTGCTTCAAGAAAGCTGCTAAGATGTGTTCTAAAGCTTGTACGAGGGCGTTCAAGAAGGTGTGTAAGAAACGTACTTGTTCTTCCAGAGCAAAGCAGGCACTAAAACAAGAATGTAGGTCAAGTTGTGAAAGACTATTTCAGGCAAGAGGGAGCAGATATAGCGATTAGATTTGTGTAAGGTAATTGTTTATGAAATGTTAAATTTATAATTTTAAAATTCTTTAATATATAATAATAAAACTTTATTCAATAAAATAAATATTATAGAAAAATAAGCTTTGTTTTTCCTTTTAATCATAATTTTTACGCTATGTTACGCCATGCATGTCATGCTATACATAATAGGAAGGTAATGAAGTAACATGTTTTGAAATATTTTATTTTTTACTTATATGTATAATTATAATGATAGTGTTCTATCATTATAATTATACATATAAGTACAATTAATATCTTCCTACCAAATTTCTGTCGCTGCGGCCAGTCTCTAAGCGACCAGTCAACTGCGCAGGACATATTATAGTGCATAAGTATTGCGCAAACACAAGTATCCTCACTATTCTCTCTCTTCCATAGTCCCATGGCACGGCATATACGACATGATCGGAGAGAGATTGGGAGCAGGACTAACGGCTTAACATGCTTTCCGAGCCACGGAGGTGTAACACCGCCAACCTGACTCTAAATTTCTAATGGATGATTCTTAACAGAAAAACACAATATCACGTTTTGTTCGACCCGAGAACGGAACTCAAGACCTCATGATCTGCAGTCACTTACGTTATTTCGCAGGAGCACAGAGGTAATCACATATTATATAATTATACCAACACCTACGTTCGTTAGGTGTAAAATTATATGTGAAAGAAACCAGACAGGTAATAAAAACAGGCAAAACTTGAGCATACATATATGAATATAAAACAATTAATATAAATAAAGCAATCCAATAATGATTCCAAACAAAAGTGAATTATTGATGGTTTACACAAAAATAGTCTATTGGTTTCTTATGATTTTATTCAGTAGCTTTCACACGAGGAACGATGGCAATCCTTTGAATGGGATTTTCTTTTACTGAACATGTCCCGACAACTATATTTGCATTCCTTCCTAAGATCCCTTATAGATTTTGCAGTACACCTCAATCTTCGACAAACGTTTTTGTAAGCCATGCTACAAGCCTTTCGACATGTTTTTGCTGCTTTTTTACCAAAGCATTTTTTCAAATCACTACCGCTATATTTTCTAAGTGCATCCTTAGAAACCTCTTCTTGAGAGATATCATCACTTTTTTCGTCGCTGTCAGTAATATGAAGTTCTACTTTTGAAAAATTTTCGTCATTGTGTCCAGGTTTGTTGCCTAGATTACCAGGTTTTATCAATTTGTTTGAAACACCAAAAAAATCTTCATCTTTATCGATACCCTGCCTTAGTGGAGCATGTTTGTTATTCAATCTCGAAATACGGTTCAGGTGGTTTTCAACTGGTTGTGAAGGTGAAAAGCTTTCGATAATATCTTTCTTAGTAGTTAATGTGATTTGCGTAGTTGTTACGTCTTTACTTTGATCTGTGGATCCCTTTATAATATTGAATTTATCCAGATTTCCATTATTATTTATGGCCGGCAGAGAAAATTCCTTATTAACTTCCTGATGTGTCAGTTCGTTTTTAAGATTATTTTGATTGTCAACCATGGCAAATCCTGTAATTGACATTTCTTTAGGAGGATGTGAATGACTAAACATTTTATTAAAGTTATCCGGACCTTTCATATTTTCTATTTCAGGTAGTACGGAATCTATATGGGGCATAAGTTGATTGATCTTAAGCTTGTTTGTGTGATGTTTTTCAATGGATGCCAATCGTGTGTTTTTATATTCCCTATAAAGTTCTGGATACCTGTTAAAATTGTTATGCATCTCATCTAATGCTGATGCCGTTTTATATGACTGATTAATTTTATAATCTACGGCTGCTTCTGGATATCGCTTATGTTTACTCTGCTTCTCAACTAATGGAAGCCTTAAATCTGGAAAGTCTTTGACTTGTCCCGGATATCTAATTAGCTTATTATGTTTATCATTCGAATAAAATCCTCCAGCAGGGAAACTTCTATCAGGTATGTCTGGATATCTTTTATGTTTATTTTCTTTGTCAAGTAACGCTAATTCTGGTACTCCAAATTCCTTATTTGGTTCAGGAAATTTCATTAATTTATTTTGTTTGCCAACGAAAGATAATCTGTTTTCTGGAAATTCTCTTTTCGTTTCAGGATATCTATGTCGTGCGACATTATGATTGGTATTAACGTTACCATCAATGTTTTCTTGTTCAGGTAAGTCTAAAACTTTTTCGTAGGTGTCAGTGTGTTTTCTATGTGTTTCTGTGAAATCCCTATTCGTGGGTGAAACAAATTCAATACTATTGTCACTTTTAGACTTATGCGGTTCAACGAATGTTTGCTTTTTCATTTTTTTAAGAAATTTCTTATTGTGTTCTTCTAATGACATTTCATCCATGTCGCTCCGTTCTGGCTTAACGTGTTTGGGTAATTTTCTTTTTGTAACAGGTTCAAAGTCTCCCATACCTCTAGTAACTTTAAAGTCAGCAGTGGTATCCTTTCTAGACTCGCCAGATAGTGAGTCATGATCAGAAGACCCTTTTTCGTTACTTATCCTGTGGCGATTAAGAATTTTAGATTTAAAACCAGCAGGATAATTGTTACGATTGAATACTTTGAGATGTGTGTTACTGTTATGCATTGGTTTAATATTTTTCATTGTTGCTTGTCTTCTTGTCTCAAAATCTCCTTGTCTTCTTGTCTCAAAACCGTCCCGTTCAAAGATGTACTCGTTAGTCGGATATTTGTAATTTTGCGCATGTAAATGTACACCATCCCTGTACATAACAGGGAGGCGGTAATTATCTGTATTATGGTTATGATTCATTAGTAAAAACTGGTTGTTTTGATCATGTGGATGTGGTGTAAATCTTTCTTGTGTGAAGTACCATTTGTGTGTTTCAGGGTTTCTGGATTGGTCTACCGTATCATAGTATGCGTTAACAATGTCCGTATTAGGTATATTTCTTCCTGACGGTGTTGATTGATTCTGAAAATAGAGCGTACCTAAGTAAATGTGATATTTGTAGTTAAGTTTGTTGAGGTTAATGATGAGGTTAAGTGATTTGTATGTTTATATTAACAAATATTTTCATTTGCAGCAATGGCCCATGTTATTTGAACTTATGTTTGTTAAGTTTGGATTTTACCAAATGTTTAATTAATATTTACATATGTATGTGAAGATTAAACATCCCTATTTAATCACTGACGCCATCTTTCTATATTGTATTCTTTTCAATACTGTACCTATGTCTAGTTTGAGTTTATTCATAATAATCGCAATAATCACACTTAAATCATAAAATTGCATTTACAGGAGAGGTGAAATAAAAAAAATATTGATTACACAAATGTTTTTATCACATACATAATTTTAACTTACATTTGAAAGGATTACTATGAACAACTTTCGACCATTTTTTCGTCCTTTAACACGATTGTGGATAGCATCGGGTGATCTTAACACTTTCCTAACTGTTCCATAATCTTGCAGGCTATTCATTTTTTGAATAACATTGAATCTCTGTTCATTTAGTTTTACCAGAGAGCCTAGTAAATTGGCAAAATCATTCCTCGATTCGGTGTGTTTGAACAATTTTGCTTCCTCGTCCTCTGCGTAGCCTGTTCGAATTGAAACATGGTAATACCTGGGCCTAAGATTAAATTAATATCTAACATTATCAAGAAGGAGGATACATACTTACACTGCATATCACTGCAGCTAAATATATACAGACTATGACCCTTCGAGGCATTATACCATAGACTAGCTACAGGAGCCAAAACTACAAACTATACGACCATATTTTGTGACGTAATTTCACAATATCGTTTCAAACTAACGAGATTTTGTGTGGGCTGATTGGATTATAATATTTGAACATAAAACTTGTAACGACAACCGGCAATGTAATTGAATTTTGCTAGATTTAGTTTACGCTACTTTCAAATGTAAAGTACATTTTAGTGGTTGCAGACCAAATTTCAAGAATTTATCATCATTTAACAAATACAAAAGTTCATGAGGATGCAAGTGGTCATAAGAAAACATATAAATTTGATATTCAATGCTATTTAAAACTAAATATCTTTGGGTAAGAATGCACCTAAATATAATTTTGCAACTGTGAGTTGAGGAATAGATGATAATTGCCTGTTAAATTATTTGAATAAAGATTTTTGACAATAGTAGTCGATAGTAGGATAAGGGTCGTAGCACACGTATCAACTCGGAAAGGGATCGGCACCGCATCAACTGGAGCCGTTCAGTATTCTTTGTATGAAACTCCCTACTGCAACGCACACTAATCGGAAACGTAACGTAACCGCCTCGCCTCGGGACAAGCTCACGAACGCGGTGCGGTGCGTGGTCGACTTGCAGTTCCCGCGCTTACGGTTCTCCGTACGCTAGCTTACGGCTCTCCGTACGCTAGCTTACGGATCTCCGTAGCCTAGCTTACGCCTCTTCATCCACGCCCCTCCCGCGGTCTACGTTCGGATTCAAAATGATTGAAGTAGTGGCGCCTAGCCGTCAACCAGCGGTCGGCGAGCCGTAAGCAAGGCGTCGCCTATCCGTAGCCGAGTCGACGTGCCGGAGCTTCCGATCCGCTTACGTTACGTGGTTACGTCAGGTTGACGCCTGTTTGACGGCGAGGCGAAAGGCGATACGGTGCCGATCCCTTTCCGAGTTGATATGTGTGCTACGACCTTAAACAGGAAGAACGACTGCGCTTTCTAATTTACGATTAGTGTCGAACTGATGCTGATCTGTCGAAGCATGACAACAGTCGGGTGTAGTGTGGTGCACGACCGGTTATAGTCCGATATGGTTATCGATTGCCGCATAATAACTATGTACGAAATGTAAGAATGTGCGAGACTGCGTCATTGCAGCTAAAATTATACTATGCATTTGCGTCATGACATCAACAAGAAGAAAATATCTTCATATAACAAATCAATATATTAAATATCTGTAGGCTGAAACAGGTTTCTGCAGTTCCTCATACAATCTTTAGCTGCTTTGTCAACTAGTTCCGCAGAGCAGAACAGGACAGAATGGCACGTTTTCTCAAAATTTCGGACACACGTAAGAGTGCACCTGTGGAAGGCATGGTTGGAGCAGGATTCTTTTATCTCTGGAGTCGGTTGACCTTTACTCTCAGCGAATAGTTGGTCACATTTCTTCTTTAAGCTGACCCCGTCTGAGTTTCTTCTGACTTTAGGTGGAGAATCCTGAAAAAGAGAGATATTAAGGTCAGTACCTAGGCATGAGAAGCAGGTTCTGGAAGGCCAGGCATCGTACGTTGCAGCAGAGGTAGGCCTGCCGCTAGGTGGATGAACGATCTAGTAAGGATCGTGGGAAGGGGATGGATACGGGCCTCTAGATAAGTCCATGTCGAGAACCTTGGGAAGACTAACTACGGAATTCAATATTCGAAATATAGATAGATCTGTAGATTTTAGATTAGTTTTTGACATAAGCTCCATACAAAATATGTCAAACACGAATCTAAAATATACAGATCTATCTATAGTTCGAATATTGAAAATGGCCGTAAGTCCATCAGTAGATGTTTTTCAGCTGAGGTGATGATGAGGATAACCCAACCCATACGTAACATATTTTTTAACATGCAATTTTTTTTTCAATATTTCATCCATTAACCAGATCGACGGAGGTCGCTCTTCTACGGAATTTAGACTATTTCAAATACGCTAAACTAGTCGTCAATACGAATGTAACTAGCTCAAATGCGAAGGGGTTGTGTCGATTATTGCGGTTGAGTTGTGTTCCTATGTTCAGCTTCCAGCTGCATCATCAGACCAGCTACATGACATCATAGGGTGGTCACGTGATATATGCATGCATACAAAATGTTAGTTCAATAGTAAACCCAATAATATATAGTCTAAGAGTAAACCAGGAAGAGGGTCAAATATATCTGACAAGATGCCATTCCAGACAACGTGACAGGTGGTAAATGAAAGCCTGTGAAATGGGTTTTAGTTGAAAACACATGGACGGAGAAATTTTGCAATGGGATTTCGTAAAATAGGTATGTTTGTCATTATCACCATCAATTACTCGTTGTCAAGTTAACGATCCAAGGCAATGGCAGATAGGTACTATGTGTATGATTGCCCAAATTAACAATTAAATAACAAACAGGAAGAAAACAAATCGTGTTTGTGGATTCTGAAGGATAAAATTGGGTTGACCACACTTCCTTTTCCTTTTGACGGATTAAATACACTAAATAATTTCGTGAGTCGCAAGAGGCGACCAAGGAATCTATACGAAGCTATTAGTTACTAGGGACGGTAAACCGGATATCAAGTCCTGTACATACCAGTCTGGACAGTGTGTTATAATTCTGTGGCAAGTCTGTAAAGCAAGATGCTTTGAAAAACGTATTGGTACTTACGTCAACACTTAAAGTTGATGCATTGTCTGGAGTTTCTAACGAATCGTAGTAGTCATCGAACTTTAAACGGTTCTTCGTAAGCATGTAGTCTTGCAGGTTGGCGATCTTCCTGATAGCTTCTATTCGTTCCTCGTTGACCCTTACGATTGTCTTGAGGAGATTGGCGAAGTGGTTCAAAGCCTGGGCGTTGGCAGTGCCACTCCTAGCTATTCCCTTGATCTTCAAAGTAGCCTAGGAAATATAATTTAAACAATATTTTCATTTTTGTTACCATTACTTAAATACAAATTTAGAGGACACGTTTTAAGAGCCCTACATAGGCGGTGAATGCGTTTCATGAAGCCATTGAAAAGTTTCCGAGTGAAGACTGGTAGGTATAGCTGCTCTATGAAATGGTTTCACCGAATGCGAAAATGTGTAATTTAGAGGGCATTTATTTTAAAAACGAGAAGTCTACATCTGGTATTAGAATTATCAGAATCCAGAAACTTTCAGTTTACCTATCTATTAGAACCTAAGAATTTATCACCATCCTCTATGCTTCTAGTAAATGCCAAGAGACATTTCCTCGCTGATTATTTTACACAATATCCTAACATTTGCTGTGTAAGGATTAGTGTGGGATAAGCCTGATAACCAGTTTTTATTTCACTTTGCAGTAGCTCCAGGCAAAATGTATTCAAGCATATTCATAAACAACATTGCTTGTAGAAACCGTAGCGTAGGACTCAGGCCAGCCAGAGTGACAACTAACATAAGGTTATTAGCAGCAACTGGCTCCCTGATAGAGCCGAGCGATGAAGTTTTCATGAGGAGAGGCCAACGACCAGCACTGGACAACTAAAGGATGATGTTAAACACTGAGGTACATAATAAGTATGATAAAGATTTGGATTTAACTACCATCTGTTCATAAGACCCTGGGTCATCCTTCAGGTTCAGAAAACCTAACCGAATACTAAAGCAGACTTACCTCATTGTAATCCAACATCATGAGATAAAACAGAAAATAAATAAGAAACATTTCAAAATAAATAAATCATTATTCGTCCGAAATCGTTACTTCCTCAATGTGAACAAACTCGACGGCCGGCGTGAGTGCAAGTAGCTTTGCTTTATCTTAAAACAATCTTGATTGAACATAACCAGTACATGTCCACAACCGTAGAAACATGTTAGATAGTAATGAAAACCTATTTTCTATGCACACTACGGCGTTTTCAGAGTTAACAAGTCAATAAAACGCTTGGAATGACTTAGTTCTTATGTTATGAGGTTTTTGAGCCTGAATATACAGCAAGCAGGAATAGTTTTGGTGTGTGTGTGCTATGTATGAATATTACACACACCACGAAGCCTATTCGTAGTTGATAAGCCATTAATATAATGCACAAGGGTATGATCCCAGGCATTATCAGTATGTAGGTACTTCATCATAATTTCATTACCATAAATATCGGATATTGCACAGACTTATTTCTCTCTGGTATTGAGTTGCCGAAGTTTTTCTTTACTAAGTTCGAATCAGTAAGATGGAGTAAAACAACTGGACTAATACATGGCGGCTTATTGTGACATTGCCGCGTCGTCGCCGACCTCCTGTCTCCCGTCGTCGAAAAGTAGTTTTGATTTAGAACTGAAGTAATTACCAGCTAAACAGTTAAAGAGGAGAGTGTTAGAGAATCGTATCTCGGCTCTTCTTCGATGAGTGTTCTGCTGACTCTTTCAACAACAATAATGTGGTAATGCGTCCCAATTTCGTCGTGTCAACAGCGTATTGTGTCGTTTAAATCGTGGCGGCTTATGTATTTAAATGGAGGTCATCATCAGCCTTTTACAGTCCACTGCTGGACTAGGCCTCTCCTTTGAAAGGAGGAATTGGCCTACTATACCACGCTGGCCAAACGGGTTGGTATAGGGTTTGTATCAAGTTTTCCTTATCTTACAGTGCTGTTCTCTGCATAATATGCTCCCTCTGTCGGCTCTTACGACACCCATGGGATGATATGGGGTGGTGACAATTCGTATTCTTAATCCGTCACTACACGGAAATGGAGATGGAGGAACGGAAATGTAGGTAATTGATTTAAAACTTCTGCGCTTTGTATACATCATACAATTTTAATAAACGGGTCTTACTCTAAGTGTGAAATCTATGACAGAGGTATTTATACTTTAAATTAGTTAAATTAATTTCGAGAGTAAATCCCGTTTATCTGTGTTAATATAAAAATAATTGCGTTACTGACTGACCGACAGACAATAAACAACAAGCTACAGCCAAAACTATGAGGCGTAAGAAGCTGTTGGCATGTAGGTATGTTTTTGGGACCGTTTGGGTGCACTAAGAAGGGATTTCCCGAAAATCCCACGAGGTCGGGGAGGAACAGTTAAATTTAAAAAATGTACCTACACGCGTAGCTGCGAGCATTCTCTAGTTAAAATAAAATGAGGTATCCCCAGTAGTCGACGACTGTCTTTTTGCAGTGACAGACTGAAGATAATGGAAACGGCTATAGAAGACTATCGTCCAACGATAAATAAATCGCCACGTTATTGTGCAAGTTGACAATATAGACATGATCTGTATGTACCACAGATATCTATTTAACAATTGTTCTTAGAAAACATACCTATGTTTGTTTTAAAAATATTGCTTACTGGACCCTCTACTTTTAGATTTAATAAACGCCAAAATAGTTATCTGTATACCTATAGCTATTTCAGAAACAAGCATGAAAAAATTAAGATATTGTAGAGGTAGTAAGTAATTAATGAATAATTAAGAAAAATAAGGTGTTTTAAATTGTCGGTATAACGAATTCAAGTTCATTATCGATAATAATTTATTAATGAAGGATAATTAATAATATACGCCCTCAGTACGAATCACATGCGACCTCATGTGACTCCTGATACAAGTATTTTATGGGTTATACTGCAAGTTTAAACCTATTTTAACAGCTTAACGTGATTTACAAAGCATGTCGGCTTAATGTGCCTGATTAATTACTCGCAAACCGGCGATGAAACTAATTTTCACATGTTACGACTTATAAAACTAAACATAAGTCTAAGGAGGTGGAATGTTTTAACTTTAATCTGCGGTAAAATATGAAAATATAATTATTCAGTCAATTTCAATCAATCATGGTAAGACTAAAATTTTGGGTAATGGAAAAGAAATACATTATAAGTATTACTTAATGCTACTTGAATAAAATTTAAACAGATTTGTCGATACGAGTTACCATCGAAATATCGAACTGCGACAAGACTCCATAATCGCATTGACTTATAACGAGCAAAGATGCGACATCATCAAAACCTATCACCACTTAGATTTTGTATTGAATTTCGAATTCAATAATGCATCGACATAAGTATTATTATATTCGAATACATATACAGAGTGTAAAAAGACCCTTAACGAAAACTGAAATCCCATGTTGTACCTATCACTACGAATATTTTTTACTTCGGCACCATACCTGGGAAATTACTGGTTCAGGAGATATTCAGGCTCAAATTTAGTATGGTTTTTTTCTAATTAGGTACAAAATCGATGTATTTACTCCGCCAATATGTTCTTTATATGCCCCACGACCCCATGGATAAGTAGGTATTTCGAGCATTGCACGCGCGAGCTTTTAATTGCGGTTTCAAAATGTGAAAACCTAAAAAAAAATAGTTTCCCAGGTATTATTTTTAGTTAGTACGACTTGGCATGATGTCCACAACGAGTAGTCTTCGGCTTGGTGATGGGTCTTGTGACACTCTGTATATCGGTGCAATAATGTAGAATCACATAGGTCCTAATACACGTCCTGGCGGCATCCTTTATTCAATTACATTACTATTGTGTTGTTTTTCATTTACGATGTACTTAAAATGTTTTATTATAGTATTTTGTTTATTTGACCGATACCTATGTACATGTAAGTCTATCACACTACCTACAATTAATAGAGTAGAATGTTGTAGTTACCACAGTCGAAACGTTCACATATTTCAGTGCATTCTCTCAGTACCTTGTTCCTTGTCCGAAAGTTTATAAAATCCTTCGCTATTTTATATATTCTCGATATGTCCTAAAATTTACCATTGTGACTTATTGACTTAGATATTGTGTACCTGCATTAGAGGATATGAGAGGCTAGATTATGGGTTCCTACTCAAAACCTAAGAGCGTGAATGAATAATGTGATGCAGGTAGTATTAAGATAATATGGTATGCAATATTTTTATTACCACCAAGAAAAATACCTTCTGTTTCGGTGTGTACATACATACGTCGATAAGACAAGCTTGCACTACGATTAAAGACTCTAGTTTGACGTGTAGTCGTATGTACAATCAAACAAGTCGGCGGTGGACCAGTTAAAAAAATCCTTTAACTCCCTCATAGAGTCGAGGCACACTAGAACCTTGTTTTGTATACGAGTGTCAATGTGTGTGTAAAGCAGCACTGGAAGCGACGATGTGTTGCCGTGCGATTCTAGTCTTTATGGTGGTCGAGCGGGAAGTTGTTCGACTGTACATTGGAAGTGAAGAATAAAAATGCCGAGTGTTTTGAATAGATTTATTAAATTATAACCATTTTACATGATTGCTTAATCTAAAATGTAAATAATATATGTACAATGACAAAATATGTTTTATTCTTTACATATTACTAGCCAAAAGCAGTTACAAGTTTAAAATGTATGATAATTAATTAATGCACCGATTTAAATAACCTTTAAAAGTTTCCATTAGTATTTCTAATAATTTCAATATTGCTTCTATGTTTTTAGATAATGGTGTTTCGATTACAACTAGATTGCAGGCACTATATTTTCAAACGAAGTATATTTCAACTGTAATTATATCACTATTGTATATTATGACGGTAATGTTATTACCGTGATAATATAGTTAGTATTAGTGTACACTATTAGCCTATGGTTCATTGCCTCAATTCCTTTTAGTGTTTTCGTATGGTCCAAATCCAATTTTTTTTTTGGATTTTGGTTGGACTAATTCTACTCTTCTTCATTTCATTCGGAATTTAGTCGATGGTTCTCTGCCATTATCTTATCTGTTTAGATTTTGATTTACGGATCTCTTATTAGCCCATAATGCATAGAATTTGAAATCGACATAATATGAAAAATGAGTTTGATCGACTTAAGAGATCTTTTTTTTCTAAATTCCGACCTATGTTTCCCAGGCCTTGTGAATTTCGAATAATGATATAAATGATTTTCACTACAAAATTCAGCGCATGATTTTTTGCCCTTTTTTTTGTTTGATATTCGGCCTATTTTCCTACAATTTGCTACATGTTTTTGTAACTTAAATTTCAGATTTTTCTTTTAATTTTGACCAACGGTCTTCAACCCATTTCTTTTTATATCACGTACTTTTAATTCTGTTATTTTATAAATAGTAAATACACATCTAGAATATAAAATTCTGCGAAAAGTGCAACTGCTATTTATGACATCTTATACAAACAAGCGTAAAGGTCTCTGTTATTATATAAATAGTAAATACACATCTAGAATACAAAATTCTGCGATAAGTGAAATCGATATTTATGACATTCTTACACAAACAAGCGTAAAGGTACGAGTCCGGGGGCGACCGCAAATTCAAGTTACGTTGCTGCGACGCTACTGGTTTCTCTGTATTTCTATGAAATACCTTCTGTAGCGAGCGTGTGGCAGGGTGGCGGCTATAGTATGGACATATTATGCGAAGAGATGCTATATAATTATTTAGGTGAGCAAGTGATGAATATGAAGGTAGATGGATAGAAACAGAGAGGGAGGCCAAAGAAAAGTTGGATAGACTGTGTGAGGATGGATATGAAAGAGAAAGGGGTAAATGATCAGGTGACGGGCGACAGAGAAGTTTGGAAGCATAGGATGTACTGCGCCAACTCCCTAATAAATTGGGACCAGGACAAGATGATGACCTTCTGTAGCGAGCGACAGGTCATTCTGATATGCCCGACCGAGCATAAGTATTACCACACCGCACATTTCTATTGCCAATGGCGTTCACATCAGATTCAGACGACAGACATCTTTTCTCATAGAACACTCAGAACCAATCGTAAAACGTCTGCGGTTGGGTTAATCATGACTTTGTTGCGTCTGCCGTTGCGGTCTCCGGTCGGCTACGAACTCACAACTATAAGATGCAAGTCCGAGATGGGTTGCAGACCGCAAACTGCAACCGCAGACTGCGAGCGACACCACTAGTTTCTATGGATCTCTATGAAATTGATTCCAACCGCGACCGCAGGCAATACTACAGTGATTAGCCGCTAGCCGTAATGTCACCTGCGGTTGTAGTCTGCGGCCCAAATCGGACTTGTACCTTTATTAAACTGTCTCCTTCAACTTGCCAAGGTATTCTAGTATATAGTATCATTACTTGCTAATTTAATTTCAAAATATTATTGGATATATTATTATGGTATGATATTATATAATTAAGCCAGGTTTATTTATAATTATCACATTATGTTTTGACTGTCCCAAGGCAAATTACCAAGCAACTGGTATTATATTTTTGCACGCATATAACATTTTCTACCCATTCCCATCACATATCATATCCCATCTATTGATGATAAGCAGTGTTTAACGTGCATATGTAGATGATGTCTATAATGTAATAATGGTATGTCAAAGTACACTCGCGGACACGCAAATCGACTCAACCCCTACTTGCACACATAAACTTATTTTTTGATAAAAGTATACAAGATAATAATAAAAATTATATGTCATTTTAAAGCTTGGAATACCAGCTTTTAATTAATATTAACATCATAAAATTTTTCGCCTTCGCACTAATCAATTTTCGCATGAATACGCGTAAGTGTCAATTTGCTCGTTACGCTACCTGTGTCTTGCGGGACTTATCACCCCTGTGAAAACCGGTGCCACCTCTATTTTCTTATCAGTCGCTTATCAGAAGTTGACCGGTACACATCTCTGCAAACAGGACTAATTGTTATCCCGAAATTATGGATACCACACCTGCCTGAAGTAGGCGCTCAAGTCATTGTCCTGTTACAACAAGGGCTTAGTCAGCGAGCAGTCGCTGCCCAGCTTCATCTGAGCCAGTCTGCTGTATCCCGGATACACAGAAGGTTTCAAGAAACCGGAGCCTTCAATCGGAGACCAAGATTGAACCACCCGAGGAGTACCACTGAGAGAGACGATCGTTTCATTGTCTTGTCATAACTGCGAAATCGGCACCTTACGGCCGTTGATCTGCAACAACAGCTGAGACGTGTTCGGGGGTAGCTGTCAGTGAGCGGACAGTTAGAAGACGCTTGAGGGCAAGCAACTTGACTCCAAAAAGACCTGCCACGGGACCTAAATTGACTGCAAACTACCGCCGAGCGCGCGTTCAATTTGCTCGAGAGCATCTCGATTGGAATGATGCGCAATGGCAGTCAGTTTTATTCACCGACGAGTGCAGAATGTGTCTGCATGGCAGTGACAGAAGGTCCAAGGTTTACAGGCGTCCGGGTGAACGGTTTGCCCAATGTTGTTTCGCCGAAACGGTCCCATTTGGAGGAGGTTCCACTATGATGTGGGCTGGCATATCGTTGGAGGGGAAAACGGAACTTGTTTTCGTTCCTGGAGGAGGCAGAGGAGGTGGTTTGACGGCTGATCTCTACATCAGAGATATTCTCCAGGATCACGTTGTTCCCTACGCAGGCTTTGTCGGTGCAGATTTCATCTTAATGCACGACAATGCCCGATGCCACACGGCTCGCATCACTCAGCAGTTTCTGCATGAAGTGCAAATACGCACTATGGACTGGCCTCCGCTCAGCCCAGACATGAATCCCATTGAGCACTTATGGAATGAGCTCAAACGAAGGGTTCGGGCCAGAAATCCAGCCCCTTTGAACGTTGCAGAACTACGGGCAGCGTTATCAGAGGAGTGGGATGGCATTCCTCAAGACACGGTTTCGAACTTAAGAGCGTATACGCCTCGAGCGGCGGCTCGAGTTTAGGTTTTTATCACGGAAGAGAAAATACACTGGAAATGGTATGTAGGCGTGGCACGCGTGTCACAATTAAGCGTTGTAACGCTTAACTGGCCCCATTCACGTTCTTACATCGCGTCGAGTTGCTCGTTTCTTGACACATTCACATTTCTCTAGCTATGCCGTTTTGTGCCATTTTGGAGTGCAAAAAATGATAGTAGCAGAAAAAACCTTAAAAACGGAGGTGTTTCGTACCATCAGTACGTACAATTTTCATTGTTTTCAATAAAAGTCTTAATTTGTTTCAATTAACTAATATTTAATAGAACGATTAGTAAAAATGAATCTTATACAACGAAGATAAAGTTTATTTTGGATTGATTCTATTCAATAGAACATTCTCGAAAATTCCGCGCTACTCATTTAGTGATGTAGCCAAGTCACATATTAAATTTATCGATTGATATCGAAACACGGAAATAAATAATTTACGAAATGTTTATTTTAATTAATTGTTTATTTGGGTGGGTGTTTCTATGTATAATATTATATTTATGTAGGTACGTATAAAATATAGTATAATAATATATGTATGTTTATCCATTGTCTAGTACCCATAGTACATATATACTCTGCTTAGATGGTGTTGTGTGTATGTAGTAGCATATGTTATTATTATATATAATTATTTAGTATTACATTACAATCCAAGTATAAGGTCGGCTTTATTCATTTTCGTAATTTATTTTAAGAGGTGTATTAGACTGAATCTAATAGATACTTTGTTGCAAAAATATTATCAATGTTTCGAATAGCAACGTAAAATTTATTATAATTTATCAATTTAGTCAAGATCACTTAGCTAACAATACCCCAACTGCCAGACAACTTACATCTGCCTATAAAAAATATTAATCCATGTGCAATTAAAAATACTAAGAGGCAACTGTATTGCGTTAGAATAAATATCAATATTAATCTGTTCATCAGCTGTTGAAAGGATAAATAGAAGTAGTATATTTCAAAATTTGTCACAATACGAAGTAATGGAGGGCAATTCAGAAATTGAGGAACTAGGAGGGCACTTTTTTGATTTTAGTAATCAAGCAATAGGCCATATTGCTGGTAACATTGCCCGAATATTAATAAAAAAATAACTGTGATGTCTGTGCTGATGCATTAGTGACACATTATTTTCAACCGTCCACAAATTCATTATTGCAAAAGTTCAAGGTGGTTTGTTGTATCCTTCGCCAAATGTCGTAAAAATATGCCAAACTGCGGAAACATTTAAAAAAACGTTGGCATAATAGTTTTTCGTAAAGAAGTGGCGATAACACAAATAATGCGACAGTACATAGGAACCCTTTTATTTAACGACATTGCCTCCCATCAAATTATCGAATTTCCTGCGGCCAATCACGTTACCGATTTGATGAAGGCAATAGTTGAAAAGTTGTAACTGTTCGCATACACCATTTATTAAAATTAAAAATAAGACTTTCCAGACGCCAATTCCTTAACAAATATATTTTTTAATATTTATTGCACTTTTATTTAATTTTATAACTACTTGTCTGTCGGTCTTTGTGTCTTTATGATTGTTTAAAATGTACAACTGTTTGTGTGCCAAATAATAAACATACTTCCGACAAGTCTTATTTTTTGCACATTATATTGAACAAAATATCGCATCATCTATCGATATCGATAAAGTAATCCAATGTGCTACGTGGTACGGCCCTAATCGAGTAGAAGCAGAAACCGACCGATCACGCAAATGTCAACCATATGCCTTATGCAATTAAGATTATAATTGCTACAACTTAGAATACCGCCATCTATGGTTGAGTAGCGGAATTGACTCGTAAATCGAATCTAGTATGACATGAGTATGACTATAGATCGTAAATACGTTCTACCGCTAAAGCAAAATAAATCTTATTTTTAGGTAATCAGGGTTTAATTCCATATCTGTGAAGTAGGCTAGTTTTGAATAAATTTAAACTACGAATCAAATGCATTGTTTCTTTGTAGTGCAATATATGATTATCGGTTTACTTGTGTGAGTTTGGCGACAGCGGTTCCTACAGTAATTTGGGTGCATACCATTTCTATTGTTTTTTATGTTCTGAGGTTTTTATAGTACCGCGGTCGCCCGCACACCGCGCATGCGAGACCCGGCGCACTATGACGGTATCGCGTGGAATAATAATCTTGATCCTTGAACAGTATTCGTTTATGTAATACGTCGATTATGATATGAAAGTATTCAAATTAATTATTTTCAATGCACATGCATTTAAAGGTATCAAATAACGATAGATATTACATATTTGTTTAGTAGGATGATGTTCCTCAGGATAACAACGACTATTTATAATAATTTGGCGCAGTTTTATTATATGATAGAAATAATTTTTAATTGTCATCTACATAATTGTTACATTTCAAATATACATCTATTTTGTTATTAATGCATGAAAACCCACGAATGACACTAAATACAAAACCAAAAGAGTCGGGTAAAAGAAAATACTTAATTAATTAAAAGAAAGAAAAAAATATACAATATGTTGATTTGTATTTACAAAATATTGTAATTATACAATACATATTCACCTAAAATTATTTCACACAGTGTGCGATGATATAAATCCCTCTTTTTATAAAATTTTACATATATAAGGCCAATTCTCGTATTATATATGACATTGAAATTATATTTTGAACGAAATGAGATTAGATTTTAAATTGACTCAGAATTGGTATTCTTCTAATTTAAATGATAATGAATCATCTAGAGTTCGTGTCACGAGAATATAGACATTTTGTAAACAAAGAATTTTTACTAAGTGACTTAGCGATAGTTCTGTCAAAAACAAATAATTTCAAATCAATGAGCGCAACGGTATAGGTCGGGTTCACGAAAGATGACCACTGCGCAGAAATCATTTTTTAGGTCTCCGTGGAGGTGCGGGGCGAGGCGCGGTGCGAAGTGCGTCAAGAATGGAGCCACGCCATTGGTGCACGAATGTACATATGCGCGACGGCCGCCATTTCTGGTCAACTTTCGTGAACCGACCTATACATAGATACGTGTCATTGGAAACTAATATGTCAATGGATCGGGTTTTTATCGATATTATGCGCTGTCAAACGGATCTTTTAATGTTTTGAGGTACTGACGCCTAGAGTGTCAACATTTGGCGTTAGTTCATTGAAATGATACATTCTTGGGCTTAACATCTTTTTATCAGAGGATACAATTAATTTTTTAGTTATCAGGAAAGGGTTGGTGTTAAGTTAAATACAAGTTTATAGGATTGCAACGCTCTTCTCGCTGCCGGCATCTCGAAAAAGCGCGTGCAGAATATCAGATGGCAGAAAATTATTTATACCTAAAAAAGAAATTGCGTTTTCAGACTACCGTAACGTTTAATGGTTTTTGTTTAAGTTCATTCTGACGACACATTCTTCATTCACAGACAACGTAAAATCTCTATGCCTAGAAATGTTTATGCAATGTATTAGCTAGTTATCTGTTATATTATTCATTGTTGGTCAATAATTTAATATTTTAGAATAGATATGCTACTTTGAGCAATATTATTTATTGCGTAGTGATTTTTAAAAAATCGTGTCAATAATAAAGTAACATGTATGTACCTACTCTATAATTAACATACATGGTACTCTATTTTTCATTAATTTACAGATTATTACGTGTAAAACAACAAAAAAATCGGCCAATTTATGAACATTCGACCACTAAAACACAAAATCAAATATTTTTATTTCAGTAAAATTTAACAATATAAATTTAAAAACATAGTGGCATAATTAGGCATTAAAAAAAAGGCTGTTCAAAAGCATAAAATCTAAAACGCCACTGTTCTAAAAAAGGTTGTGAAGCTCTGAATGTTTGTTTACAAAAAGTCTATCTTCTCGTGGCACCAACTATAATTTGACTTCTATTGTTCTCACTGACGTTGACACATTGTTTAATTAACAACAGGCAGCGATAGCCTACTGGAGATACCAACGGACTGCTATGCAGAAGGTATCGGGTTCGAATCCACGGTATGCTAGAACGATGATGATGACATTGTTCAATTAACGATCTAGACACGATAACATTCCAATATCAGTTTATTTAGGAGAATACCATTTGTGACATGAGTATGACACTGACATTAGATCGAAACTGCATTTTGAACAAATATAGTTAGAAGAATTGAGTCAAAATAAACTGTTAACTGGTGCAGAATAAGACTGCACAGTAGGTAGGTGGGCTTGTGTGTGTTAGGTACCTGCAATGCGAGCTCGTGGGGATCAGCTGAGCTGCGGCGGTTTGTAAGATAATATTCGATTCAAGTGTGCTTTTAATTGCATTGCATAGTACGTTTTAGGTAAATACCCATTACATTGGTATCATGCTAACGACGGCGCGTCCTAGCTTAAAAATAACCATAATTTTGCCCCCATTAAGAACCTCATACATGGGCTCTGTAAATTCATCGGTCGGTCACCCATCCATACTATGACCGTGATGTCAATTACTTTACCTTAACTTATGTAGTTTGTACGAAAATAAACCTGCGATAAAGGCTTTGCAAGCCAATCCCATGGTCACCCATCAAAGATCAAATGCGTCTAACTACTGTACCTGTTTATATTGTATATTGCCACTTGATTTTTGCAGCAAGGTATTATATCTAACGGTCCGTTTCTGTCAGTCTCGCCCAGCCCCTAGTTGACCGCGCTACTATACTAACCAGTAACCACTAGACTCCAGATGTCTCAACTAACACACTAGTTTAATACGTAATACATAAATAAAGTTAAGTACATCAACTTTTCATATTTATAAAAAAAAATACGTTGAGAAAAAAATAAGGATCAAGAAGCTTTAGCCGCGCTATAAACGTTTCGGAATGCAATATTTACGTAAAATGGCGGACGCGGACGCGAGCGACAGGTCCGTCCTCTGAGAGCGCTCAGCGCTGAATGGCGGACGTAGCATCGCGCTTCGAGTTTTATAGGTCTTTTTAAAAAAATCATATTAATTACAAACGAAAAGTTTAGATTCCAATTTTTTTATATGACTTAAAATAAATCTTAAGGTTTGTAAATATGTATATATCTTTTTAATATTCACAGTAGTTTTTTAGATATAAATGCAAATTTGCGGGCTAAAATTAAGCAAAATGCACTGTTTTGTTCTCCGATTTTCTTGAAAATTATGAATGAAAGTACAATTTCTTTTTTAGGGACTCGCTTGTATAGCTTTTGCTCGTACAGTTTACATTTACAGAATTATAGAACGATAAGTTTTCATAGCACTAGCGACCATTAATGCTGGCCTAAACTACAGAAATTACGAAAATGACTTTTTTAAATTCATCCGTTTTAAAATATTTACTATAGTAACCCATATATTTTTCTCCAGCACTCTCTTGATAAAGAACTGAACTTTCATATTTTCTATATCTTTTCCATTAATTGTCATTTATCCATAACGTAATACAACAATAAAAACCCGCAAAATCGCCTCCGACGGATTAAACGCTCTTAATAAGATCGATGAGAAACCGATTGGAGGCGCTAATTAGAGCTAGAGGAGGTAACACCAAGTATTGATTAAATTAATTTTATTACGTTTTTTTACAATATTTTGTTTTATTTCTGAAAAACCTAACCTCCTTTTCCCAAATTACCTTTTTTCGTACCTTTATGTTTAGACTTAATTATCCAATTCATGTATTCCAAGCTTTAAAATAACATATAATTTTTATTAATATCTTGTATACTTTTATCAAAAAATAAGTTTATGTGTGCAAGTAGGGGTTGAGTCGATTTGCGTGTCCGCGAGTGTATTACATGAGTAACGGCCGCAGGTGCCAGTATTTGATCTACCCATAGATTTGGCGACTAGGGATACATATTTGACATAAGCTCTATACATCAAATACGTATCTCTAGTATCAAAATCCATGGATAGACTGGCCGTAAAAAAATATTTAATTTTCGCACGTAATGCGAATGTGATGAAATTTTAGTAAAATCTACCTACATAAATAGTTAAATGACTTACGTTTGCTAGTATTTTTTATCAAATATACACATAATGCTTCTCGCTTATTTTATATCGTAGTAGTATTATGAATCAGCAATGTAAATAAGTCGAGACTTAAAATATTTTTCTATGATATTCAAAACTTGCCACTACAAAACTTTTACCTAACGTCTATGTTACTTCGAATATCCGGTGTACAAATAGGTGATATATATTATGGAAAAGTCACTTATTATATTTCTACATTATTAAATAATTCGCTACTAAAAGTTTTCGCTAGGATCAGGTGATAGGCTCATTTGTCGAGAGGACGTGGTTGCCAGAGTCGAATTCATCCAAAGATTCTACTCAGATCGTAAAAGTCAACCATATTCAGCATCGATCGAATGAAATCTGCATTATCTAATGTATGTAGGGAGGCTAACGCGTCGGCCAATTCAATAGCAAAACCAAAGCAAACGTCCAACACCTAAACCAACTTAGGCCTAATCGACCAAGTTTAGAATCGGCAGCCGCAGACAGCAGTATTTGACACGATGAACCCAAAAGACAATGGAACGGACAAAGCTTATCGATTTTGTCTGTTGAAGTCATTATTTTTTTGAAGGTTTCCGTCTCCAATGGCAACTACGCCCGAGACGCTTACGGCTTGCTGAATTCGGCAGACAAACAAGTGTAGCCTACCTGAATACCCGTCTGCAAGCTGCAAGCGACGACATATAAACAAAAGCTACAGTAGTCACATTCCTTTGGCATCCTTTGGAAGCAAGTGTAAACCTCGAATCGTATGTCGCCCCAGACAGCCACTGTAGACTTACTTTGGAATCCAGTAATACGGACGTCGATGTTGGCAGGGAAGATACCAATTTACAGCCAAATTTGGATTATAGTAACACGACAGGCGATGACGCCAGTAGGTATTCAATGCGCAAGTAGTATAGATAGTTATGACCCACAAATTCGTCGACAACCAAGCGTACAGTCTTGTGATTAAAATATTCAATCCACAGTTGAAGTATTCTAAACATAGGTAGTTCAAGTTATTCGGCATTCTCCTGTTGAATGTTCCAAATGCCTTCGACATGCGAAAGTCAGCTGTGTAAACGCCTAGTCAGTTCATCGAATCAGATGCAGATGAAATGGATTATATTCGGCATAGCGACAGAATTCGAACACAGCACAGCCACAAAAACATTGACATGGAAATCTAAGTTAACTGACGAAAATTATAAACAACGGTTCAGAGGCATTCGGCACGCCGAAGTCGGCAGTAGACAAATGAGCCACAAAAGTACAGTTTCTAATAACTATGTCAATATCTGTGTACGGATCCTCTGCATGTATTCAGTCACATACGAAATAAGTAATATTGTAATAATTCAGCCCGGACGTCGGCCCTTTACTTTCAGGTAGGTATTTCAAAATGGGCAGATTGGTTACTAGTCGACCAAGCCAACTAGACGAATGTCAACGTGACAAAATTCAACATAATTCAATAATTATAATCCAGAAATTCCTAGTACCGATTGCAAGCGCATTGTACGTTCACACGCCGCGTTCGCACGTTACGATAAATAATTTCTGGATTATAATTGTTGAATTATGTTGAATTTTGTCACGTTGACATTCGTCTAGTTGGCTTGGTCGACTAGTAGATAAGTTTGGGTAATAGTAATTTTTGGACTCCTCGAAACTGACCTCTGGCAAAAAATATACTTTCAGATATTTTTTGACTTATTTTCAGATATATAATATAATAAAATTACAAAGATCAATATATTTAAATACTAGTTTCATGTATAATATATTATAAACTTGCACAAATGTAAAAGTTGACTTCTTTGTTAATTAGGTTCAAGATTCCCTTAGAAATACGGACACGAAATTTTGGATAAAGCACATTAATACACGGATAACAATTATTCATATTAATTATATATGTTATACTTAATTATTTATCTCCATCAATATTTTTCTATAATTTATATTTTTTATCTCGATTTTTAGTCTTTTTGCTTTTTTTTATTATTTTAAATTTTTTTGCGTTATGAGTAGTGGATACGTTGGTTCTACATTTATAGGCCTTTATCTATAATATCCTAGTAATATTATAAGTATTCTATGATTTTATTTTTGTTATCAAAAAATGCAAAAGTCGGTTGAATGCAATTTGGATCAAATTTGTTGCTAAGTACCATCATGTTTTAACCATTAACCAGATTAGCACATAGGAGAATTAATTTGAAATAGAAATGTGCATATTAAGGTATTATACTTATTTCATGTAAACTTTTTAAAGTGCTTATGCAAAATTTTTTTGCCGTACCACCAGTTCAGGACATGGCTTCTGTTAAGAAGAGATGGCAAGTCACTTAACAGCTATCTTTGTTTTTTGATTTTCTCAGAATATGTATTTTTGTAAAATTTCGTTTTGAATTAGGGTGGCTTAATTGTTTCATCAATCAATTAAGATTTCCCATTTAAATAATAATAATATTCTACCACATACACACATCATCATCTATTCATAATATAATGATGATGGAAAATCTAGTCCCTCAGATATTGGAAAACATACAATTATATTTCTTTTTTTGTAAATCATTTCATCCCATCTACGGGATGATATAATAATACTAATTACAAATATTTAAAAACTTCACATAATGTAACTCATATTGGAAGGTTGTGGGAAATATAAGGTATTTCACCATTTTTTTTTACATATTTTCAATGTTACATAATAAATATTAGCATAGATACACATCTCATTATATTAGTTTTAATTTATCCGCATGACCTTTACTGTTATATAAAATTTTCATATAAGTATAGCTATATTTTTAAAAACATTTTCAATGGTTATCTATTGCTCTAGTACACATACAATACTTGATATATATTTAATAAAAATATTGTTTTCTATATTAATATCTAAATTAATTTTATATGACTAATAGCTAATATTCTAATTCCATTGTACTTTTGAGTATGATCCGATTTCACTTGCGCAAAAGATCTTAAGCGTATATGTTTCTTAGGTAAGAACATACATTCAGATATAGTCCGGTTATAGATAAGGGGGCATCCATAAATTACGTCACACGTGTGGTAGGGGGTCGATGAAGTGTGACACTATGATAAACGTGACATGGATGGGAAAGGGGTCAAAACAAGAAAATCATGTGACCTAATTTATGGGTGACCCCTAAAGTATACATATAATTATTATATTATTGGGTAATCTACAAAAAACGTATCTGGTATGTAGGTATATCGAATGTAAAATCTACTAAAGGAGTGATGATTATTGTAGCTACAAATGACTTGAAATTGTGGATCATTGACTTGGTAAGGTGGACTGATGGCTTGGAAAGGTGGATGATGGTCCACCTTTCCAAACCATCAAGCCATTGGGCTTGGAAAGGTGGATCGCTGGCTTGGAAAAGTGGATTGATGGCTTGGAAAGGTGGACTGATGACTTGGAAAGGTGGACTGCTGGCTTGGAAAGGTGGACTGCTGGCTTGGAAAGGTGGACTGCTGGCTTGGAAAGGTGGATCAATGGCTCAGAAAGGTGGACTGATGGCTTCGAAAGGTGGACTGATTACTTGGAAAGGTGGTCTAGTAAATAGACTATAGATGTAAATACTAATGGGAGATGCCTACAGTGGCTAACTAGATTAAGTATGTCTACAGATAGGATTAGGGATTTTACACATACTGAAGGGCTACATTATATAAAAATGGAGTATTATCAAAAAAAAAAAAATAGAAGACAACCTTGAAATATGAAATGAGGCTTAAGGTGGAAAATTTGTAGGCATTTCAATAACATGACATTGGGTTATTCATCTTAGTTGTCAAAATATCCTTTAAATTGTTGACAGTTTTTACTGTTACATAGATTGAATGCTGCACAAAAACAATCTATTTTGTATAGCATTTTTTTATGCTTCTGTGCTGTATGAAAAAAATTTAAATGTACTGTTTCTTATGCCTTGCCTTGTATAAAAATTACCATTAAAATATGATGGATGGTAACATATTAATAAATCATTTGAAAAGTGACTCTGTTTAAGACTTGATTGTTAACATGCTCAATTCTTACTAATTTCCAATTAAGAAAATAAGTTAAATTTTTGGTAGGTTTTCTCCAAAAGTACTAAACCGTTATAAATAAATAAATGCTTTACACTGTGACAAGCCATTATGATGAACCATAATCTGGTGACCTATTCTTGTATCCATTTAATTAAATTTTACACTCTTCTTCTGAAGTCAGTTAAAATGACATCTTTTGAATCTTTCACCAAGTAAGTCAGACTTAGATTGTATTGAAACTAGCTATTATGTATTTCACATAAGAACAGGACTATTGACAACCGCATTTTGTAACACAATTCACAACTTCATAACGGTTAGTATGATTTGACAAAAAATTACAATTGGTATTTTTTCTGATCACTTATACATGATTTTTGCAATGGCAATTCTATTCTTAGTTGACTCTCATAGTACTTTCAGACCAAGGGTACATATTAATGCAACCGATAACAACCTGTCTTATCTGTGCGTTTCTTTTCTCCTGTGTAGCTTCATCCTAAGGCTAAAATAAATAGGTTATGTTGAGCTTTGTCTGTAGTTCTTGGTGTCCAGAATCTTCTTGCCGCACATTGCACATATGCCTTTCTTGTATGCACATGCTTGACAGTAGTGTGAACCAACTTGGTGCACTTTGGTACGGCAGATCCTGGAAAATATACAATTTCATACTTTAGTATAGTTTACATTGTCACTGTCTACCCCGACAGGAAAAAGGCGTTAGTATAGCTTAGTCACTAAAAAATGGAAATTATTCTGACACTGGGACAAGCTATGGGATATTGCAGGGTATCTTTCAGGGTTGAAGAGGTTAGATGGTAGTCCCTCTGCAGATAAGTCATATTGTGACAACTCTGGTTAGACTAGCAAAAGGTCCCTGGGCATGGGCTACAAGCCTTACAATAAGCCTTGGATTCAATGGTGATAATATTAAGATGACACAGCTGTTGAGTCATTTTAGTTTTAAATGATAAATTACACTCAAACTTTATTTATCTTTATATATATTCACAAAAAAGTAAGTACACATATTGTTATAAAATTAAAATTGGTGAATTTAATGTTAAACATAATTTGTGTTGCACAAAACCTTAATTTAATACAATAGACTTTCTTCCCTAGCAAAACGTTGTAAAGAAACTTTTAATTATAAAATTACGACCTTATCTATCCTCGTGTCATTTTTTGAAAATCGCGGGCATTTAGGATAACTTTCGTGTTATTATTTATATCTATGGGTGCAAAAATTGTGTAAGAAATCATAAGAATTACTTTGAAATTAATGGATATACAGTTTAATGTGTGTTTATTATTTAATTGCTTCATTAAATTACCTGCATTCTTGGAATTTCGACGTATAAGGATTGAAACGCCCTTTCTTCGCAGTAAGCGCTTTATTTTCACCGACCTTTCTGCCTCCAGATTCGACAGTGTTTCGGGCGCCAGCTTTCCAAGGATCCGGAGTAATTACCCGGCCCAATTTTTTCTCACATTTATCACAAACCATTTTAATTTATGTTCAAAACAAACTTAGTAACCTTAAATTTTCTTGTGTAATTTGGGTTGTTTATGTGGAAGTGTCAATCAAAGAACTTTAAATTAAGTAACACTTTTACAATTGCTATCTTACATTATAAAA
The DNA here is from genome assembly GCA_944739405.2 of Euclidia mi. Classification (NCBI taxonomy): domain Eukaryota; kingdom Metazoa; phylum Arthropoda; class Insecta; order Lepidoptera; family Erebidae; genus Euclidia; species Euclidia mi. The sequence continues at coordinate 13,904,211 of OX123205.2, read as the reverse complement.
AGTTTACAAATTAATAGAATTATTTAAATTAAGTTTAAAACCGACACAGCGAATATTCCAATAATAACACAAACAAATGACAATTGATGAATTGACATGACAATGTTTTTTTTTTTTTTGGGATTTTATGACCTGGTAACTGGACCTTTAGGTCAAATCTTATTTTATTTTAACGGACACTGCACATTCACTTAATTTTTAAATTGTTTTAACAGTATTTTTAATGTATTTATATATCGGTTTGTAAGTATTTTTGTCTTTCAATAACTCTTCGAGTGGCGGCGGGCGGGAGAAAGAATCGCACTTAATGTTCACATCACTGAGTTCACTAGCCGACACTAATCTGTCAAGCAGAAAGTTTTGACAGTCAAAAATAATATGATCAACGGTTGCAACGGCTCCCTGAGCTCCCTCCTGGGATTCACAATGTGGGCATGTATTGCTTGTAATAATGCCAAGTCTAGCAAGGTGTGACGGAGCAGTATTATGGCCAAAGCGCAATCTATTTATCGTAGTGATAAAGTCTCGGCTGGCTTCCTTCAATCTATTGTACCAGGGTCTAACAGGTAATTCTTCTTGTATACGGCCGTAAAATTTTCCTTTAGTGTCTTGGTCTTTCTTCCACAATTCTAACCATAAGTTACAAACATTTTCATTAATACATTGCAAGAAGTCAGTCATAGGAATGTCCATTGCATTTCTAAAATCAATAGTATTACTACCTTCATATGCGGTTTTATCAACTATTTCATTGCCATAGATACCTCGGTGTGAAGGTACCCACAGAAAAGCAATGCTTTTGCGCTTGAGGTAATATTGATAAATTATTTCTTTGATGAAATATAGAATATAATTTGTCTTAAAAGAAACTGTAAGGTTAGTTAAGGCTTTAATCAAACTCAGTGAATCAGAAACAATCAAAAAGTATTTGCTATTGTTAATTTGGCGAATATGTTTTAATGCCTGATAAACCGCATATGCCTCTGCAGTGAATATGGTGCATGTATTGTGTAGAACAAAGCTTTGAGAGAATTGAATTTGTGGATCATATATAGCAGCACGCACATGATCACTTCCTTTACTGCCATCAGTGTAAATAACATAATAATTCTTATTATCTGCCATAAACTGTATCATATCTAAATTGTTATTGATGGGATTTTGCAATTCTTTGACGGGATGTGTGATACACTGATAAGAGAAGGAGTAACATGGCCATGGGCATTGTTTTCTAATACCAGTAAAACTGTTTTCTGCAAATGACAAATTTTAGTAGTGATGTGTCAACTCGAGGTACAAACTCGAGTCACATAACACGAGTTAGCACGAGTAATCTGTAACTCAACTGGTCAACTAATCAAAGAGCAAGGGCGTGTTTCCTTCGCCTTCAGCTTAAAATCCTTGGCCCCATACACTCGACGCCAACAGTGCATCAATTATCATCAGTGTACAACTAGTATTTAATTCATAAAGTTCGTATAATTCCTCCAAGCATTTTAGTAATTTTGGTACTAGAAGTTTAATGATCTGAGTAGTCCGCTAAAATAAAACAGTAAACGTTGGTGATTGATCTTGCGGAATCTTGCCTCTAATAAAGATAGTCACGAATCTAAATAGGGTATGTATAGAGCAGCTAAAGAGTGGAACAGGCACGGTGCACTGAGTTCAACAGTTAAGCATCTCAGTCAAAGACGTCCACTGCTGAAAGCAGAAATTAATTCATTTTGAGCCCGAAACTGGGTGTTCCTATCTCTGCTCTGATTCTTCGTGTTATGTGCTCTGTCCAATGCCAGTTCAGCTTGTCTAGCCGGAAAGATGCAGGGATATACCAAGCTGTATATAGCTATACATAGCTTTCACCATTGCCGTCTGAATGATCTAGGCAAGGGCGTCGCCAGCCGATTGCCTAGGGGGGGGGGGGGGGAGCAAGGTCGCCAGCCGATGGCATTTCAAGTTGATATGGAAAATGAGAAAAGTATTGACAAAAGTATGAAGTTTAGGGTTTGTTGAATTTCTTCGCCTGCACCCCTTGCCTCCTCTTGACGACGCTCTTGGATCTAGGGCCTTCTGATAAGAACAATGTGCAACCACATAATTATTTATAACTTGAATAAACTCACGTTAGACATGGACTACCACAATTTATTGAGAACTGCAAACTCGTTTTGCATACTAGATACTTGAGTTGTATATATCCCGACTTTGCACATCTCTAAAAACGCGAATCCGTGTTGCCGCTTAAGAAAAATGAATGTCACTATAGTTAGAAAAATATAGCACGATTTAAAATCAATACGATTTAAAAATATTGTTTAAAAATAAAATTTAAAATTACTATTAAGATATGGCATTATCGTCAAAAAATATTTAAAAATACTAACGTATTACTGCTTCATAGATCAAGCTATATTTAACACGATATTATGAAGACACCAGCTTCGTAACATACCATAATTTGTTTAGATTTATTATACTACCTATCTAAATGTTTGCAGCAGTCTCTCCAACGGTGCCAGATTGACTATCGATACGTCGCACAGTGTTTTATGAAGACCATTTTTCGGACACCGTCTTTTATTATAGAAGCTAATAGATATACATACCTATTCCATAAAAAGAAATATTTCGTATCCCCAGCTAGTATCTCTAGCTTTTTAGAAAAACTTTTTTGAAAATCTTCATATTTTAAAGCGGATATTTAGAAAAAAAGATATTCCTCCTTAGCCATCCAGGCGCCCCGGGTGAGCCATTAATTTGGCGCCCCCCTATTTAGCGATCCGTGGCCAAAATGGCAAAAAACGGAACTCTTATGAATTCGCCATGTCTGTTTGACCGTCCGTATGTCTCAAGTTCTCAACCACTTTATTGACATTTGATAATTAGTAGTTAGATGTATTCTGTGAAACGCTTCATGATCCAGCGTAACGGCAATAGGCTCGCCCCTTCTTACGTGGGACCTGAAATACCTACATAATCTGGCGAAATGGGGGTTCAATACTACACCTCTGCCTAACCCCTCCGGTATACAGGCTATATAAAAATAAAATTTTGATGGAATCAAATGCTTCTCGTAGTCCACAAGAGCCAAAGCGGCTACACCGTCTTCCCCGGGAACCTTTACTAAGCTGCCTGAGAGGCGCACTCATTTACTCGACATCACATTTATTAAACAGCAAGCATCTATGGTATCACTACTCGAGGTAGTCATCTTTGTCAGATGAGCCTTTCCCAGTACTTTCGCGAAGACTTTTGACCATGGATTTTTCCCAATCGCCTCCTATGAGTTCTCTCTCTCAGTTTCGCCGAGCTCCAGATCTCTACACGGTGAATAAAAGTTTAACAAGGCTGCCTCTGGTGTTTCCTGTCGCATTAGTTCCAGAAGATCATTTGAAAGTTTAGATTTCCCAAGAAATCATATTTTCCTAATGTGCCATATTCGTAGTTGAGGTACAGTACCGAATATGCGCTTAAGTCCTCATCTAGGTATCTATCCATCACATGGTTGAACGCGCTAATTTCGGGAGTAACTGCAATAGTGTGACTGGAATAATTACTTTTGTGTATATCATCATGTTATACGGCTATATAACATCAGCGTGATGTTACTCATAGCCCTAAATCATCATCATCAGCCTTTAACAGTCCACTGCTGGAGTGGCCTCTCCTTGGAAAGGAGGAATTGGCCTACTATACCACGCTGGCCAAACGGGTTGGTATAGGGTTTGTATCAAGTTTTCCTTCTCTTACAGTGCTGTTCTCTGCATAATATGGTATAGCCCTAAATAACACGAGCGTAACCACGGGCTCATCTAGTGTTACTCAAGGGCGTTACGTACGTACATAAATCTCGGCGCTTTCAGATCTACATCCATCGTCCAAGTTCATCTTCATGCAGATCATCTCTTGCTTGAACTCATTTGCCTCCTATGGTTTTTTATGTCCCCATAATTATGCACTTTATGCGGTCCTAAACATTATTATCCACGCGATAACCCTAATTCAATGCAAGGTACTCTACCTGGGTCCAGACGTTGCAGATCCCGTTGTCACCACGTCACCATAGGGTCGTTAGCTTACATGCCTCAAGTAAAATAGGCAGCCCGCCCGACAAGGGTTATCGTGACTTTCCACTCTTTTCCAGCCGTCAACTGAGTTCCTTGTCTGTAGCTAGGTTCAATCGATGTTGGCAGCTATCTATAGCCTGGGGATTCTTAGCATCCCTTACACTACCATGACCAAGGCCGCTGCCTCAGGGCAGCAGCCTGCTAACGCAGGCATAATATGGCTATGGACTAGGCACTGTATTTTATGGCTATTTTTCATGGTAGGCTTTGCCCATAATCACCACGTTGGATTATTATGCAGGTTGACAACCACAGTAAGATCGTTACCTGCACAAAGGAACGCTGCTGCACCTTTTCCGCTGACACTTCGTTAGTCGCCTCATACATTCACCAACGGCAGGGAATATGGTGTTGTTATTCTAAGCCTTGCCGACCAATAGTATAACATAATCAGCTAAAACATTTTTTCTACATGGAAAAAACGTCTATAACTTTAGATTTAATTAAAAAGATACCTGTTTGTCAGGGAGATAAATTGTTCACTTAATTCTTTTATTTCCGATGATCAACCTAGCAGCCATTGCGATTCTTTCACTCACTTTACCATACCCCGCGATTCATATATATGAAATCAATCTTTATTCGATAATAATGATTGCATTTTTATTCGATACATATTGATTTTATAAATAAATTATATGTTGTAAAAAAATAAATATCGAATAAATATTTAATCACTAAAATCCAGAATATAAATATGAAAACCCTAGAAAAAACAGTTAATATGGGATAACTTCTAGATTCCATGGATTTGGGGTCTGAAATTTATTGATTAGGTATATAGGAATATATTTTTTTCTAAATATCCGCTTTAAAATATGAAGAATTTCAAAAAAGTTTTTCTAAAAAACTAGAGATGCTAGCTGGGGATACGAAATATTTCTTTTTATTGAATATATCTATTAGCTTCTTTAATAAAACTTAATAATGTCGGCGTGCATACCAGGCCAATAATAACGCTGCGCTAAACGTTTATACGTTTTAAAAATACCTAAATGACCCGCAGCGAGTTCCGAATGGTATTCTTTAATGGCGGTATTTCTATCCGAGGTATGTAGGACCTCTTTCCAATCGAATACTTTACGCAATGTACATTTAGATACCATATATCTGTACAATTTATCATTCCTGATAGAATAATTAGGGAAAGATGTCAGTGGCGGCTCGTTCAAAGGAGCGCTGGAGCAGTGAACTCCCAAAATTTTAATACACAGCTATTCTCTTTTCTATACCTAATGCATATCCACAAATAAGTATTTGACTACTAAGCTGTTTATCATAATTTTGTCAACACTCTTGAAACATACCTTCATAGGTATTTTTGTTGAGTGGAGCGCTCATACCAGCGCTCTTCGTTGACGAAAGCTTAGTACAACGCTTAATACTGAAATGTAATGAGTGCGAAAGAGAGAGCGTTCTATGCGCTTGGCGCGTGAGACAACAGATTAGTATGAGAAATAAGCCAAATACGGAGCGCCGCTCCTGGCTAGCTTGACGAGGTGCGCATGCGCGAATATATTACCCGACTAAGTGATATGACCATTTGTCACGAAGAAAAATTAAAACGTGTGCGCCGTTTTTTTTTAATTGTGTTTTGTCGGTATCATTTGAATGTAAACAAAAGCAAAACATTTCTCTGCAAGTGTGTTGGTAATTAGAAAAGGATTGGTGTTTAAAATATAGTTAATTGTATGTGTGATTGTGTGTATATGTTTAAGAAAGACGGTTAAATTGTGTAACTAATATGGAATATAACAGCGTTAACTTTATAAAAAACTGAAAAACCTAAAAAAAACGACCAATATGATAAAACGCTTCGGTTATGTGGTTGCGAAATTGCGAAGGAAGTAAGAAGCTGTTTTGTTTTCCGTGTATTTTGTTTAGTGGCGCCGGAGTTGATACTGCGTGGACGGTTCAGGTAGGTATCGATGATTTAGCACGTCATCTTTCTTACTTAATTGTAAAAGCATTCACAAAATAAATGGTAAGCAGTTTCATCTTTTTTTTTTAGTGAACACCCAATATAATCTTTCACGAGCCGCCTCTGAAAGATGTAGGTGAGTTTTTACAGCCATTGTAGATTGTAGTATACCACTGATCCGAGGTTATAGTAGTCTCGATATCAGGGTTAGTATCAATAGCTGACACGGTAGCATTAACTTTATTAGGCAAGGAATTACTACGAGAGTAATTATTAGATAAAGAAGCAGAGTTAATATAGTTTGGTAACAATTTAAATCTTTTCCAGAAGTCAATACCTAAAATTAACGAACTAGTGACTTCTGGAATTACGTACGCTTTTAAGTTATAAGTTTTATTTTCAAAAGTGGTGGGTAGGTTGATATAGCCGATCGGTGTCAAACGATGACCACCCGCCGATCGAAAAAATATAGTAGGGTTGTCGCACTTATTCAAAGGGAGATTAGTTTGAGAAATAATTTTTATATGAGAATTATTGCCCAATATAGTCACGGCAGAACCTGAGTCAAGTAAACCAGTAAGGGGTAGATTCTTAATGGTTACATTAACATAGGGTCGAAAATCAGTATTAGGTTTTTGATCACGGATCGCAGCCACAGAATAACTGGAAAAATACACTTTTAGAGTGTTCAGCCAATTTTTCCAGTCTTCTTTGTCAAAATATTTAGGTTTAGAAGATGTACAAACGGTAGGGTTTGTCATCTTATTTGACGAACTACGATCCGAGTAAATTAGTTTTTTGAAAAAAATTTATTTTTACAGTTAGGACAATTTACGAACGTGACATCCCTAAGGCCACACTTAAAACATATCGGATAACGTTCTTGCTTGCACGTCCCTAGTGAGTGATCAGTTGAACGGCATCGCGGACAAAATACACACCTCTTATTAGTTATTTTTGTAGGAACAGCTGATTTAGATATCATGTTGACATCATAGTGTTGCGGGTTAGGCACAGGTGTATCGTTCGGTTCGACATTTATAGATGCGACAGAAGCGTAGTTTTTTAGTTTAGACGGTTTATAGTACTGTGAATTATTATAGTGACCGTGCGTGTCCTTTTTATTTATGTAAGCTAAATCAGGTGCTACTGTGTTAGACGTAGGGTAACTAGGTTCGTGAAATTGTGCACTTAAACACTGGAACCTCTCATAGTTTAGACATGGTGTTTTTAGAGTGTCTATAGTGTCAATAGCCGTAGTACATGAAGCTAGTACTATAGAATAACACGGTCTAATATTGTGAAGCAATATATTTAATTTTTCCTGTTCGGTTAGTACCGTGTTCGGTGACAATCGCGCAAAAAGTTGGAACATAATTGATAAGTAGATGATTATACCTTCAGTTTGCCCTTGAGTACGATAACGAATCTCGGCTAAAAGTTTATAATCATAGTCGTACGGTGTAAAATCAGCTGTGAGTTTAGTAGCTAGTTCGTCCCATGTAGAAATGGAATTTTTAACACCGCGAAACCAGTGTAACGCATTACCAGTAAAAATTTCGGACGCGTAATCGAATAATCTATTGGCAGGTAGATTTCTAACCGTCCTAAATTCCGTCACGCGTTGTAGAAATTCACGAACGCAGCCTGTTCCGTCGAATTTGAGTTTCGATAGTTCGCCAACCCTCAAATGCTCACAGTGGACAGTTACCGGAGTCGACGCTGCCTGTGCAGGGGTTGAATCCGTGCAAGTCATCGTGGCTCCGACTTCCGCCGACGGAACATTCGAGTGTTCTATCTTAGATAGCTCTGCCGACAGCATCCGAAAGCGTTCAGTCAGGTCGGATATTTTCTTGCCGTATTTAGGTTCGGATTTGTCTAATCTCCCCAATCTGTGGTAGACCTGGTTGTGCAAAGCCGTAGTTCGCTTAGCCAAGTTGTGGTCGTATAGCTCCTTAAGGGAAGAGATTCGCGAATCTAAATCGGTAACTGACAGGCTAGCTCTCTTGAAGTCGTCTGCTATGTCTAGGCCTGACTCTAGGATTTCGTCATTCGGAATCAGCTCGAGTAGTTTAGGTAGCTGCTTCCGTAAACCTAAAACAGAGGTAGCCGGCTCCTCTCCGCGAATAGCGACCTCGTAGGCCAATTCATTTTTATTAAGTAGAAAGTACTTGATAGGGTTAGTGCTCATGATGATATAAATTAAGTATGATAGAAAAGAACGTAAGTATATTACAGCTAGGGCTTGTAATTATTCGATGTTTTTAGAAATTCGAATATTCGATATTTTTACAGGAAGTATTCGAATTATTCGAATATTATTCGAATATCAGCTGTTTCTTTTAAACCTTAATGAAAGCCATGCATAAACACTTAACAAACAAGTGACAGTTGAATATTTTTATTTATTATATAAAATTGAATCACATTTCAGTAACATACATACTTTGGCATTAGGGAATGCAATCTCGATCTCGCGAGATCTCGGTCTTTTTTAGCGAGATTAATCTCGGTCGAAAAAAAGGCGAGATCTCGCGCGATTTACGAGATTGCACTCGAGCATAAAAACGTCTTATTCGAAGCGCGAACTGACAGGGACGGATCGCAATAGGGAAGATTACTGCCAAGTTAAACCACCAGATGGCGGTATCACCGACTACAGTAAACAATGCATTTTGGCAAGTATGACATTTGAGTGACAACTTGACAACTCGTTTAGACATCAAACTTTGGACACTTTGGATGCGCGATCTCATTATCTCATCTCAAACAAGTCACTAAAACAGAAACAGTGTACCATTTTTATTGTTATTGATAATTACAACTGTTGTAACTGTTTTGCCTATATAAATAAGTATAGGTACCTATATTGTTGTCTTGTTGATGACAATTTTTTTTTTTTTTTTTTTTTAGGATCTGCAACAAAGAATATACACTGCAATCTACAAATATTTTTCACATATGGATCATGGATGTGTACTCCTTCAATTATAGGAGACGACAGCATGCAAAAAAGGTAACTTAACTAAGTAAAATTAAAATTATGACCTTAAGACTAAAATTAAAAGACAGGACTAAAATTAAAAGACAGGACTAAAATTAAAAGTTTAGACTAAGATTAAAAGTTAGGTATTACATTAAGTGCAACACATTATTCTACGAACATATAATTTACAACATAAAGCGAGATAATTAAAGGTATTCATTTAACTGCTTCTTAAATTTACATAAGGGTTCACAAATGTCAATTTCGTGGGTTTTAGATATGGTGTTGTACTGCCTACAGAGTCTTGGTACAGCAGCAAAATGACCTAAATTTATTTTTGAAGTAGGTACATCAAAGAGATTATATGTATTCTTTCTTGGTATTCATTGGTGGTGCATTCTATGGTGCCATTAATCAGCTTGTGCAAAAAGATATAATCTATTTTTTCTCTACGGCTTGCCAGTGTTTTGATGTTATATTGTTTCAACCTATCGGTGTAGCTAGTGCATGTTCTTGCTATGTGATCCGCATAACACAGGGGATAGAGAAAACGCTTCTGTACACTTTCTAGGCGTTTTTTATACACTTCGTAATGTGGATTCCAAATTACGGAGCCATATTCAAGTATTGGACGAACTAGAGTGTTAAAAAGTTTTATCTTTGTAGATGTTTTTTTGAAATCCTTGCAGTTACGAATAACAAACCCAAGTACTTTGAAACCTCGTGCAACAGTATTCAAGATATGTGTATCAAATCTCAATGTATTATCCAAGTGAACTCCGAGATCGCGAATGATATTAACATTTTTTATTTCAACTCCTTCTATGTAGTACGCATTATTGACTGCAGTTTTATTTCGGGAAAATTGGATATGGTAACATTTATTTATATTTAACATCATTTTATTTAATTTGCACCAATCTGTTAAACTGTTTATATCGTCTTGTAGTTTTTTTGTATCTTCTTTGTTTTGAATGGGCATCATTAGCTTTAGATCGTCCGCAAATAAGCAAACATTAGAATTTTTAAAGCAACAGACAATATCATCGATAAACACGTTAAATAAAATTGGCCCAAGATGCGATCCCTGCGGAATTCCAGATGTTGCTACATAATCAGTTGAACAGAAGCCATTTAACACTACTTTAGATGTTCTATTAACTAAATATGATTTTAGCAATTTGACTAAAGCTCCGTCTATACCAAGCTTTTCCAATTTTTGGATCAGGCGGCAGTGGTCCACTTTATCAAATGCTTTACTAAAATCAGTGTAAATCGCATCTACTGGAATTCGTTTGTCAAGGCATTTAGATATGGTGGATGTAAAACATAGTAAGTTCGTATTTGTGGACCTGGATTTGACGAATCCGTGCTGGTGTTCAGTGATGTGTTGCTTCAAATACCAACTTAGACGTTTGCTTATCAGTTTTTCGAATACCTTGCCAAACGTAACCAATATTGAGATTGGCCTATAATTCGAGACCAAGTGTTTTTCACCCGATTTAAATAATGGTATGACTAGAGCTTCAATATTTGAAAAGCGCGCTACGTGAGTTTGTTTACTGTAGTTGCTTGTGCTGCCATCTGCGTCGAGCTTTGCGTAATGTTCCCTATTTGTCGGTATCGGCATTAATAAAAAATGAAATGAATTTATACGAGTCCGGGGGGGTCTAAAGGCAAACTTTTGCAGTTCGTTGATGTCTGCCTGAGAACTGCGGTTTCAATTAGCGTTGAATCCGAAAAGGCCTTATCAGCGGCTGGTTATCTGGCCAACAGAAAAGGAAGCTGTTTAGCAAACGATTCTTTGGACATTTTGTGCTTCTGAAGGAGCTCCTTTGAAAATAAGTCGTAATAATGTAAATAACTCAACCAAACTGTCTTTTGATTGGTATATTAATTTGTTAATTAGGATCTGTAATTTCTAATAGTCTGCCTTATTGGTATATTTTGTTAATTAATCTGTAATATCTAAAAGGTCTACTGAGTAGATATAGTTTTATACACCCAATTGATAAATTATCTCAGTATAGTAACATAGATGATAATAAGACATTTTTTTTGACCTCTCGTTGTTTTGTTTATAATAAAAGATATTTTTTATTACTAAAAGATTTTTGTTTGATATTAGAAGCGAAGACTTGTTATTTCTTTCATTTCTTATTTGACAGATCCGTCCGTAAAAGTTTATTAAAAAATTATAGATACGTCAAACAATGTTTGAAGCATCGAAGTTTATTGAAAAATTCGTGAAAAATAATGTTTATCTTATAAGACCTACTTAAAATGGTTATTATTTTTGTCCTAATTTATTCAAATATTGCGATTATTTACAAAAAAAACATACAAGACTGCCAATCTCGCGAGATCTCGATATTTTATTTTTATTTTATTTTATTAGGAAAACAAACAGTTACAGTATCTTAAAAAATATCACGATAAAAGACTTAAAAACCATTAACATGTTTTCACATTTAAATATCACATTACGCTGTTTATTCTAGGGTTAGGTGAATTATGACAAAATTATGTATATTCTATACAGTCCAATCACAATCAAAGAACCGAATCAAACCATCTTTTAGAGAGCATATGCGTAATCGTCGTCGATTTAGAGTTAAATAGGTCAAAATCAGTTTCAGAACCGCTGACCAGTACATTTATATACTTTGCTGTCCTTGGGAAAAATGAATTTTGCCTATAATTTGTTGCGCTGTGGCTCACATAAAAAGGGTGATAATGCCTCATCGATCTTGTAGGGACTTGTAAGTTTATTTTAGACAATAAATACGGAGAACTGATTTATGACTGCGCTATTTTTGAAAAAAGTGATACATCAGCTATTATTCTTCTTTCCTTTAAAGGAAGGATATGGTGTCTTTTACATCTGGTTTCATAACAATCATCGTAAATGTTGCACTTGTATTGTAGGAGTCGCATGAATTTGCGCTGTATTACTTCCAATCTATTTATGTATATCTCGTATTGAGGATTCCAAATTTGACAGGAATACTCGAGGATGCTGCGAACAAGAGTACAATAAAGAATTTTATATATTTTAACACTTTTGAATTGCGAACATGTTCTTATCACAAAACCTAAAGCTTTACTAGCTTTTTTAGCAATAGTATCAACATGTGATTCGTATGTTAGTTTGGCGTCGTGAGTAACACCAAGATCTCGAACTTCATCTACTCTTTTCAACTTCAATCCTTTAAGTTTATAATCATACGTAATGATTTTTGACCTGTGTTTCCGTGTAAAACTAATGCAGCAGCATTTGGAGACGTTAAGATCTAAGTGGTTAGTTTTACAGTAATTTTCAAAAGTGTCCAAATCCTGCTGCAGAGCCACAAAATCATTTGGTGCATTAATTTGAGTGAAAATCTTCATATCGTCAGCGTAAAGTAAGATGTTTGCTTTATTAAAACAGTGTATGACGTCATTAATGAATATGTTAAACAATAACGGTCCGAGTAATGATCCCTGGGGGATTCCTGAGGGAACAGTATTCCATTTAGATATATAACCATACAATGCTACAGCTTGGGAACGATTTTCAATGTAAGAGGTAAACCAACGGAACAGATTACCATGTATTCCGACGTTTGACAGCTTCTTTACCAGTATGTTATGATCTATGCGGTCAAAACATTTACTGTAATCAGTAAATACAGCATCTACCTGACCACCAGACTCCATATTTGATGTTGTATAGTCGACGAATGTTAGCAAATTAGTGGTGGTCGATCGACCCTTAAGAAACCCGTGCTGAACAGGAATGAATGTGCTGGACAACGTGTTATACACCTGATCATAAACCAAACGTTCGAATATTTTTGCAAAAATGCAGAGTTTGGAGATAGGTCTATAATTATGTACCTCCCTCCTGTTTCCATTTTTATACACAGGGGTGATAAATGCACTTTTCCAAACATTAGGAACGGTACCTTCTCTAATGGACCTTCTAAATAGTATGGTGAGCGGGTCAGTAATACTACTAGCACACTTATGAATAAATTTTGGTGGTATATGATCTGGACCAGCGCCCTTATTAAGGTCTACCCTAATGGTAGCTACTCTGGTCTAATATTGGCGAGATCTCGCGAGATTGGCTTCATAATCTCGCGAGATCTCGCTTGAGCCCTAATCTCGCGAGATTTCCATTCCCTATTTGGCATTCTAATTAAGCAAAAAGTAATAGACTGTATTAAAAAAAAAACAAACAAAAATAGTTTAAATAAAAATTACACCCGCTGCGTAACATAACAAAACCTTAGTCTAAAATTCTTAGGATTTTGAGAATCATGGTGATAAAATCGTGGTTGCGTAATTTTTGACATATCGCTCTTGCTTTATTCACTCCCATCAAGTTTGTCTGCTTAGGGCACTTCTTACCTATCCTTTTTTTACTGAACGTATCTGTCTATACTGAACGTATCTGAACGTCCGCCTAAGTCTTCCCCTTCATCCTGTCCCATGCACACTTGCCCTAAATATCTTCTTTGTCAGTCTTTCGTCATCCATCCTCTCCATTTTCCTACAACGCTCTCTTATCGCACAACTCTTTACTCTGTCGATTAAAAATACACCACACATACTTCTCAGTGCTCATTTCTACAGCATTTATTCTACTTTCTAGTCTCTTCTGCCATACCCAACTTTCACTACTCTCTCTATTCGTGCCTTTTTGGACACGTTTTAGCTGTTGATAAATACCTTCAGAGCTCCATTCACTCTATTACCTACATTAACCCTTCTTTCAGTATTTTGTTCATTCTTACCATCTCTTGTAAATAGCGTACATAAGTACACAAACTCATTAGCTTGCTCCACTCGTTGTCCATCGATCATAAATCATAACATTACAAGCCGTAACGTATTCCTCCTTTTCAAAAATCATAACTTACATTCACTTTCATTCCTTTCCTTTCTAACGCACCATGCATGATTGTTACCATCTCCTGCAACTCCTCCGCTGAAGACGCAAGTATAACCTGATCATCAGCATAGAGGAGTCATTTGACAAGTAACCCATTCATTCTTAATCCACAGTCACTATACTTTAGATCTTGCAAAAAACTGTGCATGAAGACATGGCGCCGCTACACATCCCTGTCTAACACCTGTCTCGATGGTAAACCAGTCAGTGTATGCCCCGTTTATCCTCACACAAGCTCTAGAATCCTCATAAAGAGATTTCAGAGCTCGAATGAGGCTGCTGTTCACCTCATACATTGACAGTACCGACCACATTTCATTCCTCACTACTTTATCGTAAGCCTTTTCACAATCCACGAATGTGCAATAGACCTTTTACCCTTTGGCCAAAAACTTTTCGGCTATGCTCCGCAAGAAAAAATCCTGATCCGTACACCCCATACCCTTTCCGAATCCCGTTTGTAAATCCCATATTTTCTTGTCGGTTATTTAAAAACCATAACTCTTTCAATCAGTAGGTACCTTTGCATACAATTTTTCAACAATGCTGAAATAGAAAGCAATGATAAGTTTTAATTAAATAAATATAAATGAAAGATCATAAATCACACCTCAATCACAATAATCATTCGTGGGATTGACCTAAACTTTGGTAATGCAATCTAAAAAACGTAACCATAAATCATTCGAATATTCGAATTTATCACAACTCAATATTCGAATAGTAAAAATGAACGAATATTCGGATTATTCGAACATTCGAATATTCGAATTACAAGCCCTAATTACAGCCCTCCGTGTGCAATAGTTCTGCTTTACAAAGAAACTACGACGATTCGGTGTAAAAATGTAGACAATAGAAGTGACTTGCAAAAATAAAAAAACGGTTATTTCAAATTGCGAACAGTTACGTAGGGAATCGGTAGTTGAAATTTGAATTAGACAATAGTAAGATAACACATAATAGGTATACAAGAATAGAAATTAAAGATAGACAGCAATACACAGATACACACAAGTTAGATATTACGTACCAGTTCGCTGATGTCTGCACCTCCTCGTTTACAAAGACTGACCTCCTAAACAAGAACAACTGCAGTAATTGGAAGTGAGACAAATAGAGTTGGGCGCCACTGAGACGGAGGATCTCAGGTAGGATGTCGGGGTTCGAGAGAAACACTGCTAGACTGAACAGGTTCTTTATTATGTCTCACTACCGCTTACATACAGTATGACCGAACTAGGTAAGCACTGGCCTGAGCTGGCTGGAGTGTAGACTCCTGCTGCTCTCCGACGCTCGCAGGGTAGCTGCTCGAAGGGTCGCCGATGAGCTGGCCAAGGTGCGCTGCGCAGGCAGCTCTGTGGTCGATGTTCAGGCTGAGCGGTCAAGCTCAGGCGTCCGTGGCCTGGCTGTAGGAGCTCGTAGGCAGGAACGGAGGCTTGGGTGGCAGCTGGCTAGTAGCGGCACGGCGCCAGCAGCTCGTGGCTTGTAGCCCGTAGGAAGAACGTCAGCCCGTAGGAAGAACGTCAGGTGCAGTGAGCTCGTAGGGTGAACCCCAGCGGGACAGTAGATAGGAAGTAGAATGTAGAATAATCGCGAGGTGTAGCGGCAGCGTTCCGATGTCTAGGGAAAGTGACCATTCTACAACGCGCACCCATCTTATATAGGTGTAGGCCTATGACTCACAACTGCCTTTGGCTAGTGAACATGACCATATTAGGTAATATTGCGAACGGCTAAGTTGGCGTTAAGCGTGTAGTATTACGTTACAAAAGACGGTGTCCGAAAAATGGTCTTCATAAAACACTGTGCGTCGTAGTGCTGAAGTGTTTGTACGAAAACGCCTCCATGTTAGTCCGTCTCCAGGACCATACATTCGGCTACAGTGTGGGGTGAGGCAGAAGGATGTTATATCTCCGAAACTCTTCACCGCTGCGCTGAAAGACGTTTTCCGAGGACTGGGAAGGACTCGGCATCAACATCAACGGCGAGTACATCACTCACCTTCGATTTACTGATGATATCGTAGTCATGGCTGAGACCATGAAAGACCTCAGCACATTGCTCGTTGGCCTCTGTAGAGTCTCCCAACAAGTACATGGACAAGACGAAAATCATGTCTAACTTCCATGTTGTAGGTACCTGCTCCTATTTAGGTTGGGATTTGGGAACTCTCGAATTTGTCGACAAGTACGTTTAGGTACCTACTAAGGACAATGATCCAATTGGGTAAGTCCAACTCAGAGAAAGAGGTGATTAGTCGAATCCAACTCTGTTGGGCGGCGCGGCGTTCGGGAAGTTACAGATTTACGTTACGGTTAGGTACATATCTTCACGTGTGATATCCCGTTGCATAGATGTGTCTAAAGACGAAAAAGTCTTTGACCAGTGTGTGTTGCCAATGATGATCTACGGCGCTGAAACGTGCTCGCTAACTATGGGCCTTATCCGAAAGCTCAGGGTCACTCAGAGGGCGATGGGTACGGCGCCGCAGTTGGCCGGGCCGTGGCTGAGCGGTTACGGCGGTTTAAGCGCGCCATGTACATCGGAAACTCACGCCGCTGCCGCCACCGCTGTAGACTGTGGCCGGGCCGTTATTCAGTAGTTTCAGTACACTGTGTGCTAGAGGAATGACTTATAATGCAGTGAGCGACACTCATGTTTCGATTAATTTTATAAACGACTCCGATCAATTCCAAAAGTGGTGGCCAGTGGTGACACAAATCGCGAACGTGGTCAAGGGCTCCAGTCTTGCAGTTTCTACGCAGAGCGGAATAAGGATGCGAATGGCGATAGGTCACGACTGCCATAATAGGCTTGTGTCCACAGAATAATGGTCTATCCACACACATCCGGGCCGTGGACGGGACGTGGACAGGACGGGGACGGGCCGTCACCGTGCTTCCGGGTCCCGGCCGGGATATTTCGTTCACACACGTCAGGGCTACAACCGGAGCGTGGACAGGCTGTCACTAGAGCTTGCATTTTAATATTTGAATTATTCGAATTATGATTTGTGTCAAATATTCCAAAGGAAATTGCAATATCCGATTCTAGTTCGAACAGCGTTCTCAAAATTGTCCTAGATACATGCACCAATAAGCACATTAAGTTGACATTCTTAACATAATTATATTACAACATAAATAAGTTATTGTTTTTTTTTGCGTATGAAGCCCTAAAAGGAGGAGTTCTAATAATAATAAGAAGAATAGCCGAGAAAAAATAATTATAATAATAATAAACATCTCTGGGGGCAGTCATTATCTCAACATGAGACTACCGCAATCGGAGGGCAGAGTGACAGCTTTCAAACATCACCTTCATCTTATGATAAACAAAAACAGCATCACAGGATGAAAAGAAAGGTTACAAATCACAGGGCAGCTTTGTGCCGAGCTGTCAGTGCTCAAGTCAGGGGCTCGTCTTCGGCTTGCCGTTATTGGATGGTTGGAGTGGATTTCCAAAAGCGCCCGCAACTTCACACAACTTTAATATGCGTCTCATTGCACCGATTGTTGGGCCCAGCAAGACCATGTCGTCCGTACCTATAGCTGATGTTGTTCATAACAACTCCGTCATCATGACAGTCGACACCAGCCTTACTGAGTAGGTTCAACAATAAGCTGATTTATAAATAATAAAAAAAATACAAAACAAGGCGTGGCGAGGTCATTTCCTCTTGCGTCACGCCAGATTTCAGCCCATATTCCTCATGCAGAGCTGTACGCGCCCGCCTGACAGTGTTTATTGTTCCTCACCTACCTCATAGTTCATACCAGTATCTACCTGACTCTCAGTTTTTAAATTACCCCATACAGATCGGCAAAGTTAAGCAACGCTTGCACATGTCGCCACTTGGCTGGGTGACCACGTGTGGCATTTACATCTGAGCGCTATCTTGCTTCGGAGGGCACGTAAAGCTGTCGGTCCCGGTCCTTGTCTCAGGATTGGAATCGTTAGACTATGAAGAAAACTCCGACACTAGAGTTGGCCACAAACTCTCACGAAAAAAAATACTAAACAACAAGAGGTTTAAGGTCCAATGCCTTATAAAGGTCTAAAAAAACCAGATTTACATGTGTTTCTAACTATATAGTACCGAACGGTCTGTGTTAAAAACAAAACTAAACTAATTAAACTACGCGACGTGCAGACAAATTTTAGGGGCCATGTATATATCCAGCAAACTATCGAGCACCTTAGTTGTAATGGTTGCCAGGAATATAGGCCTATAGTTATGAAGTTCAATAAAGAAAAAAAAATTATATAAAATATCAAATAAGTATTCGAATAAAAATTTAGAACATTTGCAAGCCCTAGCCGGGACCTTTCATCTGTCACTATTTGCACTTGGGCAAGTCCAATACAAAACACCGATCTGGGAATAACATGGATTGGACATACCTACCTACGAAATTAGCGTGCATACATACGATTTTGTAAAAAAATAAAATTTAATTGTGTAAAAATATGTAAATTTATATTTGCTATAAGTTACTTTAGTTCCAAATCTGTTTAAATGCTTTTCCCGATTAGGTTATTCCATTACGCAAATGCGGGCAAACAAGGTAAAGCAAATTACGTCCCTTGACATGAAGACAAACTAAACATGAAACAAAATATTCTCTGGTAGCCAATATCGATACAGTGTCGCTGAGAAAGAAGCGGCATGAATGGCGCCATTCATACCGTAATGAAACACACTGCCACACTGAAATACCATAAGGGAATAAGAAAATCAAGTTATTCACTAGTTATATGTGTCTATGGATATACGATATCCTAGAAGTGACAAATATTTGAATCGAGGAATTTATATCGGTTAAAACGGAATTATCTCATATATAAATTTAGTGTCATCGCTTATGTATACAGGGTGTCACAAGACCCATGACCAAGCCGAAGTCTACTCGTTTTGCACATCATACCAAGTCATACTACTAGAAAAGAATACCTGGGAAACGAAATATTTTTTTAAGCTTAAAGAAATAGACACAATTTATAAGCCACAATGTATAGCGAGCGTTTGCAGGAAAAATTGGCGCCAGGAATGCACTGTACCTACACCGGCCGTATCTACGCGACGACGGCAGTTTATGATCACGTGGTCGCGCGGCCGAGGGGGTAATGCACTTGTCCACAACTCAGCTGATGACTTGTATCGCGTCCATTGCGTTTAGAGAACTTTAATGCTGCTTATTTTAGAGAAATATTGAAAATTAGTTTATTTTTATTTGGAAGAAAGTTTACATTTATCATTCAAAACACGATTTTGGAATTATTAGAAAAACAAAACCTCATACTCATACGCACCCTGCATGTGTCTGTAGTAACTGGGAAATTCCTCAAAGTCAAAGGCTCAAAGTCACGACTTTTTTTTCTAATTATTCCACTTGTAGGAGCGTTGATGCACATCTAAGCTCGTCTAAGCTTGAGCCGTCAGAGTCTATGTTGACACTGACACGATGTCACTACCACTTCGAGCGAACATGCCGAAATATGCCCGTTTACGCGGGTTCGGTGTTTTTATTTTATTTGACTCGTTACCTTAAAATGTAATTATGTTGCGATTTTCTCAATTATCATTGACCATTTTATGAAGTTTGTTGATTAAACGATTTGTTATCATAGATCTGACCAATGCAAATCATGAAATAACCAATGGATAATTATAAGACTTTTCTTGAAATGCGATCATTTAATAAAATGGCCAATTTCACGATACAGCCACGACATAGACCCGCTTTTACATATAAGCACCATATTGATACAAATGTTATAGCGCAACTTGCTGTCATCTATTGTCAATCCGACGTAGTTGTGAGTAATTGGCCATATACTTACATTGAAATAAGAATAGATTAAGATTCCTTTATGGTATAAGACACCCCACCCTACCTCACGCCACCCCACGCATGTTGAGACTAATCAATCCCATATATTTAGTATGGTGAGGTGAAGATATACAACACTCCACCCAACGCCACCCCACGCGTCACCATCCATTCAATCCAGATCGGCGCGTTGACGGTGGAGGGGAAACACACGCCATCCGACGCTTGACAAGCAATGTGTTTCTAGTTAACACACAACGCCATGCGTCAGTTGATAACATTCCTGTAATGATGATACTTTTTTAGTGTTGGGTTAAAATCACAACTTTAGCTACTTGAATTATTAAAATGTAAGCCCGCATTATACGATTTGATTTCAGGCTACTACCGTTATAATTATAATAGAAATAATGCCTCACTATAAATGAGAATCTTCCTCAAAATCACTATTTAGGAAATTAGGTCATAGTTTCGTAAATAGTGATTTTGAACGAAGCTTTTTGTAGCGTGGGGTGTTGTATATGTGCACCGTTCGCATCGGGTGTCGACACGTGGGGTGGGGTGGGGTGCAGTAAGTATATCTGTTTCAACCTTTAGTACACATACAATATAAAATATCAATATAAAAAACAGGCATTATAACGGGTAATAATATTGTGAACACAACTGGGTTACAGGGTAACCCATGGTAAAGATACAACTTTTATTAAAAATACAGAATCTTTCCAATCTTTGTCACGTCTGTCCTAAAAGTGACAAAATAAATATTGTAGTGAAGAATATACAACGGGAGTTTTAAATATAAAATGTGCTTAATTGTAAGTATTTTTTTCATGCGTCATTCCACTCGCGTTTGAAAGTGATATTTTGCATAATAGTTAATAGACTCGTCCTTTTTTATTCATAAGAGACTGGCCCAGAACAAAAAAAAAAATTTAATTATACATACATACATACATATACTCACGCCTTTTTCCCGTCGGGGTAGGCAGAGACAACAGAACGCCACTTGCTTCTATCCTTACAAACCTCACGCGCTTCCTCTACACTCATTACTCTTTTCATACATGCTCGCCGGTTTCGGGTACTTCGGACCTGGCCGTTTTTTGGGACGTCCCCAATTTGATCGAGGAATGTCCGACGAGGTCTGCCGCGACCGACTTGCCCACACACATTTGCCTTATAAATCTTATTCGTCATTCTTTCTTCACTCATTCGCTCCACGTGTCCAAACCACTTTAGCATTCCTTTCTCAATCCTAGTCACGACATCTTCTTTCAGACCACTGCTCTCTCGTATAGTTACGTTCGGAGTTCTATCGTTCAGTCTCACCCCACACATACTACGCAGTGATCGCATCTCAACTGCGTTAATTCTACTTTCATGCCTTTTCTGCCATACCCAACTCTCACTTCCATACATCAACGTGGGGACAAGCACTCCATTATGAACCGCCAATCGCGCCTCTTTCGGCACAGTCTGGCCGTTCATAAAGGCATTATTTATTTAATTATATTTTCAAGTTAACGCGTTTATAACATTTTATTAGAACAAGTAGTTACTTACTTGCAAAATAATATAAAATAACAATTTAAGCTTCGATTGATTTTCAGAAAAATCGATTATCTTTTTTCGATTTTTCTCTCTCAAGTTTGTGAACTAAGGAAGCTAAGGACTAAGTAAAGCGTCACTGTGCATTAACGACAATTCAATGCCATGTGGTTCTTCTGAAGATCACATCGAACACTGCGCATCTAGTGCTTAATATATGTATTTATAATATTGTTCTTCTGGATGTCAAGTCGCACTTAGCGCATCTAGTGCTAAATATATTATATCTATGGCGCTCGTCCCCGGCCAGTGCACGTCATGGCCCCGGTCGAGGCACTGACAGCGCACTGACACGGCACGGAAGCTCCGTCCCCGGCCCGTCCACTGACGTGTGTGAACGAGTAAATATAAAATGTATGCAACGATTCTTTTCTGTGCTCCGTCCCGTCCACGTCCCGTCCCCGTCCCGTCCACGGCCCGGTTGTGTGAGGATAGACCTTTAAGGCGCTGTTATACCTCAGAAGCCGTGAAACACCTAATTTTTCGTCGCGCATCTAGCCATAACGGTACATATTACAAACTAGCAAAAATTAGAGCTTAAAGTCAAAAGTCTGAACAAAAGACTTTTGAAAGAATTTTTCATGTACGTAAAATAGAATCACGGTAAAAAAATCACAAAATCGAGGCAGAAAATAATCTTTCGTCTCACTGTTTGCAATATTTTGATCGGAAGCTGTCATATTTTTTTTGATAATATTGTAGGAAATCTAATGAACTAAAGAATTACCATTATTTATTTTCATATAATACGTGTATATTTTGTAAAATTAAATAAAATCTGCCAAACGTCTATGATTTTGACGCTCGGTAGATACGATCAATATCAAACGCTTCAGCAATTTAAACCTTATTAGCATAAGCGGTGTACTGAGTGTCAGTTGCTAGTTTACGCCCCGCCCAGACCTCATCATTCGGCTATGAGCCCTGTGAGAGATAGGTCATGTCGCTTGCGTCTCCGCTGAACGAAATTTTACGTAAACCTGTTTGTTATTATAATAGGCCGATTTGAGTTCGTAATTTCATGTCTTATGTTTTAGACTGAATACTTTGAATCAAATAGGCTTTTCATGTAACTATTGGCCCATATAATTAGGACCTAAGTTTATACTCTTGTTGCGTTTAATGTGTTATTGTTTCTGTGCTTATAAATATATAATTAGAAGAATAAAATATGGACAATTAGAGAAATGAAGTTCTACGAAGGATTTGTACAAGAATGCGTCGTAATAAAATAGAAATTCATCCATGGCCAAGTAATTATGAAATATGTAACATTTTTACACAAATTATTTTCATAAGAGTCTTTTATGACTAACTATGTTACTTATATATTATCGATTATGCATAATATAATTATATAAATTATTCTCACAATACATAGCTGCCACAGTTTTCAATTTTTGAAAGAGTAATAACATAAAATCGAATAATTTTATGTACCTATATTTCAAATTCATTAGCTTGTCAGAGCGCCTGGAGCGCTAAGATGCCGCCACGGCGAACAATAATGATGACAGCGCTAATATGGCGCTCCGCAATCCGCACACAAGCGGTAACGAATGTTGTATTATTGTGTTTTGAACATAAACCTTTTTAGGTACATCGGGTAAAACTTTGATTATTCATAAACTATTAGATATGTCTCAGTACATCTAATATCTTTTTAATTTCTAAAATCAATTATTTATAAGTAAGAAGGTAACTTCTCTGTTTGCTATAACACAAGATATAGTATTTTTTTAATAATTAAGTTCGTAACTAATTATCATTATTGTAATTTCAGTGAAGTTAAAGATAACAGTTCTGCAACGTCTTACACACATTTGACTTCAGTCATTCCTAAAACGATCTGTTCAAGAGCTAGCCAAGAAATGCCAAACAATTTTTTTAACAAATTTGACTCAAATCCCGTAGTGATAAGCAAAAATTATAAGAGGGATAGCAGTGACTGGTTCGAATTGCGTAAGAATATGTTGACAGATTGAAATTTTTGTATAGTGGTAAAAAGAGAGATAACAGCAGTAAAGCCAACTTAGTAAAAAATATTCTGTACAAATAAAATATTTGCAATGTAAAATCGCATGGAACAACTGGCCTTGCAACAACTGGCGAAGCAAGAAAATGTAACAATCGAGCCTTGTGGATTATTCGATTATTGGTGCCACGCCAGATGGATTAATAGGTCCAAACACGATTGTGGAAATTTAATGTTCTAAAGTTGCCTATAAGAATGGCCTGGAGAATAGTATAAGAGCAAATAAAATACAAATATGGAAACATGATAAAAAAGTGAACTGACTAGTCTAAACAAATATTGTAATTGTTATTACCAAATTCAGGGGCAACGCCACGTTACACGCAAACAAAAGTGTTTATTTACTGTGTGGAGTGGCGAAAGTATACCACTAAAAATAGAAATTATAGAAAGAGATGATGTTTTCTGGGAGAAGCTTGTGGCGTTTTATATGAATTGGCAGTTGCCTGAAATTGTTGATTCTCGTTAAGCTCAAGGGATGGCATTGCGAGATCACGGAGAGGAAAATGTTTCATCAGTGCTTGGAATTTCTACAATACCAAGCCGTAAAAGGAAAGTAAATGAAACTGTGCCTCGTGAACAACAGCAAATAATAAGTATTGAAGCCTTATCACCTCACACACTGCCTTTAACATTCGATGAGAATAAAGAAAATCTGCCGGGTTGTAGCAGACAGCTAACTTTTGATGAGCTGTAAACTCTGTATTTCGTTAATAAATTATAAATGAATATAAATAAATATATTTTAATATTTATTTTCTTTGAACCAACACATATTTGAAGCGAAATAATTTTTTTATATTTTTCCATACAAACATGTATGACGAGAGCTAACGAAAAAGCAGTAACTCAAATTCTAATTCTATAATTTTCTAAGCGACAAAGCAGTATCTCATGAATAAGGTATATCCACATATATTTTTGAGGTTTCATCTATTTTGAAAAATAATAATGGGTTGGGTTTCGAAACGAGTCGCCTGAATTTGAGGGTATTGGTAGTGTAGGGGGCTTAAGGTAGTTCGTTTTAATCCCCTAAAAGTAATTTTGGCTGCCGGAGTTGCGTCTAAATATTTTTAAACAATTTCCAAAATTTCATAAATACTTCGGCAATTATGCAAAACGGAACATAGTTTTTATACTTTAGTACAGTTTTACAAATGTAATTTTTAGGTTTTATGTGAAAAACGTGAAACGAAACGCAAAACTGCCATCTTGGAATTATCATATTGACAGCTAATGTCAAATTTGTGCGTCATTGCTTTCGAGTGCCTTGGGTTAGGTGCGAAGTAAATAAATAGGTTATGTTGGGTTCTCTTTTGACCCTTAATCCGAAAATAGGAGCCCTTCGCAGGGCTCCGACAACCTTAGTTTATTAAACTAGTGTGATAAATGTGGAGGTTGGCAGTGCCATACACACCGATGTTTGGAGATATTTTTTTTCAGAGGAAACCAAGTATTTCCGGCAAGTGAAAATGGTGAGGGGGGTTTCAAGACCTCCCCTGCTCCCTCTCCAATCACTCACAACCCCTAAAAACGGCGACGTATTTCGAAACCTTCGCCATAATAATTATAACCATAATAACAATAAACATCCATAAATAAATAAAAGAAATCAACTTTTACTTAACTTCAATTATCTCGTAACTCGCTTTAGTTGAGATACGGCTTTTGCGCTTAGTAGAGCAGTATTGTGTTTTTTAGGGTACCGTAGCCAAAAATTGTAAAAGCGGAACCCTTATAGATTCGCAATGTCTGTCTGTCTGTCCGCCCGTATGTCACAGCCAATTTATTGCAAAACAGATTTGAAAACTGGCAGGAATGGAATTAGATGTAGGTATTCTATGAACTGCTTCACTATTTTTATACAAAAACAAAACAAACATAATAATGGCCTCTCCATAAATGGAATTGACTTAATTATTTTTATCATCTTACGGCACGTAGATATTAACCTACTTTCGTCAACATTTAATACCTATAACGTCTAATGTAAACCAGTTTTGCTCATGGCTGCACTGAGAACAAAAATTGCGCTATGCCTATATTGTACAAACAGATTGATGTATGTAATATAAATTTTAATATCAGTATCTCAATTCAATATGCTAAAACGATTTGCTTGCGATTTTGAAATATTGGAATACGGATGTCGCCAGAATACGGCCGCACGCGACGAGAATGAAGGGGGGCGCCCCGCAGTAGACGAAGCTAAGCTCCCTTCACCTCCCCTGCTTCACCCCCTCATTTACCAAAACAGTCGCTTAGGACAGCGCCTTAATCGGTTTGATTGCAGTATCTATAGATTCACTATTATATGAAGATGTGAATGAAGTTTGTTACATATTATAAAAAGCTAAGATTCATGTTACTTTTAGGATTCTAAAACTAAAATAATATATTTATTCTTGTGACAGTGAACACCAATCAGAAAGCATTACGTCATACAGTGCGTCCGCCATTGTTGTTATTGACGTTTTGGTAGTAATACAACTAAAACGTCAAACTTTGCACTAGTCAAAACAAATATAACAAAATAAAAGCGGGTACATGGTGGGTACACCAAAGCAGACTTCATTCAAAGTTTGTTCTGTTTTGCAATTAGTGACATCCTTAAAGTTTAGTAAGGATCGTAAGGATACTAATAGAGACCGCATTAAAATAGCAGCAGCCTTACCCAATATATGTACTTCACTTTGACTTATGATTTTTTTCTCATGTAAGAGTAAGATAAATATACAAATGAGGTTTCGAATTTTCGTAGGTTGTCACTAATGTAAAATTAGTAATTTTAACTAGACTAGTGATGGTGGCTTTCTCAAAATGAATTTCGATAAAATATCGAAAATGTTTGCAAAAAAACTTTGGTTTAGTCAAAATACCAACATTCAATTGATATTCATCAATTGAATGTTGGTAAAATCTCAGATAAGAAAAAATGTGTGAATAAATCCAAACTTAACCACTAATAAATAAATTACAATTAAATTTATTTTTAAATTACCTTTTTAAGGTAAATAAAGCAATGACGAGATCATTACCACTTACCGAATGGTTTTCAAATACAAAACCACGTAACGTATTTCTGACTTTTGGAAGTTATATGGTTATTTTATAATTATCACTTGCACAAGATCGTCAAGTGTTCTTCTAAAATCTTCTAAACCAAATTAGGCCTTCTAAAATTGAAGGGAGGCCCGAGCCGATGAGCTCTGAGCGATGCTCAGTTACATAATTATATTAAATCACCAATCGACAGCAGGCTGCAGTAATAAGTGAGTTTACTAACATATTAGAAATAAACTTTAACTACAACGATTTTTAAATAAAATATTTCACACATAATTAATCACATTTATTTAGGGTAAAATAGAAAATGTCACTGACAGTGTTCTTAGCGTAATTAGAAAAAAACCTCAAATCTTAACAAACTCATATCTATTACAGGTCAAATTAATAACGCCCTTTTAAAACTGAAGCCTAGGTCTAAATAAGTAAGAAATACAAATAATTTAAAAGAGTTTAACCAGGAGCCCGCATGGTGAGCAAAAAAGAAAATAAAATTGTGTGCGTACTTTTAACTGGCACCGAACTCAAAAAGTATTGTTGTTGAAAATATTAGTTTTCCTTTCAAGTCACTGTTTTGAAGTGCCTTCTGAATCAAGAACTTGATCCAGCTGCCTAGTGCGAGCATCTTGATAGCTAGATGTTGGTAGAGGCTCTTGACGATTAGTACATTTATTGAAACAACTATCGGCGCAATGATTGCCGAGTTCACATCCCACATGTCGACAATCTCATGAGCTCGGTCCAAATATTTGATCTCCTTCTCTTTTTCTGCTCTCACAAGATTGCCGTCATACGATATGGTCATAACGACTATCAATGCGAGTCGCTCTGATCGGTCACCACAATATCACGCTTATTGGCTACAATAAACCTGTATGTAATGGTAGACCTATTCCAGGACAAAAATGCACGACCATTTTTTCGAGAACTGGGTCGGGCAAATATCTGTAGTACGGTACCTCTGAACCAATGAGATTATATATTATTTAAGGGCTAGTTGCTGATGGATTATCTTGAACATTGAGTCTGTGCAAATACAGCAGATGGTTTTACAAATAAACATTAATAAACAAAAAAAAAATTGAGCATACTCTATCGTGAAAAAGTTTTTTAAAGAAATATTGCAGTATAGCTTATAGGTACATCACAATAGCGCAAAGGGGACTTTCTTTTGCAATAACTGTCACCCACATCGGCAAATCCGTGCGCCGAAGCTAGTCCGTAAAATAAAAGTATCGATAAAGTTATAACGTCACTATGTTTATGCGTCACACACAATCTTTAAACGATTATATCAAAATGTCTATGAACGAAGTCTCAATATTTCAAATGCATTTCTATTAAATTTTGACGGGTAATGGGTGGCCACACGGCCACCTATGTCAGACTTTTTAGTGATGGTCTTGGGATCGGATCTCTCCATCTATAAGATAGTATATAGTCTAAGGTAACATCACTCAACCGCCATGATGGTTTACAGCCTTTTCGCGTCAAATTCAAAAAGGTTTTCAAAAAGCCATAATTAGTAAGGTTGCTGATCGATTTTTGAAGAAAAATTTTGTTATTTCGGTTTAACATATAATAAAGGAACGGATCAATCACTAATTACATATTAGGACACAAGCCTATTGCCAGTCCTCCAGTAAAAGAATTAATATCAGGCTGATGAAAACACTAGTCTTCCACATATACGCATCCGAGGTACCTGGTGTAAATGGATACCATAGAGGTTTGGCGTTGGAAAAATACCAGGAGAGTTATGGAGTTACCACACTTTTGCTTTAAGAATTTGCCATCACGCAGCGTCTACCAACACCAGTTCAGTCGCGAATTTTGTAGTTCTGTGGCCATGTTTTAATCAACTAACATTATCCTCGGTGCCTAAATTAGCAAGATTATCTACAATACTCATCCTCCTAGCGTTATCTACATACCTCGGTGCATTCCAGTGTCCACTTCGACTAGCAATTTGAATATTTTGCACTTCCAGAGAGTGACTGCTGTCTGACTTTCGCAATCCAAAGAGATAGCAATATTCCATTGTCTAGACTACATATACAGCGTATCACAAGACCCATCACCAAGCCTACTCGTTTTGGACATACTGCCAAGTCATACTAAGCAAAAATAATTCCTCGGAAACGATATTTTTTTAAGTAGCCACATTTTTAAAACTTTAAACCTCAATCAAAAGGGCGCGCGTGCAGTGCTCGAAATACCTATTTATCCATGGAGTCATAGGACATCTATAGAACATATTGGCGGGGTAAATGCATCGATCTTGTACCTTAGAAAAATTGCGTGGTGACTTTGAGCCTCAACAACCTGAGAAATTACTGGTTCAGGAGATCCTGAACCAGTAATTTCTCAGGTATAGTGCCGAAGTAGCAACTGTTCGTAATTATTGGTACAATAGGGGATTTCAGTTTTCGTTAAGGGTATTTTTACACCCTGTATGCAGACATATATACATAGGCTCACGCCTGTTTCCCAAAGAAGTAGGCAGAGACTACGGAACGGTTTAGACTAGTGTCAATTTATTGAGAGGTACTGATTCCCCGTAACGACTGTCAATGATCATGACAGTCGTTATGAGTAGTCTGACTAACAAACTTACACTAGTCTAAACCATGGCATATCGCTTTTTCTTTGGGTTGCGGAGGTCAGACAGGCAGACGCTCGGTGGAAAAACTAACATTCAGCCAAATGCGGTTAACCTATTATGTGGACACACCGGGGTGAAATTGGGATAGATAATGAATTGGCTCAGTGATAGAAATAAGGGCATAATGAAACACCATAGAATTGTACAAATGTTTTGTTTGTGTAAATAAACATACAGATTAATATAATATTATTTTAACCTAATTTACAATTAGATACAGGTAAAATTTACACGTTCACTGTAGGTCTCTTATTCGTATTATCAAAGATGTGTCTTTGAAAAATCCTCGGTTCAGTTTCATAAATATGAGCAAAATGTCGATTAATGCTTACCCGGTTAATATGAAGTGAATAATATAATAAAAGCTATGAACAACTAAATTATTGTAATTTGAGTCTATTGCACCAAACTATCCAACGGAAAATCCATGTGAGTGGATTAACGCGGAGTTTGGTTATTGAGAAGGAGAAGATTGTATCTACGGTCTTTCTAACACTTTTTCACCGATTGAATCTGTATCGGATTATTTTATCATTATCATGTCAACCAGTGAATATTTTTCTTACAAGTACGAGTGAGACAAGTAGTAATACCTAACCTACTAGACCTAACTATAGGTATAGGTACTTGCCGACTGCGCTTGTCATATTCTCCAGTGGCATTGTGGCTAAAATGGTCTGCAACCCTAGGAGAAGGCTAAACTTCAGTGAATGTGTTAATTCTTTTAAGTTCTTTAACAACAACGCAGTAAAGCTACTCTTCAGAACTCTCTCCTATTCTTGGTTCTTCAACCTCGGCGGAAGCTAATTCGGCACGGTTCGTTGGCACCACGCTAAGTCCATCTAGGAAGTCTGTGAACATTGAACTTTGATCGGGCATCTTGAAAATAGTCGAATTTTGATCGGGCATTTTGAAAATAGTCGAATTTTGATCTGGCATCTTGAACATAGTCGAATTTTGATCTGGTATCTTGAAAATAGTCGAATTTTGATCTGGTATCTTGAACATAGTCGAATTTAGATCGGGTATCTTCAACAAAGTCGAATTTATATCGGGTTTCTTCAACATAGTCGACATGGTACCACCGAGAGACTGGAAAACAAATTACAAGACACTATTTTATAATAATAGCTTGTACTTCACCGATTTTAACAGATTGTCAATGTGAATCTTTGATCGAAGCATAGATAATAAAATACTTATTCAGGAAATTGCTTGGCTTCAGATCTGATAGAAAGATGATATTGCAAATGAAGACCAAAAAAGATAGACCTCCAGTAAATAGGAACACATGTCAATACGGTGCAGCACCAAAACGTTCTAATCGCTTGCACAAATTTAAAATAGCGGTTGTATTGTCATTCACACGAGTTATCTACCTTATTTTCTTGATCTGAGTTATGAGAGCGTGTATTTACTCCTTTTCTGACTTCTTTCACAATAAAGCATGCCGCATCTATTTTTTACTTGATCTCAGACAATAGTTATTTGAACTTATGAACGATATATCAGTACTTGTAGGTGATGGATATAATAAGTAAAGATTTTAGTGACTTACCTGTAATAATTTATTATTCAGTTTGTTCTTCCAGGCTTCCCACCAAGTTTTCAACGTGGCCTTCGTTAATGTTGACGTTGATACTCCTTGAGCTTCTAATTCTTTTAAGTACGCATGAGAAGTTTCACTCAAGTTTATGTCTTCGTTTTCTAGTCTAGCACGTAGATAGTCGGCTATTGAAGAGTCATCTATATGATGTGATGTAATGTTTTTTACTACTGCATCTAATTCTTCTTTACTATTGATAAATTCACCAGAGTTAAGACTTGAGTTCAAAATTTCCAAAATGCGATCGTCAATGGTGTCATTGTCACCAAAAGTGTACACAGTTAAATTTTCATTAAAATCTGTGTTATTGTTAGAGCGTTGAACTTCTTTTGGATCAATGCTATCCTTTGTTTCATTTGTCTTTATAGGGCCAGCAGTCTTGTCGGTATTATCGTCTTCTTGTTTATTTGAGACAGATGAGTTCTCAGTAGGAATGACTCTTGTATCTAAGTCAGGGACTTCTGTAGTTGGACCTGCTCGGAAAGCACTCTGACTCTCATCTTTAGTTTCCGTTCGGTTAGCAACTTCGGGATCATCTTTAGTTTCATTAGTTTCCTTCTGTCTCAGATGAGGTACTTCGGCTAATTTAGGCACGATCTCTGTTACAGGTGATTCATCACTATCATAGACATCATGAATTTCTAAAGGGGATGATATGTCCTGAGTTTCGAATAAAGTCTGTGAGGAATTATCAGGTAAGTATCTCACTATTTTCAACAATTGTTTGTCATCGTCGGTAACATATATCTCATTAGCTACTTTAACGAAATCATCGTATTGTAAAATATTTTTTACCAAGTATTGTGGGCGATATATAATGGATTTAGGATATTTCACTAAATATGAAAGCTCTACATATCCTTTTTCATTTTTCGGAGCAAAGCTGTTCATGTCTAATTGTTTAGTTTGCAGTGATATATTACGAACGTCATTTAAAATTTTGCCAACATCACCAAAGTTGACATTGACTCCATCCGATGTCTGATCTAGTCCAAGATTTTGCCGCATAATTGGTGCATTCACAGTTGGCGTAGGTATAATGTCGGTATTTTCGTCTTCATCTCCTTGCCTCATAATGTTGTTATTATTCAAATCACCAACCTCTTTTACTGTTGGTGTAGGTTCAATATATTCTTGTCTATCGTTATTTGAATACAAGTATTTACTATTGGGTTCCTCGTTTAAGCTATCTAAAAATGATTTATAAACGCTATCTATATTTTGATTATATAACGGTTGTGGATTCATGGTGTTTTCAAAACTAGTTGGCATGGTAGGAAACTGCACTAACGGTGGACTTGTACCAATTAAGTCTTGCTTGTTTTTTATCTTTAATAGTATCGGTTTCTTATAAGTATTACTATGCACCACAAATATTGGATTTGTCATAGATGGATCTTCAAAATCTTTAACTTGGCTAAGGTAATTATTGATTTGATTTTGTTCACCAGGTCCTAATTCGGCATCAGAGTAGAAATGTCGTCCATTATAATCACCTTCATTTTTCATACGCGCAATAGGCACTTTAGTCGCCTCCACGTATTCATCGGTATCGTCTGTGTTTTCTTGTATATAACTGGCAGTTATATTATCAACTTCAGAACTAATAGTCAAATTTTCTGATCTTAGCTTAGTGTCATTAGCTTCTGAGCTAAGATCTGTATCAACATTGCCTATTCTGAAATTAGTAATATTATTCTCTGATTTAAGAATAGTATCAATATCATCTGAACTATCGTTAGTATCAATTTGCTCTGGATTAGAAGTAGTTTCAACATTTTCTGTTCTAAGATTAGTGTCATTATTTTCTGTTTTAGGAGTAGTATCATTGTTTTCTGTTGATGGAGTAGTATTAATATTTTCTGGTTCAATAGTCGTACCATTATTCTCTGATCTAAGAGCCATATCTATATTTACAGATTTTGGTGTAGTGTCCGTATTCTCAGATGTAGGAGTAGTTTCAGTATTGTCAGATGTAGGAGTAGTTTCAGTATTCTGGGGTTCAAGAGTAGTATCAATGATTTCTGGTCTAGGAGTAGTACCAGTATTTTCTGATCTCAAGGTATCAATATATTCTGACCTTAGGTTATTATCAATATTTTGTGACCTAAGATTGGTACCACTGTATTTTGATTTACGGTTAGCATCGTTATCTTCCTCGTCTTCGTTGGATTCTATATGATGATTGGACATTCTCAACGTATCATCATGTTGACAATCGCGAAGGTCCATGAAGCGTTCAATACTTGTACGTAGTGTGATCAAAAATTTACGATTGGCATATTTCACACATGATTCGTCACTTCGCACGTGCGTTCGCTTACGGCCGCGAGACTTTTTCCTTGCTATACTTTTAGACTTTGACGCTCCTCCCCGTAATTTTACTTTGCGATTATGACGAGCGCTACGTCTTCGAACACTTCTAGGCATCCTATTGCGTTTCTTCGACCGCTTAGTAATGGGCGTTCTACTCGCGTGGAAATCTTCTGACGATTCGTCTTCATCAAGTATCGATTTATGCACGTGATCATCCAAGTCATGAAAATGACTAGACTGTTTGATATCTGTTTTAGTCGGCGTCCCTGATCTTAATAATGCCTTACCTCTCAATAAGCCGGTGTCGTAATCACCATGACATTTAGCATTTTCCAAATAATTTTGATACGATATAGCAATAGATGATACTAGATTGTCTTCATTTATTTGCTTGCAATCTGGATTATCTTCTTCATATTCAGGTTTAAAGTGTTCAAGAATGATATCTTTTACTTTATCGGGTGCGTCATCTGTACCTAACATTTTTTTAATCTTTCTTAGATATTCACTTATTTTATCTTTCTTTCTTTCGTCACGGCTCACATCTATGGGGTGATCATGCGCTGCTTTAGATTTATGGTCTAAATAAGCTTCGACCATTACAGCTATATTATGTAAAGCAATTTCATTCACAGAATCGGTATAATTCAGGTATTTCGATAATGTAGCCCACATTTTTGCAAGATTGTCATTATATTTTTTACATGTTTCTGGGTCTTGCGTATATCCAGCTTGTGTTTGCCTCTTGAGTCGATGTTGCCTTTCGTGATCGTTATGAACCTGCAAAGAAAATGATCACAATAAAAGAGAAACTATAAATGTGTACTAACAGTTTTGTTTATATTTCCGTAGTTCACATTATCATATTGCATATATATTCCTTAGATATTTATTTAATTTATGTGCATAAATCAGTAGATTGCTGTGCAGGTGATATGTGGTTCATCATCGCATTCGGTTTCATACCCATTGCACGCACCACTGACTTTTAAAAGTTATGAACGTATTAAATTGCCCGTGTCTTTTAGATCTCGCTAAGCTGTCGGTCCCGACTGTTATGCAGATTTTTGATAGTCGTTATGGGCAATCAGTAGTCTATGAATATACTGACATCGGTCAAGTGGTTTACCACATTCTGAGGTGAGGCGGGCGTCGCCCTGTGGTAAAGCTAAAATTCTGACAAATGTCAAAGACCAGTACGCGGACCCCGAGCTTCAAGACAAACAGACTTGGATGCTAACCGGATAATATTAGGACTTTAATGTTGAAGAATTATTTACTATATCCTTCTAATAGGTATTTGAATGATTTTAAATAGTATAGTATAAAATATTTCTGTGAGTATAAGGGTAGGTACTATATTAATATTTTTATACCCAAAAATATCTTTTTTTCTAACTTCATCTTAGAAGAAGAAGGATTTCATTTCATCATACCTGTACACTTTCTTCAGACAGATTCGGCGTGTTTTTAAAGTATTTATTTACTACGTTCTCCAATAACTTCTTAAATTGATCTAAATAAACCTTTGATTGTTGCATGATTTTTTTGTAAATTGGTATATTTTTCGCGTTACTATTTTCATCGTCGTCAACCTGATCAAACACAACTTGGGCAAACTTGTCGAATTGTTGGAAAGCCGGACCGCCACCAGACCTTCGGTTGCCACTCTTGGGATTCGTTTGATTCGACTGGCCCATAAGCTTACTCAACAAGTAATTTAGATTATTTCTCAAGGCTGTAAAACCTTTATCATTTTTCGGTTCGATTATGTATGCTTGCGGTTGGCTTATTCGTAACGGCCGATGCCTTATCATTTTTTTGTTTGGGTATAAAGGCACAGATGTCTTTATATTAGTTCGGGCAATCTGATGACTACGATGCGCGTTATCTTTTGTCCGTCCAAATACTGAACCTTTTGCTTTTTGTTGAAGAACTATTAAGCCCTTATTTGCCAAGTTAGTACGCTGTATATTATTAACTGGTTTAGGCCAATTATAAAGAGGTGCAGTATTTTTAGTTTGCGGTTCACGATTCATACGTAGCATTTTCATAAGATTTTCTTTGTTAGAAAGTTCTTGAATATCTTTATTATTCGTCATCTTAAGATGATGAACAGAAATTTTTGATTTCTTGTAAGCATCAGATGGCAGGTTACCAAATAAAATTTCTTCTAGTGGCAAGTCATGAAGATTTTTGACTGTAAAGTTATATTTGTTCCTTGATTTTAAAATGTTGTGTGTTCCTTCTTCTTTGGGTTTTGTAGTCTCAGTGGGAGTTCTTAATGTTGTTGCTGTGGAATTTGTGTGTATTGGTGACCATGTCTGTGAAATGTAAGCTGTATGTAATGTAAGAGTAAATTAAGTAGGTGTAAGGTAGTGAGATAACTTCAATGCCATGTTTAGTAAAGGAAATAGGGGTAAATATTTCTAACTTTTTTTATGACAAGAACTGATCTGTTGCAGCCTGATTATATGATAATCACAGTAACCATCATAACAAAAGACACCGGCGAATGCTTTGAAATAATTTACGTCAGCCTTCCAAATTACAGAACGCAGACAAAATTCGCAAAGTGCGAAGTATTTGATGTCTTTTAAAAGGGGCCTTTGTTCTTTATTTGCGATATAATAGTTAAAAATTACAATATTTTTATTTCAATAAAGATACAATAACTGTAAAGTAACTTAAAGTTTTAAAATTAAAATAAGCATAATGATATATACCTATACAAGAAGCGAAAAATTAAAAATTAAAGGATTATGCAAAATCTTGGTACTCCAATAGCTTAGTGTAATACGTCATTGGATAGCTCTTTGTAAGCTAAACAAAAATTATTAATGCCACTAGTTCCAAATCTTGATCCGTTCAGAAATTACAAGTACTATAACATACGAGTCGTAGCAAGGATAGAAAAAGGTTATTATTATTATTTCATAATTCACTACCCTTTTGTACATCAATAGGAGTTATGAATCATTTCCTTACTTGCCCGTGAAGGCGGACAAGGTACCAGAGGCGGGGGGCGGGGGGCGGGGAGGGGACCGACGAATGCGCACCCGCAAGCTTTGACCGACGGATAGCTTCAGTCTTCAGTAGTTCAGTCGTTCGTTTGTATTGTGTGTGTGTGTGACTGCGCTTCCCCGTCTCCCCGTATTATTCAGCGACTATTTATTATTTTATTTTTATTTCAGTAGGCAAGTTATTTTATTAGCATTATAGGGACATATCAAATAAAGCTTGCAAGATCTTACTGCAGTGAGCATCTACAGAATGGAATATACACAACAGAGATTTATAGAAAATAGCAAAATGCACTTGAAGATTTGCCTGACTATGGGATAAATGAAGATTCTTCGCTCATGCGCGGTCGTATCCAGTCTCGACATATTCGAGCAAGAATATATTATTGTTATATTTTAATCAATAATAATAGTAATAATATCTCTCAATACTACTGTACAAGTGTACATGCTTGACTGGGCGACGTACTGTAGGTACATACCTGCGCTCACACCCGTGTCCATCATGTGGTACCTAGGATACGTCAGGCACGAGGGATTTGTAGCCCTTGCATTATTCCTTAATGATGTGTTACTAGATGATGATGTGTTATCATTTATTTTATTTTGTAATCATTTTGTTTCATTTGGTAGGTAATCATTTCATATTGTAATCTCACTTATTAAGCTTGGTTGTGGCTGTTGCTTCTTTTGTATAAATGGTACAATAAATGGTAAAAATAATAAACAAAGGAAATCGTAATCGTATTTTATTTCATTTTCTTAAGCTTCATTTTAATTTTTTGTTCATGGAAAATCCATATAAGGCTGGCAATCAGATCGGACTATAAATCAAGACAGGCACCATACTTATTCATATTCTATAAGACAATACCTTTTCAATGATGTATCACACATCACTATTGGAGCGGGCACCAGATTTCATACAATCTCTTGCATCATCCTTTAGAAGGCGTCATGAAACTCATCCGCATCGCAGTCAATTTGAAGTAAAGTACGTAGTAGTTAAATACATACAAATTAAGTATAGGACGTATTAGCCAAATAAGTAAGTCACAATCTTTTACGTTTATAATTATTTAAAATGCTGAGAGAACGTTTTCCTTCCTTTGATCCTCAACGGTTAAACGCAATGCTATAATTGTCTACGCATAATAATTATACGTCATTATGTTATTCTTTCATTTATTTACTCTTAGGATCTAGAAAAAAATTCAATGCAACGTGCCCAGTGTATTCAATTTTTGACGAATATCTCAAAAATGTTTTCACCTACAATTCTCACATTCAATGATTCAAACATATTAAATAATTGAATGTGAGAATATATCCTTATCGGTTTTCATTATAACAGATCGATAAGATTGCGATAGAAGTTCGCACACGTTTTTTGGCAAAATTGTTTTCTTTAATTATTTTAAAAATTCATGTACTTACCTACTTATCGTATAACTTGGGATATAAAACTGAAATATTATCTACTAGCAGCTTCATTTTAAGATTTCAATTATATTCTATTAATGTTTTTTTTTTTGTTATAGTGTTTAAATTGTAGCGAAAAATATTAAACCCTTAACTAATAACACATTACGGGAATTTTTATCAAAACAAAACATTTTTATTTCTATTTTTCGAATGTTAGATATTTTCCAACTTTATACAAGGTGTCACAAGACCCATCACCAAGCCGAAGTCTACTCGTTGTGGACATCGTGCCAAGTCCTACTAACCGAAAATAATACCTGGGAAACGAATTTTTTTTTGAGTTTTCACACTTTTTAGATCCATAAACTAAAGTATATTGAAAACAAAATCGTATTTTCTATAACCAGGTACAATATATCAGAACGAAAAAGCTAATTGCTACTCAGAATAACAATCGAATAATTATTCATATCAAGCAACAAAGAAATCCCAGTGAAGGAGAAAATAATAAAAATCTTACATTGTTTGTAAGAGGCATTTGATTCATAAATAACACTCTTAAAGTATTAAAGAAATATTTTGCATTATTATTTCTCAAACAGGCTTATTTAGATATCCACTAAATAAACATACAGATGTTATTTTTGAGTTAAAATAAATATAATTACTTAGAAATAAGATGGATAAACTAAAGAGTACCTCAAGGCAGTACTGCAGATCTATACTTAATCTACTAATATCCGATTTGCATTACTTTTTCAAATACGCATCGATGACACATATTAAGCGTTTATTATGTGCAGAGTGAGAGGGAAACAAAGCTATACGAAAAGTAATGCGTATTGTAAACTACTTAAATATGAATCATCAGTATCCTAGCGCTGTTCCAGGTGCGATTGTTGCGACCTATGGTCCTTACTTAGGAATCTGTCTATTTATTACTATAATCTACCCAAATAAAGATATATAATATGTAGATATAAGTATATCTTAGTAGCTAAGTAACCACACCCATTTCTTAAAAGGACAGTCGTCATGGGGTTGCCGTAAAGATGTTTGATGCTCTTCACTTCAGCGGATCGAACATGACAAGAGGCATGTTATACCACACTATGGTAGATGCACATGATCCTGTCATAAAGATAGTTCAAGGATGTCGTGACGGTTTCAGTGATTTGACCCTGAATCCTTCAAACGTCTTTAGGTGGAGCTGCTTATCATTCGCATCTTCCCATCTGCTTCAAATGCCAGAGGTTTTGAATTGCCCGGCCTGGAACGACTTTACTCTGTGAGAGATAAATTACAGAAGGGGTCACGAAATACGATTTTCCTTAAGAATATTACAATCCTCACATATTTATTTCTGCAAAAATCTGTCTACTTTTTGGCATTCGTTGATAACGTTTTGTCCATCCCAAAGTGCGTTAATTCTGAAATGTTTTGGTTCTGAATTTGAATACTTTGTCGTTTGCTTTTTCACAAAACTGTTTCAGACGGATCCATTTTAATTATCTTTCGGGATAATTATGTGATATGTACCAAGTTATTTGATTTTTAGTAGGTACCCTATTCTTATTTTGTGCTATTGCGAACACCACATGTCTAAAAACGTCACATATCTAGTAACGCCGTCGGCGCTTGGCGGAAGGCGGTTGGTTAAAGTTGAACAAGTTCTTACATTTAAAGTTATAACGGTTAAAATATAATCAGGAACGCCGTTTAGTAATGAAAATCACTTTGTACATTATGATCCTGGGTCCCATCAGTGCGCATGAATAAACTTTACTCTAGTACATCAAGGTGAAGGCCAGCATGCCATACTGTTATGTTACTTAAATGATGGCCTTCGCCATGGGACGCCACTAACTGCTAACCATCAGGCGCAAGGGAGTCTTAACTAACTTACGGCCATTTTCAATATTCGATCCTCACATGGATTTTGAGATTCGAAATTCGTATTTGACATATTTTGTATGGAGCTTATGTCAAAAACGAATCTAAAATCTACAGATCTATCTATAGTTCGAATATTGAATTTCGTAGTTAGCCGTAACTTGCTCAGCAATAATAAAAAAGAAATCACATTGACGATCTAGATTAGACATTTATACAAGTAGGAAAATTTGCGGGTTACATATAGTTTTTATAGTACTGTGATCTTTCTGCGGTGTGATTCAAGATAAAAAAACAGAAAACTAAAGATATAATGAAAAATTCTACCACCTGGCCTCTAACAATTTAGGTACTTACTTACATCGCGTGTGTAATGGCAAAACCAATTGAATAAATGCCGTCAGGTTTTATTACTTGGTTTATTAATTTTTATCGTTTACGTTGTTACCGTCTCACGGCGTTACGAGTTTGAAAAACTTTTAGAAATGCCTCAAGTGGATGTTGATAGATAATTAGTTCCACCTGATATTCTTCATTGTTTTGACCAAGGAAAATATAATGTTGTATAGGCATGTCTTTTAAGTTCTGTCATTTCCATATTTCCCGGCAATTTTGAATTTGGAACTGTTCTATTTTCGAATGTGTTTACATTTTGAATCTCAAAACAGTTGAAAGTATCAGGATTAATGCTATTGTTTAGTCACAGCGTCGATTGGAATCTGTCAGGTTACGTACGAAAATTAATCTTTCTAAGGAAAATGTTCGTGCAACAATTTTCTACAACTTTAGAAGAGGCCTGACACGGCTTCAGTGTTTTGAAGAACTAAGATCTGTGTTCAGTGATGAAGCCCCATGTCTGTAGACTGTCGAACGCTGGTATTTAGAATTCCAGCGTGGATATACTAGTGTTAGTGACAAATCTCGCGAAGGACGCCCAAAATCCGCCCTCACTGAAGATAACATCATTGCTGTGAGACAACTAATTCTCGAAGGTCGTCATGTGACGTATCGAGAGGTAGAGGCTCTATTAGGCATCTCTATTGGAGATGACAACAATGGGACAACCATGAAGTGCTTGGTGTGATAAAGCTAGTTTGACGTTGGATACCGCTTCTGCTTTTCGACAATCACAAAGCGCCCCGCATCAGATGGTGTAAGAAAACTCTGCAAGGTTCAACCGAGGAGAGTCAAAACACGTCTACGACATCATCAGTGGTGACGAGTCTTGGATCTATGCCTACGATCCTGACTCTAAACAACAATCTACAATCTGGGTCTTTCAAGACGAGCCAAAGCCGACTAAAGTTGTTCGTTCTCGAAGCACTTCAAAGAAGATGGTGGCCACATTCGTTAGAAAAACCGGCCATGTTGCGACTATTGCACTTAAAGATCGTAGAACGGTTAACGTAGAGTGGTATACCACAGTTTGTTAACCAAAAGACATCGCTGAACTTCGAAAATCAAAGCGACGCATCATCCTGCACCACGACAACGCACGCTCACACAGCACTCGTCAAACGATTGAGTGTTTGAAGCAGGAAAAGGTAGAAATTCTTGACAGTCCTCCATACAGTCTTAACCTAAGCCCTCACAATTTCTTAACATTTCCTAAAATTAAGAAAGGTCTTCGTGGTCAAAGTCAAGTCCGATGAAGAAGCAGTCGACGCTTTCAAGTCGGCCATTTTGAACACCCCCACTTTTGAGTGGAATAAATGTTATAATAACTAGTTTTAGCGAAAAGTGTATTAAGCTACGTGGTGAATACTTCGAAAAGCAATAAAAAGTACTATAAGGTTCTAGTTGTGTTTTTTTCTTCAAACGACAAAACTTAAAAGGCATGCCTTGTAAAAAATAATGATTCTTATTCAATGATGAAATCGCTTGTTAGTTATTAAACTTTGATCTTTTTATATTACATCTATTGCTATGTCTAAGGATGATCGCTAAACTAGCCACGGTTGCCTGAGTTGATGATGAAATCCCGGGCATTGAATCCTTATATTATAAAGGGCGAACTACGCTGGTGTGGTCATCTGGTATGGATGGGGGACGAAATGCTGCCTCAAGCGGTATTTTACACAGAGCTTCAGCGCAGAAAGCGTAAAGTTGTTGATCAATATCTCCGCTACAAGGATGTTCTTAGGAGACACTTACATCAGTGCAATATTCCTGTACGGAGCTGGGATGAAATATGTTTCCAAAGGCCTGAATGACGGTGTAGTTCGCCGCCATTCAGGCTGAGGCTTTAAAGAAAGCTGCTGATTCCTACGAGAAAATGCGTCTCAAAGTCCTTGATGCAAAGCGCCAATACAGAAGACTCGACCGAAACCTAATTATAATTACACTTACAACGCCAATAGCTTCTGTGCACCATCTGTGACCGCATATTTTCAATAGAATTTGGTTTTGCCAGGCACATACCAGAAAAGATGTTTAGGGTCGCCGTCGATGGACACGTCGAGGTAGACATCATCATCATCATCAGATAGATAATGAAATACGAACAACACTAGCTAACCTTATTACAAAACTGAATACAATAAGGAAATCTGGAGGAAGTATATTTATAAAGACCACATGCGTTCGCTTGTCGAAATGAAAATAAACAGAATACAATAATGTTGAGGCTAGCCTCAACATTATCTTCATCTAATGTTTTAGCCAGTCTAATAAGGCTACCACAAATATATAGAGCAAAATATAGAAAAATTGTGACCTTTATAAATTTCCCTGAGATTTCCGGAGAGATTTCAGACGTATAGAAGTAATTTAAAGACCCCGAAATTGGTATGGTGACTAGAAAATCTGGTTCTTGCTGACAATTTAAATTTGTTATATTTAAGTAGGTACCCTAATTTTTTCATCTATGTTTTATAAATAATCTATGGGAAACATTTAAATTAAAAGGAAAATTAATATAGGAAATCAATTTATCATTACACTTACCGCAAAGATTTCAGCGATAGCACAAATCAATAAAAAATCAAACAAAATAATTTTCATTGTGTACATTTACTGCCGAATGGACGGCAACTACATTTTTGTTCAGACCATGCGTAATGCAAACACCACACTAATTAATGTTTTCTGATAAATACTAAATCGTTATTCGCGCAAAAATGTGTCCATGAAATTGTGTTATTGGACAACATCATTATTTTATTCTTATACAGTTAGTGGGCATAGTTAAAAAT
Organism: Euclidia mi; assembly: GCA_944739405.2. Lineage (NCBI taxonomy): Eukaryota > Metazoa > Arthropoda > Insecta > Lepidoptera > Erebidae > Euclidia > Euclidia mi. Next base: position 13,861,570 of record OX123205.2, on the reverse strand, counting down.
AATTAGGAGTTATAATATTTCATACGATATTGAATTCGTGCAATGCAAAATGCTTCTTGAACAATTTATAATAATTACAAGCAGATTGGAATTGTAGCCCAGTCTGGTGTGGTTTAAGAAATTCTCTGTTAAAGTCATTGTTACGTTATAATTTAACTAGTTCTGGCTTGTCTGTTTATGTGATACCTGCGATCTAATATATACATACGTATTAACAGAACTGCATTTATATGATATGCAAAAATATACAGATATCGACAAAGCAGCCTTTTAGACCTGGGTATTAATTTAAACTAGAGAAAGGCAGTTTGATTCGAGGAACTCGATACTAGCGATCCAAATAATCCAATCGACAAGAGGCTTTTAGTCTTAAGAAGGCTCGTAGGACCAATAAAGTTCTGTTTCTCGCAGGCAACAACGTGAAATCCATAATGTCGCATCGGCAATCCGCAAGATCTTTACATTCTTTTTAGATGACTCGTTTACTTCTTTTTAATAATTAGAATAAAGAAACTACCTTCGTCACCTGATAACTAAATATTATGAGTAATTAATTTTTCTGCGCCTTGATGTCGTACGTTACGCTTTCTATTAACTTTTAACCAGTTAATGACTTTATTAATTATAAGTGTTTCATTTCATTAAGTAGGTCATTATTACCAGAGTAGGGTTGGTTCTGACAATGTAGGTACTACGATATACTTGTAAGTAATTATCTTTATCTGTTATTTCGAGAAAGATTTCATATTTTATGCCGTTATAAGACAAAGCATATTATAATATAGAAATGCCTCCTTGTGTATTAATGTTATTTTTAGATGAAGTTTCGTGACGTTTATCAAAACATAGTTTTTATTTTTTTTGTCTATTTGGTTTTGTCTCTTTACTAATGCTGCTCTTCTATCTGAAGAGAAAGATCTTTGTGGTGATTCTTCGAGCAAGGCTGGTGATTTGCGTGGCAATTTTTAAATCTAATATTTTTTTATCGACATGTGTTTCTTAAAATATAGGTAAAAGTAATATTTTTTATAGAAGAGGCACCTCAGAGAGCGATATACTTACAGAGATAATCGAGGTTAAAAATTTGGAGGCCACGCAAATCACGAAACACCCCACGAAAATAATTTTTTTAAATTTAACTTTCTCAAATAACTTATTGAGTTATCAGGTAAAAGAATAAGAAAGTAAATTACACAGAAATAGTTTTTTTAAAAGCTTTTATTTATAAAGAAGAAAAGGCTCGCAACAAGACTAGCTATAGAGGCATTAGCCTTCTCAGCATTGTTGGCAAATTGTATGCAAAGGTACTGATTGAAAGAGTTATGAAAGTAGCCGACAAGAAAATATGGGATGTGCAAGCGGGATTCCGAAAGGGTATGGGATGTTCCGATCAGGGTTTTTCCCTGCAAAACTTAGTCGAAAGTCTTTGGCCAAAGGTCAAAAGGTCTATTGCGCATTCGTGGATTTGGAAAAGGCTTACGATAAAGTGGTGAGGAATGAAATGTGGTCGGTGCTGTCAATAAAGAGAGTGGACAGCAGCCTCTTTCGAGCTTTGAAATCCCTTTATGAGGATTCTAGAGCTTGTGTGAGAATAAACGGGGCATACACTGACTGGTTTACCATCGAAACAGGTTTTAGACAGGGATGTGTAGCGTCGTCATGGCTGTTTAACCTCTTCATGGACAGTTGTTTGCATGATCTAAAACATAGTGACTGCGGATTAAGGATGAATGGGTTACTTTTCAAATGCCTCCTTTATGCTGATGATCAGGTAACACTTGCGTCTTCAGCGGAGGAGTTGTAGGAGATGGTAACAACCATGCATGGTGCGTTAAAGAGGAAAGGAATGAAAGTGAATATAAGTAAAACGTTAGCTATGGTATTTGAAAAGGAGGGATGCGTTACGGCTTGTAATATTTTGATCGATGGACAACGTGGAGCGGAGTGGAGCAAGTGAATGAGTTTGGATACTTAGGTACGTTACTTACAAGAGTTTATAAGAATGAAGAACTTGGGAGTGATAGAAGCAAGAGAGGTATGTCAGTATCGTTGCAAATGGCGTTCCGTTGTCTTTGCCTAGCCCTCTGGGAAACAGGCGTGAGTCTATGTATGTTTTTTTTTTGTTTATAGTATCAGTCAACATTATTTATTTTGAATTTTCGGTTCTTGTATAAGTTTTTCATGAAGACAACGTTGAGCTTGTTTTTTTTCTTCAAGTTATATTTCTGGGAACTCATTAGACTTTTCTCTAGTCTAGGTTTTTGTTCGCGGCGGTTTAAGTCATAATTGCTAAGTATTTTTCCATCAGCTTTTCTTTTATATTATCTTGCTCGGTTTTTGGCCTTGAATTCTTAATGATTTTTAAGCCTCTCTCTTCTTCTTTTTTCAGATAACTTCTTTCTTTATAATTTTTCCTCTCTTGTTAGTGGCATTTAGGTCTAAAAAATAATTCATTACAATTTTAGCTAATCTGACACAATTTTTATTATTATTAGGTACTTATAAAATCATTTTAAGTTTGATTTAAACGAATTTACATTTAACGAAAGTAATAAAAAATATTATCATACAATACTATTACAAAACTCAAAGTTGTTCATTTGCATGGCCAATAATTGATTTGCGTGCGTCAAAACTACCACGTAAACAACGCAAATCACGACCACGTTAATCAAAATAAATCCTTTATTCTAAAAATATATAAAAACCCTTTAAGCAAATATACTGTGTTTTGAATAATTATAGAGTTGCGTTATCTTATATTTGTCCGCTACAATATTTTCTTCAATAAACAAACTCACAGACACTGGAGAAAATTAAACCATGCAAATCAAACTTTTGAGAAACCATACCCACGAAACGAAGTTCTTACATTATTTTTTCGGAAACCAGCCGCGTCATCACAAAAGCACTCTGCCCGGCTGTCGGAGTGCGACTAGTTGTAACGTGAATTAGGATGACACAACATTGGGCCGCGAAGTTAAGGATGTGCAAGTGAATTTACAATGATCCACGCAAATCAGTAACTACCCCGGGACAGTTACATTTTAATTTTTTTTAGATAATGTAATTCATTTAGAACTATGATCTAATTTTTCATAGCATTGCCAACATCTTAGGACCTAAAGTTTTTTTTTTGGTAAGCATGTACCGTTTAGTTTAAAATATATAATTTACTAAGTGACTAGATCGGGGTTTGGGACACTCCACGAAAATCAAAGAATGGGGATGTTTTATTTTTTTTATGATATTAAATATATAGATAATTGAATAATAATCAATAACTCAAATAAAAGAGGATTAAAGGTTTGCCCGAAAAAAAAAGTGGCTTGCTAACTTTTCGATTTCTATTTTTTTAAAGTGATGCCGCTTAAAAATCGTGTCTAGAAGAATGACCCTTTGATTATTTGTGTGCCTTATTTCCTGACCTCTTTTTTAGCGTAGCATTACACGTTAGCTGCCCAAATATTTGTCTCTCAAACTCCATAGCACCCGGTTCGCCAACATTGCATCCCATATACCTTTCTCCCGTCATTGGCATATCTCGCTAGAACTTGAGACTCAGTTCTACATTGATTGTGTATAATCATAACCAATACACCTTGCGTGAGTGCAGAACGAATAGCACTCAAATAGGAACTCCTGTAGGTGTGTTAGATTTTTTTTACTGATTAAGAGCTTTGCGACTAAGTAGTATCTTTTATCAGTTTCTCTATCTCTGCAAATCTATGCTAAAGGACTGTCTTGCGTTCAATGCTGCGTTTCAGTGATTGGATCGGCACCGATTGGCTTGAAAAGATTTACAAAGATTTAATCATGAAGTGCGCCAATCAGTGCATATCAGTCTCCACGACCACGACCACGACGTTGAATAGCATAGTAGATATCGCACCCGTTTCTAGATTATGTACTACAAATTGTTACAAAAAAATTTTATTCAATAAATAAAATAATAAAAAGCTTCGTAGACGACAAACATTGTATACTGGATATGGGCGATTGCAACAGATACTTTACAGAATAACACGGTCCCGGCTGAGGTACCACTCTTACAAGGTAGAACAGATACCGTCTCACACGAAACGATTCCGTGCCTCCTGTCTTTGCCGAACCATAAAGATGTGGAACTCATTACCTGCCCAGGTGTTCTCTTCTTACTACGATCCTGGTCCTTTAAGCGGGGCGTGAAAAGCTTTTCTCTAGGTCATCATGTCATTATTATTAATAGTTTATTGCCGTGATGACGTTTGCTATAGGACTCCATGACTGCTTAAGATCAGACAGCATGGAGTCATTTTGAAAGGCTACAATAAAAGAAACCCTCGCATTTCGTGTAGTAAGCCTCAATCCTAAGATTTAGACGTAGGTCAAATCTTTGTGTGATTATTTGTTCCGTGTCTGGGTGTCATTGAACCTTTAAGATATTTTGTATGAATTTATGAATAGCATCATTAACCATTTTGATAGTACCTACAAGCTCTGCTTAGTTTGGTATAAGAGGACCGTATGTGGATTGAGCTAGGTAATCAAATCATCATTATTATCATCATCATCAGCCTTTAACAGTCCACTGCTGGACTAGGCCTCTCCTTTGAATCCTCCTCTATTCTCTGCATAATATGCTCCCTTTGTCGGCTCTTACGACACCCATGGGATGATATAGGGTGGTGACAATCCGTATTTTTAATCCGTCACCACACGGAGAAGTAATCAAATAATAATTAACAAATAATAATTATATTGTCTCAATTTTATTTGTCACATGAAGTAACTGGTCACAATAAAACAACGGGGAGATCTAGAAATATTATATTAAACAAAAATAGTTCACGAAGATGTAAATTCGATGTTACTTGGTCTATTTACCTAACTAAAACTTAGTGCATAGGGTTCCCACCAAGAACTTAGGGTCCCAAGCCAACCTCACCTGCAAGTGGTGCACCTGCCCATCAACGGACGAGGCTCTGGCAAACAAAATGTCCCAATAAGCGGCAATAGGCTCGCCACCTATTACGTGGGATCAAAACACTGGCGAAAAGTGGGCGTTTAATATGCCTCTGCCTACCCCTTCGGGGAAACAGGCGTGAGTCTATGTATGTATGTATGTATGTAAAACTTAGTTGATGCTTCTATTTTACTTTTTTGGAATTCTAATTTGTAGTTTGCTACAGCCCACGTATAGGTATATAATAGGGAACTTGCCTTTTATTCGTATCTTATGCGCTGTCATGAAGTTTGAATGCAAATTTTGTAAGAGTAGTAAATTTTACTTGCCTTCAAGTATAACTTTATTAACCTATCGAAAGGAACTACTTAACGCAAATCAAAATAACATTTCCGACATTATATTCCTTCTGAACTGAGTGGTAGGTCTTAGCTAGTAAATAACAAAATTGAAGTCTCCGAATAAAAATCTTAAGAAAAAGACAACTATAGTTGGTGCCACGAGAAGATAGACTTTTTGTAAACAAACATTCAGGGCCTCACAACCCTTTTTTCAAACTGTCGTGTTTTAGATTTTATACTTTTTGAACAATCTTTTTTTTAATGCCTAATTATGCCACCATGTTTTTTAATTTATATTGTTTAATTTTACTGAATTAAAAATATTTGATTTTGTGTTTGAATGGTAGAATGTTCCGATAAAATTTGCGATTTTTTTGTCGTTTTACACATATTTTATTCTGTAAATTAAATTAAGGAAAAATAGAGTACCATGCGTGTTTATGATAGAGTACATACATGTTCTTCTGTTATTGACATGTTTTTTTTTTAATCATAGACAATAAATCATTTGCTCAAAGTAGCCTACCTATCCTAAAATATTAAAATATTGACCAACAATGAATAATATTACATATAACTAGCTAGTACATTGCACAAAAAATTATAGGCATGGAGATTTTACGTTGTTTGTGAATGAAATCGCCAAAATGAACTTAAACAAAATCCATTAAAAGTTACGGTAGTCTGAAAACGCAATTTATTTTTTAGGTACAAATAATTTTCTGCGCGACTAATAGTTTGCCATCTGCTATTCTGCACCCGCTTTTTCGAGATGCCGGCAGCGGGAGTAGCGTTGCGATCCTATAAACTTGAATTGAACTTTACATTTACCCCTTCTTGACAACAAAAAAATTTAATTATGTCCTCTGATAAATGCATGTTAACCTAAATTTCAATGAACTAACTCCAAATGTTGACATTCTAGGCGTCTGTACCTCAAAACGATAGCGCATAATATCGATATAAACGCGATCCATTGACATATTAGTTTCCAATGACAGGTATCTATGTACCGTTGCGCTCATTGGATTTGACATTATTTGTTTTTGACAGGACTATCGCTAAGTCACTTAGTAGAAATTCTTTGTTTACAAAAAGTCTATGTTCTCGTGGCACGGACTATAGCTTCTTAGAGCATCAATGCCGTACTAATGGTTAGTCGTTCAATAACAATGGAAAATGTCTATGATAGTTGTCAAACTACTACCAATGAATACAGATTTTTTAAATATCTCTGCTCTATGCTACTACTAACGAACATTTATCAACTTTGATTTTAATCTAGTTTTTAGATATTAGTATTACTTTTTGAAATCATTGTCTTATAAGTAAAAAGGTTGAAAAAGAAAAGTCTCAAGTCTCTTACTTTTCGTTTTGATGGAGCTAGTAAAGTAAGTGATCGTTTGTTTTAACGATTAATGAAAACATTGCTGGAGAATCTGTTTCTCAAAGAGTTAATAACTCTTGATGGCTATGACTTAATGAATTTGTAAATAAAACCAATTTTGACAAATAACTCTTGGGTACAAGTATGGATTGATGCGTGTGGCTTAAGATCGGTTCATGTGGAGAGCCTTGGGGGAGCCTATGTTACAAGTATGGATGGATGCGTGTGGCTTAAGATCGGTTCATGTGGAGAGCCTTGGGGGAGCCTATGTTACAAGTATGGATGGATGCGTGTGGCTTAAGATCGGTTCATGTGGAGAGCCTAGGGGGAGCCTATGTCACAAGTACGGATGGATGCGTGTGGCTTAAGATCGGTTCATGTGGAGAGCCTTGGGGGAGCCTATGTCACAAGTACGGATGGATGCGTGTGGCTTAAGATCGGTTCATGTGGAGAGCCTTGGGGGAGCCTATGTCACAAGTACGGATGGATGCGTGTGGCTTAAGATCGGTTCATGTGGAGAGCCTTGGGGGAGCCTATGTTACAAGTACGGATGGATGCGTGTGGCTTAAGATCGGTTCATGTGGAGAGCCTTGGGGGAGCCTATGTCACAAGTACGGATGGATGCGTGTGGCTTAAGATCGGTTCATGTGGAGAGCCTTGGGGGAGCCTATGTCACAAGTATGGATGAATGCGTGTGGCTTAAGATCGGTTCATGTGGAGAGCCTTGGGGGAGGCTATGTCACAAGTACGGATGGATGCGTGTGACTTAAGATCGGTTCATGTGGAGAGCCTTGGGGGAGCCTATGTCACAAGTACGGATGGATGCGTGTGGCTTAAGATCGGTTCATGTGGAGAGCCTTGGGGGAGCCTATGTTACAAGTATGGATGGATGCGTGTGGCTTAAGATCGGTTCATGTGGAGAGCCTTGGGGGAGCCTATGTCACAAGTACGGATGGATGCGTGTGGCTTAAGATCGGTTCATGTGGAGAGCCTTGGGGGAGCCTATGTCACAAGTATGGATGGATGCGTGTGGTTTAAGATCGGTTCATGTGGAGAGCCTTGGGGGAGCCTATGTCACAAGTATGGATGGATGCGTGTGGCTTAAGATCGGTTCATGTGGAGAGCCTTGGGGGAGCCTATGTCACAAGTACGGATGGATGCGTGTGGCTTAAGATCGGTCCATGTCGAGAGCCTTGGGGGAGCCTATGTCCAGCAGTGGATTTTTGTGACAGGTATTTTAAAATCCCTATTAATTTTACTGTCGTAAGAATTATTTTTAAGGGCTGCACGTGGGCAGAAATGCGACATGATGCTTTTGCGGGGCAGTAAGATGTTACCAGAGTTATATACTGTACTCCCTGGCACCACTGTGCCGGCGCTCATACTTACTTCGTATTCAGAAACTCACATCTATATTCACAGATGAAACTATGCTGTACCCTATAGTGCACTCAAACGCATAAGGAAGGAAATTTTTATTCATAAATAACATTTGAGTGATCGAATAATATTTCCCACCCACCGATCTGTATTGGCAACTGTACGTTCACTTATACAAGGGTTGCTGAGGTATTGTTTGTGAATATTCAATAATGAAGCTTGCCAAACTGAGAAATGTTTCTTTATCGTAGCATTGCTAAACACGTACACTTACACAAAGTGAAAAAGATTTCGAAACCGATGGACACTTACAATTTTAGGCGTAATTAAGTCTTATTATTTAGTTATTTAAGTTTGTCTTTGACATAAACAAATAGTTAATCGGTTCGTTGGCCATCTGATGGACTACACTTAGGCATCCTTCGATGCATCTTCATGTCTCCTGAAAACTGCTCTAAACATTGGACAATGTATACTTAAACAGATGTAAACCGAATAAACCCCTATAAATATTTTTCCGGTTAATTTGGAACAAGTAAAGTAACATAATATTTGAAGAAAATATTATGTTCTTTCATGGCGGTTGACTAAAATGCGTGTTACACCTGTTTACAAAGAAACAACATTCGGTACATTTCCTTGTATAAAGATGAAAGAAATTTCAACACAAGTTATTTTTTGTATAAATTATGCAAACAAAGATTTAAGGCAATTTATTCATCAGTAAATAGGTATGCTCTATTAATTGATGTATTCTATATTACCCTGCTCATAGAGAGAAGAGGCCCGTGCCCAGCAGTGGCACAGTATAAAGGGCTGATGATGATGAGCACAGATATGAGATGATGAGTTACTCTATACTTTTTCAAGTATGTTTCCTTTCTTGGATGCTGTTGCGATTCTCCACTTCGTGGAAACTGTGGGGAAGCCGTCGACGGCCTTGGCCACCATGGCCTACCAAGCAGCAGAATTACAGAGCGTGTTTCCCGATACTCTTGCGTCATCACACAGGACACACACAAGCACAGCTGGATCAGCTTCAATGCATCGGCGAAGACCCTCAAATGGCGAAAATACAAAAACTTAGCTGGCGATTATGTGTTTGAGCTTCGTCGAAGGCTCGTTTTCTATAGAGAGAAATAGCAAAAAGGCTGATCGATACTTCCCGTGAGTGACTAATAGACTAGAAGGATCGCCTATTTTTAGCAAAAGAATAAGCCACCCAATGTACCAGTTGACAGACTTGCGGAGGAATTCTTGGATGCTGTATAGTATTTTTTCCTGTTCGTTCTCATTTTTTATTCGTAGGTTAAGTTCATTGTGTATTACGCGTTAATTAATAAAGTCTAATTAGTAATTTGTCGTTATAATTTTTCATTTAAAGTTTATATACGTGACTTTTTACATACTAGCTATGTAAAAGGATGAAGTTAATAAAGAGTAACGTCTCTTATGCAGCGTCCTACGTGAGCGGTCTGGATGCGAACGAAAGTGGCCCAGTGCCGCGCGGAAACATCAAACAGTCGATACCTATTGAAGTGGCCTTCGTGAACCAATGCACGTGACTCGCAATGCGGCGCGGCGCGAATTGAAGCGAAGGCGATCAGTTGGTTTGATATCGCACGAATTGTATGCGACGCTGTGATAGTGTAGGACGGTTCGCACGCACGTAAGACAGAGCAGCCGCGTCACACATGGCGATTGATCGTTTTCGCTTCAACTCGTGCAACACAGCATCGCACGTCACGTGCATTTGGTCACGTAGGCCACTTTAATATGTATCGACTCGACTGTTTGATCTGACTCGCGTTCGCATCCGGACCACTCACGTAGGACGCCACGTTAAATTCTACGTTATATTTAGAACTCTAATTTTAGGGTGCCGTGCTTGAGTGAATAAAGCATCCTTGGTGTTAAATTCATTAGATCTTTAATTAACATCACAAATAATTCGGTGACAGGTAGGTAATGTATAATTATTCTGGTTACAATTTTCCTTTCTCGTTTATTATGCTCGAAATAAGACAGAATAGAACCATAGTAAAAAAACTGCTAAAGGCAGCGATAGCCGAGTGGATATACCAACAGACTGCCATGCAGAGGGTATCGGGTTCAAATCCACGGCGCGTACCAATGACTTTTCGGAGTTATGTGCGTATTGAATTGTTAACTATCGCTCGTCCCGTGCCTCGGAGAGCACGTTAAGCCGTCGGTCCCGGTTGTCATGAAGATCTTTGACAGTCGCTACAGGGTGTCAGTACCTTCTAAATAAACTGACACTAAACCATGGAATATCGCTATCCCTTCGGGTTGCGGAGGTCAGACAGGCAGTCGCTCTGCGGAAAAGTTAATATTCAGCCAAATCCGGTTAGACTAGTAAGCGGACCCCAGATTGAATCTGGGATAACGCTAAGAGAAAGAAGAACCATAGTAAAAAAAATTACTATGATAGAACTTAATCCGTATTCTGACCCTAGTTTCACTTTAAAGAATAGGTAGTAAAGTTTAAGTAGATAGTAAAGTTGTTAAATCTTTATTTGAATTTTATTTTTCTTTGACTTTCAACCTATTTGGCAGACGAAATTAAACATCTCACGGTTATATTTGTATATATACTTTTCTATTTAACTATAACATTAAAAGCTCTATTATCTACAATATAAACTAGCACAGATACGTTAAACAAAAAGCATTTAATAACAAATTATTGCACAAAAGAAATACAACTTAGGTCTAAGAAAATTGCTAACTTTGACTAGGTAATTTTTCAACTGGTGTTTCTTTGCTACCATTTTGCTCTGAAACTCTTTCTTTTTCTACTTGCGTCGTATTTTCACCGGCTTGATATTCTTGAGCATACTGTTCAGTATTGTAACTTTCTTCTTGTACTTTACTATCAGTTTGATCAACCACTGCTTCTGGGTGTTCTGCGTATTGTGTAGCATCATAAGTCTGTTCACTTTGATAATTGCCATCTGTGGGATATTCTTGGTACTGTTGGTCATACGCAGTCGCATTCGGATCCGTATACTGTTCAGGATATTGCTCATAATTCTCAAATTGTTGTGGCTCAGTGTAAGGTTGTTGTTCATACTGATTCTGATATTGAGCATTTCCAGTCTCTGCCGTAGGTTCGTAATTCTGATCGTACTGATAGTTGTCGGTTTCAAATGCCGGCGTTTGCTCAACTTCCATGGGCTTTTCTGCTTCTAGTTTAACTGGCTGTTCGATTTCATTCTTATTTTCAAATTCTGGTTCTTTATAATCGTTTACTTTCTGTACTGTGATGTTATCGTCGTCTACTTCTACGGTATTTTGTTCTTCGTATTCAGTTTCAGTGGGAGCGATGTCTTCAGTTATACCTGTTGTTTCGTAGCGGTCGTCTCTTGTGACTGCTGGGAGTGTTGTGACTGGTCCGATCTGTTTGTCTGGGGAGTGTCCGGGGGGCTCAACTCCGGGATAGTCTCGTCCGCTGTTGGACGGGGAACGAGGGACATTTCTGTCGGTTGTGGTCGGGTGCGTGGGATGTGCTAGAAGAAAATAAACGTTATTGACATGTACGAAGAAAATGGTTCTGAGTGCTTCGCATCTTGTTAATACTGTACTCGAACCTAAGCTTATGCCTAGACCAATAAGGTGTATTGTGGTGTACTACGTGATTTATGAAAAGGTGGCTCGTTAAATTACAGGGACTCAGTGACAGCTTTAAAATTGTTCGATACTACTGTACTTTTCTACTAAGTATAATAATTATATGTAGATGATCTACTAAGATATTTAGAATATTTATTCATCATCATCATCATCCTAGCGCTGTCCCAGTTGCGCTCCAAAACTCACGCCTTGGAGCCCGGGGTCCGCTTTCCGGCTATGTCTCCTCCACTTCGCATATTTAGAATATTTATTATTTTCTTAAATTTATTTGGGTTAATATTAGATTAAAGTATATTGAATCATCGGCCTTTAAATTTCAATAAAATCTAAATAATCACCACAAGTGTTACAAAAAGTGGCTGAAACGGCCTCTTAAATTAGTTTAGGAAACTCCTCCATGTTTGAGAATTATAAAAAAACCATACCTTGATAATTGCTAGGTGTGTGTGGAGTCTGCAAGGAGAGCGTCAGGCCGTTTACTTGACGCTGCAGAGTGGCCAGTTCTTGCCTGCATACACACACACGTGAACACACACAAACACACAACGTGACGTAGTAATGCCATGCACAATTATTTCAAAGGGACTTTCCAATATCAAGCGTTCGCTCCTGAATATAAACTTGATAAGAGGGCTTACACTAAACAGATAAAAGTATTGTTAGGAATTGAACCTTTTCATTCGGAAATTTGATATTATTGCAAGGCAAAGTCAATCTGGAATAAATTTTTTGAAGACAACCCAGGTATGTTCTAGCAACATGAGAAAAGTATGAGACAAAGTTATAATGTAAGCAACTCTTAAATTTGTGGGTACGTTATTTTATAATTTGCAATTGTAGTGAGAGACTAGAGTGACGATATCCGACTCAAAAAGCAAATTTTCCAGTAAAACTAAAAGTCAATTCAGTGCTCTTTATTTTAGCTTGCCTGGTGAGCCTAAACAGGAAAGCTATAAACATTGCAATTAATTGGGGCACTCGTTCTTTTTGTTGGATCTTTATGTTCATTACTGTTATTTTATTATTAACGTTTAAAGAAGCATGCTCCAACTACACATTTTCTTTTACAACAGATCATCGAATCACGCTCACATGTACAAGTTTAGAACAATCTCCAACTAACTACTTCATTTGCATGCAATCTACGAACTATACCTATCATTTATTACATCACCTCAACCATCTGTCTCACTTACCTTCAGCGGATCATCATCAGAATCATCGATTCTATCTAAGGATAGATCACTCAGATTTCTCGTCATACCACCTACGTCATCTCTCAAGTCGCTCAGGCTATCGGTTCTTCTAAATCTATGTCTATAAGTGTTGGGAGTTGACGTGTAGTAAGTGCGATCTAGATCGTAAGATGCTCGACTATTCGGATAGCCACTGAGAGGCGTGTAGCTTCGCAAAGGTGTAATGGTGGTGCAATATTTTTTATGGGAACACCATAGGTTTCTAAGCTTTCTCATTAGTTCAGCGTTCCTGCAAAGCAATTGTGTTTTTTCTGCTCTGAAATGAAAATTCGTGAGTGAACTTTGTGGAAACTAAAAAACGCCGACTGACGCTATAACTAGAGAGAGAGCGCCAGTTAAGTATAGTAATGCCTTTGAACATGCGTAAATAACTTGAGAAAGAGGAAAGTTTAGTCTAGAAATTAATCCTTTCTGAAGTTGTGATGTAGATTAAGATTTCAAAAGTGACTTTATTTAATAACAGTGCAAATTCAGAAAGACTTGAGCTAGATGTACTTCAAGCATTACTGAATATTAACAACTGGAAAGCTAGGATATTAAAGAAATATGGTTACCATGAAATATTTTAGAAACGTAAGTTGTCCAGCCAAACTAACTTCAGATTATTAAATTCAACATTATTTTAATCAACTATTTTATTGCACACTTACATTATCATTACCCATTTAAAGTTAACATTTTGTACTTTCTCACAACACCGAGAGATACGAACATCGATAAAATTGAATAAAATGGAATAAACACAATAAAAAAGCAACAAATATCACATCTACATTGCACGAATATTACGAATACTACATCAAATTACGTATTCGCACTGGTAGTCAAATGGAATTTCTTATCTATTAGCAAATTACCGAATTCTGTATAAAATTATGCATGTACTGATATAACATCAAATTAAATAGTTCTGCATTCTAGCAGCGATTTAGGCAAGTAAACTCGTGGCCATACAATTTAGGAAAATCGTCATCATCAAAGCAATAACGCATTACGACGTTATCAGCATGATGAAAATAAGTTACTGTAATTGTATTTTTATGAAGAAAATTAAATAGCATAACTGTTTTCACTTTATTACTTCGTAATAAACTCAGGAGACTTAAGTATTATGGAGTATATGTTTTTGAATTATATAAATTTATTAAAAATAAGACTACCAGTGCATCTAACCTACTCTAGCTTAAGCTACTCGCTTCTATTTGTATACATATCGCATGATCAATTCCTTCGCTCAGTCAAACAAAAATGTCCCTTAGGAATATGTCATCCTCAGGTATTTTCTTCCACATTTTCTGCCTGATCTACAGTGTCCTCTTTTACATTATTGCCATCTTGTAATGTATCATTCTCATCACATTCTGTGCTCTCAGCTAGCTCTATTTCGAGGTAGCTCTCATTATTTTCTTCGGTTATTTCAGGAACATTACCAACAGTTTCTTTGTCGGCTGTTTCTGTAAGCTCACTCGTTGCAGTTGGTGTAATGACAATATTTACGTCCTGTGATTCTTCGGCGGTTTCACTCTTTGGGACATTTTCTTCTACACTTTGACCATCCTGAACTACATTAGCATTGCTATTAGGTTCCTCTATAATCTCTACTGTCTCGTTAAGGACATGTACGTCTCCATCCGAGACTTCCATACTAATACTATTTTTGACTCCTTTATACTCATCAGCCTGTACTACAACCTCTTCGACCTGCGGTCCTCGTCTTTTCTTCTCTTTCTTACGTGGCTTTGGTATCAACTTCACGCTTATATCAACTTTGATCGGCTCCTTTTTCTCCCGTAAAAAGGGCTGTTGTATCATAAGCGGTAGGTTGTATATTTTCTCTCCTTTGATGTCAGCGAGATCCTGATTGGTCGTCAACGGGCCGACGACTATCGGCGGGTAGTTATTCGACGAATCGGACTCTTTTGCGGAGCGGCGCTTGGAACGGCGAACTCGATCGCGAGATGTGGAACGGTCGCGCTGTGTTCTGATTGGTTCGTCTGAACGGCCGCGACTCTGCGCACTGCCTGTCACCAATAAAAACACAGCACGACGTTAGGATACTTTAAATGGGTAACGATACGCAGCAATGAATATAGGTGATTTGAATAAAGTAAGTGCTATTATAAATCATGCTATTAGATTTGAAATTGTTCGTACTTGTGCCTACGATTTGCGTCGTCGAGCTTGTCTGTGAGCAAACGACATTCGCCGGTGAGTTTCTCCATCAGACTGTTTTGTGAATGTATCATGGACTCCAACTCAGCCACCGTTTTAGCTGTGGAACCAAATGTTCTAGCTTTAACTCTATTCTGTGGACACTACTTGAAGGGCGAGGTCAAACAATCTGATGAATAAACTATTGAAAGTTAAGAAAGAATGAAGCCCTTTCATAGCACTAGAGACGTACATGCAAGCGCAATAGATGAAAGGGTAAAGTATGAATGTTTTGAAGTAATAGATCCAATTTATGGGTATGAAGAATCTTTCAAAACATCAATAGTTTACCCATTGAATGAGCTATATCCCATAGATTTTAGATTACGTTTCCAACACCCAACGTTAATTTCCAAGATACTACGTCTGACTGTTTTGTTACGTACCGTGTTTGTTCTCCATCGACTCCAGCATTGTGGATAGCTCTTTCTCTTTCTTGTTCTTCTCTGGTGATATCGGCGTTAAGTTCTTCATCGTTTGCTGTGGAATTTTGATTCTTATATATAATAGAAGACGGTTCTTTTTCTAATGCTCTAATCTTCATTATTAAATTATAAGGTTTGGAATATTTATAAGAAATGAATGTAGTTTTCACCTCTTTCTCAAGGTTAGCGATTTGTTCGGACAGACGTAAGTTCTCTCGACGTGAGTGCACTAGATCGGCATCAGCGCGGTCCAAGCGTTGACGAAGAGATTGGATCTGAAAAACAGATAAAATCATTGAAACGTAGGAAAGATTCTCTGTACAGAATTTGATTGATCCTGATTCTGTTGATTCTCTGTAAGAAATGTTTTTTGTTTGTATACGGTATTGTGAGAAATGTATGTTAAATAACATCGTGAATGTATGAGGAGTTTCTAGACTCTTGTTAGTTAGGTTATCATCAGGAGCTAATCATCTATTCACTGGTGGGCTCCTATTTTTAAGAAGTCAGCATTTGACAAGTAAGAGCTTTAGGATTGCGGGCATCATCTTTCTTTTCGTGTGAGTGAGTGGCCAGGTAATGGCTTTAGGATGCCGTGCAACTTTATGTCTTTTTCGTGCGAGTGAGTGGCCAACCTTAGTATCTGAGTTTTAAGACTACCATGGTCTTCGCTATGGATTGACGATTTTTGACGTTCTAGAATCGGCCCGATTGTCTTACGTGCCCTCCAAAGCAGGGTAGCGCTCCGATGCTAATTCAACCAAATATTGATAAAACGCGCACGCTTTCCTGCCGTTCACTGATCTATTAACAACGGCAGAGCAAGGTAGGCTGTGATTGCTTAGTACCTTAAACCACAAAATACCTAAAGATATTATGGTCTTACTTCAGAGTTGAGTCTATTGGCCTCGTGTTTGGCTTGTCTTTGGTGTCGTTCGATGGCGAGGCGAGCGCTGGCTAATTCTTCTTCAAGAGATGCCTTCTCTGCATGAGCTTGAGCCAAATCTGCTTGCAGCGATGCTGAAATAAAATATTTATGAGATACTTATTGGAATTCAAGTTATGAAATAGAGTGTGCATTAGAAATAAGAATATAATTTTAATTAAATGAATTAGCTTATTACTGCTTTATATCAATATCAATAATGTTAATTATATGTTCGAATTTTTTTTACTCTACTTTTATTGCGTGGTCGCAGTAAAATCTGAATTTACTATATTGTTTATGTTTTATTTTTTATAGTGACATTTTCATTGCTGCCTTTGTTGGTCTCGCGGCATAAATGTGCGCGTGGGATTGGGAGGTCTCGGGTTTGATTCCCGGGTCGGGCAAAGTGTTATTGGGTTTTTTCATTAGGAAATTCTCAGCAGCAACACGGAGTCTGGTAATGTGCCCAATACGGCAATAGGCTCGCCCCCTATTACGTGGGACCTAAAAATTCATGGCGAATTTAATTCTTTAATTAGAATTATCTACCAATTTTCAAACCTATCAAAATTACTTAATATGCATTTTATGAAATCGCGGGCATCGAGCCGGGCCTAAGTATTTTCGTTGCTATCAACTATTTTCATTGATATTATATCTGCAGCCAGCAGCTCTTAGATTTGCTGAGATACATACACATCTTGTTTTTGAGTTCCATTTTCAGTTCGTCGATGGCGGCGTTCTTCATTGAGATCTCTCGCTTCAACTCGTTCTCTTCACGACGTTGACGCTCCAAGTCCAACTGTTTAAGTTAAACATAGAAGGTAAGTAAGTGATAAATATATTTTTTTAGGAATTATGTGTAAATAATGTTTTAATGTTTATTCAAAATTTTCAGGGTTTGTTTCATTTTAAAATAAAGGCTGCTGCTGCTGCGACTGTTTGCTTGAGAATTTTTTTTCAAAGATAGTGTAGGAGAGGGGTGAGTGACCTGCAGCTTGGCGACGTTGTCGTACTGCGCGGCGAGGTCGTGCTGCAGTTCGTCGAAGTGTAGCTAACTCTGTAGCTAACTCTATAGTGTAGGAGAGGGGTGAGTGACCTGCAGCTTGGCGACGTTGTCGTACTGCGCGGCGAGGTCGTGCTGCAGTTCGTCGAAGTGTAGCTAACTCTGTAGCTAACTCTATAGTGTAGGAGAGGGGTGAGTGACCTGCAGCTTGGCGACGTTGTCGTACTGCGCGGCGAGGTGGTGCTGCAGTTCGTCGAAGTGTAGCTAACTCTGTAGCTAACTCTATAGTGTAGGAGAGGGGTGAGTGACCTGCAGCTTGGCGACGTTGTCGTACTGCGCGGCGAGGTCGTGCTGCAGTTCGTCGAAGTGTAGCTAACTCTGTAGCTAACTCTATAGTGTAGGAGAGGGGTGAGTGACCTGCAGCTTGGCGACGTTGTCGTACTGCGCGGCGAGGTCGTGCTGCAGTTCGGCGAAGTGTAGCTAACTCTGTAGCTAACTCTATAGTGTAGGAGATGGGTGAGTGACCTGCAGCTTGGCGACGTTGTCGTACTGCGCGGCGAGGTCGTGCTGCCGTTCGTCGAAGTGTAGCTAACTCTGTAGCTAACTCTATAGTGTAGGAGAGGGGTGAGTGACCTGCAGCTTGGCGACGTTGTCGTACTGCGCGGCGAGGTCGTGCTGCAGTTCGTCGAAGTGTAGCTAACTCTGTAGCTAACTCTATAGTGTAGGAGAGGGGTGAGTGACCTGCAGCTTGGCGACGTTGTCGTACTGCGCGGCGAGGTGGTGCTGCAGTTCGTCGAAGTGTAGCTAACTCTGTAGCTAACTCTATAGTGTAGGAGAGGGGTGAGTGACCTGCAGCTTGGCGACGTTGTCGTACTGCGCGGCGAGGTGGTGCTGCAGTTCGTCGAAGTGTAGCTAACTCTGTAGCTAACTCTATAGTGTAGGAGAGGGGTGAGTGACCTGCACCTTGGCGACGTTGTCGTACTGCGCGGCGAGGTCGTGCTGCAGTTCGTCGAAGTGTAGCTAACTCTGTAGCTAACTCTATAGTGTAGGAGAGGGGTGAGTGACCTGCAGCTTGGCGACGTTGTCGTACTGCGCGGCGAGGTCGTGCTGCAGTTCGTCGAAGTGTAGCTAACTCTGTAGCTAACTCTATAGTGTAGGAGAGGGGTGAGTGACCTGCAGCTTGGCGACGTTGTCGTACTGCGCGGCGAGGTCGTGCTGCAGTTCGTCGAAGTGTAGCTAACTCTGTAGCTAACTCTATAGTGTAGGAGAGGGGTGAGTGACCTGCAGCTTGGCGACGTTGTCGTACTGCGCGGCGAGGTGGTGCTGCAGTTCGTCGAAGTGTAGCTAACTCTGTAGCTAACTCTATAGTGTAGGAGAGGGGTGAGTGACCTGCAGCTTGGCGACGTTGTCGTACTGCGCGGCGAGGTGGTGCTGCAGTTCGTCGAAGTGTAGCTAACTCTGTAGCTAACTCTATAGTGTAGGAGATGGGTGAGTGACCTGCAGCTTGGCGACGTTGTCGTACTGCGCGGCGAGGTCGTGCTGCAGTTCGTCGAAGTGTAGCTAACTCTGTAGCTAACTCTATAGTGTAGGAGAGGGGTGAGTGACCTGCAGCTTGGCGACGTTGTCGTACTGCGCGGCGAGGTCGTGCTGCAGTTCGTCGAAGTGTAGCTAACTCTGTAGCTAACTCTATAGTGTAGGAGAGGGGTGAGTGACCTGCAGCTTGGCGACGTTGTCGTACTGCGCGGCGAGGTGGTGCTGCAGTTCGTCGAAGTGTAGCTAACTCTGTAGCTAACTCTATAGTGTAGGAGAGGGGTGAGTGACCTGCAGCTTGGCGACGTTGTCGTACTGCGCGGCGAGGTGGTGCTGCAGTTCGTCGAAGTGTAGCTAACTCTGTAGCTAACTCTATAGTGTAGGAGAGGGGTGAGTGACCTGCAGCTTGGCGACGTTGTCGTACTGCGCGGCGAGGTCGTGCTGCAGTTCGTCGAAGTGTAGCTAACTCTGTAGCTAACTCTATAGTGTAGGAGAGGGGTGAGTGACCTGCAGCTTGGCGACGTTGTCGTACTGCGCGGCGAGGTCGTGCTGCAGTTCGTCGAAGTGTAGCTAACTCTGTAGCTAACTCTATAGTGTAGGAGATGGGTGAGTGACCTGCAGCTTGGCGACGTTGTCGTACTGCGCGGCGAGGTCGTGCTGCAGTTCGTCGAAGTGTAGCTAACTCTGTAGCTAACTCTATAGTGTAGGAGAGGGGTGAGTGACCTGCAGCTTGGCGACGTTGTCGTACTGCGCGGCGAGGTCGTGCTGCAGTTCGTCGAAGTGTAGCTAACTCTGTAGCTAACTCTATAGTGTAGGAGAGGGGTGAGTGACCTGCAGCTTGGCGACGTTGTCGTACTGCGCGGCGAGGTGGTGCTGCAGTTCGTCGAAGTGTAGCTAACTCTGTAGCTAACTCTATAGTGTAGGAGAGGGGTGAGTGACCTGCAGCTTGGCGACGTTGTCGTACTGCGCGGCGAGGTGGTGCTGCAGTTCGTCGAAGTGTAGCTAACTCTGTAGCTAACTCTATAGTGTAGGAGAGGGGTGAGTGACCTGCAGCTTGGCGACGTTGTCGTACTGCGCGGCGAGGTCGTGCTGCAGTTCGTCGAAGTGTAGCTAACTCTGTAGCTAACTCTATAGTGTAGGAGAGGGGTGAGTGACCTGCAGCTTGGCGACGTTGTCGTACTGCGCGGCGAGGTGGTGCTGCAGTTCGTCGAAGTGTAGCTAACTCTGTAGCTAACTCTATAGTGTAGGAGAGGGGTGAGTGACCTGCAGCTTGGCGACGTTGTCGTACTGCGCGGCGAGGTCGTGCTGCAGTTCGTCGAAGTGTAGCTAACTCTGTAGCTAACTCTATAGTGTAGGAGAGGGGTGAGTGACCTGCAGCTTGGCGACGTTGTCGTACTGCGCGGCGAGGTCGTGCTGCAGTTCGTCGAAGTGTAGCTAACTCTGTAGCTAACTCTATAGTGTAGGAGAGGGGTGAGTGACCTGCAGCTTGGCGACGTTGTCGTACTGCGCGGCGAGGTCGTGCTGCAGTTCGTCGAAGTGTAGCTAACTCTGTAGCTAACTCTATAGTGTAGGAGAGGGGTGAGTGACCTGCAGCTTGGCGACGTTGTCGTACTGCGCGGCGAGGTCGTGCTGCAGTTCGTCGAAGTGTAGCTAACTCTGTAGCTAACTCTATAGTGTAGGAGAGGGGTGAGTGACCTGCAGCTTGGCGACGTTGTCGTACTGCGCGGCGAGGTCGTGCTGCAGTTCGTCGAAGTGTAGCTAACTCTGTAGCTAACTCTATAGTGTAGGAGAGGGGTGAGTGACCTGCAGCTTGGCGACGTTGTCGTACTGCGCGGCGAGGTCGTGCTGCAGTTCGTCGAAGTGTAGCTAACTCTGTAGCTAACTCTATAGTGTAGGAGAGGGGTGAGTGACCTGCAGCTTGGCGACGTTGTCGTACTGCGCGGCGAGGTCGTGCTGCAGTTCGTCGAAGTGTAGCTAACTCTGTAGCTAACTCTATAGTGTAGGAGAGGGGTGAGTGACCTGCAGCTTGGCGACGTTGTCGTACTGCGCGGCGAGGTCGTGCTGCAGTTCGTCGAAGTGTAGCTAACTCTGTAGCTAACTCTATAGTGTAGGAGAGGGGTGAGTGACCTGCAGCTTGGCGACGTTGTCGTACTGCGCGGCGAGGTCGTGCTGCAGTTCGTCGAAGTGTAGCTAACTCTGTAGCTAACTCTATAGTGTAGGAGAGGGGTGAGTGACCTGCAGCTTGGCGACGTTGTCGTACTGCGCGGCGAGGTCGTGCTGCAGTTCGTCGAAGTGTAGCTAACTCTGTAGCTAACTCTATAGTGTAGGAGAGGGGTGAGTGACCTGCAGCTTGGCGACGTTGTCGTACTGCGCGGCGAGGTCGTGCTGCAGTTCGTCGAAGTGTAGCTAACTCTGTAGCTAACTCTATAGTGTAGGAGAGGGGTGAGTGACCTGCAGCTTGGCGACGTTGTCGTACTGCGCGGCGAGGTCGTGCTGCAGTTCGTCGAAGTGTAGCTAACTCTGTAGCTAACTCTATAGTGTAGGAGAGGGGTGAGTGACCTGCAGCTTGGCGACGTTGTCGTACTGCGCGGCGAGGTCGTGCTGCAGTTCGTCGAAGTGTAGCTAACTCTGTAGCTAACTCTATAGTGTAGGAGAGGGGTGAGTGACCTGCAGCTTGGCGACGTTGTCGTACTGCGCGGCGAGGTCGTGCTGCAGTTCGTCGAAGTGTAGCTAACTCTGTAGCTAACTCTATAGTGTAGGAGAGGGGTGAGTGACCTGCAGCTTGGCGACGTTGTCGTACTGCGCGGCGAGGTCGTGCTGCAGTTCGTCGAAGTGTAGCTAACTCTGTAGCTAACTCTATAGTGTAGGAGAGGGGTGAGTGACCTGCAGCTTGGCGACGTTGTCGTACTGCGCGGCGAGGTCGTGCTGCAGTTCGTCGAAGTGTAGCTAACTCTGTAGCTAACTCTATAGTGTAGGAGAGGGGTGAGTGACCTGCAGCTTGGCGACGTTGTCGTACTGCGCGGCGAGGTCGTGCTGCAGTTCGTCGAAGTGTAGCTAACTCTGTAGCTAACTCTATAGTGTAGGAGAGGGGTGAGTGACCTGCAGCTTGGCGACGTTGTCGTACTGCGCGGCGAGGTCGTGCTGCAGTTCGTCGAAGTGTAGCTAACTCTGTAGCTAACTCTATAGTGTAGGAGAGGGGTGAGTGACCTGCAGCTTGGCGACGTTGTCGTACTGCGCGGCGAGGTCGTGCTGCAGTTCGTCGAAGTGTAGCTAACTCTGTAGCTAACTCTATAGTGTAGGAGAGGGGTGAGTGACCTGCAGCTTGGCGACGTTGTCGTACTGCGCGGCGAGGTCGTGCTGCAGTTCGTCGAAGTGTAGCTAACTCTGTAGCTAACTCTATAGTGTAGGAGAGGGGTGAGTGACCTGCAGCTTGGCGACGTTGTCGTACTGCGCGGCGAGGTCGTGCTGCAGTTCGTCGAAGTGTAGCTAACTCTGTAGCTAACTCTATAGTGTAGGAGAGGGGTGAGTGACCTGCAGCTTGGCGACGTTGTCGTACTGCGCGGCGAGGTCGTGCTGCAGTTCGTCGAAGTGCGCGTTGTAGCGCTGCTCGGCGGCGCTGCGCTCCTGTATCGCACGACGAGCGCCCTCACCCGCCATCTCACGGACCTTACTGCGCTCTTTGGCTAACTCATCCTGGAATAAAGAAGATGGTTGCTACTTAGCCGGATCTGACCGTGTCGTTTGCAAACACCATAACTCACTATCAACGGATCAAATGTTGAACCCTGCGACACCCCCATTTTGACCACTGACTGCTTTGCACGTTTTTTTTTTACATCGACCTCAGGAAACCGATTCCTCAAATAAGAACAAGAATACTGAAAAGAAATTTTTAAAACTGAAGGTATGATATTTGCCCATCAATATTGTATGAATTACACAGTTAAAAGCCTGAAACAAATCACAAAAATACATAACATGATAATTATCGTCCTGAATATCGGCCTGAATATTCACAAGAACTGGATCTTTAATTGTAAACACAGATAATTATGTGTATGTATGTATTTTTGGCCCAAAACTGTAACTAAAAATCCTTTATTAGTTTCTTTCAAAAATAACATACATAATTACGGTAATTTATTTGTATCTATTTCGTATTAATCAGTAACTTAACAAAATATTTGAATAACCTTTTCAGCACTCTGTTGCAAAATAACAAGAACACCCTTAAATAGTTACTCAACCTATATCTAATCGTCTATAATAATAATTATACACAGACAACTTTCTTATATTTAATATCACTTCATAGTCCAAGATCCGTAGAAGAGCTACCTTCACTGATCTGCTTATTGGATGAAAAGTATTTTATATCAAAGTATGTGAAAAAATATATCGGAAATGGGTTAGTAAAAAAATCCGGTCAGGTTTTTCGTAGACAGCCCAATATCATCGTGTTCCCAGTGAAGTAGCAGTCACTTTAATATAAGATTTGTCAATTAAACAAATTGATAAATACATATAACTAGTATCAAGGTAACAGTCGAAGTGTTTATACCTGGCAACCTTATAAATACGCCAGGAAAAATTTACAACCCAATGTTTACGTACCCTTTAGGGTTCATACTGTTACGAGCTGGGGTTCAGCGATAAATTAAAATCACTATGCCACTGAAACTGTACTTTATTTACTAACACAATTAATTTTAAACTCTACAAAACACCAATTAAAACTCACTTCCCTTCAAATCCTTCGCTCGATGTTTATCGCTCTGTTTATTCAAGTGAACTGTGTCGATTCGCCTGTCCGCCGGATAACAAACTAGTCATTTCTAGTCATCCCGAGAATGTTCTCGTAACAGTCGAAACATAATCGATACTTCGAGTAAACAAACAGTAACGCCATCTAGTAGAGAGTAGATGAAATACCTTTAAACTACCGATATATCCATTCTCTTCTAGTTCTCTCATTCACCGATATTTTCAAATATCGCCATTCGTAACAATACATTCGGTTAGTACTAAATTTATTCATGAAACGCGTACATGCAATGATAAATGGAAAGACAAATACATTTTTTTCTACTTTTCCTTGTATGGACCGGATCTTTTTTGCCAACACATTCACGATATACATATATTTTAACACGCAAAATTGGATATAAAATACTTTCATACAATAACTAGATCGGTGAAGGTCGGTCTTCTACGGATCTCAGACTATTAGAGCTTTGCTATAATTTGTAAAAAGTGTTCGATTCTTCGATTTTGGTTTCGGACGGGTGGTTATCAAAGAATGTACTAAAAAGTTATTATCATGGCAGTATGTACTGAAATTATTTTAGGAAATGTTGAGTACCTATACACCTCTTCTCCTCTTGTTTCTGGCCTGGCCCCAATAAACACGTACCTTAAGCCTCCTTATCTCAGCCTCCAAGTTATTCCGTTCATCCCTGAGCTGGTTCTCTACCGCGTCGGACCCTCGCTTGTATCTGCCGTCGTCGTCTCGCTGCTCCAGACTCAGCTTCAGCTTGGATATCTGAGCCTCGAGTGACGATTTATCCCTGTTTAAGAAGATAGGTATGTGGCGTTGTAATGGGGGATTTAATAATAATAGCACATTTAGATAATCATAGGCCTCATCCTTATATATTTTTTTTATTTTTTTTGTTTCCCATTCTTTCTCAAAGAACTTTATTTAGGTTATTAGCAATTATTGGATCGTTAACTGTCGCATCCGTGATTTATTCTCTCATTCTTCTTTAACTTCTAATAACTAGAAATCCCTAGTTATTATTGATTTCAAGTTTCAAATTGTACATGTATTTACCAGTTCAATATATTTTTAAAACAACTGCTAATTGCCCAAATAAATGAAAACATAATACTTTGCATTTATTTAGCTTAGTAAATAAACTATGAAGAAGGACACATCGGTGGCAATGGGTAATAATAAATCGGTATCTATTAGAAATTATTTGAGCATGTCATAATTCACAGATTATAAACGAGTTTATGCTTGAATAACCAACGCAACTTGATTGTGTTAATTATAGAGACTACTGTGGTGATTGTTGCAGATTCGATGTCACCATGAGATGATAAAGTAAAAGATAGTAGGTACGACAGTATTTACC
Source organism: Euclidia mi (assembly GCA_944739405.2). Taxonomy (NCBI): domain Eukaryota; kingdom Metazoa; phylum Arthropoda; class Insecta; order Lepidoptera; family Erebidae; genus Euclidia; species Euclidia mi. The sequence goes on along the minus strand of OX123205.2, from coordinate 13,836,367 downwards.
TCTGCAAGTTGTCTATCTGGCGCTTGAAGCCGTCTAGGCAGGTTGAGTCAACCAGTCCAGAGGCCAGCTTACGTTTGTTCTCGTTGTTCTCCTCCTGAGTAATAAGGAAATATAATGGCAGATAGATATTTGTTATCATCTCCGCTACGATACAACAAATAACTACAAAAATATTTTCTTTCAATAAGCCTTTGAAGTGACTGGTTCTGAATATTGTGTTGTACAAAAAGTACAAAAAAAACTTAGTGAAGGTTAGTCTCTCAGAAAGTCAATTAAACTATCTAATACTATAAAAAATTAAATGCATAATTCTGAAAAACAATATTGAGTAATCTTTTCATTGTTACAACTGTCGTCTTTTCAAGTGTTGTTAATTTATTCCGTTGTTTTAAGAGCAGTGCCTATTCTGTATTTACTTATTTTCTTTACTGCCCTTGCGCTTTAAGCCCAATTGCAATCACATTTGTTTTACTTGCAGTTTTGATTGCTATTTCATCAAAAATATTTTGCGTTATGCTTAAACTATGCGAACATTTATTTATTGAGATAAATTCAGATCTTCATATCATCCAAACATACCAAAATAATCAAAGAGTTAAGAATATGTATGTCATGAACTAGAACGCAATAGATATTACGCAACATTACAGAAAACCCAAAATAAGAAGAACAAATACAAATGACATACCTGAACTTTCTTGAGATCGATCTTGGCCTGTGTAAGCTGCGCTTCCAATTCTGCGATGCGAGACTCGAACACGATGTTGGGACCTTCCAACTTGGATGAACGGGACTTTGATGACTTGCGTCCTTTCGAAGGAGTTATCTGGTAAAAACAAACAATAACATCCAAATATCTTATTTTTTATTGTTGTTACCAATTTTTTGGAAGATCAAATCAAATTCAAACTCAGAACCAGATCAGAGATCAGATTCAAAGTCAAACTAAAGCACACCATTAAAAATCATCATACATAATATTTAAATATTATAATAAAAGGTTATACGAGAAGGTTATTTCTAGACGATGCGTAGTACACAATAAAGTAATTAATTAATATCGAAATAATTAATTACTAAAATACTAGATGCTTTACGATAAATTCATTCTCAAATATATGTACACTTTAAGTAAATAATGATGAAATAACTTCGTAATTTAAATAATCAGTGGATGCCTCATACAAATCATCGTTTCTGAAATATTCGTATCTTCTTGCAGTTCTATATACTATACCTTATTATCGCTGTCCAAGCCAGTGCTGTCTCCTAAGTCGTCCAGCTCGTCGCTCTCGGAGCCGTTGTACGAGTGGAACATTCTAGAGATCAGCTTGTTCTTCTGGGCCTCGTGCAAGTGCTCGTTCTCTGATATCACTTCTTTTACTTTACCCAGCAGGTTGTTCAGCTCGTCCTAGGGATATGAGATTTTGTCTATGTATTTAATTATTTTACAACATGACACTTTTATGGAAAACATCTTGGAAGGAAATATAGAAGATAGGCGAGGACGTGGTAGACCCAGAAGGATTAACGAAGATCAAGTGAAGGAAAAAGTAACGTGGTATCATTCATTAGGCGCTTGCTGAAGATAGGACCACAGGACGAGGCTCCAGAGAAAAAAGCTCAGCACTTAAATTGAAAAAAGAGTTATCATTCTACGTGTATACAAATGAAAGAAAATGCCATGAGGAAACTTGAATGTCTGAAAGCTCTCTATAACGTTCTCGAAAGACATGTGAAGTCTGCTAAGACGAACTTGGTCAATCCGGTGGGTTATGCCTTAAGCCTTCTCATTACGAGAAGAAACGTGTGCCCAGTAGTGGTATAGAATATAAACAAGGCTGATGATGATACATTAATATGAAGTAAAACTACACCAACTTACTCCAGATTGTGGCGCTATGACCCTTAGGATAAGTAAGTACCATCACTTGATGGTACTGATCACCAATCACACACCACTGATCAAGTGTGTCCATACTATTTGATAAAGCTTATCGATTTCTCCAGGATCCTATAAACTGATCCAGCCATTGTGACCCCATGGTCACGTATACCACTCAAGTGGTCCCATGACCACTTGAGTGGTATACGCTTTCAAGTAAAATAAAAAAATCCAAATCTGGCAAGGCGTCTTTGTGGTATGCGAAAAAATGGGTGAACCTAAACAACTGAACCCAGAAACATTTCATTTGGATTGTTGGTTTCGTGGATGGCGAAGGGAACCACTAAGGAATGATTTTTGTAACACAATATTAAGGAGGAAATCTCAGAAAACCATAGCAAAAAAATATTTTCAAGCATTCGCGATCTGTAATAGCTATTATAATAATATCTACTAGTAACTGGTCTCAATCGCGTTATCATTTTAAAAAGTATAGGCGAAATGTAAGGTTTGACTGCCTCATTGGGCCACTGGCAGTAGCCATGGCTAGTGTAACTGATCGTAACGTTGTAGCAAATAAAAAGCATTAAGATTTATTTTACTAATCTTCCTTTACATCTTTTCCCAGTCCACTGCTGGTCTGACTCTTAATTTTTTATTGCAGTAGGACTCTGAATTGGTAGGAGATTTTGGCCAGCTTGTCTACGATGGCTCCAAGTTGGCACAGGGTATGATGTCGACTTTTTCGTCTCCCCGTAAGGAATGATTCGCTTTGTTTACTTGCCATGGTCACCTCTTATAACACCCACGGAAGGATTTTGGGTTCTGAAATTTTGTATTTTTAATCCGTTAGACAAATATTATACTTGGTATACAACAATAACTCGATTGGAACCCGTTACTGTTACTGATAATGGCTAAATTGAATAAGATTGCATAACTTTTTATATTACGTAAGAAAACGTACTACTTAGCGTCATAGATTATTATGCATCCGTGGGCGAATACTGCTTGTTGAACTAATTTATGTATACATGTTAGTTCCGCTTATTTTAACGGATTATTATGACAGGAAATCATTAGAGTATTATGAAATTGCTGATGTGACAATGGGCAGGAAACATAGCTCAAAGTACCGATTGCCGTTGAGGCAGGCAGGTTCTAGAGTGGCAGCCACGCACCAGACGAGGCAGCTGGGATAGGTCTCCCGCAAAATGGACCGACGATCTTGTCGGAACCACGTTGCGGTTGGATGGGGGCGGCTCAAAATTTGTGAGAGCCTTATATATCCAGCAATGGATGTGTTAAGGCTGAGATGATACATGATGATGATGATGACGAAATAATACTTTGTAGCTTACAAACATTATAATATAATGCTACTCTGGGATAGTAACTATTTCAGTTTCGTTGTTCTTTAGCACTGGCCGCCTCTATCGCATGTTTTTTTTTTTGTGATCCACTATATGCCAGTGTAAGTCCCGAAAGTTTCGGAGACTAGCCGAAGTGGCGGCCCAGGATTTTCGTCAGAGGCGGGCTCATTTTTGTTTGGGCGCTTGAATGTCAAAGCGCAAACCACCTGTACTCAGTACTACGATTTGACCTTCAGGACTTCCCTTGGTAACCCTAACCTCTTCAGCGTTAAATCGCCCTCAAACATAAATAAGCTTCCTCGAACCAGCATCCTAGATTTACCACTGAAAACTGATATTTTTTAAAGAGATATACGTACATACATAGACTCACGCCTGTTTCCCCGAAAGGGTAGGCAGAGGCATATTAAACGCCCACTTTTCGCCAGTGTTTTGATCCCACGTAATAGGTGGCGAGCCTATTGCCGCTTATCGGGATATTTTGTTTGCCAGAGCCTCGTCCGTTGATTGGCAGGTGCGCCACTTGCAGGTGAGGTTGGCTTGGGACCCTAAGTTCTTGGTGGGAACCCTATGCACCCATTAAAGAGATATAGATCAAACATACCCTGCAGTACTGGCTCTCTCGCTCTAGCTGTTCGATGTATTCTTCCTGCTTCTGTATAAAGTTGACGACGTCGGGGTTTGTGCCACCGGACAGGTCTGCCCCTGACGTCGCAGTTGTGGTGGGAGGTGGAGGTACTGCTATAAAAAATACATTATTGCAAAAAGTTGCCCTTGCACAAGAAATCTGCTCAATAGCAGAAGTAAATATAGCTTCGCAGAGGATGTCTGATTTAAAACTGCGCACTCCATTGACTTTTCGAAGATTTGTGTGTTTCTTATTGTAATGCACTCGTTTTTGTAATTGTTTATACTCCATGCGTCTGAAAATACGCACAACCTTGGATCCTGGCTGTCATGAGGATCTTAAAAACTTTAGGGGTTGACATCTTAAATATTCTTATACTAATCTAAATAGCTATACCAATCATAATGCTGACCCCTGTGAGCAGTAACTCTACGACATCCAGAAACTAAACTTAATGTATTATCTTATACTAATATATACCTAAAACTGAAGAGTTTGCTTGTTTGGTTGAACGCGCTAATCTCAGGAACTACTGGTCCGATTAGAAAATTCGTTCAGTGTTAGATAGCCCATTTATAGGGGAAGGCTATAGGCTATATAACATCACGCTATGAGCGACGGGAACGGAGCAGTAGCCTTAAATAACGCGGGTGTAACCGCGGGCATCGTCTAGTTCGGTATATAGTAAGTTAGTTTGCAGAGCAGTCCAAAATTTCTTCAAAATCAAATCAGTGTGGCGTGATGCATCACCCTTTTTAAGAGGCTACCTCGAAAGTCTAAAAATCGTTCAGTGTTCATCGCTTAAACGTTAGCTATAAAGTTGAATATCGCGTGATTTTTGTCATTGCGTGCAAGCCAAGCCAAGCATATCTGAAATCTGATTTCCTTCATAACTCAAGTAAATTACGATATAGAGACAATTCTTCTATGCATTCTTTCAGTGCTAACTACCTCTTCTTTCAGTGAGTAGCAATTTCAAAATTCAAAAGGTAAGTATTATTTAAAATATTCATAATTTAAATAACACTTACCTTTTACTTACCCCTTTTTAAATATTTAGCGAAAGTCTTCCAATCAAGTAGATAAAGACTTCATAAATAATATAGGTACCTAAGTTTCAATGTGCTAGAGTGTCTCACTGCATCAAAATCGGTGAGCAAATATGGCTAAATACTAATACATTTTCGAGGTAGCACCTTAATATTTAACATCCCCCAAAATATGATTTTCTAGAAACCAACCCGTGACATTAAAACACACTCTCAATGTGCTTAAAAGTTGGCAACCCTTATTTTGGCATGCCGACTTAAACCTTATCCTTAACTTTTATATTGCTACGAGTATAGTCGCTGTTAATCCATGTCAGCGATCATACACCTACAAAATCCCGCCTGTTTCTCGAAGGGGTAGGCAAGCAGGCGATTAAAGGTGGACGCACACCTATCCGAGCCGAACGCGTCGAACGAATCGAAGTCAAGGAGGCCTCGCACATTAGCAAGAATCGACCGCGCCGAAAGAATCGAGCGCATCGAACAAATGGTTTCCATTTCCTTTACGCCTGTCGCACTGCTATTACATGTGAATTGTGATGGATCATGACGAGGTTTTTATTTGTCAGTGCTTTATTAATGGAAGATGAAGAAACAATGCGAAATAGTACTCGCGCGTTGCTCTGTCATACCCAACTGATAGAATGCGAGCGCGTCGGACGAATCGACCGCACTAACCGCGCCGAATCTGATGACGTCATCTAGGATTTCTGAGGTTCTTCCAGATTCGGACGATTCGACGCGGACAAGTGTGCGAGGTTTCATGAGATTTCATATAAAGAATTCTAAAATTCGTTTCGTTCGACGCTTCGATTTGTGGCTAGACGTAGAACTAGAAATTATTTAAATTAGAAACGTATTAATATAATGAAGTATGAACACAGCTCATAATTTTATTGGTAAATCTCAAAATCGCGACGCGTTAAAAATATGAAACGCGTGAAATACATAGTGATATCTGAGAAAAGGATTAAGCAATATGGCGCTAACGAATTTTTATTTATGGGTAAAAGTATTTTTTTTATAATATAATAATAAATTATATAAATGTTTTTGTTGAATTGGCAACAAAAGTTTCACGAGTGTCCAATTGCTTTTTTGCATATCTTTTACATAAATTATCTCCAAATTTTATATCATCATTTTATGAGTACGTATTTGAAAACCTTTATCAGCATTTACAACAAAAGTTACGCAACATTTTATCATCTACGTAACAAAATTATTTATTGCCCTTTTCAGAATTATACGTTTAAATTAGTCTATAAACTGTTGACGTCATGTCAGCCATTTTACTACTGTTGTCACGATTTCGGCTTTGGAATGCGTCATTATAATTACAGAGGTGAGTTAAATATTTTATCGTTTTCTATTAAGTTCGGGATTTATTATAGTTTACGCAAACATTCTTACGAGATCATTGTGTTAGTCGTTTGAAGTAGGTATTCGATTAAAACTAAACTACCTACTGTTTACGGATTTTATATTTATTGCTATAAGTATATTGGCTCTCCGAATAGCCAGGCTGCAGTGGCAATAGGCAGGACACATAGCTCGAAGAACCGATGGCCGTTGTGGCAGAGGGTTCTGGAGAGGCAACCGTTACTGGACGACGCAGCATTATATTTAAGCAAGCATCTGGAAGATGTCTGTAGAAAGTAATTAGTAAACACGCCCCGCGCTTTTCAGTGACAGCTTCTTAATGAGATTCCTCCACCAGAACTTACGACTTCGCTCGAAGAAAATTTTACTCATTTTGTTTATATGGCAATAGGTGATAGCTGGTACATACTGGAGATACCAACAGACTGACGTGCAAATAGTACCGAAACCGTCCACGATGCGCACCACTGACTTTTCAAAGTTATGTGATCATCATCCTCTTAGCGTTATCCCAGTTTTAATCTGGGCTCTTACTTGTCTAACCGGATTTGGCTGAATAATAGCTTTTCCACAGAGCGACTGCCCATCTGACCTCTGCAACCCGAAGGGATAGCGATATTCCATGGTTTAGACTAGTAGCAGTTTATTTAGAAGGTACTGACGCCCTGTAACGACAGTCAAAGATCTTCATGACAACCGGGACCGACGGCTTAACGTGCTCTCCGAGGCACGGGACAACAAGCGATAAATAACAATTCAATACGCACATAACTCCGAAAAGTCATTTGTGCGCGCCGTGGATTCGAACCCGAAACCCTCTGCATGGCAGTCTGTTGGTATCTCCACTCGGCTATCGCTGCCTGACTTTTCAAAGTTATGTGTATATTTAAATATAACTGTTCTTCCCGATCCCGAGGGAATGTCGGTAAATGCCTTCTTAATGCACCCTACTGTTCCCAACGAACATACACGCCATAATTCAGCTTCTTGTGCCCAATAGTTTTGGTTGCGCAAGAAGAATTTTGTATATCATTATAGATATAGATAGATGACTTGTACAGTCGAACAACTTCCCGCTAGACCACCATAAGGGCGAGATTCGCTCAGCAAGACATCGTCGCTTCCAGTGCTACCCGACACGCACATAGACACTCGTATACAAAACCAGTTTCTAGTGTGCCTTGACTCTATGAGCGCGTCAAGGGATTGATTTTCAAACTGGTCCAGCTCCGACTTGTTTGATTGTACATGTGTAGCAGGAAAGAGGACCCCCCGGTCTCAAAGGTTGAAGGTCTCGGATGGCGGGAGCAACGCTAGGATCTTCTTTTTCTTCGTGTCAGTAGTTTCATGTGACCTGCATAATACTCGGCCACTCTATTTGCATAAGCAGTGGCCTCCCAGAGCACGGGCATAGTGCAGATGCTTGGATGGTGATGCTGAATGAGATACAGATAGATGACTTACCAGTAGTAGCGTGCTGTGGAGTGTAGTTGTTGAGGCTGTCTGCGTACAGCGTGGTGTACTTGGCGGTGAGTCGCGGCCTCGGCTTGTACTCCGCCATCGCGTAGCTCGAGTACTTCTTGTCCAAATCGCCATCTGATTCGTCCAGGTTCTTTACTGATGCGGAGCCGCCGTAGCTGCGGACCTGGTTTATTGTACAAGTATGTTTTAGGTCCGTGTGGTGACGGATTAAGAATTCGGCATGTCACCACCCCTTATCATCCCATGAGTGTCGTAAGAGCCGACAGAGGGAGCATATTATGCAGATAACACCACTGTAAAAGAAGGGAAAACTTGATACAAACCCTATAAAAAAACCATTGGGCCAGCGTGGTATAGTAGGTCAATTCCTCCATTCAAAGGAGAGGCCTAGTGCAGCAGTGGACAGTGAAAGGCTGATGATGATGATGTTTTTTGGAGGCAATCTCCCTAGATTGCCCCCTAAAACATCCTTGTAGAACAACATTTGTTCAAAATAAATATACTATCACCCGGGGGTGATAGTATATTTATTTTGAATTTTATTTGTATTTGAACAAATTAAAAAAAAATTGTCCATAATAAATACTAACACAGGGGTGTTAGTATTTATTATGGGCACATTTTGTTCTGAAACGAAAAAATATGTAGAGCACACATTAACGGCTGGTTTCTATATTCGATCTGTCCATGGATTTCGCCACTAGAGATACATATTTGAAATATTTTTCATTAGCAAGCATTCTGTAAAAAAATAGCCAAGTCTAGATGGAGCTGCTTGTTTATCTCTTAAAATTTGCCAAGTGCGAGTCTGACTCACGCACGAACGGTTCCGTACCATCATCTATAAAAGAAAATCATGTTTGTTGTATGTATACTTAAATATTTTTAACCGACTTCAAATAAAGGAGGAGGTTCTCAATTCGAAGGAATCTTTTTTTTAAGTTACTATCTGTTGTATGGGAGCCCCCTTTAATATTTACTTTATTTTTATTTAATTATTTATTTTGATAGGTAATATTAAACTACATATTCTGTGAAAATTTTAAGCGTCTACCTGTTACCATTAGCAATATCAAAAAATACGAAAAAAAAAACACGTTTGTTGTATGGGAACGCAACACCGACACGCCTCTCCTCCCGCGATCGCACTGACTGCGAGGGACAGACAGAACTGTTCCCCGCACCCGCACCTTGGGATCCCGATTAGCTTCACCCTGGGTGTACCTGAAACCCACGGTTACTGAGCCCCCTCGCCACTGGCTGGAGATTCCACGTGGATGAGATATAGCCTGGTGACTGACAGACAGACAGGCCGACAGCGGTGGCTTAGTAATAGGGTCCCGTTTTTTATCTTTTAGGTACGGAACCCTAAAAGTAATGAAATCTCTAGACAAAGTTGAGCCAAGTCTAAGGTTCCTTACTGTAATTTCTTTATTATTATATTTAATGTTATGAGACTTGGCCGTTGACCTGTACCCAAAAATGTTGAACATTTTTGGGTACAGGGCCTCAAGTCTGTTATTACAATAGTGCCAAAATGGTCAATCACTGACTTCATAATTGTTGATTTTGACAAGTTTGGTAGTCTATTGTTACAATGGTGCCATTATGATTTTCCGATGGTCAACCACTGACACTCCATTGAAAGACATGGCATAGATTGGTAGTCTCGTACATAATGACAAATCGATGACTGACGTATGCGGTAGTCTGGTAATATTTTGACAGTTCTTTTGATCAGTGACCCAAAGAGTACAATATATATATACCTAAGAAACAGTGACCTACCATCGTAACGCAATCGTGCAATCATTGCTTTTGTCTAGTGTTTGCTTGTGAAACATAGTGATAGACAATCAAAAAGTTTAATGTACTACAAAAAAGAGATAATGTATTAACTGCGAACTAATATTCTCGAGCTAACTAACAAGCCAGTCGCTTATCGAGGATGACTACAAACCCTTTTACGGATATTCCCGAGGCGAAATTTGTAAAAACGTTTCATCTTAGAGAGGAAAGGATTCAGTAAGGGAGTTATTTCAAAAACTCATTCCCCTTAAGGCCAGACTGCGTCAAAACGATAGCGTATCGGCAGAAATAAAGGTGAGAAAACTGAAGTTAATATTGATTTATTATTCTATTCCTATAAAGAAGAAATTTATTAATTAATGTTATATTTTTATTGCTGATTCTGGTAGCACTCATTTTACGCATCAGGATCTTACCAGACCTTGATTGGACAGGGTGCCCTCCATGACATTTCGCCAATTACTGTGTCGCAGCCCACTAAAGAAGTTACAGAGGCATTATATTAAATATACCATCAATGTATTAAATGGAAAGGAATATCATAGTTCGCCTAGTTCAGTTTGTGGTTTTCCAAATTTGATGTTCAAGTGTCTCCTTGAACATCAAATTATACATGTACATTCTGCCTTCCGAAATATACAAGAACATCAAAGCTAAATACTCATATTCCAAACATAAGAAACAGGAAATTAAATAATAGTTTCAAACGTTGTAGCTGTGCTTTTAACCCAACTATGGCAGAGCTCAGATGAACTTAGTTCATCTGAGTGACGGAGCTAAAAATAAAGAGTAATGTTTTTACACATTGGGAATGGAAGTGTTAGTAGTAGATAATGATATGACTATAGATAGTGACCAGCAGTGGTTTGGTACTTAAATAAATGATAATGTCATACCTATGTGATAGTTTGAAGTATTAGTACAATAAGATCTTCCTGATCTCTTTTTAATATTGCCATATCTAAATGACAGGAACAGTTATGTTAATGATGCTTTATATAATGTTCCTAATTTATCAATATATTCTACCTACATTTTATGGAGTCCTGTAAAGAATTTAAGTACCTACATAATTCAATTAAATAATGTCTGAATTATGATGAAAAGTGTTTTTAAATTAATTGCATAGTATAGAAGATCTTAGTATAAAAGAATATGATGTAATGAGTGGTGTGTTTATAAATATTTACTTATCTCTCTTACAGATACAAAATTCAAGCAAACGGGCAACTTCTTTGAGTTTTGTGACCGCTCATATCCATCTGTTTGAGACATACATATATGTGAGGATTCTGCAAAGCCAGTATGAAGAAAGTTGCATTGCTAGTAGATGCAAAAGTGAAGATTTGTGATAGTTAGTATATGAGAATAGTGTTAAATTTTTGTGTCCATAATTGGAACCAATAATTCTTAATAAATTCATGTACAGAAATTACTTATCTTTAATAAAACAACATTGTTAATAATAACACATAATTATGAGTTTTATTTTCCTTCTTGATACAGTTACAACACATGAAACCCAAATAATATTTTAATTGTAATAGGAATGTATCTATGATCTAACTCAATCTTCAATATTTTATGTTTTGGTTATGCCAATTCTTCTTCGAATATAAACACCTTTATTAGTTAACTCGCTATCTTTAATTATAGTATTTACTCCTGTCGATATAATCACTTTTCTTTGAGGTGTGAACTGCATAACCTTGCTGTATCATTTCCTTTGGAATTTGTTATCCATAGAGCATTTTCCATTGATATCTTCGTTTTGGGTCTAAGAGAAACATACGAGCTACTCGGTACTAAACAATTCAACGCAGTGCATTGAGATTATTGAGAAATATAACAAACTAGGACTTTGTTTACAAAAAGGTATGAGTTTTGAACTTTTGACAGTTCTTACTTCAAAACATGATTTGACTTTGACAGCTAAACAGAACAAATAATATTGAGTTGAATGGTTAAATTCATTGTTTTTTTTGCTATTTACGAACTCAACTTTAGAGTGCTTATAACACTAGTAATGAATATTTAAAAAATATATAAATGAAATCTGGCATGAAAAATAATCAAATTTCATGGTAGTTTTTCAAAAATCATTTCTTCTAATGGTTTTTTTATCTATGGCAATACAACAATGCCATTCTGCCACCATTCAATTACGATTCCACTGATCGATCACTGAACTATCATAATGAATTACCAGACTACGAACTTTTGTCAAAATGACAATGGGATCGTGTTGGAATGACGAATGTGTTTAAAATAGCAGACTTGAGGCCCAGGTCAACGGCCACGTTTATTAGATTTTCTTATTAGACAGGTATTTTTTCATTTTAGGCGTAGTTTTTATGAACATCTTGAATCTTCCATGATCCTAGTTTTGATAGTTTTCCCTCTATGTAGGCGTTAAACTTTACTCCTGTGCAATTTGAGCGCTCTAGGTCAATGGGAAGTACCAGTTCTATTCTGATGATCAGTGAGTCAGTGTGTCAGTGTCGAAAATGCGAAAATTTGAAAACCTAGTTAGGCCGCAATGATATTACATTTCAGTAAAAAGAAACTAAGATTCAATTTATTTTAGTCTTCATTTAAAATATCGAATCTAATTATCTAAACGTAACGGACAAAGAAATAAACCTGAATAATTAGAATTTTCTTGCTACATAAATACGAGGCCACATCATTTTTCGAGAACTTTATAAAGTTATACAAGAGGTAAATAATATGTTAGATTTACTCACTGAATTTCCTTTAAAAAATGCAAATTATGAATGAAATTTAAAATAATTTGTAAATACCAAAAAAAAAATACTCACACTTGGTGCATAATTGCCCGATAAAAAGTATCTGAGCTTCGACACCGCCTCTTTGTAAGCCAACTCTGTGTAATCCGGTATCCTCTTCAATCCATACTCGTTCACCTTGCTTGGGCGCCTATTCAAATAATTCGGATAATACATAATTACAAACTAAACATAACACTTAACTGTCAAAGAAAAACATTTTAAAAATTTAAAATTAAAAAATAAAAATAAAAATCAAATTTCGTATTTAGAACTAGTGTTGCGCATTGCGCTGCCGTGTCGAGTGCGGGGATATGGGAACAGGTATCGATTACACAAAGCCGTTGCCATGGCAACCGTTGTTGTGGTAAACATACGCCTAGTGATTGCAGGTTGATGCATCACAATCGATATAGATATTGTCTATGTATTGCAGATAAGATTATGAAAAGACTAATTAATTGCTTATCTGATATTCTGATAAGTACTTTGCCCGTAATTTAAATATTGTGGCGGCAACATATATAGACGCACGCCTGTATCCCCAAAGGAGTAGGCAGAGGTGTAACACTACACCCACATTTCGCCATGGATTTTTAGGTCCCACGTAATAGGGGGCGAGCCTGTTGCCGTACCGGGCACTTTACCAGACTCCGTGCTGCTACTGAGAATTTCCTGACGGAAAAACCCAATAACACTTTGCCCGACCCGGGAATCGAACCCGAGACCTCCCAATCTCACGCGCACATTTATGCCGCGAGACCAACGAGGCAGTCAATATATTTTTAAATAAAACATATTTATTTTTAACAACATATATATTTTTAATCCGTGTGGTGACGGATTAAGAATACGGAATGTCACCACCCCATATCATCCCATGGGTGTCGTAAGAGCCGACAGAGGGACCATATTATGCAGAGAACAGCACTGTCAGAGAAGGAAAACTTAATACAAACCCTATACCAACCCGTTTGGCCAGCGTGGTATAGTAGGCCAATTCCTCCTTTCAAAGGAGAGGCCTTGTCCAGCAGTGGAATGTTAAAGGCTGATGATGATATATTTTTAACTAAAACATATTTATTTTAGAATATAAATTGACAAGAAAATTATTATGTAAGTTATCGTTGAAGAATAATATTTCGTTTTTAAATCTGCAATAGAAACTAGTCTGGAAAACTAGAAATAAGAGTAACAGCGTAAATAAAATTTTAAGCAGCTCAGTATTTTGCTGTGTGCGAAGAAAAAATGAGGTAATAATTAATTTACTTAAAAGTAAATCTTTTGAGGTCTAGGGGACAGAAAATAAATGTTAACCTAAAAGATAGAAAAAATATAAGTCCGCTCTTATAGGCATAATTTTCAATCCATCTGTTATTGTAATAGTCACCGTCTACGGATTTTGATCTTATGTTAGAGGCCGTGTATGCAACCCCTCCCATGGACTGGTAACCCGAGGGCAATTTTAACACAAAGTTAGCTTAGCTAGAAGAGCCTAAACAAATATAGAAGATGTACGTTATAGTGCATCGACAATGCGTTTTTAATTTGTTGGGCACCATTAGGCTAGGCACTTAAAAATATTTTTACTTAAATATTTTTTATACAAAGTGCGAAGAATTAAAATACATACGCCGCATATATTTAAATAAATAACGACAGTGACTAGGTATGTAGGTATTTATATTATTTCTTAATATAATTAATTTGTACGAGGTCTACGCTTTATTTTAAACTTTCTGCGGTTTTAGTAAAGTAAAAAATCTTTTAATTGGATGAATTCTTTATAAAATGCCAAAAATAATGTTTTCTGTTGTAGATTGTCTTTGAATTTATTTAAATTCTTGAAATAATTAATAAGGGTATTTTGCCAAAAACATTTAACCAAAAAGTATAAACAAAGACACTAAGAAGAATAACAATCTATAAATAAATAAATTGCATACCCATAAAAATATTTGTGATACATTGTAAAACTTTTGCTTCTGTTAATGTAGAAATATTAAACTTTTATCATTAAGTTTTTTATAATGTTGAAGTTACTTGCCGAATTTTGGTCCGCTTGAGTTTCCCGCTCATCTCCTTATCGGAGCCGGCACTGGACCCGCTCTTCATTCTGTACCCCGTAGCCTTCGGCTTCGTTATGTAATTTGTCGATCCCATACCTAACACTTAACACGCCAACTAACTCAACGATTTATATTCAAAAACAATGCGAAATTTATGCCTCCCGTGTAATATTAAAATGAGTATTTTGCAATACTACCGTGCCTAGGAAATCGACACGACAACAACCTATAAATTCAAATTTTCGAATTTGGGACGCATCGCGCGCGCTACCGCCAATAGACAGGCTTGTCGAAAAAGGAATGAGTTTTGGTGTAAGAAGTTTTTGCTGCTTCCTGTGTTTGTCTCGCTTGCACGCAATGTAATGATCGTTGTTTGTTTCGTTGCGATGGAAAAGTTTTTCTTCAGGATAGATAGTCGAGGAGCAAGAATGCTTTTATGCTTTTCTATGTCCTGCGAATTCTACTGACAAATAATTTGATTTTTATAAGCGGCATATTAATTATTATCTTGCTAAGAACTAGTTCAAAATTTGCTGATTTATTAATCAGATAAGTTTCATTCAATCAAGTTTTTAGTTTAAATACAATCATTTTAACGCATTGCAACTATTGCAAGTAGTTACGTGACAAATTATAAACAAAATATCGCCAAGCCAATGTACCAAAAAACATAATATCATTATATTTTTTATGTTTTCCGTTCATAAAATAATAGCTTTCAAGAACTTGTTGTAGGTACTTAAAACTAATATCAAATGTATTGTTTACTGTTCTTTGCGAAACAAGCTCCTACTCAAAGTAGGAATTTCGCAGAAATATAAACCTGCGATTAAATTAACCACAAAGAATTCTAATTAAACTTGCTGTTTGTGGAAAACTTGCAAATAAAACACAAAACGAATGTACACTTGAGGTTTTTACTGTCAGCTCCTAGAGTCGGTGGCAGGCAGTGTCTTGCGTGCATCGAAGACGGACTAATAACTTTTTGGAGGGAAAATACGTTAACGGTCACGCGACAAGATGGCTGCGACACAAATCATAACGTTTAACGTTCTGACTCATTCGCATAATTATATACACGTAGCTGCCCTTCTGTTTACGGAAATTATGGAAATATTACAATAATGCTTTTGATAAAAATGCGCCATTTTTGTGGCGGGAATGTGAAAAAGTTTCATGAACTTCTTTTTAATGTTAACATAAAATTAATCTTTAATTAACCTTTTAGCTCCCACCCAATGGGTGAATTAAATTCATCAGTCATACGCACAAGACATGCGAAATACAAATTAGTTAATAACAAAATATTAATTGCAGCGCATTAGGTTCATCGTTAAAGTATCGTTATCGCATTTTCGTGACGGCAATAATAGATGCACTGGTAGCCTGGTGGTTTCAAGATTTCAGCGAAAATATCGACTAATATAAAGCCTTGCAAGTTTCATTTGTTAACTATGGGTTTTTAATAAATTGAGTTTTACTATTATTACATTACTAGCTGACCCGGCGAACTTCGTACCGCCATATATGTATTATACATATAAACCTTCCTCTTGAATCATTCTATCTATTAAAAAATATCCGTATTATAATCCGTTGTCTAGTTTTAAAGATTTAAGCATACATAGGGACAGACAGACAGAAGACAGACTTTGTTTTATACTATGTAATGATAATGATTATCAGACGTTAAAGTTCTTTCGTTGCGCCAGAGCCTCCGTATCGCACTATCGCCAAATCTGAGCCTGTTTACTTCCTACTATAAAGCTTTACGCTAAAATATCAAGAAAAAGGCTCTGCAGACCTGTCTGTCAATTTGACGACCTCTCGAGATAGGTACAATTTTCCCAGCTTACTGCACCATAGTAATAATATGCAACCCTCACTGTGAACCTAGTAGGTAATTAAATAAATATAAATATGATACAGATTATAAATAAACGTAACGTACCTAATCAATTATTATTTATTATCAACACCAAGTTGTGGTGATAATTATACTTTTGCTGTTTTAATTTTCTTCCCATGTAACTTTAATTGATTATTTTATTATTATTTTTTTATTCATCGAATTATGTTGCTTTCATGTACAATATTGTAATTTTGATGTGCGTGCCTTGCTATAATATATTTCTATTTTTTATAATTCGTACCTATGCCAAGCGTAATGCCTAAGCCTTTTCTGGCAGACTTAGTACAACATGTTGTCATCATTCGAATAAAAAAATTTACGGATACCTTTTTGATTATGATTCTTGATTCATTTTACATTGTACAGAAAACTACTAGCACTTTAGATTTTGAACAGGCTCTAGATTATCTAAATGAAAAAAGGACAAATGACTTAATTTTTTGTAATGATCCGGACTTGTTGTGTGATAGTACCTATCATACAAACGCTCATGGACTCTATTCGGTTAGATACTACTATAGTGAGTATCCCTAACACTAAACGCATTATTAAACCGTGGATCACTGCTGGACTATTAAGGTGCATAAGAAATCGTAATAAACTTCAAAAGAAACTTCGTTTAGACCAACATAATGATGTCTTACGAATGACATATACACGATACAGGAATTATTGTAATGGTTTAATTAAAAAACTTAAAAGAAAATATGAAAGAGAACTTTTAGCTAACTCAATCAAAAACAGTAAATTACTATGGAGGAACGTAAAAGCAATTACCTATACAGACTAGAAAAAAAACATTAATTCAGAAATATTAAATATTAAACCGTCTCCTAATGAATCAGTAAATTTTGTAAATAAATATTTTGGCACTATTACCAATAGTGCCAAAATATTTATTTACAAAATCTTTATCAAAAGCAGCTGGCTCTTGAAATTAAGCATTGCAACCACAGTGTTTCAAACAGGCTCTCTACATTACCATCACAAGTCAATTATTTCGGTCTTCTAGACACAAACCCTGAGGAAGTGTACAGTACACTGATGAGCCTAAAATCATATAGTGCCGCTGGGTGGGACAATATCTCGACACAATTTTTAAAATATATAGGTAAAGAAATACATACATACATATATAGACTCACGCCTGTTTCCCCGAAGGGGTAGGCAGAGGCATATTAAACGCCCACTTTTCGCCAGTGTTTTGATCCCACGTAATAGGTGGCGAG
This sequence comes from Euclidia mi, assembly GCA_944739405.2. NCBI lineage: Eukaryota > Metazoa > Arthropoda > Insecta > Lepidoptera > Erebidae > Euclidia > Euclidia mi. Next base: position 13,818,759 of record OX123205.2, on the reverse strand, counting down.
CCTATTGCCGCTTATCCGGATATTTTGTTTACCAGAGCCTCGTCCGTTGATCGGCAGGTGCACCACTTGCAGGTGAGGTTGGCTTAGGACCCTAAGTTCTTGGTGGGAACCCTATGCATCCTATTATATATTGTTTTATACTATGTAATGATAATGATTATCAGACGTTAAAGTTCTTTCGTTGCGCCAGAGCCTCCGTATCGCACTATCGCCAAATCTGAGCCTGTTTACTTCCTACTATAAAGCTTTACGCTAAAATATCAAGAAAAAGGCTCTGCAGACCTGTCTGTCAATTTGACGACCTCTCGAGATAGGTACAATTTTCCCAGCTTACTGCACCATAGTAATAATATGCAACACTCACTGTGAACCTAGTAGGTAATTAAATAAATATAAATATGATACGGGTTATAAATAAACGTAACGTACCTAATCAATTATTATTTATTATCAACACCAAGTTGTGATGATAATACTTTTGCTGTTTTAATTTTCTTCCCATGTAACTTCAATTGATTATTTTATTATTATTTTTTAACCGACTCCAAAAAGAGGAGGAGGTTCTCAATTCGGTTGTATGTTTTTTTTTTTTTTTTTTTTATGTTTGTTACCTCATAACTCCGTTATTTCTCGACCGATTTCCAAAATTCTTTTTTTGTTTGAAGGCATATACTTTCAGGTGGGTCCCATTTAAATTTTATCAAAATCAAGCTAATAGTTTCATTAAAAACTCAAATTGTATCAAAATCAATCCAATAGTTTCATTAAAAACTCCAAAAACTAAGTCATCCAAGTAAACAAAATTTAGCATTTACTGTGACTTTTCATCAGTGGACACTAGAATAGTCGCAATCAACGGGCCTACTTCGGGCTTTATTACCAGGTATTGATGAAACCGGGAGGAAGAAAGGTTGGAGAGTAAATCTATATATATGAAATTGCTTGGGCTGACTGATTCATCAACGCAGAGCCAAATCCACAGGGGCTTGAGACTTGAAATTTTGATAGTCGATGCATTTTATGACGTAAGCACCCACTAAGGAAGGATTTTTATACACATTTTTGGTTAGAAAAAATAAACACGCAATTTAGATTTTTTTCAAATCCATCAACTAAGAGGGTGATTTAGGGGTAGAAAGTTTGTATGGGAGGTCCGTCATTTTTAAAAAGATAGCGTGTAATTTTGTGTGCAAACTTCTGGTTAGAAATAAAACAAATACCTACGTGTTTTAGCGATTTCTAAAATCTACCGTTTAAAAGGGTGAAATAGGAGTTGAAAGTTTTTATGTGAAGTGAAATTTCATAAACTAGCTTCTGATTAGAAATAAGTGATCATGTATTTACGCGTTTTTGGAAATAGGGGTTGTATTTTTATATGGAAAGTCCGTCATTACCCGCGAGCGATGCCGCCAACTGCTAGCTTATACATATAATAAACTTTGATTATAAATCACGGAATAACTAAACTAAACTAAATAGTAGTACGGTTTAATTCAAAGAGCAGACGATGAGTACGTTCTTCAGTGTTTACACGATTTAATAATTTTCACTGTAAGCCCGCATTTGTGATAACCGCTTTTCACGCACTACTTTCTCTCGAAATGGCCTTGGACCGAGATTCCCTACTTTGAGATAGACGTTTCTCCATTTCTTCGCTAGTTGTGGAGTACTGCTCACATCTCTGGGCCGGAGCGCCAAAATATCAGCTTGATCCACTTGAGTCCCTACAGAGACGAGCTGTTCGAATCGTCGAAGATCCCGATCTCACGGCTAGACTAGAGTCGCTGAAGCAGCGGAGAGACTTCAGTTCTCTCTGCGTATTTTAGCGACTCTTTCACGGGGATTGCTCCGAAGAATTGTTTAATTTGGCACCAGGGTCACCCTTCTACCAATGTACCACTCGCCGGCGCAGTAGAGTTCACCCATACTACCCGTGCGCTTCCAGTGATCTTTTCTACCACGTACGTGTAGGCTCTGGAATGAACTACCTGCTGCGGTGTTTCACGAGCGTTATGACTTGTCCTTCTTCAAATTAGGTTTAAAGAGAGCATTACTGTCACGGTGGGCAGCGGCTTTGCTGTGTATACCCTGACATTAGCGAAGTCCATGAGCAGCGGTTACCGTTTACCATCAGATGGGCTGTTCGCTCGTCTGCCACTAGCAGCAATAAAAAAAATATTTTCATTTAAACGGCGCTGTCTCATATGGACAGCGCGTTTATTAGGTCTACCCATCTTTGATCGAGAGGAGAAGTGGCTGGGTCACGCTTGCGTTTGTTTCGGCGACTATTTGAACCGAATCGGCCGCGAGGCGACGCCGGCATGCCACCACTGCGGCAGTGGCCTGGACTCTGCCCAGCATACGCTCTCTGAGTGTCCTGCATGGGAATCCGAGCGGCAAGACTTGGTCTCTGTTATCGGAGGCGATCTTTCTCCGCAGGCCGTCGTCCAGGCCATGTTGGCGGAAGACATCCGGTGGGATGCTGTGGTCTCCTTCTGCGAAGCTGTCATGCTCCAGAAGGAAGTCGCCGAGCGGGATCGCGAGAGAGCCGATCCCGCTCGCAGACGCAGGCGGCGTCTTGGTGGTGGCAATGGACGCTGGCCTGACTCTTCCTTAAGGCCGTGGGCAATCAGAGATGGCAATCTGGGTGTCCGACCACGAACGACCCCGAGAAGACAGCGGTCTCGGATAGGCGAGGGACCACCGTACTCGCACAGTACGATTTATTTTTTACTTTTTAGTGCTATTTTCACACATTTTCCAGATTTTAGGAGGCGGTTATTTTTTGTTCAAAAATCTTTTATTTATTCATCGACTTATGTTGCTTTCATGTACAATATTGTTATTTTGATGTGCGTGCCTTGCTATAATATATTTCTAATTTTCATAATTCATACCTATGCCAAGCGTAATGCCTACGCCTTTTCTGGCAGACTTAGTACAACATGTTGTCATCATTCGAATAAAAAAATTTACGGATACCTTTTTGATTATGATTCTTGATTCATTTTACATTGTACAGAAAACTACTAGCACTTTAGATTTTGAACAGGCTCTAGATTATCTAAATGAAAAAAGGACAAATGACTTAATTTTTTGTAATGATCCGGACTTGTTGTGTGATAGTACCTATCATACAAACGCTCATGGACTCTATTCGGTTAGATACTACTATAGTGAGTATCCCTAACACTAAACGCATTATTAAACCGTGGATCACTGCTGGACTATTAAGGTGCATAAGAAATCGTAATAAACTTCAAAAGAAACTTCGTTTAGACCAACATAATGATGTCTTACGAATGACATATACACGATACAGGAATTATTGTAATGGTTTAATTAAAAAACTTAAAAGAAAATATGAAAGAGAACTTTTAGCTAACTCAATCAAAAACAGTAAATTACTATGGAGGAACGTAAAAGCAATTACCTATACAGACTAGAAAAAAAACATTAATTCAGAAATATTAAATATTAAACCGTCTCCTAATGAATCAGTAAATTTTGTAAATAAATATTTTGGCACTATTACCAATAGTGCCAAAATATTTATTTACAAAATCTTTATCAAAAGCAGCTGGCTCTTGAAATTAAGCATTGCAACCACAGTGTTTCAAACAGGCTCTCTACATTACCATCACAAGTCAATTATTTCGGTCTTCTAGACACAAACCCTGAGGAAGTGTACAGTACACTGATGAGCCTAAAATCATATAGTGCCGCTGGGTGGGACAATATCTCGACACAATTTTTAAAATATATAGGTAAAGAAATACATACATACATATATAGACTCACGCCTGTTTCCCCGAAGGGGTAGGCAGAGGCATATTAAACGCCCACTTTTCGCCAGTGTTTTGATCCCACGTAATAGGTGGCGAGCCTATTGCCGCTTATCCGGATATTTTGTTTACCAGAGCCTCGTCCGTTGATCGGCAGGTGCACCACTTGCAGGTGAGGTTGGCTTAGGACCCTAAGTTCTTGGTGGGAACCCTATGCATCCTATTATATATTGTTTTATACTATGTAATGATAATGATTATCAGACGTTAAAGTTCTTTCGTTGCGCCAGAGCCTCCGTATCGCACTATCGCCAAATCTGAGCCTGTTTACTTCCTACTATAAAGCTTTACGCTAAAATATCAAGAAAAAGGCTCTGCAGACCTGTCTGTCAATTTGACGACCTCTCGAGATAGGTACAATTTTCCCAGCTTACTGCACCATAGTAATAATATGCAACACTCACTGTGAACCTAGTAGGTAATTAAATAAATATAAATATGATACGGGTTATAAATAAACGTAACGTACCTAATCAATTATTATTTATTATCAACACCAAGTTGTGATGATAATACTTTTGCTGTTTTAATTTTCTTCCCATGTAACTTCAATTGATTATTTTATTATTATTTTTTAACCGACTCCAAAAAGAGGAGGAGGTTCTCAATTCGGTTGTATGTTTTTTTTTTTTTTTTTTTTATGTTTGTTACCTCATAACTCCGTTATTTCTCGACCGATTTCCAAAATTCTTTTTTTGTTTGAAGGCATATACTTTCAGGTGGGTCCCATTTAAATTTTATCAAAATCAAGCTAATAGTTTCATTAAAAACTCAAATTGTATCAAAATCAATCCAATAGTTTCATTAAAAACTCCAAAAACTAAGTCATCCAAGTAAACAAAATTTAGCATTTACTGTGACTTTTCATCAGTGGACACTAGAATAGTCGCAATCAACGGGCCTACTTCGGGCTTTATTACCAGGTATTGATGAAACCGGGAGGAAGAAAGGTTGGAGAGTAAATCTATATATATGAAATTGCTTGGGCTGACTGATTCATCAACGCAGAGCCAAATCCACAGGGGCTTGAGACTTGAAATTTTGATAGTCGATGCATTTTATGACGTAAGCACCCACTAAGGAAGGATTTTTATACACATTTTTGGTTAGAAAAAATAAACACGCAATTTAGATTTTTTTCAAATCCATCAACTAAGAGGGTGATTTAGGGGTAGAAAGTTTGTATGGGAGGTCCGTCATTTTTAAAAAGATAGCGTGTAATTTTGTGTGCAAACTTCTGGTTAGAAATAAAACAAATACCTACGTGTTTTAGCGATTTCTAAAATCTACCGTTTAAAAGGGTGAAATAGGAGTTGAAAGTTTTTATGTGAAGTGAAATTTCATAAACTAGCTTCTGATTAGAAATAAGTGATCATGTATTTACGCGTTTTTGGAAATAGGGGTTGTATTTTTATATGGAAAGTCCGTCATTACCCGCGAGCGATGCCGCCAACTGCTAGCTTATACATATAATAAACTTTGATTATAAATCACGGAATAACTAAACTAAACTAAATAGTAGTACGGTTTAATTCAAAGAGCAGACGATGAGTACGTTCTTCAGTGTTTACACGATTTAATAATTTTCACTGTAAGCCCGCATTTGTGATAACCGCTTTTCACGCACTACTTTCTCTCGAAATGGCCTTGGACCGAGATTCCCTACTTTGAGATAGACGTTTCTCCATTTCTTCGCTAGTTGTGGAGTACTGCTCACATCTCTGGGCCGGAGCGCCAAAATATCAGCTTGATCCACTTGAGTCCCTACAGAGACGAGCTGTTCGAATCGTCGAAGATCCCGATCTCACGGCTAGACTAGAGTCGCTGAAGCAGCGGAGAGACTTCAGTTCTCTCTGCGTATTTTAGCGACTCTTTCACGGGGATTGCTCCGAAGAATTGTTTAATTTGGCACCAGGGTCACCCTTCTACCAATGTACCACTCGCCGGCGCAGTAGAGTTCACCCATACTACCCGTGCGCTTCCAGTGATCTTTTCTACCACGTACGTGTAGGCTCTGGAATGAACTACCTGCTGCGGTGTTTCACGAGCGTTATGACTTGTCCTTCTTCAAATTAGGTTTAAAGAGAGCATTACTGTCACGGTGGGCAGCGGCTTTGCTGTGTATACCCTGACATTAGCGAAGTCCATGAGCAGCGGTTACCGTTTACCATCAGATGGGCTGTTCGCTCGTCTGCCACTAGCAGCAATAAAAAAAATATTTTCATTTAAACGGCGCTGTCTCATATGGACAGCGCGTTTATTAGGTCTACCCATCTTTGATCGAGAGGAGAAGTGGCTGGGTCACGTTTGCGTTTGTTTCGGCGACTATTTGAACCGAATCGGCCGCGAGGCGACGCCGGCATGCCACCACTGCGGCAGTGGCCTGGACTCTGCCCAGCATACGCTCTCTGAGTGTCCTGCATGGGAATCCGAGCGGCAAGACTTGGTCTCTGTTATCGGAGGCGATCTTTCTCCGCAGGCCGTCGTCCAGGCCATGTTGGCGGAAGACATCCAGTGGGATGCTGTGGTCTCCTTCTGCGAAGCTGTCATGCTCCAGAAGGAAGTCGCCGAGCGGGATCGCGAGAGAGCCGATCCCGCTCGCAGACGCAGGCGGCGTCTTGGTGGTGGCAATGGACGCTGGCCTGACTCTTCCTTAAGGCCGTGGGCAATCAGAGATGGCAATCTGGGTGTCCGACCACGAACGACCCCGAGAAGACAGCGGTCTCGGATAGGCGAGGGACCACCGTACTCGCACAGTACGATTTATTTTTTACTTTTTAGTGCTATTTTCACACATTTTCCAGATTTTTGGAGGCGGTTATTTTTTGTTCAAAAATCTTTTATTTATTCATCGACTTATGTTGCTTTCATGTACAATATTGTTATTTTGATGTGCGTGCCTTGCTATAATATATTTCTAATTTTCATAATTCATACCTATGCCAAGCGTAATGCCTACGCCTTTTCTGGCAGACTTAGTACAACATGTTGTCATCATTCGAATAAAAAAATTTACGGATACCTTTTTGATTATGATTCTTGATTCATTTTACATTGTACAGAAAACTACTAGCACTTTAGATTTTGAACAGGCTCTAGATTATCTAAATGAAAAAAGGACAAATGACTTAATTTTTTGTAATGATCCGGACTTGTTGTGTGATAGTACCTATCATACAAACGCTCATGGACTCTATTCGGTTAAATACTACTATAGTGAGTATCCCTAACACTAAACGCATTATTAAACCGTGGATCACTGCTGGACTATTAAGGTGCATAAGAAACCGTAATAAACTTCAAAAGAAACTTCGTTTAGACCAACATAATGATGTCTTACGAATGACATATACACGATACAGGAATTATTGTAATGGTTTAATTAAAAAACTTAAAAGAAAATATGAAAGAGATCTTCTAGCTAACACAAACAAAAATAGTAAATTACTATGGAGGAACGTAAAAGCAATTACCTATACAGACTAGAAAAAAAACATTAATTCAGAAATATTAAATATTAAACCGTCTCCTAATGAATCAGTAAATTTTGTAAATAAATATTTTGGCAATATTACCAATAGTGCCAAAATATTTATTTACAAAATCTTTATCAAAAGCAGCTGGTTCTTGAAATTAAGCATTGCAACCACAGTGTTTCAAACAGGCTCTCTACATTACCATCACAAGTCAATTATTTCGGTCTTCTAGACACAAACCCTGAGGAAGTGTACAGTACACTGATGAGCCTAAAATCATATAGTGCCGCTGGGTGGGACAATATCTCGACACAATTTTTAAAATATATAGGTAAAGAAATACATACATACATACATACATAGACTCACGCCTGTTTCCCCGAAGGGGTAGGCACGGCAGAGGCATATTAAACGCCCACCTTTCGCCAGTGTTTTGATCCCACGTAATAGCCTATTGCCGCTTATCGGGATATTTTGTTTGCCAGAGCCTCGTCCGGTAAAGAAATAGTACCCATTATATCACACCTCACTAATTTATGTTTTAGAAATGGTATTTTCCCAAACCCGTTGAAAAAGTCTATAATTATTTCAATTCACAAGGCTGGAAATAAAGATGACATCAATAATTATACACCTATTTCCATATTGCCTTCTATATCTAAAATAATTGAAAAAATGATAAACAAAAGGTTGCTCAACTACCTAAATCAATACAATATTTTATCCAACTCGCAGTATGGCTTTAGGCAAGGTGTTTCTACTAAAGATACAGTTACTGCTCTAACGTCACTTATAACGGACCATCTTGAAAAGGGCGAGAAATGTTCAACTGTCTTCATTGATAAAAAAAAACATTCGACAACGTCTCTGTCTCTACCCTTCTGAAAGAATTGAAAAAAGTTGGCATTAGAGATACAGAGCTAAATTACTTCAAGGACTATTTATCCAACCGCAAACAAAGGGTAAATGTGGACTGTTACACCAGTGACGATGTAAACGTGTCATATGTGGTCCCCCAAGGAAGCGTATTAGGACCGACTTTATTTTTAATATACATAAATGATTTATGTAATATGGAAATTAATAACGCGAAAGTCTTCTCATACGCTGATGACACAGCTGTTGTTTTCTTTGGTAAGACCTGGGATGAATGGGATGATGTTAAATATAACACGGAATTAGGTATGGTGCACATAGCAGAATGGTTAAATGACAACCAACTCACACTTAACACAAACAAAACGAATGTTATTAATTTCGGTATAACTACTCGCACAATTCCAAATGATAGCTTTGGCATTAAAATACACGCACATCGTGATATTAACAACAAAAATTGCAACTGTCCATTGATAAAAAACGTTAAACAAACAAAATATCTTGGCATTGTAGTTGACCAAAGATTGTCCTGGTACCCTCACATAGAGCAGGTCACCAATAGAGTTAGGAAACTGAGCGGGATTTTTAAATTAGAAATGTGGTACCACAAAGCCTGAATACAGACAAAGTTACTAATAGAAATATAATAATCTAATAGAAAGATAATAATATTCTAAATGAGATATACGTTGCTCTAGTGCAATCTGTATTAACTTACTGCATTCCTATTTGGGGCGGTGCCGGAAAAACTAAATTCTTGGAAATAGAACGAGCGCAGCGTTCCTTGATAAAAGTATGTATTTTAAGAAGATGAGATTCCGTACTTCTAGTTTGATATAAACTGCTGATATAGCTATGTGGTTTGCTCTCTGTAAGAAAACTCTACATACTTCAAACAGTATTAAAGTTTCATAAATCTATTCCATATAATGCGAATATTGTGACTAGGAGTCGGAAGGATTTAATAGCCCTAATCCCTAGAACCAAAACAAAGTGTTCTAGTATGCAATATGGCAAACGATCGGCTCAATTATATAATAAAATTAATAAATAAATTTACATCTACCCTAAAAAATACAAAGAGTCAAAGCAAATTTTAATAAAGTGGCTAAAACCTATTACCTATGAGGAAACAGAGGTATTGCTGAAATAGATAATCTAACATTTTCACACACACACACACATTCATCACGTCACACACCACACACAGACACACACCACACACATACCCATCGCATGCAAATTATAATTTAGGTATTTTTAAGTGTTCTTGTATCTTTAATTATTTCTAAATTTATTGTTTATTCTTATGTCAAAGGCATAAACCGAGGTATTTATGCCTTAAATATAAGATTTATTGAGAGTAAGACCCGCTATATAACCTTGTATAATGTATACTACTCGCGAAAGTTTAAAATCGTTAATTGTTTAAGTTTTTTTTTTGTAAAGTACTTTCATCTAATAGTGTTTAAATATACACATTGTAAACATGATATGGAAGAGCGGAGTGTCCTAATACAGGCATATTTTGATTAAAAGGAGACTCCTAACACTAATTTGTAATATTGTAACACTGTTAAGACAATAAATTATTATTATTATTTAAAAAACTATAGGGAATAAATCATCACGCATTGACTTTAAATAGCTTCCGTAATATCCATACTCCTCGATCGACCGTAAATTTTCACGGCTAATCATTGTTAAATTTAACGGCGCTGCGTCCGGCGCTTCTGTGATCTGAGGTCCGGCGTATGAACGAGAGCCATTTGAGAGCCTTGAGCGTTGAAATGACAAAATCTTGTAGAATTCGTCTTGAACTTGACAGATTGTACAAGTACAGACTACACCATACATTATTCATCATCATTTATTTAATACTTCACCAACCCTACAATCATCAACTATATTATATTTATAAAGTAAATATATTAACAATTAATTAAGTACAATGTGAAACAGTTGCAGCTCCTTACAAAAACAAAATATGTACCATAACACTGGCGATTAAAAAAGTGGTCACGAGTTTTATCGCCCGTTCTTTCTTTTAGTTACATATTGCTTTGCGAACGAGGCAGTAAATGTAAATGTAGAAGCATTAAGTAAATTACTTTAAATATTTGACATTCATAAGCGTCACCTTGTGACCTAGATGAATAAATTATTTTGACTTTGACTTTGACTATACATTAAAACACTGGTCCTGACAAACACATCGCCTCAGAGCCAAACTATTGAAGGAAGAAGCATGTTTGGATAGTGGGTTCCTTTCATTACTCAGGAACTTAATAAGGAAGTATTTTAAAGGTACCTATTCCATTTACATTCCATTAACATTTGTTCCAAAGTTTTTCAGGCTGACTAGTGACAGAAAATGCTGACAATAACTAATATTTTAATATGCATTTTTATTTGTCGTTATAATTCGTATAAATGATAAATCCATTACTACCACAGGAAGGAGCTTTTATTTTTCATATTTAGATGCTGGTGGCGCGAATTGTCAAAGATAATTGAAAAGGAAATTTTAGAGTAATTTCAACGCCAACATACAAAAATGCGCTTAAAAGGTTAAGCTTGTTCCCTGGTGTCTAACCCAAGGGTTACTTCCCCATAGCTTACAACACGTCCATAATGCATGGGCTATTCTCTCATCTCTGTATTCTAGGATAAGAAATATAATTGATTGATTGATGAGAATTGATTTACATGATTTATTCCATTTGGGTCTCTTATAGTATCCATTATTGTGCTTAAGCAAGATGATGATGATGATGTGTTTAAGAAGCTGGAGGTGGCGATAGCCGAGTGGAGATACCAACAGATATGTATATGTAGAAGGTCGCGAGTTCGAATCGACGGCGCGCACCACTTACTTTTCGAAGTTAAGTGCGTATTAAATTGTTAACGCGATTTAAAAAAATAGCGGGAATAAAGTAAACATTTCGATGATCCTGATAGCGAATAGCGTAACGTGTTAAATTATATTAATATAAAATACTTAATCTAAAAAGATGAGTGAAACTAGCGATGATGACTGTACTTTAACACCAGAAAAGTTAAAACAACAAGTGATTAATGCAGAATTTTGTTTTCAATTTATTTCTGTTAATTTTTATGTCTCCTAAGTAATATGTGTTCTCGCTTCTGAGGTGAAAAGTTACGTGTGCTACACGAGAGCAAAGTTTTTTGCATCTTGTGCTGTTGAGTCCCTCTCTACGCTCAGGATTCTAACTTTGATTTTGACTTTGATTGATGAATCATAGAATCCTTCGCTTGCTCGGGACTCAAAATCAGCACTCGAAACAAAAAACAACTTTGCTCTCTTGTTGCACAATAGTTATTTGTGCAACAAGAGAGCAAAGTTGTTTTTTGTTTCGAGTGCTGATTTTGAGTCCCGAGCAAGCGAAGGATTCTATGATTGATTCACGAGCGTAGCGAGTGAATCAAAGTTAGAATCCTGAGCGTACCTAGTGAGGGACTCAACAGCACGAGATACAAAAAACTTTGCTCTCGTGTAGCACACATAATTTTTCACCACAGCAGTGAGAACACATATTACTTAGGAGACAGAAATGAAGAGGAATAGATTGATTCTGCATTAATCACTTGTTGATTTAACTCTACTGGTGTTAAAGTACAGTCATCATCGCTAGTTTCACTCATCTTTTTAGATTATTTTATATATTAATATAATTTAACACGTTACGCTATACTGTATCAGCATCAGCGAAATTTTTATTCCCGCTACTTTTTTAAATCGCGTTTTAATACCGCGTCCTTGATGTTTATTTTTCAAATGTATCATTATTGTAATTCGAAATAAAAATGTATTGGCTATATACCAATTTTATACTATTAATTAGACTTATTTTTTTATTAAAATCCAATAATAAATTAAACATGTAAACAATAACATATAAAAAAGTAATTTCTTTATTACAAACATCTTTTTTTATTTGCGTTTCCGAAGGTGTTTTCTTTGAGGTCGAATTCCAAAATCGAATTTCGAATTCGAAGGGGTTTGTTTTTTCACTCACTTTTTATATGCATGTGAAAGAGACAGGGCACAGAAAAATTCGAATGTTTCAAATTTATGGCTGAACAATGTCAATTCGTGACACTGAAGATTGAAAAATTAAAAAGCTACTTTTACTCACGCTCGAATCAAAATCGCGTTTTGTTCACTGTTGTCTCGCAGCAAAAGTGGCATGTTTGAGCTGCTGTGGTGAAAATAACTATTTCTACAGAGCGACTGCCGTCTGAGGGATACCTAGCCATATTCTATGGTTTAGACCAGTATCAGTTTATTCGAGGCACTGGCCCCGTTAAGACTGAAAAGGTCTCCAAGACAGCTGGGACCGACGGTTTGACGTACTCTCCGAGGGACGGGGCAAGCGGTAATTAACAATTTAATACGCACTTAACTTCGAAAAGTAAGTGGTGCGCGCCGTCGATTCGAACTCGCGACCTTCTACATATACATATCTGTTGGTATCTCCACTCGGCTATCGCCACCTCCAGCTTCTTAAACACATCATCATCATCATCTTGCTTAAGCACAATAATGGATACTATAAGAGACCCAAATGGAATAAATCATGTAAATCAATTCTCATCAATCAATCAATTATATTTCTTATCCTAGAATACAGAGATGAGAGAATAGCCCATGCATTATGGACGTGTTGTAAGCTATGGGGAAGTAACCCTTGGGTTAGACACCAGGGAACAAGCTTAACCTTTTAAGCGCATTTTTGTATGTTGGCGTTGAAATTACTCTAAAATTTCCTTTTCAATTATCTTTGACAATTCGCGCCACCAGCATCTAAATATGAAAAATAAAAGCTCCTTCCTGTGGTAGTAATGGATTTATCATTTATACGAATTATATATTCGTACTAACACTATCATTATGTACCATTTTTTTAAAACTACCATTTCTACCAAAACCGCCGGTGCTGTCCAAAGTACCTTTTCTCTCAAAACTACTATTCTTACCAAAGCTACAATTTCTACCATAACTACCACTTGTAATATAATTATATGACAATAGTACTATGAACCGCTGTAATATGTTCCACATAAAAAAAAAATATTTGCCGTGTGGTGACGGATTACGAATACGGATTGTCACCACCCCATATCATCCCATGGGTGTCGTAAGAGCCGACAGAGGGAGCATTTTATGCATAGAACAGCACTGTAAGAGAAAGAACTCCTTTCAAAGGAGAGGCCTAGTCCAGCAGTGGACTGTTAAAGGCTGATGATGAGAAAAAATTAAGATGCCCGAAGAAAGTCCGTAATTTAAAAACACAAAAATTTTTCCTGTCATAAAACGTAATTTACCCGTCTGTAGCAAAGAGTATACAAATACTACGTAAGAGTCTGTAGGGTTGATTTTCCCAACATTAGGCGGAAATTTCACTACATTTGGGGAAAATTCCTCGGATCGCGGGTATACTGACGTCGTTACGGCGACCCCGTCATGCGGTTCGATACAGGAACACCTCGGTGTTTTAGTGGGTATGCCCCCCCCGAATATCTAGGGGGGAGAGTCGAGCCACACACGCATCTTCTACCTGCCCCAAACTCGGTACAGAGTTGGCGGAGGGGTCCTTTGAGGAACAGTCCGTAACTGGATTTCATCGCGATACAAAAAAGGGGGAAAATTCCTTAAGGTTAACTGGTAACATTCGGGGAATATTACCTGCCATCAGCGATAATTCACTATAGTGATAATTTTACCAACATCGGGTATAATTTTACACACCACCACACTCACACGCGTATGAAAGAACGGTTTTTCCTGGCAGTTACCGCAAGGAACTTATTAGATGCCATAAAAATATTTTTGAATTTAGAACCGTCCATGTAGAGAGAAAGCAATGGAATCTTAAGAAATTTATAGGAAAATATTGAAAAATAAGTTCAATGTCCACACCTATCTTCCTTCAAACTTACCCAATTTAAATGAGCATACCATTAAATGAAAGAGCTCTTTTCAGTGCGCCTAACGAAACGCCTACCTCAATAAGAAGCAGATATATAGAAGCAGAAAATCATTGACTACGGCTACGAAAACGTAAAAAATTTATGGGAGATAACTGTTTTTGCATATAACTTGATGAATGTGCAAGTAAGATAATTTCTAATGCTTGATGACAAATATATGCAGCGAGAGCTTTCATTTAAAAAAAAACATCCGAATCGGTTGGGTAGAACGGGCTGGCCGACTCGTATTATAAAACACAAATTCTTTTATTATATGGATAGACTAGCTGTCCCGGCGAACTCCGTCTCGCTTTTTTTAAGTATTTTTCTTTTTCATTTTCTTACTTAAGTCTTCTCCAAAGAATTCAGAACAAAGTTACCAAGAAGATCTATCTTATCTTATCTTTAATCTATTAATTGCCAGGCAAAGTTGTTTTGCCGTATAAATTATTTCTAAGGTAGAAAAACTAACTGAAGATGCGGACGTGGTAAATGAGTGATAGGGGCAGATAACTGATCTAGTGATATGATAAAATTACTCATTGGGCTATTAAATAATAAAATAAATTGCAAGTCTGGCTCGCCCATGAAGGATCTGCATCGAACATCAAATACCTAATAATAATAATTTCAATAAAATAATATATTGATTTTCCATCTGCCATATTTGATCAAGAAACAGATGTTATATACGCCACATACGTTATTACGGCGGAGCCGATACGCATATTGATTTAATAGAATTTTCCCATCCGGCACCTTTGATTTTCCATCCGCCATCTTCGATTTCCCATTTGCCATCTTTGATTACGAAGTAGATGTTGTATTTGCATTCCTCATAGCTTAAAACATCGGAGAGGATACCCATATTGAATTAAAAATTTTTTTCATCCGCCATCTTTGATTTCCCATCCGCCATCTTTGATCTCGAAATAGATGTTTTAATTAGAGTCACCATCCCTTAAAACATCGGAGTCGATTACCATATTGATTTTTTAAAACTTTCCCATCCGCCATCTTTGATTTCCCATCCGCTACATTTGATCACGAAATAGATGATGGATTTGGATTCCCCATCCCTTTAAATATTGGAGACGATACCCATATTGATTTTTAAAATTTTCTCATCCGCCATCTTTGACTTCCCGACCGCCATCTTTGATCACGAAATAGATGGTGTTTTTGAATTCCCCATTCCTTAAAATATCGGAGACGATCCCCATATCGACTTCAAAAAAAAAAACCCGTCCGCCATCTTTGATCACGAAATAGATGTTTTAATTGGAGTCGCCATCCCTTAAAACATCGGAGACGATTACCATATTGATTTTTTAAAACTTTCCCATCCGCCATCTTTGATTTCCCATCCGCCATATTTGATCACGAAATAGATGATGGATTTGGATTCCCCATCCCTTTAAATATTGGAGACGATACCCATATTGATTTTTAAAATTTTCTCATCCGCCATCTTTGACTTCCCGACCGCCATCTTTGATCACGAAATAGATGGTGTTTTTGAATTCCCCATTCCTTAAAATATAGGAGACGATACCCATATCGACCTCAAAAAAAAAACCCGTCCGCCATCTTTGATTTCCTATCCGCCATCTTTAATCACGAAATAGATGTTGTATTTGGATTCACCATCCCTTCAATCATCAGGGACGATACCCATATGGATTTTTTTAATTTTTCCCATCCGCCATCTTTGATTTCCCATCCGCCATCTTGAATCACGAAATAGATGTTGTATTTGGATTCCACACCCCTTTAAACATCGGAGACGATACCCATATTGATTTTTTTTTAATTTCCCGTCCGCCATCTTTGATCACGAAATAGATGGTGTTTTTGAATTCCCCATTCCTTAAAATATCGGAGACGATAGCCATATCGACTTTAAAAAAATCCCGTCCGCCATCTTTGATTTCCTATCCGCCATCTTTGATCACGAAATAGATGTTGTATTTAGATTCTCCATCCCTTAAATCATCAGAGACGATACCCATTTTGATTTTTAAAATTTTTCCTATCCGCCATCTTTGATTTCCCATCCACCATCTTGAATCACGAAATAGATGTTGTATTTGGATTCCACATCCCTTTAAACATCGGAGACGATACCCATATTGATTTTTTTTTAATTTTCCATCCGCCATCTTTGATCACGAAATAGATGGTGTTTTTGAATTCCCCATTCCTTAAAATATCGGAGACGATACCCATATAGACTTTAAAAAAAAAACCCGTCCGCCATCTTTGATTTCCTATCCGCCATCTTTGATCACGAAATAGATGTTGTATTTGGATTCACCATCCCTTCAATCATCAGAGACGATACCCATATTGATTTTTTTAATTTTTCCCATTCGCCATTTTTGATTTCCCATCCGCCATCTTGAATCACGAAATAGATGTTGTTTTTGGATTCCACATCCCTTTAAACATCGGAGACGATACCCATATTGATTTTTTTTTAATTTCCCATCCGCCATCTTTGATCACGAAATAGATGGTGTTTTTGAATTCCCCATTCCTTAAAATATCGGAGACGATAGCCATATCGACTTTAAAAAAATCCTGTCCGCTATCTTTGATTTCCTATCCGCCATCTTTGATCACGAAATAGATGTTGTATTTAGATTCTCCATCCCTTAAACCATCAGAGACGAAACCCATTTTGATTTTTAAAATTTTTCCTATCCGCCATCTTTGATTTCCCAACCACCATCTTGAATCACGAAACATATGTTGTATTTGGATTCCCCATCCCTTTTAACATCGCAGACGATACCAATACTGATTTTGTTAAATTTTCCCATCCGCCATCTTTGATTTCCATTCCGCCATCTTTGATCACGATGGTGTAATTCGATTCCCCACCCCTTAAAATATCGAAGGCGATACCCATATTGATTTTTAAAATTTTCTCATCCGCCATCTTTGATTTCCCGTCCGCCATCTTGGATCACAAAATAAATTTCCTATTATTAATCAGCGTCCCGGAAATCTCGAAAACGATACCCATATAGGTAGGTTGTATCCTATTCGGTTAGCCTTTTTTTGCCTTTGACCCAACCCTCCCCCTTTTCGTTTGACCATTTTATTATTTTTGTCTGGCCCCTAAAAGTTGCGGCGTAATTTTATATAGCCTATAGCCTTTCGGAATAATTGGGCTATCATAGGCAATAACAATTTCCAAAATCCTACTGCTAGTTCCTGAGATTAGCCGACATTATCTTTTAGCCTTTTTAGCCTTTTGCCCGTCCCCAAAGGGTCGAAGCGATATGTTATATAGCCTATAGCCTTCCGGAATAACTAAGCTATCGTATACAAAAAGAATTTTTTAGATCCGACCAGTAGTTCCTGAGATTAGCGCGTTCAAACAAACAAACAAACAAACAAATAAACAAACAAACAAACAAACTCTTCCGCTTTATTATATTAGTATAGATTAATAACACCTACCACTTCAATAAAAAAAAAAAAACCTGACTGACATAATTGCAAAGCCAAAACTAGTAGTTTCTAGAAATATGAAATTAAGAGTGTTCCTTTTAGGGTAAGTCCAGGACCCCCCCGTGGGATCTCCACCTTGTCGTGGTGGGGGGGCTCAGTAACCGTGGATTGGTCACCCGCGGTGAAGCTAAGAGGGATCCAGGAGGGGACGCTCCGCGTGGGCTTGGAGGGGCCTGCGCAGGATGCGTCCAGCGGTGCGGGTGCGGGGGTCGGTTCTGTCTGTCCCTCGCAGTCGGGTGCGGTCGCGGGAGGAGAGGCGTGTCGGTGTTGCGTTGCCGCGCGCCCTATCTCCCGCGACCGAATGGGGGCGCACCATTCGATGCGTCGCGGTGGGGCCGCAGAGGAAGAGGAGATGCGGTGTTGCGTTGCCGTCCTCCCTATCCTCTGCGGCCGCTGGGCGTTTTGGCGGGGGAGTGCAGCACCTTGGTCCGTCGCCAAAGGGGTTTTGTTCGGGGCTCGCCTGACCATCTGGCGGGCCAATACCGGTCGGAGGGTGGCGACGAGTGCTTTGGTGATGCCCCATCCTCCGACACACGGGTACATGGCGGAAGTCGAGGTGGTTTTTAGTGGAAACACCACATACTCCGGCTCTTATTTCCCCCAAAAGTCGGAGATCCGAAGGGATTTTCCACCTCGTAAAACAAAAACAAAAAAAAAAAGGGTAAGTCCAGGAGAGATGGCCATAGAGGAGTGACGGCCAAGTTAAAAAAAATCGACTTAAAATTGATAGATGGTGTTAGTGTTGCGTTGTTTCGTTTCGCGGTTCGATCGAAATCATCTGTTAGACGTTTATTTTACGAAACAAAAATCAAAAAGTAAGTAAAATTACGATATTTGCTTTGGGATACTCGTTTATTTTGTGACTTTATTGACAATGCTTATGGTAAAGTTGTTATTTTGGTATGAGAGTAAATCCTACTAATATTATAAATGTGAAAGTTTGTGAAGATGTATGTATGGATGTTTGTTACTCTTTCACGCAAAAACTACTGGACGGATTTGGATGAAACTTTACAGTAATATAGTTTATACATCAGAATAACACATAGGCTACAATTTATAAAGTTGTTGTATAATGTTGCCATACTATAAGGAAAAGTATCAACTAAGTTGGCAAAACTCCTGTATTATCTTTATTTGTTTGCTTGGATCAAATTTAGTAATTGCAATTTTACCCCCTTCCTGACGATTGATCTGATATTTGGTATACACTCATATTGTCATCGAGATTAAAAAATAATATTTAAATGATTGTAAATCCAAGATGGCCGCCGATACAAAATGGCGAATCACATATTACTTCACAACAACCTCAATATGGGTATCAAATGAAAGGGTTTGATTGGTAGAATGGAGCTCACTATGAAAAATTCAAGATGGCCGCTGCCACAAAATGGCGGATTATTTATTTTCCACAAATAACTCAATATGGGTATCAAATGAAAGGGCTTGATTCGTAGAATAGAGCTCACTATGAAAAATCCAAGATGGCTGTTGCCGCAAAATGGCGGATTACATATTTTCCACAAATAACTCAATATGGGTATCAAATGAAAGGGTTTGATTGGTAGAATGGAGCTCACTATGAAAAATCCAAGATGGCCGCCACTACAAAATGGCGAATTACTTATTTTCCACAAATACCTCAATATGGGTATCAAATGAAAGGGCTTGATTCGTAGAATAGAGCTCACTATGAAAAATCCAAGGTGGCTGTCGCCGCAAACTGGCGGATTACATTTTTCCACAAATACCTCAATATGCGTATCAAATGAAAGGGTTTGATTGGTAGAATGGAGCTCACTATGAAAAATCCAAGATGACCGCCGCCACAAAATGGCGAATTACTTATTTTCCACAAATACCTCAATATGGGTATCAAATGAAAGGGCTTGATTCGTAGAATAGGGCTCACTATGAAAAATCCAAGATGGCTGCCACCACAAACTGGCGGATTACATATTTCCACAAATACCTCAATATGGGCATCTAATGAAAGGGTTTATTCTGGTAGAATGGAGCTCACTATGAAAAATCCAAGATGGCCGCCGCCACAAAATGGCGAATTACTTATTTTCCACAAATACCTCAATATGGGTATCAAATGAAAGTGCTTGATTCGTAGAATAGAGCTCACTATGAAAAATCCAAGATGGCTGTCGCCGCAAAATGGCGGATTACATTTTTCCACAAATAACTCAATTTGGGTATCCAATGAAAGGGTTTGATTGGTAGAATGGAGCTCACTATGAAAAATCCAAGATGGCCACTGCCACAAAATGGCGGATTATTTATTTTCCACTAATACCTCAATATGGGTATCAAATAAAAGGGCTTGATTCGTAGAATAGAGCTCACTATGAAAAATTCAAAATGGCTGTCGCCGCAAAATGGCGGATTACATATTTTCCACAAATAACTCAATATGGGTATCGAATGAAAGGACTTGATTAGTAGAATATGGCTCACTATGAAAAATCCAAGATGGCTGCCGCCACAAACTGGCGGATTACATATTTCCACAAATACCTCAATATGGGTATCTAATGAAAGGGTTTGATTGGTAGAATGGAGCTCACTGTGAAAAATCCAAGATGGCCGCCACTACAAAATGGCAAATTACTTATTTTCCACAAATACCTCAATATGGGTATTTAATGAAAGGGCTTGATTCGTAGATTCGTAGATTTTTCATAGTGAGCTCCACTATGAAAAATCCAAGATGGCTGTCGCCGCAAAATGGCTTATTACATTTTTCCACAAATAACTTAATATGGGTATCGAATGAAAGAGCTTGATTAATAGAATAGGGGTCACTATGAAAAATGCTAGATGGCTGCCGCCATAAAATGGTGGATGACATATTTTCCACAAATACCCCAATATGGATATCAAATGAAAGGGCTTGATTGGCAGAATAGAGCTTAATACGAAAAAACCAAGATGGCCGCCGCCACAAAATGGCACATAACCTATTTTCCACAAATACCTCAATATGGGTATCGAATGACAGGGCTTGATTATGAAAAAAGAATGAGAAGTATCAACTAACAACAAAACTAAATATTAATTAAAAAAATTGTTTTGGGCGTAGCGTATCCAGAGTAAACATTATTAAAAAAATCACTTGCCCAACGATTTTATATTTGTCTGATCAATACCAAAGATCGATGAGCCGATCTGGTAGCCGAATTACTTTTTAGCTTTTAGTATATAACCTAACTACCTACATAATTTTTATTGTAATAAAACAGTATAACATAAAAAAGTATATTTAGGTTTTTTACAATGCTCATTCTAGAGTAGTTATCAAATTGTTTTCAAAATTGATAGATTTGTTGCCAGATCATTATTTAATGTAGATGAACATTGTCTTTCACATTTAATAGTTATCACGATATAATTGACCTAAGCGCAGCGGAGCGGAGGGGCGGTCTGATTTTGTACTTTGTGGTAATGCTTTCATCGGTTTTTATTTTTGCTGCAATTCTACTACATACTAATCTTTACCTGAAGTTTGACGACAATGAAAACAAAAGTCATTTTAAGTATTATCTGTTTATAATATATGTATGCTACACGGCTAATGTGCAGATCCATTTGTAATGAAATTTGATATGGATAGTCTGAAACGTGGGGAAGTACAAAGGCTACTCTTTATTAAAATTTCATGCGGGCGAAGCCGCGGGCGAAAGCTAGTTATTTCATATGTAATGGAAAGTTTATGAGTGGAACTTTATTTTAACCACGAAATTGCCGGTGTAAACAAAAACTTTGTTGAATGTACTCATATGGCCATCTGTCCTAGACGATTAGGAGAGATGGCCGCTTTTTTTCGAGGATAGATGGCCACAACATTGTTTATCAATTTAACGATTTTTAAATAGTTGTATGATTTTGTTTTATATGCCGTATGTTTATAAAAGGAAAATAGTAAGCTCTCGTGGAAATTGGTCTAAGGAAGCCTTGCAAAAAGCTATGTGTGCTGTGCAAAATGACGGTATGTTTGTTAACGCATTCCCGAAAAACATAGGAGAGAAGGATAAAAAGTAAAAATTACAGGAAAGGGCCCATGGGACCATCAAGTGCATTTGGGCTTGAAAATGAAACTCGTCATATTAAAGAAATGCAACACCTTTCTTTAAATTTCCTTTGACGATTGATGACGTGAGAAGAATTGAATATATTATCATTGTGAGAATTTCTAAATCAGAGAATAGCAGCGTTGGAGAAGAACTGATTTCAGATGCCAATAAGAAAGAAGAAAATATTTGCCGTGGATGCAAGGGAAATTATTATAGTACAAAATTAATCAAAGATTGGCTCCGGTGCCTATTATGTGACTTATGGGTACATGAAAATTGCACGGAATTCGAGGAGATGTGCTCAATTTGTAGGAATAATAAAAAAGAAGAGCTCTGAAAAATCGGAAGAAAGCGAAAAGGGAAGATATACCTCAAATAAAACATAGGCCATCTTTCCTATACATGTATGGCCATCTCTCCTATAGGGTCTAGGAGAGATGGCCAATCAAGTATTTTTTTTAAATAATAATATTAATATGTGCCATTGATTTTATCTGTGATTTTTGTTGACATTATGTTTAAAAAACGTTTAAAGTTTATGATTCCATTTAATTGGTATTTTTATTTACACTGGTTCATTTGTTATTCAAACTTAAAAAAACTATGGCCATCTCCCCTCGACTTACCCTATAACCTAGCTATAATAGGTTTTGTTTAAAGGCCCACCTCTAAGGGAGTAAAATGGAAGAAGAAATTTTATAGATTAAAGAACTGTTAATCTATAAAATTCTTGCGTTAGGTACTGACTGACTGACAGAAAACGCACAGCCGACCCACTTACTTACTTGTCGACGGCAACACTAAATATATTTGGCCCAAAACTCGGCCCAAGCCACTCGGATGGCATTTGGCTTTGCCTCATACAGGTCGTCAAGCGTGCACGACGCCGGGCCTGTGGGGCACATAAGTAAATGGCCTATCGTCTGTGGAGACGCGCTAACTCACTAAGAAGGGATTGCCAGAAATTCTCACGGGATAAAAAGAAACTTGACTTTGATTGCGGCCTCGCCGCTTGACACTGCGCCGAGTGTTGTGTGTTCGATTCCCACACGAGACAACACTTTGTGTGATTCATAAATTGTTGTTTCCAGTGTAGGTGTTCATTGTGTCCGTTAGTTGTATGTTTGTAAAGTCTTACGCGACACAGGATTTAGTCCTAATGCGGCAGTTGTCTTTTTAAAACTAAAACTAGAAACGGTTAAATTAAAATACAAACATGCGGGCGTAGCTGCGCCATCCTCTAGTAAATTATATTTTGCAAAGCACTTTTCCAGCTTTAGACCAGAATGGCCCTCATACACATGAACGCATTGGTTGCCAATACAATTGAGCATCAATCGCATACACATATGTACGTGTAAAACCTCCCTGTTATTATCTGGTCGGTGCCGGCACCGGATCGCGTGACTGCTAACATTTATCGTTTATTTTGAAAACTTCAAAGCCAACATTGTTTTCTATGCTGCTCGTATTGAAAAATGCTTGGAATTACTTTGTAAGATGCTTTTTGCCCTTTTTTTTTAAGGTTAAGGTTTTTAAGGGTGTCATTTATTTAGGTTTGGTAGTGTACTGTGTAGAATGAAAGAAGATCGGGTAAATCGAAAACGGTCTCTGGGCCCCAAGACAAGGGTCTTTGATTGCATCTGAAACAACTCTAGGAAGAAGATGATGATAATGGTCTGTGATAAATAGAAACCTCAACTAATATTCAAGGTTTGAAGAAAAGTTGATAATAATGAGTCCCAAAACATTGGAACGGCATTAAATAATTCAGACCTGCCTGTACCCTGGAGTATAAAGCACGACATCCTACACTTTCAAAAATATATTAAGTCAGTTTAGTGCTAAAGCCTAGTACATTTATATATAGATGGCAAAAACTAACTATACAAGTACTAGGTATACGAACGGCCGACTATTGAGTCTCTCATTCATACAGTCATCATCATCAGTCCTGTATATAAACTGTCCCACTGCTGGACACGGACCTATTTTCACTATGAGAAGAGTAAGGCCATAGTTCACCACGCAGGCCAAGTGCGGGTTGGCAGACTTCACATGTCTTTTGAGAAAATTATGGGGAACTCTCAGACATGCAGGTGTCCCCACGATGTTTTCCTTCACCATTAAGCAAGCGATAATCAATTATTTAATACGCACATAACTTCGAAAAGTCAATGGTGCGCGCCGTGGATTCGAACCCGAGACCCTCTGCGTAGCAGTCCGTCGGTCTCTCCACTAGGCTATTGTTGCTTCCCACTACGCTCTCGTTGCTTGTTTTATTCATACAGTAGGTACTTGTAGTTATTCTACATTGGTAGACGCAACCAACCGTTGCTGGAAAATCAAGAGCCGGATAATACAATTTAACTATGATTACTTGGTAGTGATTTTTTGAGTAAAGCAAGCTCTATCGGTGGTCTGATAGAACTTGCCTTACTCCAGAAATCTGAAATAGAAGGTGTTTTCAGGATGACAATCTGATACGAAAGTCAGGTAAGTGAACTCAGCAGATCATTGTCCAGCGGATCAAAAATAAATCCGAGTTCTTATCACATGCAGCCGAGTTCTATAGTTTCTAATATTTTTAAGAAATAGTTCTGCCGTTTTTACCTTAAAAAAATCACTAAATGATCTGTTAACTTCACGTAGCAGAGCATTAGCAGCAGATCAATTACAAAAGTGAGTCCTTTCTACTTGCGAATGAGTTCTAACTGTTCCTGATACTTTTCAGCAATAGTTCTGAACCTATGTTCGAGTATCAGCTTAATATACGAAAGTAAAAAAGAAAAAATCTTTCGAACAATTATTGACAGGCCAAGAGGCCAAGGTCACAACCTGTCAAGATTACAACCTGTCAAGGTCAAAACCTGTAACGATTACAACCTGTCAAGGTCAAAACCTGTCAAGGTCAAAACCTGTCAAGGTCAAAACCTGTTAAACTGTCAACTTTACAAACCTGTCAAGGTTAAAACCAGTCAAGGTCATAACCTGTCAAGGTCACAACCTGTCGAAGGTCACAACCTGTCAAGGTCAAAACCTGACAAGGTCACAACCTGTCAAGGTCATAACTTGTCAAAGTCACAACCTGCAATGGACACAACCTGTAGGAAGCATGAATCTTCGTCAAGGCCACAACCTGTCAATGCCACAATCTGACAAGGTCACAACCCCCCCCTCTACGATGGCTAACGGCCATGAAAGCGGCGGAGCATTATCATGTATTATGGCGACCAACGTACCCTCCTGTATAGGGGATGCAGGACTATTCCACTTGGATCTAGCCTGAAGCTGGTGTAGATATTCTGCACGCCAGCGCCGCCAGAACGACTGCACGAGTTTATCCAGCAGAGTAGGTATGTCTCTGGAGCAAGCTTGAAGAGTCTGCTTCAGGAGCCGGAAATGACGATAATGGCACTGTGTTCAGAAAATGTGCAGGGCTTAACGCGGATGGTTCTGCAGGGTCACTACTCAATGCCGTGAGCGGGCGCGAGTTGATCAGCGCCTCGGCTTGTGCAAGGACAGTTAAAAGCTCTTCGTAAGAGAGGATCTGTTGACCTATAACTTTGAAGAGATGCGTTTTAATTACTTTGACCATGCTTTCCCAACATCCACCGAAATGTGGTGATGCTGGCGGAATACACTTCCAGTCAATATGATTTATGGAAAGTTCTTCCTGAAGACGAGTACGATATTCTTCCCTGAGAAACTTATAGAAGTCGCGTAAATAAGAGCTTGCGCCCACGAAACAAGTGCCGTTATCCGTATACAAACACTGTATAGGGCCGCGCCGTGAGAGAAATCGTTTAAGGACTGCAAGGAATGACACCGTGCTTAAATCTGTCGCAACTTCAATATGCGTAGCGCGCGTCGTTAAGCATGTAAAAATACATAGCCAAGCACACTAATCACAACCGGTATGTGTAAACGCTTTATCAACTTGATTGACGCGTTGGCTAGGAAGATCTGCCATGGGAGGGAAAGTCGGACGCGGACGAAATTTGAAACAGACGTTACATTTATGTATTCTGTGACGAATTATTCGTCGAGCGGCTAAAATCCAATACTTACACCTAAGTAAGGACATAAGCAACTCTGGACCAGCATGGAGGTGCTTCTTGAGATAAAAATCAACAAGAAGGTCGACAACATGATCATGACGCGGCAGAATGCAAGGATGTTTGTAGTTATAAGGTTCATCCGAATTTGACAGACGACCCCCAACGCGTATGACGCCGTGTTCATCGAGAAACGGCTTGAGTCTAAGGATAGCGGGAAACATTGTTTTTCAAATTTTGAATGTCGTTACTAAAATAAACAGCCTGTACAGCTCGTAGTAACTTATATTCTGCGAATTTGATATCAGTACTTGATACAAAGGTCCCATTAGGTAGGTGCCTAAGAAACCTACAGACATAAACGATGGCGCGGAGTAACTTAGACCACGATGACATGCGTAGTGCGAGTGCATAGATCGGAGTCTCCGCAACCTCAGCAATCACGGGATAAGAAACAGACTTCCGTTCGGGTACATCTTCGTCTTCTGCACTGTGGTCAAAGGGTTGCATGGGCCACTCTGACGGATCATGGGAAATCCAAGAAGGTCCACGATGCCACAATGGATGATGCAGAAGATTAAGTGGAGTGACACCACGAGACAAGCAATCAGCGGGGTTCTCAGTACCCGCGACGTGATTGAAACAAGTAGCGGGAACAAGTTCAATCAATTTACTAACGCGGTTAGCGACAAAAGTCTGCCAGCGGTGAGGAGATGAATATATCCAAGCGAGCACTACTTTGGAGTCAGAAAATGCGTATTTTTTATTAATAGGGTAGTGGGGCAAAGCTGTGTCTTGAACCTTGCGAAGCAACTGAGACAGCAGAAGGGCCGCGCACAACTCCAGCCTCGCGACCGAAATGGTTTTAATAGGCGAGACCTTAGACTTGGCACAAACCGAGTCGCCTAACGAATAAGGGTCACCATAGAATGGCAACGCCACAACGTATCTGCCACTGTCGTCACGAACAGTGGTAGCGCGGAAATGTTCTTCACACTCGAGATCCTTACGGCTCATCGAGGGCGGTGCGGTAACCTCTTCAAGCTCCCAAAATCGCTTGAGAAGAGAATCAATATTATTTTCTTGAAGAACAGAACAACAGCAAGACGTAATTTATTGAGAAGTATGTTACGTAGGTACGGTACCCATAATCACATACCCAAATACCGTCTCAATAGCGGGCGGTAAGTTATATTGCTCACTACGTACCACTTTAGTTAGTAGCAAATGCGGAAATATTGCAGCTCCGATCAAAACATCAATGTCTGCCGGATTCGCAAACTCCGAGTCTGCCAGCAGCAATGACTCGAGGTGAGTGAGTAATGCTACGTCTACATTAGCGTTCGGCAATGCGTCCGTAATACGCTCCACGATAAGCGAGGAAATGTTAAAGTTAATATTCCTATCAAAACGCGAATGTATTTTAACATCTACGGAACCCTTGCAATGTTTTTCTGAACCACCGATCCCTTTGACTACTAAGTTAGTATTTTTAAAGTTATTCCACAATCCGAGGCGTTTGAAACAATCAAAAGTTATGAAATTGCTCTGAGATGCGCTATCGAGTAGACAACGTACCACGTGCGGCGATCCATTAATATCATAAACGATTACTTGCGCTGTCGCTAACAGTACCGTCTTGGACGCCATACACTGTGGCTTGGCCCCACGCTGATCATTATAGATGCGCGAGGGCCGTCCGCGCGTGCACGTCGCCCGCGCGATGGATGTCGTACACAACGATATTTCATTCTGTGACGCGGAAGGCGCAGTTATCGTGGCCTGCACTTGCGACGAAAGTGTGTCAAGGTTACCGGCTTGGCTTGACAACGGACTACCTTTATCGAAGTGCAACAATGAGTGGTGTCGCTGATTACATGAACGACATCTCGTCTTACTAGAACAATCACTCGTTTTATGCTTTATACTTAAGCAGTTAATGCATGCTTTGTTATCTTTCACGCACTTGAAACGAGCAGTCGGATTTAAACCATTAAAGGCGGGACACTTGTAGAAATGGTCGTGCACTATATTACTGCACAGACATTTCTGTGAATTATTATTATTAGATTCCCAGCATGTTACGTAAGATTGCGGATTAGGGATCGAGTTATTATTTCTATTTCGCGCTTTATTCGACCTTTGTTTGCTATTGTTATTATTAGACGAGCTAGATGAACTAGACTGCGTATTATGAAATATTCGACACTGATCTTTGATGAAAGAAATAAAAATATGTAGTGTAGGTATTTTATGATTACGTTCAGTCATTTCGAAAGCACGAATTGTTTCAGTGTCAAACTTTTTTAAAGCGAGTTGAAGCAACATAAAGTCGGAAAGATCTTCTAATTTTAAGTTTCTAAGAGAATTAATCGCGGTAACAAAGTTGTCTATAAATAGCTGGAAATTCGAGACAGACGCGGCACCGGACAGTTTAAGATTTAAAGCTTGATCAAAGTAGGTAGACGCTAGGAGGCGAGTGTCTTGATATCTATCAAGTAGTGACTGAAATATGACCTGATAATTCTCAGCACTGGGTGTGACACCTGCAAATACGGACTGGGCCTTCGGTGACAGTTTACCTATTAAATAGTACAACCTGTCAGCATCTGTCAGAGAACCATTATCGTGCACTGTGGACTTAAAACTCGCATAGAATAACGGCCGATTTCGTATATCTCCGTCAAACGACATAATCTCGATTGGCGGTAATCTCGGCGTGCGAGCCGCTGAAACGGGCTGTGCCGAATATTTACCCTCTAATTGTGATTGTATACGCTTAATGATACAATAAAGATCTTCGAATGAGGTGTACGCCTGATAATTCAGTTTTTCATCAGGATTAGTAGAAAGCAATCTTGCGTTATAATCGTTTAACAACTTATGAAAATCTGTTCGAATACTATCTACTGTCATACAATAAATGAGAAATGACTCCCTATCAATATCAGAAGCGGCGGCGGTTTTTGAGCGCTCGTTAATGTTTTGAATACGCTCAAATAAAATATTACGTTTTGCTTCTAAGATTCTCAGCTCTCTGTGTTCCGACACGCGTGGCTTCTTTTGTTGTGCCATGCTTACGTAAGTATAAGCTGATGAGACCGAATCAAAATAAGAATACCTAAAGTACCTATTATTTTACCTAAGTAGGCAACACTTTAAGGCGGTGGAATTAAAAGGTGCTTGAAATATGAGATTTACAAGACAACTATGATAGTTCCAGCAATAATAATTGAGTTAGTAGGTAGCTACATAAAAGTATATTACGGTTATGTACGGGTATGGTAGACGGTTATGTAAATGGACTAGGAGAATAGCTAGGTGCTATAACTGCCTAGGTATAGAGATATAAATGAGAGGTTACGTATAAAACGTAAATGAATCCGACTCGTATGGATCAAAAAATGTTTCGGCGAACCGAATGTTCCTAGGCGATTTGGGAAAATTATTAATATTGTGGACTGTAGGATGTGGGTTCTTATGGCCTAGGAAAGGAAAAGTGAATGAACTGGGATCACGGGAAGGATAGGAGACGGGGGTGTGGGAACACGCCTTACCTTGTACGTCAGTCCTCTTTCCTTGCGACTGGTTCCGCCTGGTGTCTCTTCGGGAATCCTGAAGATTCACTTATCACTCCGTCTGGATCCAACCCAGAATTATACAGTTTCACTCGCGGGCGGTTTGTTGAGTTTTTGGTATAAAGCGGTAAAAATATGGCGGTGCGGTACATGTGTTTGTCGCGACACGGATTATTCTAGACTGTTCTGTAGGCGTGCCTTGGGAGGGGAGCGAAGGAGACCAAGGATCGCTCGCATTGGACGAGCAAGCGTGGAACGATTGACGTTGATGTAATTAATTCTCGATAGAAAGGTAGATGGTGCTACCACTATCGATGTCTTCTCCACAATGACATTGATGCGGAGAAACACATGGAGCACCTAAACGTAGACCAGTGGCGATACGGAACGTCTCATCGTCCAACATAGTTCCAGTGTTGGACGATGGCAGTGCCTAAAGCCATAGACCGGATTCCCACTCTCGCATGGCCAGCAAGCGAGCTCGCTCTGTAACATTAAAAGATGTATCCAAAAGATTTTCTTCCTATATTACAAGGCGTCACATTGTCTTTGGGAGAATAGGTTGGAAGCCAATCAGTGCTTGAACAAGCCATTTTCCAGCACTTTTGAGTTAACGAGTGTAGGTGATAAAATTTTCCTAGTTAACTATTCCGTGCTGTGAACCGAAGACAGAAATACCGAGTGTACGCGTACATAGACACAGACGTGTGGGCAAAGACTCTTGTAGCCAGGCTCGGTCGTCCAAGTCGACATTTAATATTTCCTTTAAAGTAATTTGGATAATTCGGTCGATTTGTTCTAAAAGTGAATTATTTTTTTTTACTTTGTGACATGCTCTGCTGGCACTTTTTTGTGAGTTCTCGCCTAGAATCGAGTTCTAGATGACAGTTCTGATACGGATCTCTTCAAGGGATCAAAAGACTTTTGATACGGATCTGTCAAAAACTCAAGACCTCATGTCTTATTAATGCCTGTCAATAATTGTTCGAAAGTTTTTTTTTTACTTTTTCGTATTTTATGCTGATACTTGAACATAGGTTCAGAACTATTGCTGAAAAGTATCAGAAACTGTAGAACTCATTCGAATGTAGGAAGAACTCACTGATGTGATCTGCTGCTAATGCTACATGAAGTTAGCAGATCATTTAGTGATTTTTTTTATGGTAAAAACGGCAGAACTATTTCTTTAAAGTCTAGTCCAGGAACTATAGAACTCTGCTGCATGCAATAAGAACTCGGATTTATTTTTGATCTGCTGGACAATGATCTGCTGAGTTCACTTACATGGTAATACATACCAACACAAATCTAATAGCAATAATTATGTAACGGTCAAATGTCGCGAAATTATTTGAAAATATTGGTAAAATACCCTATATTTTCTTCGACGTTTCGGAATGAATTGCACGAGCCATGGTCATGTTACACATATAATATTTGACATGGCAGTAGGGTGATACGTACCAATAAAAAATACTTTTCTTCGCTACCGCGATTGCTGCCACTGCACGCGACATGCTCATTTCGGATTGTGCTTCTTTGGAACCACGAGAAGCTCTCAAATAAACTTGAAGAATTATTGTAGTAAATACCTACAAGCTGGATTCTCTTATTTCATTTTTATGTGAGTGTGTGGCCTACTCTGGTGTCAGCGTTTTCAGACCACCCGAAGGCTGCCGACTTGGCCTAACGATTTTTGTCCTAATACAAGAACCGGGACCTACGCCTTAACGTGTTTTCTGTAGTATGGTAGCATTCTGGTGTAAATGCCACAACGAGCCGTCCAAGTTGTGACCTGTGCCAGCGGTACTTAACTTTGCCGATATATAACGAACGGCAAGATTAGTCACGCTACGAGTCTCCAATCTAGAATTTTAACCTTTACGAAGAGTCGGTGACTGCTTGGGATGTTTCATGTCAGAATCAAATGAGACTAAAGACTCCTGCACACAGTGCCGGCGGCATATAGAGCCCGGGTATACGGCGTACCACGCGGGTTGCAACTTGCAAGTTCATTTAGCTCCCGACATTCACGAGGTAGTGAATGTGAATGTGGTGTTGTGCGTGGTCGTTCTACACGACTGTCACAACTGGAATGATGTTCGGCGGTTTTCTGCGAGTTTCTGCGGCAGATGTCTGAAACACAAACGCCTGGCAAAAGCAGGCGGCAAAAGCCGGCCGCCGGCACTGCGTGTAGGTGCCTTAAGACATTGGCATGACTAAGGCAGCTACGCTGGCCCCGTGATATAGATTTTTATTTTAAGTTAGGTGGGTTTTTCTAATTTTTTCTTACCTATACTGTCCCATTGTTGGGCAAAGGTCTCTCCTATACTTCTCCAAAGCTCCCTATCGCCAGCTATTTCTGTCCATGTTTTTGAGAATGCATCCAGCTCATCTCGCCAACGCTTCGTGGGTCTACCCCGACCACGACGTCCCTGCGGTGTCCACCACGTGGCGATATGTCCCCATTTCTCGGGATGCATTCTGCAAACATGACCTGTCCAATCACATTTTAATTTTGCGGCCTTCTTGCCAACATCGCTGATGCCAGTTTTAATGCGTATGGCTGTGTTACGGATTCGGTCTGTTAGTTTAATCCCCAATACGCTCCTTTCAATAGCTCTTTGGCAAACCTTGAGTTTGTACTTCTGAGAATCGGTCAGTGACCACGTCTGGGCTCCGTAAGTTAGGATGGGCAGGATACACATGTCGATGAGTCTGCGTTTGAGTACCATTGGAAGGTTGCCCTTAATAAACGTCTTTATGGACCAGTAGCTCTTCCAGGCGTTTTCGATCCGGCGGTCGATTTCTTTGTCCTGCCTATGTTTGAAAGATACTAACTGGCCCAAGTAAATATACTCATCAACATAATTTATTTATTTATTTATTTTAAAACTTCATATACACAATGCGTATACAAGGTGGACTTAATGCCTTAGGCATTTTCCGCCAGTCTACCTTAGGGTAGTGCAGAGATTAAAGGTAGGTGTATTTTACAATTAAATTGAGACTGATGTAGTTTTACTTAAATATAATACAAAATACATAAATATATAATATACACAAATATATACTATACACAAATATATACTATACATAAATATACACTATACATAAATAAATATTATGCATACATATTTTATAATAATACGAAACAAATACCTTGATATGATCGAATGCTATGCTACTTCTGCTAACTTTTCCAATAGCAGTGCTTTAACTTTTGATTTAAAGCCATACCTGGTAATGGACGTCCTGACTTCGAGAGGGAGGCCATTCCAGAGAAGGATAGCTTGTATAGAAAAAGAAGAGTGAGTGAAATTGGTAGTATGAGGAGGACAAAGAAGGAGAAGATTGTCAGATGAACGAAGGTTTCGGTCGTGAGTTGAACAAAGATACTGAAAATGCTCACTTAAGTACTTTGGGGTATTAGAGGACATAAGGATAGAATAGAGGGTTGTGAGGGCACGCAAACTGCGTCTTTGACGAA
Organism: Euclidia mi; assembly: GCA_944739405.2. Taxonomy (NCBI): domain Eukaryota; kingdom Metazoa; phylum Arthropoda; class Insecta; order Lepidoptera; family Erebidae; genus Euclidia; species Euclidia mi. Next base: position 13,785,832 of record OX123205.2, on the reverse strand, counting down.
TTGGAAGCCACTTCAACTGAGAACGAAAAGTAGACACATGGTCATACTTGCGAAGATTGAAAACGAATCGAATGCAGTTATTGAGAAGACGGTCAAGTTTGTTAAGAAGATCTGCATTCAGGTCATAGTAACATACATCACCATAGTCGACCAAGGGAAAAATTAAAGCTTGCACAAGCAATGTCTTAGTCGTGGACGGCAGAAAGTTCCTCAACCGATAGAGAGTGCGTAGGGTACTGGTAATTTTTTGGCTCACTTGCGTCGCTTGAGATTGCCAATTAAGAGTGCTATCCATATATAATCCTAAGTTCTTGACAACTGGACACATTTCTATAGTAGTGTTATTATAACTAAGTTTCGGGAGAGATGTAATGTCAAGTTTTCTGATAGACCATTGACTACCTAATATAATTGCTTGACACTTGCTTGGGTTAACAGATAGGCCAAATTTTTCGGACCAAGTTTGTAAGGCGGCTAGGTCTCTGTTAACCATGTCTATTGCTACCGAAACGTCATCGATTGTAGCCTGAGAGTATATCTGCAAGTCATCGGCGTAAAGATGATAAGCGCATTGAAGATTAGGTGTTAAGAGATTGATAAACATAGAAAATAAAAGAGGAGAAAGAATACCGCCTTGAGGAACGCCAGAGCTATTGTCACACCACTCCGATGATGAATCATCTAGGCGGACCGACTGCTGACGACCTCGAAGATAACTTGAGAACCAATCCAGAGCATCGGATGAGATTTTGAGATGGGAAAGAAGGGATAAAAGGACATCGTGACTGACGGTATTAAAGGCATTAGAGAAATCGATCAAAGCCAACACCGTGACTTTGGTGTTCTCCATACCCTCCCTAATATCGCCAGTCACTTTGAGGAGGGCCGTGGTAGTACTGTGACCAGGACGGAAGCCAGACTGGAAAGGACTTAACAGGTTATTTAGGGAAACGAATCGGGACAGTTGTTTTTGGACACAGGACTCGAGGACTTTGGATAGAAAAGGCAAAATAGAGATGGGACGAAAATGATTAGGAAGAGAAGCATTTTGGTTTTTTGGCAAAGGAATAACGTAAGCCTTGCGCCAAAGGGACGGGAAGGTGCCAGAATCGAGGGAAAAGTTGATGATGTGGGAGATAGCAAGGAGGAGATGGTCCAGGATGGTGGTAATCATGCGACGGCTGATGTTGTCGCATCCTACGGCATTGGACTTGAAGGAGAGGATAATCTTTTTGATCTCATCCGGTGCTACTGGAGAAAAGTGGAAGGATTCAATATCTGGGCAAGGTAAAGCAGCCACGTAGCTAACCGTGAGACGCGAGGTTTGGTGATCCAATGTAGAGGAAATGGTGAAATGTCTATTGATATCATCCAAACCGAGCTTCCCACAAATGTCAGCACACCGCTGTTTGCCGATACCTAGAGTTCCAAGGAACTTCCAGATATCGGCGGGGGATGACGAGGAAATATTTTGGAGAATATGTTGGCGTTTAGCGTTGCGAACCATCAGGTTACATCGATTTCTTGCAGATTTAAAAAGAAGCCAGTTATCGCTCCCTCTTATATTTTCGGAATGCCCGATCCCTCCGCCTCATTGCCATGCGCACCCCTCTCGTAATCCAGGGTGCAGGTGGTCGTTTCACCTTTACCTTCCGTACGGGAGCATGATCATCATACAGTTTGCAGACAGCAGTATTGAAGATGCTAACTTTCTCATCTACCGTAGCCGCAGATTCCATCTTTTCCCAATTCAGGTCGGCTGCATCCTGAAGGAGTTTGGTTACATCCATACGACTAAAACAATGCTTGTGCAGAACTTTGGGAGAGGATTTAGGAGGTTTTAGGCGATAGGAAAGGAAAATAAGGTCGTGACGGGAAAATCCAGGAGCAGGATGTTGACCATGAAAGGACACTAAAGTAGGAGTGGATGTGAGCATTAAGTCAAGCCATGCGTCCTCCCCATTAACATTGTGGTGCGTGGGCTGTAATGGCAAAATGTGGAGGCTGGCTGACTCAATGATGTTAAGGAGTTTACGGGTACGGCTGGAATGGTTGGAAAGGAGATCGGTATTAAAGTCGCCCATGATGAGGTGATGTTCGTACTCTGACCCTAAAGATTCCAGTATCGGCTCGATACTGGAGAAATAATCGACGGTTGGTGGACAATATACGACGCCAAGCACAGCTTTGGCACCTTTGACATTAATTTCAAGGAACAAGTACTCCGCAGGTGAAGAAGTAGGTGAAGAAGAGGCAAGAATTTTATAGGGTATAGTACTGCAGAGGTATATTGCTACACCACCCCCACTCCTACCGACACGATCATTCCTTATTAGGATGTAGCCGGGGAGAGAGTAAGATGTAGAGGGAAAATCTGGTTTAAGCCAACTCTCTGAAATCAGGACGGCGTGAATATCTACATCAGAAAAACTTTCAAGCAAGTCATTGTGGTGGCTAGGTATGCTTTGCGCATTAATGTGGCAAACATTCAACATTAAGCCCGATTTCTGCGCAAAAGTGTGTCGTAAGCAGTCCCCCAATGTGCCATCAACAGAACAAAAGCTCTCGTTATCAGAGTTGGAAGCAGATTCATTAGCAGATAGATAAGCATCGCTATCAGACAATTTATCCATAAACTACAAATAAAATATATAAATAACAATAAATAAAATATATAACTTATACTATTAAATTAAATCTATAGTACACAATATTAAGGTACAAAGATAAAATAATACTATCTCTGCACCACCCGCCAGCTCACACAAATATTATTTAGCAGAAAGAAAATGTAATGAAACGTTATTACTGCTAACCTAACACAATGTACACCGAAACGTAATACACACAATGTTTCCGAACGCAACTATTTCAAGCGAACTTCAGTTTGACAACATTGACAACGTCACTTGACATATGTAAGAAGTGTGAAGTAAGTAAACAAAGTAGGTAATCTAATTAATGACTTTTCTGGAGTAAAGCAATAATAATGTGGGTAAAATAAAATAGATAGCATAACACCTATATAACTATGGTCACATCTTAATAATAACACAATAAATGTAATAAACAATGTTAAGCCGAATGCCAAAACAACAAGACAAGTCTATACTAGTGGCAGACACAGTTATTTACACGCCTTGGAATTCGCGTTTGAAGAACCAGAACTCACTGCGTTGCGACGCCACTTTCGCCCGCTGATGCCAAACCGCATAATGTATTTCTTGCTCATCTACCTCGGCCTTATGTTTTCTGCAATAAGTCATTATTTTTGTTTTGGACCGATTCATGGTCGTTAAATAGGCTAAAAATATTTTCTTTTCAGTATTTAGCGGTATGCGTGAGAAGAGGTTTATTTTATTGAATATGTTTAAGGCCTTTTGTTCAAAGATACTACATAGGGATTTACGACAGCAAAACAATAAAAGTAGGGTACGCTTTTTAATATATTTCTAGTGGACTACCAGTTTTAAGTAATTATTACCTACCTACCAAAAAAATTTAAACATGTTATACGATGCATTTTGTCCGGTGCGACTCTCCTTTTCTCCTTAGTTAGAAACTATTTTCCCCTATCTCTCTCGCCCTTGTTTATTTCAATGCGTACTTACTTGATGGCACGGGCTGTTTCCGCAACTCCACGTCTTTCACAACTCCATTTCAATGCGTAAGCGGCAGTCGTTTAAATTCTTCACTTTTAAATACAAATCTTACACTTACAGAACTGGCATTATCAGGTAATGGTGAAATGCATGCATGAAATCTCAAATTCCCTACAGCGACTCAAGGTAGTAATATTAGACCTAACTGTTACGACAACGATAACCTAGTGGAATGACTGACAGACTGCTACGCAGAGGGTCTCTGGCATAGATTATACAGATATACTGGGTCTCTGGTACGAATGCACGACGCGCATCAATGACCTCCCTTTGGATTTTTAAAAGTTAGGTGCATATTAAATTGTTGTAATTGCTTGCTTATTGGTGAAGGATAACATGTTGGCAACCTACATGTTTCACCACCACGACGTACTATGTCTGAGGTCCGTAATGTCGAAAGACATCTGAAGTCCGCCAACCCGCACTTGGCCAGCGTAGTCGACTAAGGCTTACCCTTCTTATAGAAGAGTCTCGTGCCCAGCAGTAGGACAGTAATATACAGTGCTGATTGATTGCAACTGTTATGAGCTTTCTCGTCTTAATTTATTTGAGTAACCCAGAAAGGCTCAAAATAAAAATGTACTGCTAAGTTATTCTTCAACGTTTGCCAATCTGACCTATACACTATATTTGAGCCATTATTTATATTTATGTCAAAGCGATGAAATATTTTTTTTTATATATCTTCTCGCCTGTATCCTAGTACATCCACTTTTCGCCTTATGTATTTTAGGTCCCACGTAAGCTAGCCTATTGCCGTTACCGAAAAAACTCCGTGCTCAGAAATCGACAAAACTCAGTAACACGTTTCCCCGACCCGGGAATCGAATCCAGGACCTCCCGTTCAGTAGACGCATACGCTATCCACTGGAACCATATTTTCTTTTCATTTTTAAAACTACAATTCTAATCATCATCAGCCTTTAACAGTCCACTGATGGACTAGGCCTCTCCTTTGACAAGGAGGAATTGGCAAACGGGTTGGTATAGGGTTTGTATCAAGTTTTCCTTCTCTTACAGTGCTGTTATCTACGTAATATGCTCCCTCTGTCAGCTCTTACGTCACCCATGGGATGATATGGGGTGGTGACAATCCGTATTCTTAATCCGTCACCACACGGACTACAATTCTAGTAGTGTGAAACTACAATTTGGGAATCACGCAAAGTGTTACCTAATAAGGTAGGTATGTGTGTTACCAAGATTGTGCTATGAGAAAAGCGAATAATGCCTTACCTGCATCATTGTAGTTATCAAAGTTGAAGTCATAATCATTTACTTAGGTCACAATATGGGCGCTTATAAACTTCAAATATCTACCTCCCTATCACTGAAGGCAATGAATACAGATTTATACATAGATCCGCAGTCCGGATTTCGTGTGCCGATTCTAAGTGGGTCTGGCCCCAGTTCAGTTCGTAGTTGGCGCCGTTGGCAGGGCTAGCGTCCTTCTCCGTCTCTCTTGCTCTCGTAGTTAAGATACACCGTCTCTTTGCTCTTACACGTGGGGAACGACTGCCACGCCACGAAGCGGCAATTTGTTTCGCAGAAAGTTTGTCTTTAGAGGGCCCATAGGAATTGCGCCTCTATGTAAATATCTGAGCTCATTGCTGAACGTAATTCCTCCTCTCCAACGCAAAAAAATGGGTTGCACAAATCGATATAATGTTGGTGGAACACGTCACTGGAAGACTGAGGAAACTTGGCTGGATATTTAAAACCTTACGATTTGTCGTTCCTACTCAACTAAATAAAGCACTAAGTACTGGTCCGCCTTGGAAATATTTTAAATGAAATCTATATTGTAATAGCACAAACAATCAGTTATGGTATACTGTATCCCTGTTTGAGGGTGCAGCTAAATCTAAATGTATTATTTTTACGAAGACACCGAGCTTTATTAACAATAATGTTTAATTAAAAGTTAGATACCCTACAGAGTCCTTATCAGAGGATGAAGTGCTCAATCGTTGCCCATCGCTCCTGATTCAAAGCATAGTCGGCGCATATAGCAGGATACTGCAAGTCAGGTATCTTCCTGGAACCTATACCATTCCTATATAAATATTCCTATCCCTTCTCATCACAGGAGTTAAGTATTGTCAACCTTTTTCTATTGCTATAGTTGGGATCATCCTACCTCTTTCTTTCCATTAATATACAATGGAGTTCTTGCTGGAGGTAGTAGGTGTTTGGTGGCAAATCTAACGTTTTTAGGGATTGGTGTAATTGTTCTTGTTTAACTCCTGTTATCTTATAATTTAAATACTATACAGTTCAACGAGATAACGGGAGTAGATCGGACAGGATTAGGTTATTGGCGGAGTTATCAAAACTCTTCCGTTACCGACTGCCTGACAGACAACGCACAGACGAACAGCTAGACGCAAGAAAGAAGCTGGCATGCACGTTCCTTGGGAAAGTTGTCTAAGTTTCAAAGTAGCTCTTGGCAATCCGTAAAGCTTGCATTTACAACACTACTAACTGCCAATAATATATTATGCGGGACATTTCTTTGGCATGGCAGATGTCAGAGCCCCCATTGTTGCTACTTTTGACCACCATGAGCGCTGCCAAAGATTACATTACCTAGTACTTCGCACCTGCCTACGAATTGTTTCCATTATTCCTTCCCATTGTTCTTCGGGATACTGATTGAAATGCTAAATAAAAAGCAAATTATTGAATATTTTTTATTAGTAAAAAAATAATACTAAAACAATCTTCTCTACTTTTTGGTGTTAGTAGCTACACAACAAAACTTAAGATAATAACTAAACAAAAAATAAATACTTTTAAGTAGATCATTAATTGATTGCACGAAAATTAATAAAAAAAATCTTTAAACATACTCGTTTATCGCAATGGCACTTTTTGAATAAATACAATAGCAAAATAAGCATTTCACAGATTATATACACAAGAAGACTGTGCGTATGATGTCTTTGCCAAAACTTAATTCTTGTCTATGGCACGAGATTATCAAAGCTCAAGTTTTGAGGCAATTATTTACAATAATGAATAACAATAAACTTATTCTAGAATTTGAAATAACGCGACGCTCTAATACATAATTATACATGACAATGAAAATATCATTGCATAGATAGACAATTATTCAGCGTCGTAGTAATATGTCTAACTTAGTCCCTAAAGCTAAATCTAGATTTAAGATGACGGATTTAAAATTGGGAGTACAAAATACAGACGGAATCATTATTCAAGTCTCGAGTTACAAATATATGTGACACGTTGGGAATAAACTTTAACACTTGAAAATAAACTTTAAAAACATTTAATAAAGTGCATAAATGCTTGAACCTGACAAAAAATGCTCGCTCGTCCTTGAGGATACGCGAGAATCCGTTTATGCACTTTATTACAATAATTTTAAAGTTCATTTTGAATTGCGTTAATAAAATCCTCTCCGCTGCGCTCCGTTCTGTCTGCGCTGAGCCTTAACAGGGAGCCATACAGATGATCAAATGTATACACTAAGCTTCAATAATATTGAAATTATAATACGAATAACAATATTAGATACAAATGATTAAAAACGGTGCAGTTAAATATAGGTACCAGTGTCACATATAAATGATTATATATTCAACCGATAAATTATCATATGTTCTATCGGTTGTGTAGAAGTATAAATGCAAAAATATCACTTATTTAAGCTCATTGAAATTTATTTACCACTTGTTTGACCCAACTGCCTTTCTCACCTTCTATTTCAAGTTTTTCTGGTTTTTGTTCAACGCTATTTCTACTAGGAATGTTTTTGTCAGTACTGGAGCTTGGTATATTTCTCTCTTTTACACTAATATCGCTAACGCTTCTCTCATAGGTAGCCATTTTCGTTGTTATTGACTTTGGTTTTGCTGCTTGCACCGGTTTTTTTACGTTCGGATTTGATTTCACCTGTATTTTGGCCATTTGTTCGATTTCCATCCGCCTTTCTAAAACAGATTTCGACGACTTCGGTTGTTCTAGCATAGTTTTATTTCCTGGTACGGCTGGTTTAATTTTCCTGGTTGCTGAATCTAAGCTGGCCCGTTCAAAACTTAGCCTTTTCATTTGTATATTACCCTGTACCTTTAATTTATCATCACAATCTTCTTTAGCTATTTTAATTAGAGATGGCTTTATTATTTCACTCTTAATCATTTTATCTTCGATCGGCTTGGTATTTTCGTTTATCACCGTAGATTCAGATCTCACTAATGGTTGTTTATAATTGACATTTCTTTTAATCGTTTTCATGTTGACAGACTCCGTCGATGAAGATTGATCAGAACTCTTTGATGTAGAAGCAGTTTTAGCAACAGTCCTGTTTGTAAAATTGGTTGTTGAGGGAATTTGAGCTATTTTCGGTTTAACAGGTACTGGTGGAGCTACTTTTGATTTTTTTGTACTATTCACACGTTCTAGGTTTGCAGTCTTATTCGACGTTACAATGACACGAGTTTGTGTTGTAGTTTTCTCGTTGACAGTCTGGTGCGATTTGAATGTTGTCTTGCTTTTTATACTTTCCACTCTTGTTATATTTTTATGAACAGTTTGGTTAGTAGTATTCGTTATTTCCTTAGTATCTTCACTGTCCTCTTGATCAGAATAAACTGCCGAATCTCTAAATACGTCTTCATCTGTCACTTGTTCGATCTTTTCAAACGATTTTTCGTAGTAACTTTCATCTGAATTCGTTTGCAAATGACTACTAGTCACTTTATCTTCTACTGGTAATTGACTGTTGTTCATTTTATTTTGAGGCTCTTGGTAGGCTCCTTCACTCGAAGACGTAACGAAGGATGAATTTGAAAACAAACTATCAGGTCTAACAGCGTTTTTGTTGATAAGTACATTCACTTTTTTTAATGTGGTTGTCTTGTCACTCACTAAAGTAGCAGGGTCGACGTAATCCGATTGAGCTATCCTAGCCCCTAAATGTTTACTACCCTGCATGTAAATAGGCAACTTATTTAAGTTTTGATAGGAACTATTGGTTGATTTCGAAGGTGAACCGTTAGAACTCGATGTAGTAGTAGTAACCATGCTTACGCTTTTCTCGTACGTTGGTCTCTGAATTTCAGGTTTCTGATTGATATTATCACAACTGAGAGAAAGAGCTTCTAGATTGTTCTTTTCAATTTGACTTTCTGTCATGGTCGTGTGTTCACAAACGCTTTTGCTAAGCAAGTCATCCTTTAGTGTGTAAACGATCGTCGATGTTGTCGGGCTAGTATTAGTTGATGTTATAACAACGTTTATCTCACTTTTGATCAAATTGTTTTGGATATCTTCAGCGACTTGAATTTTTGTAATTTCTGATTTATTCTGGTTATCATCAGCATGTTCATCGCCAATTATGCTTCTAAACCTTTGCAGAAGGTTTTTGGAGTAGCTTCTGGGGTTTAGAGCTGATCGTTTTTCGTTTGTCGGACTCTTTAAATCAGATTTTGCGCTGTCAGGGCTACTTTGATCGTTGGCATTTATTTCCCCATCATCACTATTCTTATTTGGAGTTCTGTTCTTGAAACGACTGAGAACATTTTTAAGAGACAGCATATTTGACGTTGGTTTATATATTTTGTGTTCTGGATGTATAACTTCTATGTCATTCGATTTTGTGTCATCATTTGCTTCAGTGGGTAGTACTTCGCAAGATGATGTTATGGAAACGTTTAAGTTTGGTTGAGACACAGTTAAAAGATTTTCATTTTTATTCGTATCCAAATTGATTTTTTCAAAATTTTTCTTGTAACATCTATCGATTTCTTCTTCAAGTTCCAATGTTGATTGACTTATATTTTGTACGTAATCAGTCTCGGTGGTCTTAGATTTATTAAATTTAAGTATGTCCCCCCCTTCACTCATGTCATCATAGCTTATTTCACTCTGATCAGAAGCTATTGTAAAGGGCCTGTCTGTACTCATGACTTTGCCATCTCTATTTAAATATGTTTTACTATTACTATTAGGTTTGCATTTAAACGTTGTCAAATTTTCTTCTGGGCTACTGGTAACGACTTGGAAACTTCTTGGTAAAGAACCAGATTTTCTGTCTCTAGAAACGTTAAAATGTTCCTTCTGCCTACTGAGCCATATTTCAGGTGTATTGGGACTTTGTTGGTCTGGACTCATTGGTAAATAATCACTGGGTAGGTCACTTGGTATGTCTTTCCTTCTTCTGCAAACTTCTAATAAAGTATCGTAGACGTTCTCATTAGATTCATTAACTGCTGGTCCTTTATTTTCCATTGTTACATAATACTCAGCCGATGTCCGGTGAACCTTTTCAGGTGACCTTACAGGCACATCATATATGCCTTCAGGATTTAAATTGTTTAGTTTATCAAATGATAAATAAACGTAATCAGAATCAGGACCTAAATGTTTTCCCATCCCCGTTATTGCATCATCGATAATTGGAGGCGAAGGTAATCTTTTTGGCCGGCTTACATGTTGTATCGCTTTGCTCTTAGTATTTAAACTATGTAAGCTTTCATCTACTCTGTTGTCTACTCTCAAAGTTTCATAAATATGGTCGTCGTCTATTTCTTCACTCAAATCTGTCCTAGAACTTGTTTTACATGAATCGTCTTTACTTTTGTCAATATCTAAATTCTCTGACGTCTGTCGTCCGTATTTAGGCTTTAATTTAGTCGATTCGAGATTCTTGGCTAATATTGTTTGCTCAGGATTAGAATGAGACTTCATGAGTCTTTGATGTCGTCTCTGAGCGCTGTTTCTTAGCTGTTGCTTTTTTATTAGCTTTTGGAATTCACGATTTTGCATCAACAGCTGAGAAATTATTTGTTCCAATGGTTGTTCAGTTTCCTCACAGCTTTCCACTATATCATCTTGTTTGATATCCGTTTCACTAATTTTGTCTTCAACTTCAGATCCTTCGTTTATCACTTTCTGTTTATTTAAGTACTTTACTTTCTCTAACTCATTCTTCTTAAAAGAGTCTGTTTTCTCAATTAACTTTTTATATGTTTCTTCGTCAATGTCTTCGTCTTTACTTATAGTTGCAGGTACTGGGGTTGGTGTGTCTTTAGGCTTGTCAACGTTGAGACTATCGTTTGATTCCGATATATGCAAAATGTTTTCTGTAGAAACATCGGTGGAGAAATCGGCGTAGAATTTTGCCGTTGTATCCGATCCAAGACGCAAGCCCTTGGCCCTGTTCTTCTTTATTTTAGTAATCTTCTTTGGTATATTTTTAGTATTGTACATTCTTATTTCTACAGCAGGTTTTGCAGCACCTGCTCGCTTTCTACTGTCGACTTCTGGATCTGATATTATTGTACCGTCATTTGCTCTTGTCTTTCTAGTCATTTTGTTCGAGCCACAATTTTTGCACTCGAACTCAATTTTCTCATTGCCACGTACTTCGGGCTTTTCACTATCACTATCTTGAGATTTCTTCATTATAACACCAATCATGTTTTGTTGTAATCCCGGTTCAGATTTTCGCCTCCATGTCCCTATTTTAGATAATTTAGACCTCTGAGGATCGTCTTTAGACTTAGACCTCTGAAGTGTATCCGTTCTATGTTTCTCGCTATCAGGACACCTAGATCTTCTAGTATGTATTGTACTAGTAGAATCAGTAACAACAATATTTTCTTTTATTTTGTCACATTTTAAACAAGTTTTCGGCATATGTCTAACATTAGTCAAAGAATTGTTATCACTTAAATCTTCTTTGCTCTTATTATTATCCGTATAACCGATGATATTGTCAGAGGAGTGATATCCTCGTGTTTTATTTAACGGGCAACCAAAGTCTTTACCGACACTCTCTTGTGAGGATTTAAAATCTGAGCATTTGCAACCTGATTGTTTTCTCTCTAAATGTTCTGCACTACCTGAGTCTATGTAATGTAAGGACCTATCACATTCGGGGCATTTATCTCCTAATTCATTATCGTCATGCCTACAACTACATTTATCGTCTCTTTTGACTTTAGCTAGTTCGGATTCACAGTCAGAGCAAAGATCTACGTAACAGTTTTCACAAGTATAATCTGTCCCTTTCTCGCTCGATACTTGGGAACAGTCACATTCTTGACTCTCAGCTCTAGAGTTGGGTACTGTGTATTTTCTGTTGACTTTCTTCAATCTCCCACGAATGCCACTTTCGAAAGATTTCCGCCTGTCCCTTTCGAGTTTTCTTTTCTCGAGATACTCTGGTGCTGATAACTGCTTCCTCATAGATGCTTGGGTAATGAGATTGTGAGATTTCTCAGCTAGCATGTCATCTGTAACAGAACATTAAATATTTCTAGTTAGTTCTTACGGAGCTGCTTTTAAAAATGAATGAATTTGTTGAAATGTACAAATTAATTAAGCGGACTCCGGGCTCCAAACGGTCTTGTATCGCAAACCGGCAGACGCTAGCATGATGACGACGAATTACTAATAATAACATATGAACAACATTTTTATTTAAGTCATTCAACTTTGTGACTGATCTTAAGAGTGAAATCACAAAATTTAATGACACACAAGTTGGAAAAATTCAATCAAACAAAACCTTAATTTCTAAAAGGGTTAAAATTAAAAAATAATATATTTCTATGTTATATTGTACTAGTCGTCTAGCCGGTTAACCTTTAATAGCAGAATATATTTAAAAATCATTTAAATGTTCAATAGAATCCTTACCGTCTGTTTTGTTTTGTCCAAGCTCCATAACCAGCTGCCTCGCATGCGATGGAATTACAGCATTATAATTTTCTAGTATGACCTGTAATTCAAAATTAATATTGATTGTGGAATTAATCATAATCAATGTTCAATCGTCAAATAATTAACTGGCTCTAAAGGCTCAATATATTAACTTACATAGGGGACCTAAAATTCATGGCGTAATGTGGGTGTAATATTACACCTCTGCCTACCTCTTCGGGGATATAGGCGTGAGTCTATAAATAAATAAAATAAAATATAGGATTTTTAGTCTACATGTGTAGCTAAGTCGACCACAACGTGTGTAATTACAGTTATTACATAAATTAAGTCTGCTTAAGGCATCACATTATTATACCACGCTTTTGCCGGCGCCGAATTTGGATTGGAAAAGATTTCAAAAATACATGTCCTGACTGTCATTTATCGTAGAGTCTAAACTACTGAATCTGAGAACATGAAACTCAAAGTCTTTTTATGACGTAGGAAGGATATTTCAGTATGCTACTCTTGAAATTTTGTTTGAAAATGCACTATGTAAGTCATCAATCAATCAATGATGATAAAATGCACTGCATTTTTAAATTTCATATTTGCTACTATATTATTTAGCGTACCCGCTTAAGCAGCAACGTCCACTCCCGCTTGTGTCGCGGGGAGCGCGCCTGTAGCGTGAGCTGTGCGCGCGGCGCGTCCCACGGGATCACGTGGAACGACAGCGGCGCGCCCGCAATCGCTTCCACCAGCATCATGTTGTTGCACTGGAAACAGAAAAAATAGCAAACCGTAAAATACTGCAATGGCACGAACAACGAGAGGCATATGTTCAGCAGTAGACAAAGTCGGGCTGCTCATAGACATGCTGAATGTGTGAGGATTGGAGTTTATCAATGCATTTGACTAAGCTAGGTAAACAATTTTGTTAAATGTGCTTCCATATACGGCCCGTACGCCACCAGTAGTGACCGAAATACATGCTCTTGATTCGTTATTTGTCGGTAAAATAACTCCTAATGAACGTTATTTGGTTACTCAATAAATATTATCTGGGGTACCACAAGGAGCAAATTTGGGACTGTATTCTGCTATTCAACGTTTGTTCAAATGTTTGATGAGTATTCTTAGTATTCTGTATAAAGTATAGATAGGCTAAACTAATGTAATATTAAATAAAAAAATTGGAACTGACCATGATATGTGACTTGTAAGCGAGTATGCCGTCTTCTCTGTTCTTGGTGACGAGGAGCATCTTGTCGAAGAGGAAGGCGTGACGCATTGCCTTCGCGCCGAATACTCTGCAAAATTGACACTACTTACAATACTGGTACTTGATACATAGGTACACTCATTGAATTCTCATAGAAGGTCTAAGTTCAATATTACCATTGGCAGAAGCACTTATAAAATCTTCTTGAAGTAGATTTCAAAAAAGATTAACCAAATAGGCCACGGATATTAAAATTAATTTCAGCTTTTCGTCGAAGTATAATCCAAATCTTAATATATAAAATCCTTGCTTTACTGACTGACTGACAGACACGCTACAGCCGAAACTATTGGGCGCAGGAAGCTGAAATTTGGCATGTATGTTCCTTGGGGATCGTAGGGGTGCACTAAGAAGGGATTTCCCGAAATTCCCACGGGATCAGCCAAAACAGATAAATTAAAAAAAAATGCAGGCGTAGCTGCTGGCGTCCTCTAGTACTCGTATATATTTGAAGCAACTTGCCTCAAAACTTATTTAGGTTTAATTTTACGATTGTTTCTTGGTACTGAAAATATGCGGGGCTCCATATTTGAATCATTTAATATTTGCTTTAAATTAATTGAAAATATGATCATACCTAAATGTCCCTTCGGCACACAACTCTCCGTAAGTAGTCAAGTCCGGACCATTCCAACCGTAGAGGAGTGACTGGATTTCCTGTAAAGCAAATAATATATAATTAGTATTTCTTTCAACGTTAATCAATGGGTCCCGACCCATCAGGACAAAGTCGTGATTCGTGTGTTCTCTCCGGAAGTTCCAGGACACTGCGGAGTTTTCATTGATTAGAACCCGAACTAGTCTAGGTAACGCTTTCGTCTACCCGAATTTCGGACCATGAAGTAATAGAAAGGACGGCCATCAAAACCCACAATAAGTGTTCCTGGGTTCCACCAAACCAAAAAGAAATTAACGATTTGAAACTTTCGCGATTTGTAACTATACATTATACAAGATTATATAGCGGGTCTTATACAAGGCAAATATCTTTGTTATCGTGATATTAACTTGTAAATAAATTGTTCCAAGGATCATGCATGGTTAGGGGGAACTTGCCTGTACTCTGACGGCGTGTTCGTGTCGCCGCTTCATGTCGTCGATGTGCTGCGCGATGCCCGTCATCTTCAGCAGCGCGTACTCCGTCTCACGGGACGCACACTGCTTTACTACGTTCTGGAAATTACAGATATATTCATCAACTTTGAGCTAAACTGCCGCACAGCGTCAGGTAAAGTCAAATGATTATAATCTATCGTTAAAAAATTTCAATATTTGCTTATGTCCGCTAAATATACCTTCAGTAGTTTAATAATGGCTTCATTTTACAGAAACAAACTTTCAGTTCAATTGACATGACATGCTGTGTTAATAAGTGTCATCAAGTAATAGTATAATTAGGCCTATTCTACAGTACGGAGCATGTATCGATATTGTAGACGCTGTCATGGAAATGGTGAAGTGACACTAAATATAAATCCCAAGAATACAGGGTGTCACAACACCCATCACCAAGCCGAAGTCTAGTCCTTTTTTACCTCATGCCAAGTCATACTAAGCAAAAATTATACCGCGGAAACGATGTTTTTTTAAGGAGACACATATTTTAAAAATGAAAATAAATGTGCGCGCGTGCAATTCCCAAAATACCTTCTTATCCATGGGTGCAAAGGACATCTATAGAACGAATTGGCGGGGTAATTGCATCGATTTTGTACCTAATTAGAAAAAATGCATGGTGGCTTTAAGCGTCAATATCTCCTGAACCAGTAATTTTCCAGCTATAGTGCCGAAGTAAAAAATGTTCGTAATGATTGGTACAATATGGGATTTCAGTTTTCAGTTAAGGTCTTTTTTCAACCGGTATAATATCTACCACTATATAGATATATCTGTCCTATACACGTCCAGTCTGCCACTTAAAGCGCTTGCAGTTGTCTTATTAAATATACCATTATTGACAGCCCAAACCAACCTGCAACAGCAGATGATACTTCAATATCCTCTGCACCGGCTTCAGCAGGTACGACGCAAGCGGCAGCAAATGCCCTAGCTCGGTCTGTCTCTCTCTAAACTCCCTGGCACTATGCAGTTCTGAAGCCAGTGCAGCTAGCCGCTCCATGGTGCGAGGGTAGCCAGTACAGTAGGAAGTGTAGACAGAGAAACCGCTGGTGTTGTTGACGAAGCAGCGCGCGATGCACGTCGCGTCTAAGCGACAGGTGTTTAGCTCGGCGCAGAGAGATCTGGAAATAATACGAGATCAATTTAGTAAAGTTTGATGCGGGCGGCTCTAAATCGGTCTGTGTGGAGAACCTTGGGGGAGGCCTAAGTCCAGCAATGGACGTCTTTAGGGCTGACATGATGAAGGTTTTCTCCCTTTCTAAGAAGAGCGATATCATGGACACTGAGTAAACCTAAATTTTGTGGACAACACAAAACAACACAAATTGTTTCCCAAATTGGAATTAAAGTTGTAACACTTTAGAAGGCAGCAAAGCTGATGAAAACATTTAAGATAACCTTTTGGCTTTTAGGCAGATGAGAATCGCTATGTTTAGAAACTAATATTATCCCATGAAAACTTATCAGACAGGATATTTTCTGAAAAAATATGACTATAATGTCTAAAATGAAATTAAACGATTATAATATCTTATCTTAATAACAATTTTTAAAGAGCTTTTGGACGAATTGTAGAGCATTATTTTTTTCACCACAGCAGCTCAAACATGCCGCTTTTGCTGCGAGACAACAGTGAACAAAACGCGATTTTGATTCGAGCGTGAGGCAAAGTAGCTTATTTTAAATTTTCCAATCTTCAGTGCCACGAATTGACATTGTTCAGCCACAAATTTGAAACATTCGAATTTTAATGTGCTCTGTCTCTTTCACATGCATATAAAAAGTGAGTGAAAAAACAAACCCCTTTGAATTCGAAATTCGATTTTGGAATTCGACCTCAAAGAAAATACCTACGGCAACGCAAAAAAAAAAGAATAAAGAAATTACTTTTTTATATGTTATTGTTTACATGTTTAATTTATTATTGGATTTTAATAAAAATGAGTCTAATTAATAGTATAAAATTAGTATTTAACCAATACATTTTTATTTAGAATTACAACAATGATACATTTGAAAAATAAACATCAGGGACGCGGTATTAAAACGCGATTTAAAAAAGTAGCGGGAATAAAAATTTCGCTGATGCTTATACAGTAGGTATAGCGTAACGTGTTAAATTTATATTAATATATAAAAAAATCTAAAAAGATGAGTGAAACTAGCGATGATGACTGTACTTTAACACCAGAAGAGTTAAATCAACAAGTGATTATGCAGAATAAAATTCAATCTATTCCTGTTCGGCCGGTTTCTGAATTGAGAATTTCAGCTTACATCAGTTGAAAATTTTTGAACTAATTGAAGTCAACTTGAGTTTTTTCTGTTTCACAGGTCAGAGTGATATTTTTTCAAAGCACTTTCATTTGAGTTTTCTTCAAATCATGAATAAATTAAACCAAACAACACTAGTACGTTCCAATACAAGTAAAAAAACCGGTACTAACCATAAATTCGTATTAATTAACATTTTACAAAGAAGCACACTTTTCAGTTAATTATTTTTATACGGAAACAAATAAAAAGTCAAAATAAAGTTGTATTTAAAATAATTTCAACGTTTATTTTATTTTAATCAATAGTTTGTTGAATTTGTTCAATTCGGTATCTTAGTGAAAACGGAACGTGTATGTTATGTCAAAGTCAGTTTGTTTTATTTTTAATACAAAATATTTGTGGCCAGGTATATTTGAGGTATAATTCTATATACCTCCATGGTGGCCACCATGGAGGTATATAGAATTATACCTCCTTGGAGGCCACAGCGTAATTATTTGGATTAATTTAACACGGAAATCTTTTATTTATATTTTCTATCCCTTCGATTTGTTCCTAATAATGTTGTAATCTATTTGTTCCAAATATTGAATAGGCTTTGAACCTTTTTTCTAATAAATTCTGTTTAACGGCCTTCTTGTTGTGTAGACGTCAGTATGACGTAGCCGCTGCTTGGCAACGGTAGTGTGGACATTTTGACATACTGGCTGTCATATTACTCGTGATCACGGGTTAAAAGACCAAAGTAGTGTAATTATTTTTTTCTCAATTTATCAGTGCTAAGTGAGGTTTGACAAATGTCAAATGTTTTCAGAAACGCGAATATAGAGTTGATATGGAGTTGATCATGAATTGATCATATGTTGTGTCAAATTTAAGATTTTACGAGCACAAATACTCAAAAGGTGTCAAAACAATTTTTTGTGAAACAGAAAATTGATTAAGTGGTATATAATTAGTGTTTAAAGTGTTCTCAACGCGAAATTCTCAATTCAGAAACCGGCCGTATGTCTCCTAAGTAATATGATGTGTTCTCACTACTGTGGTGAAAAGTTATGTGTGCTACACGAGAGCAAAGTTTTTTGTATCTCGTGCTGTTGAGTCCCTCACCATGCTCAGGATTCTAACTTTGATTCACTCGCTACGCTCGTGAATCAATCACAGAATCCTTCGCTTGCTCGGGACTGAAAATCAACACTCGAAACAAAAAAAAACTTTGCTCTCTTGTTGCACAAATAACTATTTTTTATAATATGAGCTAATCCGAAATGTATTACTATAATTTAGTTAAGAAATATCCTTTGAAAAAAAGAATAATCCTTTTACGTTTCCCTAATATTACAAGACACTAAACACCTGTTACGAATATCAATTTACATAAAACCATATGTAAGCGTTCTTTGGTGCACGCGGTACAAAAAGGAAAAATAGTGAGCAGAAATCCATTAAGTCCACCATGTTGGGTCTCAGGTAACCCGTTGGGCCTAGGGCCATTGTTTTTACATTGAGACGTGACCTAACAAAGGGACTGCGGGCATGTGGTCGTTTTATTTTCATTGTGTTGGCAACGCGTTGTCGTGAGTAGGTGTGAACTGTGGTAAATTGAGGTAAGCTGTGTTGTATTACTGTTTTAAGTTTGCTGTTTACAAAGGTATGTGGGTGTCGTTTAGATTAGGTAAAGGGCCAATGCTATTTACATCTAACTGGCTTTTTATTTCCATACAGCTTTCACGTCACTTTAGCGTAATACAAAAATCCAGTAATTGATTATGACAATACAGGCAATTTTTAATCAGCTACTAAAATTCTAAACTAATATTACAAAGCTGGAGTTTGTTTGTTTGGTTCGACGCTCTTATCTCAGACACTACTGGGTCGATTTGTATCATAATTTTTGCGTTAGATAGAACATTCATTATCGAAGAAGGCTATAAGACTATAGCTACATAATTATTATGTAGCTCGTTGACTCGATGGTTTATTTTAACGACTCCGATTCTTTCGATTATTAAAACATCTCGAAATCGCCCATCGCTAACATAATATCACATTACGCACATCCTCACGGGAGCGAAGCAGGAGCTCCAAAATATCACGGGTTTAACCGTGGGCTCGATTGATTAAACATATATTAGTACAATTGTAATAGATATCGTAGAAATCTAAACAAGAAACAAGATCTCATTCTGCGGTTGAAATTGTCTCAAGTAGATACTAGATCTTGTTAAGTATACAATTGTTGTTCGTGGAATTATCGCGGCATGATTTCATGATAGAGAACTGTCGGTAACCACATAGCAAAACTGTAGACGTACCTACCTACAGGCCTTTGTAAATGTTTAGCACTACCCCATTTCATCCCGTGGGTGTCGTAACAAGCAACTATGGCTAATCTTAATGTATAAAATCCTTGCGTTACTGACTGACTGACAGACACGCTACAGCCGAAACTACGCGGCGCAAAAAGCTGAAATTTAGGATGTATGTTCCTTGGGGACCGTAGGTGTGCACTAAGACGGGATTTCCCGAAATTCTCACGGGATCGGGCAAAACTGGAAATTCGAAAATATGTGCGTGCGAAGCCGCTGGCGTCCTCTAGTATAGGTATGATATCTTAGAAGAAGAGACGGGAAACTCGACATCAGACGGTTGCCGTAGGGTCTGATGTCGAGTGTTCCGTCTAGCTAGCGTGGTATAGTAAGCCAAATCCTCCTTGATCAATCCTATTGCCTCACGACGCTATTGTAAGGTAAATTAGGAGACGCATGGCTGTATCATGATGAAGCTGTTATATTGGTCCTGTTATGTTATTTTAGATACAACATTTCTCATTTAAATAACTCAGTCAGGTTTTATAAACATTACATTGAAATCAAACAAAATCTTTGCGCAACTGGGCATATGTATATGTTACAAAAATAGCACATTGACACTTTGAAATCATTCAAATGCTCTTATATTTCGCTCCAGAATGCGTAAACCAAACAAATTGAATGGCGACAAGTTTCTAAACTGAACTATTTGTGTAGGAGTTCATACTGACACACACAGTTAGCCGACGAAAAATATTACTTTTGTAAATATCAACTTGTTTATCTTCCGCCTACGTACTCGTATGTTACTTTCTAATACAGCATATGCATAATTAATCTGTCAATAATATATTAAAAGATGGATTCGCTTTAACGTGGAAGGCTTTTAGTGTTTAATTTATGTGATTGGTTGTTGAAACCGCGGTAAATTACTGTTGGTATCTCCCGAATCTCGGATACCAACTATGTCGATGTATTTGCGAATATAAGTAAGATTACTCATACATTTCTATTTTTCAGTTTCTACGGTCATCCTTTGAGATTTTGGTAGACCAAGAGCAGGATAAAATCAAATAGGTGCCGCCATTTTGCGAGAGCAAATAACAGCGATCTTCAAAGGGATAGGCAGGCAGCCAAAAAGGAACAAAGCTATTACCCGAACCGGATATTGTATCCGGGTGTTTTTAATAGCATCGGAGGCAAAAACTAAAACATATTTCAACATGAGTTTAAGTAAACAAAATATATAAGTCCGTTCAGAAAGAACCTCTTTAATTATTGACTCCCACGTCTATTGCAAACTAATGCTATATTATTATTGAGACTCAAGAGCGGTCATTAACAAACTAATGACTATAAATAATACACCTCCAACTTTTTGTGCAGTAAAATATTCTTGAGAAGCTAAGTATACTGTGTAAGTACATACATAATGATATAATTGTTCTTAAGTAAATATGATAGTCCAGTGGGGAGCCCAAGAGATTGCTATGCTTGGAGTCTAGGCTTCAAACCCACCGATGACTTTTCGAAGTTATATGTTTATTAAACTGTTAATCATTGCTTACTAAACGATGAAGGCAAATATCGTGAGGAAGCCTGCATGTCTGTGACTACTTAGGCTTCCTGTATACGACGCCGGACCCGCACCGGTGCCGCACCGCAATACTGTGTATTCACATCAAAACCGCATCGCCACCGCGTCGACGCCGCACCGACGCCGCATAAATACCGCATTGTCACAACGCTAAATTATAAAGCAGTGATCACAGTTAAGTATAGGATTGTCTGTGTAACTGTACAGACTTCACTGTTTTAGTTATATTCGCATATAGTCGTAGTATTAACATTAAGCATACAAAAGAAAGTATTAAGTAGAACTTAGTTATTTTAGGGCCTGTTTCACGACTGTACAGTAAGTTCCGATTAAATTATTTGGCATATAAATTCATACAACTTTCGTTCTAATTTTGAATCCACTTCAAAGATTAGGCTTACTTATAGGTAGGTAGTGAAACAGGGCCTTAATCTACAAGCAGCGGTGGAAATAAATTGTAATAAATGTAAAAGATTTTACTCCGACAAAACTATACTGAACTGTGATCGCTGCCTTAACGTTTGTCCACGCGGTATTTATGCGGCGTCGGTGCGGCGTCGACGCGGTGGCGATGCGGTTTTGATGTGAATACACAGTATTGCGGTGCGGCACCGGTGCGGGTCCGGCGTCGTATACAGGAAGCCTTAATGTTCTCGAAAGACATGTGAAGTCGAATACCCGTACTTGGACAGCGTGGCGGATTATGGCCTAACCTTAGGCATAGTGAGAAGTGACCCGTGTCTAGCTGCAGGACAAGTGATTAACATACACCGCAACAGTCATCACAAGTGTATTGTAGACCTGGATGAGAAAAGGAACTCTCACTCACCGAACGAAACCAATGAATACAGATTTACATAGAAGCGCAGTTCTTAAGGATTTCGTGTGCCGATTCCAAGTGGGGACTGTCTCCAGTTTAGTTTGTAGTTGGCGCCGTTGGCGGCGCTGGCGTCGTTCTCCGTCTCTATCGCTCTCGCAGTTAAGATACACTAGAGAGAGAGACAGCTGCCGCAGCGCGACTGCCACGCCGAGTCGCAGAAAGTTTGTCTTCAAAGCACCCATATGCTGTTGTCAATATTCTGTGAGAGTGTAGTACTTCCCCGGCCCCCTCTAGTACTTATAACGATCTACCCTATAGGCTCAAAACAGCACGAAAAAAACCCCTACCTCATATTTTCAACACATCATCTAATTAAAAACCAAACCAATTAATTAGTTTCGACTTTAATAAATTAGAAACCATTTTCCATGATCATTAAACATTTTATATGTGCACGTTAAGTCATCTTAATGTGTAGTTGCGTCAGTGGAATGCGGGTCAGGTTTGTACCGGAGTACCGGCTAATTGGCCGTTCGACACCTCGGTGAAAACATACGGAGAGAGCGAGGGAGATGTTACTACTATGTTGTAGAAAACTAGGCTTGACCCATATTAGTACTGTATGGTCATGTAAAAGCCGTAAATCAGACTCAGTGGCGTGCTTGTGGAATGGCTTATATCCTGCAGTGGACTTCGGTAGGCTGATGATGATGATGTTCTTGTATACCTAGGGACGCTCGTACCAATGGGCATACATCATATTTTTCTAATCAGAGCTAGGTACATTAAAATTACGAAATAAGCCTCATCATATTGCTAATCAGTGAAGGAAATACGGGCTAACTCTCGTAGTACTGAGCTAGTGCCTATGTTGTTTTATATTTTTGTACATTGTTCTTAAAGTTGAGTTTTGGGTGTCACCCCCTTTTTTTGGATGGGTGGCACCCCAAAAAGGGTGGCACCCGGGGTGGACCACCCCCGCCGCCCCTCCTTTCTACGCCACGGCGCACACCAATGAATTTTCGGAATTATGTGCGTATTAAATTGTTAATTATCGCTTGCTAAACGGTGATGGAAAACATCGTGAGGAAACTTGCATGTCTGAGAGTTGTCCATAATGTTCTTGAAAGACATGTGAAGTCTGCCAACCCGCACTTAGCCAGCGTAGTGGACTATGGCCTTACCCTTTTTATAGTGAGAAGAGTTCCGTGCCCAGCAGTGGGACAGTATAAAGGGCTGATGATTATAAATAAGCCTCAAGTAAGTATACCAAAATAACTATTTACCTATTAACAATTGTTTACTATATTTGAGGTACTTAGTCGAAATATAATACCCAAATACAGTAAATATGCTGCTCCAACCCTCTTCTATTAATGAAATTATATATCCTGACGAACATATCATCGCAGTGCCTTAACTATTGAAACTAAAAACATGAAACTTGCACAATTGGTTTCTTTGGCGCCTACTAACAAAGACTCCTCCTCATCCCTTCCCTAAAAGAATAAAATAAGGAAACAAAATTTGTATGAAAATTCGCCGAATTTAACTCCATACAGCAACGACAACAGGTAGTAAACAATAGAATTGCCACGTGCTGCTTCGCTCACGAGGTTTTCCCGGATGGAGTTAAACCACGTTTATTTATTATAAACGTGATATCATCACGCTACTGATGTTGGAGGCTGCAGGTGACAGCTACACGGGTGATCGACTATCTCGCAATAACTTGAGAAGAATAATTACTGCGATGTGCCTTGCGTTGGAGGCCGTCTTTAAAAATTTATCGTCAAACTAAGTGGGTACGTAGTTGGTAAACTTAGCCTGTAAAATAGTTGTGAATTATAATTCTGCGTTTGATATATTCGATTCTACATACAGAGCTTATAAAAGTGAATTTAAATTTTAATTGAAATCTATCAGTCTTCATCAGCTTTTAACAGTCCACTGCTGAACTAGGCCTCTCCGTTGAAAGGAGGAATTGGCCTACTATACCACGCTGGCCAAACGGGTTGGTATAGGGTTTGTATCAAGTTATCCTTCTCTAACAGTGCTGTTCTCTGCAAAATATGCTACCTCTGTCGGCTCTTACGACACCCATGGGATGATATGGTGTGGTGACAATCCGTATTCTTAATCCTTCACCACACGGACAAATCTTTTTTGATTTTTGAAATTGAAATCTATACCTTGCGGTTACTAGCGTATGTAGGTAAAAAAGTGATGGATATGCATGTAGAAGGACGAAAAGGGAGAGGACGGCCAAGGAAGAGATGGATGGACTGTGTGAGGATGGATATGAAAGAGAAAGGGGTAAACGATCGGATGACTGGTGACAGAGAAGTATGGAAGTGAAGGACATACTGCGCCGACCCCAAATAAATTGGGACCAGGGCAAGACAATGATGACCTTGCGGTTACTAGCTTGAGCTAAGCTAAAAGTTACACAGCGCGCTAAATAATGTATTTGTGGCCGCGAATGTTGAATATTAATCAAGAAAAAAAAATTTTAGAAAGTCTCTTTATAAGTTCTAAATCTCGGATTTAGAACTTATAAAGAGACTTTCTAAAAATTTAGTCCTTATTTGCCTTCAAAGTCTGACACGTACAAACTTTCTTTCCAAATGTTTTCCATGCATGATGTGCACCGTTTAGATACCGAGTTGCATAACGTATACGCTTCTCTGCCCACAGCCACACATTAATAACACCTTTATCAAAAAAATAGCTCCAGTACTTTGCTACAAGGTCGTTACTATGATATGCGATGTGACGGAGTAGTAGAGACTTTTTATTGGAGTTTAATTTACGCTGATAGACAAAAGCCAAAGTTTCTTTTCCAGCTGTCGTGATGATTTTTGGCACTTTGACGACCGATCCCCAAATATCCTGATATTAGATAACGAATTTGTGAGGATGGATGGATGGTTCTTAAGTCTTTCACGCCAAAACTACCGAACGGATTGTGACGAATGTTTGCAGTAATAGTTTACTAAACTGCGCCCGCAGCTCCGCCCCCTTGGGTCATTTTAACCTCTTAGGAGGGAAAGCACAATGGCAGATCTGCATACATCAAAATGTCTCAAATTAAATTTAAGCGTACAGTAATAAAAAATATATGAAAAAATTCGGCGTAAGTAACAGAGTCTACAAATGATTCTATTTTCACTCGGGAAATCCGGAAAAAGAAGATATCGGTGTTTTAGTTTTTGTTATGAATGAACAATGTACGTTTGAATTTATCAAATGACATATGTCAGATTGACATCAAACAGAAACTGAAGGACACTGACAACCATACAGATATAAAGGATAGAGTGGCAGAATAGGATCTAACTCAATACTGTGTCGTGTCCGCCGGTGGGAGAGAACGCAACAGTTTAAAGGCCCTCTGCATCTCTCTTTAACAACGCATGCTCTACATTCTACAATGGGGTTGGCAACTGTCAAAGTGTGTTGTCGTTATGTCCCCTAAAATTGAATTTGTATCAATAAAAACAACTTTTAAACTATTGATTACTGATAAACTGATATAAATAATAGTTACTGGTAGCACGCCAATTCACGCCATTGCGCAATGTTGTGCATGTACTGTTAGAGAGAGATGCAGAGGGCCTTTAACTGTTGCGTTCTCTCTCGCACCGATGGACACTCATTGGCCCCTTTCTGCCACTCTATCCTTTATATCTCTATGCTGACAACTGTCACAGCCAAAGACAAAAGCAGAGCTGCACATTTTAAATCGATTTTATGTGAAATTAATACAACATTAAAACGATGCTGTGACGTTTAGTTCCATTTTTATATGATTTAAAAGGTTTTTTGCTTCAAAAATATTAGCCTATTGATATAATGTTGATTAAAGATAAAATAACAGCATTTTAATAATTATATTTTAAACCATTCCAACCAATCGATACGGATTAATAGCACTCACGTATATTCCTGTCACACCATTGTCTATGGCAACAATCAAATAATAAAGTAGGTACCTAGTTCGTAATCAATTGGAATGCTTTTTATCATCATAAAATATGCCGGTTTTAACGAGACAAATTGAAAATATTAAAAATCGTAGAAAAAAGAAAAAAATTGTTTTGTTCATATGGAGTTTAAGGACGCCACAACAAACCCAGACCAAATTCTGCCATTGTTCTTTCCAAAAATCGTCTCTTAATGCTCCCCTACGCTTACCAAGGAACATATATGTATATATGCAAAATTTTTGCATCTTATAACCAGTAGTTTCGGCTGTATCTTGTCTGTCAGTCAGTCAGTTTATATACACAGATTAGAGGATGCCCGCAGCTACGCGGATGCTCCCCAGTTTTACGATTTTTCCGCGATCCCGTTAGAATTTTGGGAAATGCCTTCTTAGAGCGCCTCTACGGCCCCCAGAGAACACACATTCTTAACAGTTTCCTGTGCCCGGTAGTTTTAGCTAGTCAGTAGGCTTGTCTGTTGGTCAGTCAGTAACGCAAGACATACATACGTACATAGACTCACGACTGTTTACCGGAGGGGTAGGCAGGGACTACGGAACGTCATTTGCAACGATCCTGACTGACATACCTCTCTTGCTTAATTCACTCCCATCAAGTTGCTCATGCATGCTCTTCTGTTTAGGGTAGTTCTGACCTGTCCTCTTTTTAGGATGTCTCCAATCTGGTCAGAGAACGTCCGCCTAGGTTTTCCCCTTCGTCCTGTCCCATTCACACTTGCCTTATATATCTTCTTTGTCTGTCTTTCGTCATCCATCCTCTCCATGTGCCCAAACCATCTTAACATACCTTTCTCGATGCTTGTCACTACGTCTTCTTTTACCCCACACCACTCTCTTATCACACAATTATTTAATCTGTCGGTCAAAGATACTCCACACATACTTCTCAGTGCTCTCATTTCTACAGCATTTATTCTACTTTCAAGTTTCATGTCTATTCTGCGATACCCAACTTTCACTACCATACATAAGTGTAGATACTAACACCCCTCTAAACGCAAGAATTTTTTATATACAGATTGGTCAGAATAACACATAGAATTCTGTCGCGATCAAAACCAATCATCAAAATAAACACTTATGTCATATTACATAAACCTAAATCCACAAAACTGAAGTAACCATTGCTTACCCAAACTACTCGTCTCAAAAGGCGGAAATTCTCGAGACATCTATAAACAGTCGTTCCTGTAATTCTTAAATAAGACACAGATTCCTTTGTACATTGTTCTCAACTCCCATGACCTCTAAATTTAAGTATTTTTGGCACTTAATGGCGGCTCACACGATTTACATGACAATGGTATTCTAATTCCTTCTTGTTCGGAACCAATTGGCCGGTAAATTGTCTGTTAAACAATTGTAGCTTCTGTTTTGGTCGATAACTTGTTAATCGTAATGACAATATTCTGTGATGACGCACACGGTCGTCTGAACCCAAACTGGGTAAAGCTTGTACTACGGCCACTAGACAACTGATAAACATAATTGTTATAGACTCACGGCTGTATTCCCGAAGAGGTAGGCAGAGGTGTAAATATTACACCCACATTTCGCCATGAATTTTTAGGGCCCACGTAAAAGAGGTCGAGCCTATTGCCGTTACCAGGCACATCGCCAGACTCCGGGCTGCTACTGAGTGTTCGGAAAAACCCAGTAACACTTTTGCCCGACCTAGGAATCGAACCGCCTCCGATAAGCAATCGCATACGCTATCCACTGGACCACGGAGGCAGTCTTGTATATGCCTAAATATCTGATTTTAATACATAGAGAGACAAACGAACGAGATATCTATAATAGATATCTATATCTATTTTATGAATGCGAATGCGTTTGTCAGAATGGATTGAGTTTTATGGATGTATGCATGGCTGTTACTCATTCACGCGCATACTACTGAATGGATTTAATATATAATATTCTACCACATTCACACAACACCATCTAGTCCCAAACTAAGCAGAGCTTGTACTATGGGTACTAGCTAGATAATGGATAAACTTAGGTACATAATATATACTTAAATTTTTTTGTAAATACATACATATTATACATAGAAACACCCAGACCAAGACAAACATCCATGTTCATGCACACAAATGTTTGACTTGAGCGGGAATCGAACCTGCGACCTTCGACGTAGCAGTCGCTTACACTCCCGCTACATCCCATGTCAATCAAATATTTTTTCTAGATGTAAATCGAACCCATGACCTAAGGCTTAGCATTGAAGTTACTAACCACTAGACCGAACAGAATTAAATAATTCAAGATGGCTGTCTTTATCTTGGATTTGTGCATCACAGAAGCGTCGACCTAGTTTCGATTATTCAATTGTATTGTCACTATTAGAGTTATAAGGTCACGCAATTATTAAACTCGCCAGCCACTGTGACGGACGAAATTACGTAATAGTTTAAGGCGCTGTGCTAAGCGACTGTTTTGGTAAATGAGGGGGTGAAGCAGGGGAGGTGAAGGGAGCTTAGCTTTGCTACTGCGGGGCGCCCCCCTTCATTCTCGTCGTGTGCGGCCGTATTCTGGCGACATCCGTATTCTAATATTTCAAAATCGCAAGCAAAACGTTTTAGCATATTGAATTGAGATACTGATATTAAAATTTATATTACATACATCAATCTGTTTGTACAATATAGGCATAGCGCAATTTTTGTTCTCAGTGCAGCCATGAGCAAAACTGGTTTACATTAGACGTTATAGGTATTAATAGTTGACGAAAGTAGGTAAATACCTACGTGCCGTAAGATGTTCAAAATAATTAAGTCAGTTCCATATATGGAGAGGCCATTATTATGTTTGTTTTGTTTTTGTATAAAAATAGTGAAGCAGTTCATAGAATACCTACATCTAATTCCATTCCTGTCAGTTTTCAAATCTGTTTTGCAATAAATTGGCTGTGACATACGGGCGGACAGGCAAACAGACATTGCGAATCTATAAGGGTTCCGTTTTTACAATGTTTGGCTACGGTACCCTAAAAAACACAATACTGCTCTACTAAGCGCAAAAGCCGTATCTCAACTAAAGCGAGTTACGAGATAATTGAAGTTTAGTAAAAGTTGATTTATTTTATTTATTTATGGATGTTTATTGTTATTATAGTTATAATTATTATGGTAAAGGTTTCGAAATACGTCGCCGTTTTTAGGGGTTGTGAGTGATTGGAGAGAGAGGAGGGGAGGTCTTGAAACCCCCCTCACCATTTTCACTTGCCGGAAATACTTGGTTTCCTCTAAAAAAAAATATCTCCAAACATCGGTGTCATGGCACTGCTAACTTCCACATTCATCACACTAGTTTAATGAACTAAGGTTGACGGAACCCTGCGAAGGGCTCCTATTTTCGGATTAAGGGTCAAAAGAGAACCTAACATAACCTATTTAGTTACTTATTACAGTCGCACTTAACCCTAGGCACTCGAAAGCAATGACGCACAAATTTGACATTAGCTGTCAATATGATCATTCCAAGATGGCAGTTTTGCGTTTCGTTTCACGTTTTTCACATAAAACATAAAATAGACATTTGTAGAACTGTACTAAAGTATTAAAACTACGTTCCGTTTTGCATAATTGCCGAAGTATTAATGAAATTTTGGAAATTGTTTAAAAATATTTAGACGCAACTCCGGCAGCCAAAATTACTATTAGGTGATTAAAACAAACTCCCTTAAGCCCCCTACACTACCAATACCCTCAAATTCAGGCGACTTGTTTCGAAACCCAACCCATTATTATTTTTCAAAATAGATGAAACATCAAAAATATATGTGGATATACCTTATTCATGAGATACTGCTATGTCGCTTAGAAAATTATAGAATTAGAATTTGAGTTACTGCTTTTTCGTTAGCTGTCGTCATACATGTTTGTATGGAAAAATATAAAAAATTTCTTTCGCTTCAAATATGTGTTGTTTCAAAGAAAATAAATATTAAAAGATATTTATTTATATTCATTTATAATTTATTAACGAAATACAGAGTTTACAGCTCATCAAAAGTTAGCTGTCTGCTACAACCCGGCAGGTTTTCTTTATTCTCATCGAATGTTAAAGGCAGTGTGTGAGGTGATAAGACTTATTATTTGCTGTTGCTCACGAGGCACAGTTTCATTTACTTTCCTTTTACGGCTTGGTATTGTAGAAATTTCAAGCACTGATGAAACATTTTCCTCTCCGTGATCTCGCAATGCCATTCCTTGAGCTTGACGAGAATCAACAATTTCAGGCAACTGCCAATTCATATAAAACGCCACAAGCTTCTCCCAGAAAACATCATCTCTTTCTATAATTTATATTTTTAGTGGTATACTTTCGCCACTCCACACAGCAAATAAACACTTTTGTTTGCGTGTAACGTGGTGTTGCCCCTGAATTTGGTAATAACAATTACAATATTTGTTTAGACTAGTCAGTTCACTTTTTTATCATGTTTCCATATTTGTATTTTATTTGCTCTTATACTATTCTCCAGGCCATTCTTATATGCAACTTTAGAACATTAAATTTCCACAATCGTGTTTGGACCTATTAATCCATCTGGCGTGGCACCAATAATCGAATAATCCACAAGGCTCGATTTTTACATTTTCTTGCTTCGCCAGTTGTTGCAAAGCCAGTTGTTTATTTTAGATTCCATGCGCAACTGATTTTACATTGCAAATATTTTATTTGTACAAAATATTTTTTACTAAGTTGGCTTTACTGCTGTTATCTCTTCTTTTTACCATACATACATACATACATAGACTCACGCCTGTTTCCCCGAAGGGGTAGGCAGAGGCATATTAAACGCCCACTTTTCGCCAGTGTTTTGATCCCACGTAATAGGTGGCGAGCCTATTGCCGCTTATCGGGATATTTTGTTTGGCAGAGCCTCGTCCGTTGATCGGCAGGTGCACCACTTGCAGGTGAGGTTGGCTTGGGACCCTAAGTTCTTGGTGGGAACCCTGTGCACATCTTTTTACCACTATACAAAAATTTCTATCTGCCAACATATTCTTACGCAATTCGAACCAGTCACTGCTATCCCTCTTGTAATTTTTGCTTATCACTACGGAATTTGAGTCAAATTTGTTAAAAAAATTGTTTGGCATTTCTTGGCTAGCTCTTGAACAGATCGTGTCAGGAATGACTGAAGTCAAATGTGTGTAAGACGTTGTAGAACTGTTATCTTTAACTTCACTGTAATTACAATAATGATAATTAGTTACGTACTTTATTATTAAAAAAATACTATATCTTGTGTTATAGCAAACAGAGAAGTCACCTTCTTACTTATAAATGATTGATTTTAGAAATTAAAAAGATATTAGATGTACTGAAACATACCTAATAGTTTATGAATAATCAAAATTTTACCCGATGTACCTAAAAAGGTTTATGTTCAAAACACAATAATACAACATTCGTTACCGCTTGTGTGCGGATTGCGGAGCGCCA
The DNA here is from genome assembly GCA_944739405.2 of Euclidia mi. Taxonomy (NCBI): domain Eukaryota; kingdom Metazoa; phylum Arthropoda; class Insecta; order Lepidoptera; family Erebidae; genus Euclidia; species Euclidia mi. The sequence goes on along the minus strand of OX123205.2, from coordinate 13,754,612 downwards.
TTTTAGCGCTGTCATCATTATTGTTCGCCGTGGCGGCATCTTAGCGCTCCAGGCGCTCTGACAAGCTAATGAATTTGAAATATAGGTACATAAAATGATTCGATTTTATGTTATTACTCTTTCAAAAATTGAAAACTGTGGCAGCTATGTATTGTGAGAATAATTTATATAATTATATTATGCATAATCGATAATATATAAGTAACATAGTTAGTCATAAAAGACTCTTATGAAAATAATTTGTGTAAAAATGTTACATATTTCATAATCACTTGGCCATGGATGAATTTCTATTTTATTACGACGCTTTCTTGTACAAATCCTTCGTAGAACGTCATTTCTCTAATTGTCCATATTTTATTCTTCTAATTATATATTTATAAGCACAGAAACAATAACACATTGAACGCAACAAGAGTATAAACTTAGGTCCTAATTATATGTGCCCATAGTTACATGAAAAGCCTATTTGATTCAAAGTATTCAGTCCATAACATAAAACATGAAATTACGAACTCAAATCGGCGTATTATAATAACAAACAGGTTTACGTAAAATTTCGTGCAGCGGAGACGCGAGCGACATGACCTATCTCTCACAGGGCTCATAGCCGAATGATGAGGTCTGGGCGGGGCGTAAACTAGCAACTGACACTCAGTACACCGCTTATGCTAATAAGGTTTAAATTACTGAAGCGTTTGATATTGATGGGATCTACCGAGCGTCAAAATCATAGACGTTTGGCAGACTTTATTTAATTTTACAAAATATACAGGTATAATATGAAAATAAATAGGGTAATTCTTTAGTTCATTAGATTTCCTACAATATTATCAAAAAAAATACGACAGCTTACGATCAAAATATTGCAAACAGTGAGACGAAAGATTATTTTCTGCCTCGATTTTGTGATTTTTTTACCGTGATTCTATTTTACGTACATGAAAAATTCTTTCAAAAGTCTTTTGTTCAGACTTTTGACTTTAAGCTCTAATTTTTGCTAGTTTGTAATATGTACCGTTATGGCTAGATGCGCGACGAAAAATTAGGAGTTTCACGGCTTCTGAGGTATAACAGCGCCTTAAATGGATAACCTTTACGAGTATTGATGCTAGTATTATTTTATTACTTTCAATGTTTCCGGACTTTATTTTAGCATAGACTCACGCCTGTATCGCCGAAGGGGTAGACAGAGGTGTAATATTACACCCACTTTTTGCCTTGTCATGAATATTAAGTCCCACGTAATAGGGGCGAGCGTATTGCGTTACCAGGCACATTAGCAGACCCGGTGCTGCTACTGAGAATTCTGAAAAACTCAGTAACACTTGCCCGACCTGGGAATCGAATCCGATCACCAGATGCATACGCTATCCACCGGACCAGCAATGCAGTAAGGCAGTTTCGGACTTTACACGTAGTTAATTTGCTTCCTCACGAGTGTCAGAACTCGTTGTCGAGGCACATTAGCAGACCCCGTGCTGCTACTGAGAATTCTGAAAAACTCAGTAACACTTGCCCGACCCGGAAATCGAACCCGATCACCAGATGCATACGCTATCCACTGGACCAGCAAGGCAGTAAGCAGTTTAGGACTTTACGCGTAGTTAATTTCCTTCCTCACGAGTGTCAGAACTCGTTGTCTTGAATGATCACTGCTACCACTGAAAACAGATTTACATAGAAGCGCATTTCTTAAGGATTTCGTGTGCCGATTCCAAGTGGCGCCTATCGCCGTTGGCGGCGCTGGCGTCGGTCTCCGTCTCTCTTGCTCTCGTAGTTAAGATACAAAGGAGGAACGTTCGTCTCTATTGCACTCGTAGAGACAGCTGTCACAGCGCGACTTCCACGCCGCCAAGCGGCAATTTGGGTCACAGAAAGTTTGTCTACAGGGCGCCCATAAAAATGCGCCTCTATGTAAATATCTGACTCTTTGCTGCTACTAAACCTGCATGGCAGCATGGCTACACAGATGAAAAAGTAGTGTGAAAATATAGAGTCCCAAATAACAAAACATGTTATGAAACTTTGATAAAACATTCAAGTTGATAGACTCCTATGGACTGTTTCATTGATCAACCTGAGCTTTTAATCACTACAAAAAGCACAGATGTGCTTTCGCTCCAAAACGATTTCACAATCATTAAAGTATAATAGTAATTCAATACTCTACGACTCCAGTTTACGAAAAGGGGAAATATTAACTGAAATTTATACCTTATGTTTAAAGTTTAAGGTGCAAATTGGAACGAGCTTTGGTTTGGGAGGAAATGGGGTAGTTTCCAATTTCAAAAGTGCTGAGATTTTACAAATGGAATAGGTTTTATTTATACACGAGTTTCAGTGTTGCCATCAATAGCTTTATCGAGATCTTAGTCGAGCTTAATCTTTTAGTAGATTATGCATCTTTTATCTGTCTACGATCTGTTTATGCTTTGGCTGAAATTGGTCTCAGCTTTGTTGAATTTCTTAAAAAAATTGCCAGTTATCATTCAAGTGAACATAAGAATCTTTTGCGCGATGGCATTTGGCTTGACATTTTGTGGTCGTACCTAAGTATTGATCAGGCTTCATTGGACAGATAACTAATTGTACATTAGTAAAGTAAATTAAGTACTATAATTTAAATAAATTACCAATACCTTTTCACTAGACAATCACGTGTATTGTCCATGTACCATTAAGACCCTGTGGAATTAAATTTGCTTCGGTACAAAATCCAATCGACGATAACCTTGAAAGCATAACTTTGGCTTTAGCAACTAAAATATTAATATGGATTACCGACAATACGCTTTCACACATACACACATATAAACCAACACTTTCTTTACAAAAACGTACCCTCCTTAACTACCCTTGCTATTATTTTAACACCCTCTATACGGAGGTCGCCATTTTAGGGGACGAGTCACAAAAAAAGTAAAGAGCAATACAGTACTACAAGTATAGCAGACTTTAGAGCGAGAGGTCCGAGTGTAACTATGGTGAGAAAAAAGGATAGAGTTAAGAGTAAGAGTTAGGGCTCTTCCTATTGTAGGTTGGGTGTAATTATTTGAAGTTTGGATCTGACAGCTGTGGTACATACTTATCTGTCAAATCCAAACTTCAAATGGTAATGAAAGTGATGATATGTAATTCATGAAACAGGTTTAGATGTATATTTTATCGCGATTCGACATACCTAATATGGTGGAGATATCTCCGAAAATATATTATTTTCTAAATTAAGTACGCCATTGAGACATACCTATTATTATACAAATATCAACTGCCTTGGTCTCGTGGCATAAATGCGCGCGTGGGATTGGGAGGTCTCGGGTTCGATTCCCGGGTCGGGCAAAGTGTTTTAGTGTTTTCCCGTTAGGAAATTCTCAGTAGCAGCATGGAGTCTGGTAATGCGCCCGGTACGGCAATAGGCTCGCCCCCTATTACGTGGGACCTAAAAATTCAATACGACATATGGGTGTAATATTACATCTCTGCCTACCCCTTTAGGAATGCAGGCGTGAGTCTACAAAAAAATATAAAAAGAATATTGATATCATCATCATCAGCGTTCGTTATAGGTCATCATTTGGATGGGTAACCGTGTGCGGCATTTCATCAGAGCGTTACCGTGCTTCGGAGGTCAGGTAAAACTATCGATCCTCGTTCTTGTCTCGGGACAAGGATAGTTAGGTCATGTCGTAGGCCTTAGAACCTTACACAACACACTCACACGATAACAAACAAATCATCATTACCCATGTATCCAATACCTATACAGGATGTCCCGTGTCACAAGACCCATCACCAAGCCGAAGTCTACTCGTTGTGGACATGCCAAGTCATACTAACTAAAAATAATACCTGGGAAACGATTTTTTTTTTGAGTTTTCACATTTTTTAGACCTTAATTAAAAGCGCGCGCGTGCAATGCTCGAAATACCTACTTATCCATGGGGTCATAAGGCATCTAAAGAACATCTTGGCGGGGTAAATGCATCGATTTTGTACCTAATTAGAAAAAATCTATACTAACTTTGACCCTCAATATCTTCTGAACCAGTAATTTCCCAGGTATGGTGCCGAAGTAAAAAATGTTCGTCGTGATTGGTACAACATGGGATTTCAGTTTTCGTTAAGGGTCTTTTGTACACACTGTATTTATTGTCCCATTGCTGGGCATTGGCCTCTTCTCATTATGAGAAGGCCAAGGCTAAATATTGATATGTTCAAAATTTACGTCAATTCTTGGGTTTCCGTAGCAAATAAACAATGGATGAAACGCAAAATCAAGGATTTTAATGCAAAACTCATTTGAAAGGAAGTGGTTCGTTATCTACGCTGATTGTTGTCTGGTCAGTATGTCACAAATACATAGGTAATAACCATATATCCGTAGTAATTATGTTAGTATGTTGACAACTACCATAGTGAAAAAAATATTTAGTAGGCCTCTTGTTGTCACACTTCTTTCAAATTGAATCAGTAGTTGATCGTGAGGCACACACCAAACTGTATTTTCGTTTCTTTCTGTAAGAAAGTAATTAAGCCTGTGTCGCGGGGAAGTTTATAGAATACCAAAAAACAGATATTAAGAACATGCAGAATCCTAACAAAAATTCGTAAATCATTAAAATTCGTATTGGGCATCGAACCTCAGCACTGGACATACGATTAAACTACTACGATATCCTCGCAATCAAAAGTAAGAATATTATTTCTCGTAAGCCACTTCCTAACAACATTTCTAAAACGCCATATTTATCTTTGAAACATATAAAATCTACAAAAATAGTAGAAAAACCACTAGTAGTAACTTCCATCGCAACTTCCTTATTGTTGACAATATAATTGCTAATGGCGACATTAGGAGAGCAATTAAAAAAAAAACAAGTAACGGTTTTCCGGAAGAACTGGTCAACAGTGATATATGTTCAAGTTTGCATACTTACCTTGTATGGTAAATGGTAATGTGTAGAAAATATTACGAGTCATACGCTTTTACGTAGTATGCAGTTGCCGAGTTGTAACAATTTTAATTTATACTGCCTTAGGCTTTTATTAGGGACGATAGCAAAGAGATCAGATATTTACATATAGGCGCATTTCCTATGGGCGCTCTGAAGAAAAAAAATCTGTGACCCAAATTGCCGCTTGTCAGCGTGGCAGTCGCGCTGTGACAGCTGTCTCTACGAGAGCAAGAGAGGCGAACGTTCCTCCTGTGTATCTTTACTACGAGAGCAAGAGAGACGGGCCAACGGCGCCAACTACGAACTAAACTGGAGACAGACTCCACTTGGAATCGGCACACGAGATCCTTAAGAACTGAGCTTCTATGTAAATCTAGTATTCATTGACGATAGTAGGGCAGCTAGTGGAGATACCAATGGACTACCAGGCAGGGTTCAAATCTACAGCACGCACCACTGACTTTTTAAAAGTTACGTCCGTATTAAATTGTACATTTTATCGCTTGTCCATGTCTTGAAAGCCGTCCGTCTCGGCTGGTTAAAGAATTTTGACGAATTATTGCGAGTACGCTTTAATATATTGACACTCGTCTAAAACATGGCATTACCCCTTTGGGTTGCGGAAGCTAGATGGCAGACACTCTCGAAGAAAAGCTTATATTCTGTCAAATCTGGTTAAATTAGAATACGGACTCCGGGTTCCAAATAGGGGTCGCAATACCGAATCATTTAAGCAAAACCGGTATTTTCGGTACTGACCCCTGACAAATACCGATATTCCGGTATTATCGATATTTCTGAGATTAAGATAAAGTTGGTAAATTTAGTTTAATAAAGTCCGTTTTCAGAGGAATAGTCAGTAAATGATTATATTTCGTAAAATCAAATTAATTTCACTATTCATTTCCTCGTTTACATATTTTTTTGTTGACAACTTTCTAAAAATTTCATAATTTTACGGACTTTTTCTATTAATTCTTTGAAATTAAATTCGTTGTTTTGATTAGTTCTACAATAACAATTACCTACAACAATTCTCGTTCTTCAGTTACAAGAAAACCATAATAATCATCTTAATCATCATCATCGGAAGCAAAGGTGGCATTATTCTCATCGACTTCAATTATCCGAGATTGGCAATTTTCTTTATTTTGTACAAGACATCTAGTATGGCAAGGTACTGTTGATGGAGAATCTATGCATCATGGCCAAAGGCTACCATTACAGAACCACCGTCAGTTGTGGTACAACTTACGTCGTGTCTCAGGGATAATTATTATTTGAATGCTAACAATCTTTTCTCCAGCAACTGCAAGCAAGTTCTGGCTGGCATACTCCCAATAACTTACAAGGCAGAGATTGACAAAATTGACGAACGATGCACATCGTCATTCATAAAACGTCGATTACTTGAACTAGTCCATCTAGAATCACCGAGACCTTAACTCCGTCATTATTTAGTTTTTGAAGTTGGTAAAGAGGGGGTGATTAATCCATCAAAAAAACTTTATTTATTTTATAATAACTTAAATATTTCAAGGAACTTAAATATGTCTTAAAATTAAAATAGGTATAAAGAAAAAGTAACTAGTTCTAAAATTATTATACAAAGAAATATATACAGAACATAGAAATAAATATATACAGAAAGAAAAAAAAAATAATTTAGAGGGCATCATGAAATTCGTCCACATCGCCGTCAACTGGAAGCGTGCCCAGAACGCTGGCAGCATTGCCCCGTTGTATGGCGATACTGAACTTCTGGGCCAAATACAACCCAGCCTTCTGGTCACGCGAGGAATCGACCAGTCTCTTTGCGAGGTCTCTAAAAAGAGATCTCGCACTTGGACCCAATGGCCCCAACGTTTCGACCCCAAACGGCTCAAATACGTAATCCCCTATTAGGTTGGCGTATTTACGCCATTTGAGGGTCTCCGCTGTAGCAGCAGCAGCGCCCGCACAACCCGCTGTGCTAAGAAGATGTGATGGCGCGAGGGTATTGACGCAGGTTGCGTCCCATACCAAAGGCCTACTAAACAAAACTACGGAAACTTCCATGGCAGTAAAGACATACCGTCTGGTCTTTTGCCGTCGTCGTGTACCAGGCCCTGAGGTTCAAGGTGGGCTGGAATGCCAGCGGTGACAACAGCGCGACGAAGAATGTCATTAAGGTTGCCGTGTCGTGAAATACGACCTGCGCTTCTGCTGCATGACAGGCCATGGTGACCAAGGCTGTCGACAGCCTCTCGACAGTGACAGCGATGTGGAGAACACATGGCGCGCCTAAACGGAGGCAAGAGGCGATGCGGAAGGTCCTATCGTCCACGAAGACTTGCAGCCAGAGGCCCGACTCCCACTCTCCCACAGCCAGTAGACGAGCACGCTCTGCAGCATTAGACGATGTGCTAAGAAGATTTTCTCGTATTCTGCTGTAAAGGGGTCCATCCCACTGCCTCTGAGAGGATAGGTCTCGGGGTAACTCAGTGCTTGGACAGGCACTTCTCCAAGCATTCATGGCATCGGTCTTACACGGCACCTCAGAATCGACCAGTGTTGGTGCTAAGATTTTCCTGGTCAATTCTGCAGTGCTGTGGACCGAGGACAGGAATGCTGGTAGGGATAATTTTACAATTTCTGCTTCTTCACAATATTTTAATAGAATTTGATGATGTAGACAATTTCTGGCCAGATTGCGCCAGATGTCTTTGGTCATTTGAAGTAAGAAAACAACTGAAAGTTACTTGTAAAATAATCTGTTAATTTCTATTTAGATGGTTCTGTTTCTATTTGTGTTTTATTTATTTTCTAATACCAAAAATACCGAATATCCCGATTTTTGAGAAATTAAAACCGGTATTAATAAGACCAACATTTGGTCCGGTATCCCGGTATTTTCGAAATTCGAGATCCCGGTTTGCGACCCCTAGTTCCAAATCTTGGATGCATCGAAAATAACGCTAGGACAATGATGCTGTTAGGTGTTATTTTTTAATCTAATACTAATCTAAAACTAAATGTAATTTTATTCTGTACTGTTTGACATATAAATTATTTCTATATTATCTATATCGCAAATTATTTCTTTATTAAAATTATTAAATTTCTATTTTAAACTTGATTTTGACATTGATTACCTATTTACTATTATTTCCTTTGTTTATTATTATATTATGACATTATGTTTTCTTTTTATTTGATTTGTATTTTTGTTAACTTATTAGTGAATGAAGCGTAGACAATTTTTGTATAATATTAATATATTTGTATGTCTTTAAGGCAAAACACAGCGCACTCGAAATTGTAAACACACAAGACCGAAAATTATAATGTTCCTGTGTTTGACAAATAAATGATTATTATTATTATTATTATTATTAATTTATAAAGCTGAAGAGTTTGTTTGTTTGTTTGGTTAAACGCGCTAATCTCAGGAGCTGCCGGTCTGATTTGAAACATTATTTCAGTGTTAGATAGGTCATTTATCGAGGCAGGCTATAGGCTATACAACATCACGCTATGAGCGGAGCAGTAGCCTTAAATAACGCGGGTGTAACCGCAGACATCATCTAGTCTTAAATAAACCATTTTAGAGGCATGAATAACTTCGACGGCCCTAAACGTCAGGGCAAAAAGGCGTGGCCAAAAATACGAAAAGTCTAACTCAATGTCATGATCAAAAATATCCTATATTTCAAGTAGTTTTAAAATCATTTGATGCTGTTTATATCATGGTAACAGATTCGCTATTGACATTAACATATTGTAGCAACATAAAACCGAACACTAGTTGTCTTGGCATTTCACCCTCTAATATTAAGAGGGCGTAATATAATTCTCTGTTATTATGTTCTGGCGTACTGTGGGTTCTGGGTAGCGCAAGGGGATGACGATTATAGTAGTGCCATATGTGAATCAAATAATATGTAGTTTGCTATTTGTCAAATTGTCATTTGCAAATAGGGGGCGAGATTTTACGCGAAGGATATTTTTTGCAAAATGGTGCAAAATTGCAGTTAGAATGGAACATCCGAAAGTGTAAATGAGTATTCTATAAGCATGTGATTAAACAAATACCAAAAACAGGACTTTTCACTAACTTATGTAAAAATAGCCAATGCATACAAGTGGCCAATTGCGAGTTGGAGTGCACAAAAGGCTTCAAAGTAGTATAAAATCTACTTGAAAGTGTGCTGAATCCAAATACTGCTAAAAGAGTTGATATATCTCGGTCAGCCTAATTGATTTCGATAGAAATAGTTTTAGAAACGTCAAATTTTAAATTACAGAATTTTGGGAGCTAAACAATTACCAATGATTGTAGTTCAATATACATTTGTACTATTTCGTTAAGAGTGCCTACAAACGAGTGCAGAGTGCGTATAAAATGCCAAGAATGCGATAGCCCATATGCCATAGGCCCCATAGCGGTCAAGTCGATAAGACGCGAACGGTACGCGCAAATTAAACACGCGTTCAAAGTAATTATGTCCTATTGTATTACTCTATAGTACCTAAACGTTTTATGGCACTAAGTACTTAGTATTATTGCTTTTATAAACGTAAGTATTTCCTCTTTGTTCTCAAGTTAAGGGTTATTGTTTTGTTGTACCTAAAGAAATTTCCAATTAGCTACGTTGCATCCGGATACCAATCTCCTATAACCAGTATATGATGTTAATTTGCTAAGGTTAAATGTGTCTTTGATTACTCATTGTGTTTTTAAGACATAGAAAGTTTTTATCTTGTTATTTTACTTATTTTGGCAGACATCACGTTGCGGTTTATGTTTTGCCATCATTCGATTGGCAGATAACATGACTAAATAGATCGAAATATTTATTTCAGTCCCTTATGCAGCTGTGTGGGGTTTCATTTAAAATATAACTATAGAATAACTTACCTTACTTTTATGCGTTATATGGCGCTAAGCATCACCTAATAAGCTCTATTAATAAATTCGCGATATTTTTCTCAAGTTATCGTTGTATTTCAGCTACAAAGTTTTGTTCATAGAGCTACGTATTTATATGTAGGTATCGTACATTTGACCATATACATGATAACTTCAGTCATTAAATCAAGTCAAATAAATGTGTGTTACCTGTTAAATAAGTAGATGTCCTCGATGTTGTTGAAGAGCTCAGAGAGTTGCTCTTCGGAGAACGTCATCTCTCGTCGCCACACGTGCAAGTAGCCCTGGAAATAAACATATACCATTATTATGTGAATCAAACCACGCCGCAGTTCTAATTGTAAGTATGAGTCTTTGTACCACAAGATTAGTGTCTTTAGGCGTAGTTAGCGTCGAAACGCCAAATCCAAGAAATCGTAGTCGTTTTGAAACTAACGAAAAAAACATTAATTAATAACTTAATTTTGTTTCTCCTGTATTCGAATAATCCTGTATCGTGGTGCGATTTACAACAGTATGACCAAGAAACTCAAAACACTAGACTTAATTGTTAATTTGTGGGTCACACAAAAAGTTGTCTTGTATGAGGATTAAACCCTTAACACGCGCGTATTTTAAGCTATGGGGCGACGGCATAAGCCTCTCTATATCACCTACAAAAAACGCCATCTTTTTTAAAATTTATAACAAAGTTACGGGCGCCAGTGCATTTAATTATGCTTTACAGTAGGTACTACCTACAAGTGGAAGATAGATGAATAATTTCACTATTTCTGTCACCGTAAAGTAAGTACAATATTATGGAGATCGCATTTCTAAGGTTATAGGTATACTATAGTCTTTGTGCACAATACCGGGTCAAGTTATATTGGACATGTGTAGATACAGTACACTTATAGGCGTCGACCGCAACGTGCGTTCGTCAACAGACCACGACACTACCAAGTAAATTGACCATTGTTCATCAGCAATGCTACAAAGGTAAATCTTCTCTCTCGGAATATACATACATACATACATAGACTCACGCCTGTTTCCCGGAGGGGTAGGCAGAGACTACGGAACGCCATTGGCAACGATCCAGACATATCTCTCTTGCTTCATTCACTCCCATCAGATTCCTCATGCATGCTCTTCTGTTCAGGGTACTTCTCACCTGTCCTGTTTTTAGGATGTCTCCAATCTGATCAGAGAACGTCCGCCTAGGTCTTCCCCTTCGTCCTGTCCCTTCCACACTATGTTTCTCGGAATATAGTCTTATCAAATTCTTATATTTATGAAACGGATCTATAACGCCTTCTATACTTTTTTTAAAAACAAGTCCCGCACTTAGACTAAATTTTGTGTCGTGGGAGACTTTACAAACATAAGTGAACTATCCAATACAAAAATATTTTTTTAATTTGAACCTGTTGTTCCATAGATTAGCGCGATCATATAAACAAACAAACAAACTCTTTAGATTTATAATAATATTTAATATATGAGCCCTCAGTTACACCTAAATTACTCGTAGTTACTGGGGTACTGCTCCACAACACAAAAATAATGTTTAAATTCGAAACAGTAGTTGTTCAGCGTGTTCAACCAATAAGTCAAACAAACTTTCTCTTCAAAAGCTCTTCATTTTTATAAATATATAGATAATTGCACGATGACACATGTTACATAGTACTTACTTACAAAAGTACCTTTACCATTGAGCTATTCATTATTATAATACGAAACAAACATTCCCGTGGGGCCGCCATTCACTATATTTATAAATCGTGGGCGTGTGTTCTTCCGTTCCACATTTAGATATAAATTTAGAGCAAATTTCTAAAGCAAATTAGTAGGATCTAAGGACTGCTACACATTAGCAATGTCTAAAACTAAATGCGAGTAGTTTATCTAGTTGTTAGGTTCGGTCTTGCGAATAAGAAGATTGGAAGTTTACACTGCAACGTTCACGAAAAGTGAAAAAAAGCTTACAGTGTCTAAAATAATGTCATCAAGTTATCATCGTCATCATAAGAGTATGTATTTATTTTTATGTACGGTATTATTTTTATTAATTATGTATTTTATTCTGATATACAAATATTTTCCCGCATCTACTATCATTTTTTCACAATCACTGTTCCACAAGGTACGCCATTATCCGCTATTTTAACATTTGCTATTTAATTTATATTTCCGAACTAGGTTGTCTGAAAGAAATCGCAATGTGCGATAAGACCGCCCTTGTACCACTAGTTTTAAGGCTTTTGATGTATTTATTGTAATATTGTGTATTTACTGGTGTACAATAAAGTGTTTTAAAAAAATAAAAGTGTTTTAAGTGGCAGCGATAGCGGAGTGGATATACCAACAGACTGCCATGCAGAGGGTATCAGGTTCGAATCCACGGCGCGCACCAATGACTTTTCGGAGTTATGTGCGTTTTGAATTGTTAATTATCGCTTGTCCCGTGCCTCGGAGAGCACGTTAAGCAGTCGGTCCCGGATGTCATGAAGATCTTTGACACTAGTCTAAACCATGGAATATCGCTATCCGTTCGGGTTGCGGAGGTCAGACAGGCAGTCGCTCCGTGGAAAAGCTAATATTCAGCTAAATCCGGTTAGACTAGTAAGCGGACCCCAGATTGAAACTGGGATAACGCTAAGAGAAAGAAGAATAAAGTGTTTTTATCTTATCTTATCTTATTTCGTAGTCCACTGCTGGACATAGGCATCTCATAATTTGCGTCACAGTATCATGGTGAAGTATTGTGAGCCTATAAACAGATTTTGTCCATTAATTAAAGCTCACTAGTCAGACGGCTTGGTATAGGGTTCGATGTCGAGCTATCCTTATCTTCGCCAGAAAGAATGTCACATGTATTGAATCTGCCAGCATTTTAAGGCTGGTTTCAGAGTGACGCACGCGGCAAGCGTCGTCGGCCAGCACGTCTCAACAGCGCGCGCATGACACGCGGAACACTGAAACGAGTGCGCGTTTCACGTAGGAGGAGCTCGGGCGGCGCGCGCTTCGGCAGTGCCGGCCGACGGCGCGCGTCTCACACGCGGCGCGTTTGAACTGCGTGACTATGAAACGCTACTACTAATGTAGTGTAATTGTAAGCGCGCGCGTGTGGCCGGCGCCGGTCAAACGCGTGACTCTGAAACCAGCCTAACTGGTACTTTGTTTTCTTAATACCTTATACTTCCTACTACTTAGTCATGTTAAATGTCATGAGCCGTGATTGCACTCAATATTTAGATGCTGTTATGGGAATCTGATAATACTATCTAGTTTGCGAGATGAAGACGTCAGGTTTAGTTTTATTTATCAAGATAATTTGCTTTAGTTTTGTCCAGTCCCAATGGATATTTGGGCACATTTTGTCTTCTGTTATCAAGAAGATCCCACTTTTAGTCACATTACAGTGGGCAATGATACAATCATTTGCGCAGCCCGATCAAGTGCAGATTCCATCAACGTCATCAACAAAGGCATTATAATCTTAGAATCAATTCGTTCCCCCGTTGTTTACGTTTAAGTCATAAAGGTATTGCACAATGACTTAAAAATATAATCTTACTAGAAGACGCCAGCAGCTACGTCTGCATTTTTTTTTAATTTACCCGTTTTGGCCGATCCCGTGGGAATTTCGGGCAATCCCTTCTTAGTGCACCCCTACGGTCCGCAAGGAACATACATGCCAAATTTCAGCTTCCTGCGCCCAATAGTTTCGGCTGTAGCGTGTCTGTCAGTCAGTCAGTAACGCAAGGATTTTATATATTAAGATTTATGGTATTCGTGGCAGTGGGTTTGAACCCTTCGTTCACCGGCGCGGCGCGTGCTCAGCTCACAGACTTAGAAAGTCTGATAACGTGATAAGTGTATCACGAGCCTCACCATATTAGGCACAGCCGACATAACGTGCAACCACATTATGTATACAACATCTGATTGTAAATACTTTCGTATTATTTTGTTTCCTTGTTTAAGTGTTTTATTGTGATGTAAGATCTGCTAGATATCTATATGGAGTTGTCGAAGACAAGGGTCATTCCCCTGTATTTAGGGTTCCGTACCTCACAAGGTAAAAAAAGGAACCCTTATAAGATCACTTTTTTGTTCGTCTGTCTGTCTGTCTGTCTGTCCGTGTGTCACCACCGATTTTCTCAGGAACGGCTGGACCTAGCAAATTGAAATTTATACCAGATACTGAGGTCTATGGTTCCTATTAGGTGTAAAATTGACAATTCTAGGTCAACCGTAAGTACCCTATAGGTTTTCGTAAACCTATATGGTAGTTCCCGTTGAACTAGAATCACGAAATTTGGCCAAAAGCAGGGTCTTACAGCAGCACAAATAAAGGACATTTAAAAAAAATAAAAAACATGGAAAATTTAAGAATGTCACCATACATACATAGTAGACTCCATTTAAGATAGTCCTCTAAGTTGTATAGGCGCTCATACAGATTTAGAGGACTAGCGTAATTAGCACCAACCTCAAATAAGGTAAAATTCGTACGGAACCTTCGGTGCGCGGGTCAGACTCGCACTTACACAAATTATATTTTTAAAGGAGTAGGTTTGTGAGACTTACATCCTAAAATGTTTAAGGCTATCTCATAAAAAAAAAACTACAACGGTGTCCCCGACGATCGCACATTAGGAAAAAATCCTGTATCGTGGCGGACTTTACAAGCAGCAACCTACGAACATAAAGACTCGAAACGATCCCAGAACCCTCGGGGCAACCTCAAGCGACGAGGCGGCTGCTTAGACCACTACGCCAACCGTGGAATCAAAACATTGGCACAACAGTGAATCATGTAGCTTAAACTCAGCCCAGGAGTATATGAAACGTATCAATTTAGTTGTAAAGAAGCTTAAATATAAACAGAAGCCATGTTTACGGTGTACACACTACCTAGCTACCGTTAGTAACTATCCAGTACACGATTAGAATATATTATGTACTTATACGAGTGCGGATTACTCGCGAAAGTGAGAGAGATTCGTTTACGGCCGTGTAGGAAGATAATGGACCGATAAAATGGAGGAATTTCTAATATATGAGATGGGTGATGTAGTTAAGAAGCTCTTGTTTTGGAACAAAAGCGAGATTTTCGTTCCTAGACTTGTATGGATTTTCTTACTAGTTTCTGCCGATGGCTTAGCCCGTGTAGGTCGTTATCGGTACAAAAGGCCATATGCTATTCTGATGTTTAAGCTATATTATTGCAAAATTGCATCAAAATCCATCCAGGAATCTTTGCGTGAAAGAGTAACAAATATCCATCCACTCTCACCAACTTTACATTTGTAATAGTAATTTGCTTGGACAAATAGTCCCGTCCTACTTTGACAGTAGGACTTTATATTTAAAACGAGCAGTTTAACTGTATTATTTTATTAAATGCGCAGAACATTATCTTCAAATTGTAATTCTTTTACATTAACATTGTATTATAATAGACTTTACTCGACTTTGTCCATGTAGCGACGGATTAAGAATACGCAATGTCACCACCCCATATCATCCCATGGGTGTCGTAAGAGCCGACAGAAGGAACATATTATGCAGAGAACAGCACTGTAAGAGAAGGAAAACTTGATACAAACCCTGTACCAACCCGTTTGGTCAGCGTGGTATAGTAGGCCAATTCCTCCTTTCAAAGGAGAGGCCTTGTCCAGCACTGGACTGTTAAAGGCTGATGATGAGACTTTACTTTAAATAAAGCATTTCTGCCCGACCCTGTGAGTAATTCGGCAAATCCCTTCCTATAAGGGCACCCCTACGGTTCCCAAGGAACATACATGATAAAATTCAGCTACTTGCGCCCAATATTTTTAGCTCTGCAATGTCTGTCTGACAGTCAGTAGCACAGGACTTTTATACATATATTTATTTATATACAGATATAGCCGATGTGTGCGATCCAATATGATCTAAGCAAGTCATAATCTGTACCAAATATACACATGCACAGACTTATACCCACGGCCTCACAGTCTCAAACAACACAACAACACGCACATGATTAATCACCGTGGCATTGACAATGAGCGCAGTTACCGACGCGGGCACCGACCGCCGGACCGGACGGACGGACGCCTACGAGCCATTGTTTACATACAACCCACTGACTACTGAGCGACTCTTGCCAAATGGCAGGATGATTTGTTAGATGAATGGACGTAATATTCGTTTCGAAATACTTGTTGAGTGAATGAATCTTCATACATCTTAGGCAAACATACACGGTACATCATATCGTTATAACAATCTTTTACAGTCCACTGCTTGTTATAAACCTCTGACAACGCTTAAAGGAATTTCTACCAGGCAATTTCTTGATGGCGATAAGTAGAAAAGTAATAGAAGTTGTAGATATATGCCATTCTGGTAGTCACTATTATGAGGACTGATTTTGGACGATTTTTAATCTTTTTTAGTGCTCCTTCTTTCATTATTGCAGTCTAGAGACGTCCACTGTTCGACGTAGGTTTCCCCCAAGGCTCTCCACATAGACCGATCTTCAGCCGCCCGCATCGAATCGCTTCCCGCGATCTAAACTAGCCATCATTTACCAATACACTTTTTAAATTACTTCAATTCCTAAGGGCTGGCTTACTTATACTAAAAAGCTTTGCTACTCCTTCGATCGAACTCGACTTTCTCGTACTTATACTCTTTGTTTTTCTTCGATTCGTTTGTAAACATCCCAAAACTAGAACGAGGTTATTATTGATTTAGAATCGTCGGCTCCGTGAGCCGTTGAACTCGCCGTTGAACAAGAGTCAAGTGGCCTAGCCGAAGTTCAAACGCGTTAAATAAAATAAACAATAGCCGTAAGGCCACTCCATTCATATAACTACTTGTGAATAGGGTTGGCAACACTGACTTTTTCTGAAAATAATATTTCATATTTAGTATTCTTTGCGATTTATTCTGGTTATAACCCGTCGGTGGATTGACGGATCGCGATCTCCCAAAGCGAAGGTCTTGGGTGGCAGTCGAAACGGGTCAAAATGATGTCTTTTTTTTGTTATCTATTATGTAGCGCTCATAGCGAGACTTAACTTGTCGTTCATAACAGATCGGCTAAGTAAAGCAACGCTTGCACAGGTCGCCACTTGGATGGGTGACCGTGTGTGGCATTTACACCAGAGCGCTACCGTGCTTCGGAGGCCACGTAAAGCTGTCGGTCCCGGTTCTTGTCTTAGGACAAGAGTCGTTAGGCCATGTCGAAATCTGAGGCCTTCGGGCGGTCTGAAAAACTCCGACACTAGAGTTGGCCACACACTCACAAGAAAAACAAAACAAATCTATAAAGTTGACTCCTTGCCGGCTGATCTTAAACGGTCATGGAGTTCTATCAAGTTAGTAAAAGTCGTCATCATAATAATTATGGCATGATTGCTCTAATCATAGGTCGTGGATTCGATTCCCACACAGGACAAAGACTCTTGTATTTTGACAGACACCGACACTGTGTACTGAACGAAATATGATTTGATTTTGAAATGACTAACAATTGATCATTATCGTCTAATTGCCACATATAATTCGACATTAAAACATAGTTGAAATATTTTTATTTATAGGCTCACGAAGGAACGTATCCCCGAAGGGGTAGGCAGAGGTGTAAATATTACACCCACATTTCACTATGAATTTTTAGGTCCCACGTAATAGGGGGCGAGCCTATTGCCGTTACTGGGCACTTCACCAGACTCCAGACTGCTACTGAGTATTCGGAAAAACCCAGTAACACTTTTGCCCGACCCGGGAATCGAACCCGGGACCTCCCAATCCCACGCGCACATTTATGCCGCGAGACCAACGAGGCAGTCCATACATAACACATAGTTTAAAATTTTGTTTAATTTACGATCTTGTCGCAGTACCATACAAGTACCAGTTAATTTAGGAGAATACCATTTACGCCATAAGTATGACACTGAGACTAGATCGAAACTGCATTTCAAACAAATATAATTACGAGAATTGCGCTTCAGATGTCCGTGAATCGTCCCAGAATATTATTATATCACATTTCGTGTGGCATCCTTGTTGCCAGCAAGGCCTGTTGACCACAGGTTATAGCAGGGTTCTGCTATAACCTGTGTCACCGGTTGCCCCACATGTCCATGGTCATTGTCACACAATACACATATCTACGGGTAGCCTGTTTGATTCGTGTGGGTAGGTATATGTGGTACATCTCGGCCGTGTAAGATATTGTGCATACAGAATTAATTCCGAAACACGCCTCGAATATGTCAATAATGGAGTTGCATGATGAAATGTTTGTTTGTTTGTTATGTGTATAACTTGACTGGCTTACAGTACAGATGACACAATGGTAAAAACATACTTCGCTATTACGCGTTCAGATTTTGGCATCAAACATTAAATTCCGGCCATGGGCAAGGAATTGAGTAATTCACAAAATTATGTTGCGAATCTGGGTGTTAGGAAGGATCACCAGCATTGACCTAGTGTTATCTCAGTAGCATACAAAACTTCCCGTCTTGTCCCCGGGGTCCGGTTTACTGATCTTATCAAATTTGGCAAACTATTAGCATTTCATCATAAATATTAACTCTTTCGCATAGCAACTGTCGCTGATTCTGTAAACCATCGTACTCTCCGAGGCACGTGGCAAGCGACTATTAATGAACAATTTAATACGCACATAATTTCGAAAAGTTGGTGGTGGGGCCGTGGGATTTTATAGGATAGATACCCCTGCCAAAAAGTCAGTAACGATCACCACCAGGCTATGACTACCTTTGAAATACCCGCAACGAATTTAATCAGAAAATATATTATAGGAATCGAAATTCAAAAATAATTGCTTATCTATAAATCACCTTTAATTTTATATACGCAATACGCAAATTATGTATAAAACAAGCTTTTTAAACATGGCAACTCTCATAATAATACGTCAATACGCTAAAATAAATTATCTGTGTCTAGCCGTACTCAACTTTACAAGTTGGGTCCGGCCACTCAATTAATAATATTGATTAGTGATTTAGTAATTAAACTTGTGCGTACATTAATTGCCAGCGCCGATGAATTACCAATTAAAGCAAAGTCCCGTTTAACAAGCTATTTGTATTCATTTGATTATGAGGCGAGTGCACACTGTTGTTTTAAGGCAGATTTGTTTATGGGTCTGGCAAAACATACATAACTATGCAATATGATAATTTAGAATCCAGACCTTGAGAGTCAGGGAGCGCTGAATCCGAATCTCGAGCGCAATACGGGATTTTTAGATGCCATAAGGTAGTGTTCTCAAACTTATAGGGTTACGAACAACTTTTTAATTTACCAAACAACTGCGAATTCCTTCCTATATTTACAAAATAGGGAAATTTTACTATTAGTTGTCGCGATAGATAAATGTTAATTTAACGCTTTGTGCGAGAGTTCAGGATTACTTTTGGTCTTGAAGCTCAAAAATCCACTTATATCATGATCAGCCATAGCGTCAAAATTGTCACGAAAGCCCCTAAAGCGAATCTACGATCTCCTGGAGTTTCGTAAAGCCCAGTTTGAGCAAAGCTGGACCGTAAAAAGATCCTTCTAGTTGGAGGAACATATTCTAACATAACCCAGCCTTGGGCTAGCACTGATACTGCTCATGCGAAGCCAGGCCAAACGCTTGTAATAATTAATAAAAAAAATTGCTACCAAATAATCAGTATGCACACAGCCCATCCAAATCCCATCTGAAGTAACGGTGCCGCCCACATGCGATATTAATAGCAATACTATTGCCTTTTTACGAGAGTGCGCTCGAAATAACAAATATTTTGTTAGCTCTGCCCACGAGTGCACAATGCGATGTGTAGATGTTGCAGTCAAAACTCTTAACCAGTCAAATGTACTATTGACTAGCAAAATCAGTCAAAAGTACTTTTGACTGAACAGGTTGATCAAAAGTGGTTTTAACTGAAAATTATCGGTTATTAGTACTTTTGACTGCAAATTTGCGGTAAAAAGTACTTTTGACTGACGCTCTTCGTCAAGAGTAGTTTTAACTGCAATAAAGCATCAGTCAAAAGCACTATTAACCCGTTAAGCCTGCAATACATGTTCGTCGAGCTTAGGCCAACGCGAGCGTAGGCAAATTAATTCAAGGCAAGTGTTACTGCGTACACGTTCGGCAAGTATACCGAAAACCAATGGAAATTGCCAATACAGACGAATTTTGAAGAGATGCCCATACGTTGGGCTCCGTCAGTTTGTATTGTGAATTGAAACAAGATGGATGACGACGACGTAGAAGTTACTGCAGCTGCTGCTTTTATTTAATGAGCGTTTATAATTATTATGTCAGTGTATACCGCACTAAAGTTGAGAAAAAGAAAAGATGAAAAAGAAGGTGGTTGATGTAGAGTATTCACAAAAATAGATCAAGGGCGTAATGGCGCGCTGACAAACATGTGGACACTATTGGCCGAGTGCGCGCGAACCCCTTTGATTTGTGCAAAAAAACCGACAGCGCTCCGAAGTGCGGCAAGTGGTCGCGCGCGACCCCAAGTTGTGACAAGCTACGCCAAATGAGTTCTATACACGTTGGCGCCCTATACGTTGGTATTGGCGTTCACTCGGCGGCGCTCGGCCAACATGTATTGCAGGCTTTAGATGTGAATAAAAATTACCTAGTCGCCCAATAAGCTAAGTAGACGGAGCCCTGTGACTGTGTTTTGACTGCAACATAGATATGTGCGGTAAATGCGATGCGATGCGTAGATACGCTCTTGTATTTGTATAACCAGCTTTATAGCCGTTACGACATTTTAATTTTATTATGTAGAATTATTATAGGAACGTATGGTTATTTGAATGAATGGGGACTTACTCAGAATTGAAGTATGTACTTAAATGGAATTAATAAAATATATTTTGGTCATTGCTTTATATGAGTTTGATAGCGGCTTTCTGTAGGTTTTGAAAACTATAAAATGACTAAATGTTGCAAGGAAAACAGACGGAGAAAATATCGTGACTCCGTAGGTACTAGTACAACGACTATAAGAGTTATAATTACTACTAGCTGTTGCCCGCGGGTTCACCCGCGTCCTGAGGGAAATACTTCGCGTACCCGGTTAATTTATAGCCTAAGTTACTCCTTAGTACATCAGCTATCCGCCAGTGAAAGTCCCGTCAATATCGGTCCAGCCGTTCTAGAGATTAGCGAGAACAAACAGACAGACAGACAGACAAAAATTAAAAAAAAATCATTTCGGTATATGTACCGTGTAAACATCCATATGCAGTAAAAAGTGGTTATTTTAATATTACAAACAGACACTTCAATTTATTTATGTGTATAGATTATTTACTTTACAATAAACATAAAACGAACGGCTATGCATAACAAATACCACTTAAAAAATAGTACGGCTGGTTTTGCGATTACAGCAATGTATAAAACAAAAGTTGTCCATAATACCGAGTTAAATCACCGGGATGCACTACACTAAAAATAACATTGTCGATTTAAATAATACCTCCCACATACGAGTATTTATAGTTGATCAAATGATCAGTTAGGTATAAGAAATGGTTTAGTATAATTAATTATTTATACAACCATAGCAGTTAAACGTCATGATCGTTAAGATTACAAAGATACTCATTGATAAGTGCGTGACTTTCTACGGCGAGGTCTTAAACTATAAGAGATAGCGTGTACGAGTAATGCTTTCTACTAATGATTTTATTTTTTTATTGTTATAGGCGGCAAACGAGCAGACGGATCGCCTGATGGTAAGCAATTACCGCCGCCCATGGACACAAGCAACACCACAGGAGGCACATGTGCGTTGCCGCCCCTTGGGGTTGGGAAAAGGGATAGGATGTGAAGTGGGATGAGGGAGAAGGAATAGGGGATAGAGCCTCCGGCACTCTCACTCATTGAACGAAACGCAACAGTTTAGATACTGTTACTTTACGTCGATTTTCTGTGAGAGGGTAGTACTTCCCCGGTCGAGCCGGCCCATTCATGCTGAAATCAGCAAGGCTCTACTACCGATGAAATGATTGAATATCTTTGAAGTCTTCGAAACAGTAGGTACACAGCTCCCAAAATATCAACATCAGTCTTGTTTTTATAATCTAACTCACTGCTAGGCACAGATCTTTTCGCATTTTCAAAAAGGTTTGGCTGTAGTACACCACGCTGCGCACTGGCCAAGTACGGGTTGGCAGACTCAGCCAGAACCAGAAAAAAAGGTTGTTTCGTGTAGGAATCGATCGAATGATATCAAAGAATTGCCCATACCATACATAAGGCGCACAAAAATGTGCCATTATTGGTAATAATGAGCTCATTCTTCCCCGTGGAGTAAATGTCAGATTGACATAAAACGTGGACAGTTTTTGGAAGCGCAAGACACATCCAACGATATAAATCGCTGCATCGCGGTGTGAGTTTTACAGTCCACACGTTGATTTTAAGGGGTTTCGTATAGTAGGCCAATTCCTCCTTTCAAAGGAGAGGCCTAGTCCAGCAGTGGACTGTTAAAGGCTGATTATGATGATGATGTTTTTTTTTATTGTTAATCATTGTGTGAGTACGGGGCATAAGAATCGCTACATCGTATAAATTTGCGTCTTCATCCAGATCAAGTTCTGAAGGAGGGGCGTGTGGGGAACACGTGGGCTCAAGTACCCGTGCTTACGAGTGGACCTACGCTTGCATTCAACACCGGAACTACACTGTTATACATTTGAATAAGATAATATAAAAGATTTTGAATCTATTTATTATACCTCCGTGTGGTAACAGATTAAATTGTTACATACATACATACATATACTCACGCCTGTTTCCCGGAGGGGTAAGCAGAGACTACGAAACGCCATTTGCAACGATCCTGACATAACTCTCTTGCTTCATTCACTCCCATCAAGTTTCCCATGCACGCTCTTCTGTTTAGGGTACTTCTGACCTGTCCTTTTTTTTATTGTTAAGAGGAAACACTACGGGCGAGAGAATTGAAAAATAGGTATTTGTAAAATCTATTGCTGTCGCGCAGCCTCAAGCCTTCCCCCGCAGAGCGCGATAGAGACAACGCTACTGCTGGACCAAAAATACCTATTAAATGTACACAAAATTAACGTTTCGTATTCTCCTGATTCCTTCTCCAAACCTTCATCGATTTAACTAGTTTTTTATATTAAATTAAAGAAAGGCTTTGGCCGTGTTCCTAAGTTTTCCTTTTTTTAAATAATCTAGCCAAATTTGTTTTTTGGATGTTTGAACACAGCGAAAAATCTGGCCAATTTTTGAGATATTTGAAGGTTCATATCTTTTTTAATATTTAATTTATGAGAAAAAAGAAAACATAGGGACTTGCCAATCGGGGCCATACATCTTTTGGATAACATAATTGCTCTACTAGCATTATCCAGGGAGAAAACAGGAGACTACGTTTGTATGGAAAAACGGCCGTGGTGTTTCCTCTTAATGCTTGCTAATTTGTGAAGGAAAGCATCGTGAGTATTCGTGAGGAATCCCGCATGTCTGAGAGTTCCCCATAATGTTCTCAAAAGACATGTGAAGTCTGCCAATCCGCACTTCGCCAGCGTGGTGGACTATGGCCTTACCCTTCTCATTCTGAGAAGAGGCCCGTGCCCAGCAGTGGGACAATATAAAGTCTCTCACGCCTGTATCCCCGAAGGGGTAGGCAGAGGAGTAATATTACACCCACATTTCGCCATGAATTTTTAGGTCCCACGTAATAGGGGGCGAGCCTATTGCCGTTACCGCGCACATCTCCAGACTCCGGGCTGCTACTGAGTATTCGGAAAAACCCAGTAACACTTTTGCCCGACCCGGGAATCGAACCCGAGACCTCCCAATCCCACGCGCATATTTATGCCGCGAGACCAACGAGGCAGTCTATCCAAATTACTCTGTTAATTTAAATAATAAGTAAACCAAAACAAACGTATGTATTACGGAACATGTTTTATCTATAACTAATAGATGTAGGTGATGTTATTGTTTCATGCGCTGCGTCCGGCACACGCATACACAACGTTTGAATTATCAATTATTTAGTTTATATTACAGTAACTGAATACCGTAACGTAAGCAGCGATAGCGATAGGGCGCATAGGGTTCCCACCAAGAACTTAGGGTCCCGCGCCAACCTCACCTGCAAGTGGTGCACCTGCCGATCAACGGACGAGGCTCTGGCAAACAAAATGTCCCAATAAGCGGCAATAGGCTCGCCACCTATTACGTGGGATCAAAACACTGGCGAAAAGTGGGCGTTTTATATGCCTCTGCCTACCCCTTCGGGGAAACAGGCGTGAGTCTATGTATGTATGTGTATGTACTTGCTAAGCGGCGATAGCCCAGTGGTGTACGTAACGGACTGCCGAGACGATGGTCTCGGGTTCGATCCCCAGTTACCCCGGGCACACACCTCTGACTTTTCGAAGTTATGTGTGTATTAAAAAAAAATATCACTCGCTTATTAATGTGCCCGGTAGATGGCAATAGGATCGCCTCCTATTACATTGGGACGGAAACATAACTGGCGAAAAGTGGGAGTGTAATACTCACCTCTGCCTACCCTTCCGGAGATAAAAGGCGTGAAGTTATGTTATGTTATTTGCTAAACAAAACAATAACAATAACTAAAGTTTTTGAATGCTATACATTTTTGCCACTAGACAGTTTGATTTCCTTTAAGAAGGAAATAGTTATTTGTGCAACAAGAGAGCAAAGTTGTTTTTTGTTTCGAGTGCTGATTTTGAGTTCCGAGCAAGCGAAGGATTCTATGATTGATTCACGAGCGTAGCGAGTGAATCAAAGTTAGAATCCTGAGCGTAGTGAGGGACTCAACAGCACGAGATACAAAAAACTTTGCTCTCGTGTAGCACACATAATTTTTCACCACAGCAGTGAGAACACATATCACATAGAAATGAACAGGAATAGATTAAATTCTGTGTTAATCACTTGTTGATTTAACTCTTGTGTTAAAGTACAGTCATGATCGCTAGTTTCACTCATATTTATAGATTATTTTATATATTCATATACTCTATACTGTATCAGCATCAGCGAATTTTTTATGGCCGCAAATTTTTAAAATCGCGTTTTAATACCGCGTCCCTGATGTTTATTATTCAATTAGATAATGTATCATTGTTGTAATTCCAAATAAAAATGTATTGGTTAAATACCATTTTTATACTATTAATTACACTTACTTTTATTAAAATCCAATGATAAATTAAACATATAAACAATAACATATAAAAAAAGTAAATATATTTTTTTATTTGCGTTTCCGAAGGTGTTTTCTTTGAGGTCGAATTCCAAAATCAAATTTCGAACTCGAAGGGGTTTGTTTTTCACTCACTTTTTATATGCATATGAAAGAGACAGAGCACAGTAAAATTCGAATGTTTTTAAATTTATGGCTGAACAATGTCAATTCGTGACACTGAAGATTGAAAAATTAAAAAGCTACTTTGCCTCACGCTCGAATCAAAATCGCGTTTTGATCACTGTTGTCTCGCAGCAAAAGCGGAATGTTTGAGCTGCTGTGTTGAAAATTATTATTGTCATTCAGTATCACACTCAAGGCAATTTTATTTAGAACTATCGTATTAACAAGCATTTAGAACTACTTACATGTTTTACTATTGGCGATGCTAAGATTCTAACTAGCGAGTTTAGCGGCTAATTTAGAAGTTGTCCAGGTACGACACTTTTGACAGCTCAATACATTTACCACTATAACCTCGAAGCAAAGTTGTATTGAAAGCTGTCAAAAGTGTCGTACCCGGACAACTTCCAAATTCGCCGCTAGAGGCGCGCGGATAATTTTTGCATCGCCAATTACATACAACCATTAGTGGCCTAGTTAGATTGTATCGTAATATATAGTCTGTAACTCAACGAATAAATACTTATTAGTTATTTAGAAAGCAGAACAGCTGTCGTGAAATACTCGTTGATTACCAGTTTATGTTTGCTCGTGATTGCAATTTATGTTAAATACTAAACGCAGTAATATGCAACATTACAGCATTAAATAATTACGACAACGACCAATCTCAATTTGATTACGAATATCAAGCACTAACTGATTATGGACATCAATCAATATCTGGCTATGAATATCAATTAGATTTCGATTATAAATATTAATTACGATTGGATTATAGCTAAATATGGATATTAAGCCTACCCTTGTCTATAGGCATAAAACGGCCACGTTTAAGATTGCCACACATAAAAAATGGAGTCCTTATTGGCGATGCAAAGATTATCCACGCGCCTCTAGCGGCGAATTTGGAACTTGTCCGCGTACGACACATTTGACAGCTTTCAATACAACTTTGCTTCGAGGTTATAGTGGTAATTGTATTGAGCTGTCAAAAGTGTCGTACCCGGACAACTTCCAAATTCGCCGCTAGAGTCGCTAGTTAGAATCTTAGCATCGTCAGTAGGATTACTTTTTGTCTGTCTGTCTGTCTTACGCCTGTCTGTAAGTAAGACGTATCTCTCTGATATCCATTTATCTATCTGTGAAATAATACCTTAAATAATATCTACTACGCTGGCCAAGTACGGTATGACAGATTTAAAATGTCTTTCGAAAACTAAGGAAAACATCGTGAGGAAACCTGCATGTCTGAGAGTTCTCCATAATGTTCTCGAAAGACATGTGAAGTCTGCCAACCCGCACTTGGCCAGCGTGGTGGACTATGGCCTTACCCTTCTCATAATGAGAAGAGGCCCGTGCCCAGCAGTGGGATAGTATAAAGGGCTGTATTATCTTCGCAACAAAACATAGCCTACAAAGTCTCATTTATTCCTAAGCTAAAATTCATCAAATTGGATACAGCCATTTTGCGTAAAACAGCACATACATACTCATTTATTAGTTCGTAATATTAATATGTATTAGCAACTACGTAAAATTTCCATACACGACGAATCCACATTTAATTCCATACCAGACTCAAAAATACATTGTCAAACACGTATTTTTATAGCTGGCGGCCCACGCACCGCCATTATAAATATACGCACCCATGGCCCGCACTAAAAATAGAATAAATACTAACTTGTACGCTTTCATTCACGCTGGTTTGTTTATTGAAGACACGCAGCAATATCCTTTATTATAATGTACACGGTTGTTTATTATATTTGTAGGATATATTTATTAGGATGGTTACTTACAAGAGCGGTGGTAACAGTCATGTCTTTTAAAATAACTTGATTAAAATCATTGATTTATACAGGTGATACAGCAGAGAGAATGTGGGCTAGAGCCCCAAAAAGTACATACATACATAGACTCACGCCTGTTTCCCCCGAGGGGTAGGCAGAGGCATATTAAAAGCCCACTTTTCGGCAGTGTTTTGATCCCACGTAATAGGTGGCGACCCTATTGCCGCTTATCGGGACATTTTGTTTGCCAGAGCCTCGTCCGTTGATCGGCAGGTGCACCACTTGCAGGTGAGGTTGGCCTGGGACCCTAAGTTCTTGGTGGGAACCCTATGCCCCAAAAAGTATTTTTTTATAATAATGAGCGATAACTTACGCACGGTCATCTGATCCTAAACTAAGTTCCCGTTATGGAGGGTATTTATATTTCTACAAAAAGTCATAACGAGTCATTAACGAAGTCGCAAAATAAAAGTCAGTTGATCCATTCGTCTTGTCGATGTAAATTGTAAAGTCACAGATTACTAAATAGGTAAAGTTTTTGAATTTAGTACAGAACAGCAGATCAACTTCACGATTTCTGCAACACCCCAAAAGAAACATTGTTCATATTAACTTTAGTAGGAACAATCGCCCCCTAAGAGACGTACACAAGCGCTGTACTAAGAATAATATATGATAAATATGTTGTATATTTTATAATTAGTTACACCCAGAGATTCGTCCCTGGCAGGAATCGAATCGCCTGTTGAATTAGAAGTCAGGTTAGTGAACCTGATAACTGGACCACCGGGCTGTTCACTTCAATATGGCAGCAAATTTCTCACAACACTCATAACGTCTTTTTGACCAATAACCATTATTCTAAATATGGATAACACAAACAATTTCCGCGTAACAGTAAAACGAATGCAAAAATAAATCGGTTACCCTACAAATCCTACAATCAACCCCATATTTGGGGATCCCGTTAGTAGACATCTACAACCTGCCTCAGGCTAACTACATACAAGCGATAACAACCCTTATCTACATAATATAGAGTCTAAATTGGTAAGTATTGCTACCAATCCCTAAGAAGTTAGAACCAGTGTAACTTGAACTGTCTCCAGCCCTACCATGTCCATCACTAGGTAGGTTCGTAACTTGCTTTGTGAGCTTTAGTTTTAAACGATTTAAAGATTTAGTACTTTTATTGAAAGAGTCTACAGTATAGAGGATTTGTTAAAAAGAAGATTAAGTACATGAATTCGTATTTGCACATGTATTATCGAATGCCTAATCAGAGACGATTTCACAATTTCGGACGCTATCTAAAAAGCTCTTGAAATATAAGAAAACTAGACGTCGCAAGCGGCTTCGCCCGCGTCAATTATTATAAACCTTCCTCTTGAAACATTCCATCTATTAAAAAATCCACATTAATCCGTTGCGTAGTTTTTAAGATTTAAGGATACATAGGGACAGATAGACAGAAGACTGACTTTATTTTATACAATGTAGTGATTATCAAGAATCAGAACCTCACGACCCGCATGACATGGAACTTGTAAGTAAATAAAACATCTGCAATTCTGCACCTTTTAAGCGCCATCTAAGTTCTTTAAACCTTGATTGATTAATCTTGATTTTGACTATTTTTGACAAAAAGAGTCATATTTAAGAGCTGTTTCCAATATCAATTACTACGCAGACCTTATATTTTCCCATCACAACAGTATTAAATCGATTTAGAGAAAATAAGAAGAACGATGTTATAGCTCTATGGGCCTAGATAATATGGCGGGTCACATTGACTAAGATCTATGGTCCTGTCAAACCGTCTGTCGCCACTGTTTAACTAGGAAACTTGCTCGTCTTTTTATGGTGCAATTTAATTTTTACTGCCTCCCTATGTCAAAACATATACAAGTTAGAATTAATGGCCAATACTACAAAAAAATATAATCTCAATGCGCCTTATACCCGTAAATCATGATTTACCGTGTGTTGCGACGCAAGTTCCCGCCATGTCAAATGTCAGTTTGACGTTTAGTTAACGTCAATTTGACAGCTACACGCCTTTATTTTTTTATGAGGCTTAGATATGGAATTGTGATGCCTTGTTAATATTGTATTTAGTGTTGTTCAATTTCGTAATAGCAAATGTATAAATATTTTATGATTTGCTCCCTGTACCTATAACCACTAGCGTAATTGTTGTGCAATTCTCTTAGAAATTAACATTCTCTATCTTTAACTGACCAACCTGCTAATGAACTTAGTGGTGTACAACTGTTCACAATTGATGCCTTAAGGGAGATTTAAATAAAATTAAAACCGAATTTATAAAATATATTAGTGTCTTCCGATACATTATAAGGTGAATAATTCGTTTAATTAAAACAGTTAATTCATTATTTTCCGCGTGAGAGACAATAAGACTAAAATTCCCACCCTTCTATTTAGAGCCACAAGGGAGACTTGAAATTTAAACAGTAGCCCAGGGTCTTGCTGCCAATCGATTAACGAATATCTCATTGTCTTGCTTCAAAAGCATTAAGAATTGTTTGAAACTGTTCGGTTATTGTATTATTAGAATGTAGTACAACGTGTGTTGAATGTCACCACCCCATATCATCCCATGGTAGTCGTAAGAGCCGACAGAGGGAGCATATTATGCAGAGAACAGCACTGTAAGAGAAGGAAAACTTGATACACACCCTATACCAACCCGTTTGGCCAGCATGGTATAGTAGGCCAATCCCTCCTTTCAAAGCCTAGTCCAGTAGTGGACTGTTAAAGGCTGATGATGATGATGAGAATGTAATTTATCAAATGTACGCAACGCTAAAATCATCACTAGTATCCGGCGCAGTCTAAAAAAACATCTGAGTATCGCAAGAATACTTACGAAACATAATAAAGAAATAAAAGTTCTTCAATACTTTAAGACTAAAACGATTACCTTGTCGGCAATGCAATCGAGGACACAATATATTGGATAACCTAACGATCGCTCCCGGGTTCTTATCCCCAATCTAACGATAAGGCAGAACGGAACATTAAAATCGAGATAACGCCCATAAATTTATGAACAGCTTAATAAAATACCTATCTGTAGATAATAGTTATCTAAGGCTTTGTCCTAGATGTTTGTATTTGATGCTGATTTTATTATCTGTGTATCTCGTGGCGTGGTTACTGTTTTTTTTTAATTGCGTTTGCGTTAACGTTGACAAGAGGTAAACCTCAAAGTTATAATTGGAATTGGATTTCGGATGCTGTTTTGAATCTGCCTATGGACACCCTAATCACATACTTTCCTATATCAAATATACAGAAAATATCATAAGAAACGGTTTAGCCGTTTCGGAGGAATGCAACCACAAAAATCGAGACCCGACATTTTTATTTAATCGATTTTACTTCATGAAAACACTATAATTTAAATCCATCAAATCTTAATTCGAAACAAAAGTCAGAACTTATGACTAGCTTTATAAGCGTAACAAAATTCAATCAACAATTCACAACCACAAAGAGCTAAGCGGCGACACAATGTATACCATGCAACTCATACGAATCGTACAAGTTATAGAACAATGTCCTTGCATGAAGAATGCACAGTCGCACAATCGGAGGGCATGAACTACCAGCCAGGCAATAAATCACAAGAATCAAAGATATCCATAAATCATACATAATGTATATTGTAAGTTGTAATTATATTTGCTAGTACAATAAAGCTCTTTGGAGAATTGTCGGCGCCTGATAATGTTTAGTATGTTTCTTAGGACATTAAATGAAAAGAAATAAGTACCTATATAACAGTAGCAGCTGTTTCCTATTGATAAGATAAAATAATTCGAATTGCAATAAATCGAGTCGGCCATGTTGACTTATATCTATTATTTAGTAGGTACAAGCTTCTGCTTAGTTTGGGACTAGATGATGTTGTGAGAATGTGGTAGAATATTATTATTTCTTCTCTTAACTTAAATTTACCATTGGCAAGTATTTGGTTCTGATATGATCTATAACTCTTAAATATTGTAAGTCTAGGACTCAGTGGGATGGTATGAATCTGTGTTTTGTAATAAGACCTATTATCTTTCTTTTACTTTTACGCTTTATCTCATGTGGCCAGTTACCTGCCCGCCGCTTTCGTTCTGATTTGATGATAACAAAACACTCTTCATTACATAACATTAGTTTCTAAAGTTCTACACATGTTTATTGGAATGTTGGAATATGGTTGGAATGCCACCACAGACATTGAAATCTCGCATTCTTAAATCAAACATTTGAAAATTTCTTTTTCGTGCCATTTTCGTACAGGCCATACTGGCCGCTCGGCACAGATCCGTCAGCTAATTAGCATTGACAGCGCGCCACTGCCGACGACAATTTGACACCTGTCAAAGCGACAGCTGACAGCTTCCCGACCCCATATCTGTGCTACCGCCGTATACGTGAGCCGTGAAATTCGACACAAAATTAATGAAGACGTTAATGAAGGGGAAGGATATGTAGGGCTGATGGCGGTAATTGTGAATATTTAAAAATGTATCAGTGGAGTAATCAGCTGGTCTGGTTTCTGGGTAATGAGACAGACTTCGATGAATATAATTGTACAGTCAGCCGTATATGGTTTACCACCCTACGGCCTAAAATGCACGTCATTAAACAACAAGGTTGAATTTAATATTCAGAAATGGGTACCTATTTAATTTTGTCAAAACTGTCAAAAGTGGTAGTCCGCTTATTAGGCATGTTGGTCTGACCGTACAATGTAGATGGTTGATGGGGTGGAGTGACGAACAGGGCATTTATCACAAACGCCTTGCCCTATCAGTATATTTTACAAAATGCCATAACCTAGCCCCATCCATATCTGATGACACTTTTGCATAGTTTGTATTACCTATAGAATAATAGTATTTAAATGAGAGAAAACGAAAACTAAAAAACAATCAATTCACCAACTTTGCAAAAAATCCTTATCAAGTTAATGATCTAAGTATAGAAAAATAAGGATGTACAAGTGTTTTTTTATACCACTAAGTACTAGATTTCCTAGAACCCCTAGAACAAAGGTATTCAATGGTGTATAGTAATTAGTTATTAATTAACGTGAGGCGCCAGGTGCATGGAAGTCGGTCATGGGGCGCACGCGAACGTTTCATAAACAGCCAACTACTGGACTGTAGTGTTTGTATAAAAATAATGACAAATAATCATCATCTTTCTTAATTAAAAAAAGAAATTAAGTTAGTATTTACTTGGGGTTACGCAAATGTTACACATTGAAATCAAACTACGGTTTACGGATTCTATCGCGATATATAGGTTTTATTTAATTTACATTTAAAGTGAATGATCTTGAACTACATTTTTTTATTATTACTAGCCGACGTTTCAGTTTCTTTACAGGAACCGTGGTCACGGCAGACTGAGCTGATATTTGTATTTGTCTTGAATTTAAAAGTTATCTCAATTTGTCTTGAATTAAAAAAATACTACAAGTCTTGCCATCAAGAAATTAATTGCAACGATAGCTATGGACCTATAAAGTCTAATTAAAACTGATTATTGCGAGAAGATTAAGCTTTCAGCAATTATTGGCGGTTTATCCTTGAGACTTGAGAGTATACAATACAACCCTCTATTATGTCTAATTATTTTAAAGGCGGATACGATGGTCTATTACCTATTAATCATTTTTTATAGCTAAAATAGTCTACTAGCAGTCGCCCGCGGCTTCATCTGCCCAAAACTTTCAACCTTTACCAGAATAGGTGCCTACGAGATACTGACCAAATGTCCTGTCTACTTCAGCTAGGAAGCTGAAGTAGTTCGGGTTCTGCGATGATATGTCAGACAGAACAAGTAAATTTATATGTATGACTTCACCCGCGTTATTTTCGGGTTGGATTACTGTCTAAATGTACGAACCCTACAAAGTTGGTTCAGCCTTCAGACAAACAAAAAGTCAGTCAGAGAGGCAAGCACTTGAAAAGCTGTTATTAAAAATGTAATCACATACCTATAGCATTTAATTTCTTTGAAATCAAACTACGGTTTACGGATTCTATCGCGATAGGTATATTGGTTTTAGTTAATAATTTATTTATTAAAACTCAAGGAACATATAGCTGACATTAAACACAAACGCTCGACGAAGTCTGCTGTGTGTGAACATGTACAACAAGGAAC
Source organism: Euclidia mi (assembly GCA_944739405.2). Lineage (NCBI taxonomy): Eukaryota > Metazoa > Arthropoda > Insecta > Lepidoptera > Erebidae > Euclidia > Euclidia mi. The sequence continues at coordinate 13,721,329 of OX123205.2, read as the reverse complement.
CAAACATTACCTGCGGTTTGATGAACCAGCTTCCTAGCTGAAGTAGACAGGACATTTGGTCAGTATCTCGTAGGCACCTATTCTGGTAAAGGTTGAAAGTTTTGGGCAGATGAAGCCGCGGGCGACTGCTAGTAGACTATTTTAGCTATAAAAAATGATTAATAGGTAATAGACCATCGTATCCCCCTTTAAAATAATGAGACATAATAGAGTGTTGTATTGTATACCTCAAGTCTCAAGGATAAACCGCCAATAATTGCTGAAAACTTAATCTTCTCGCAATAATCAGTTTTAATTAGACTTTATGGGTCAATAGCTATCGCTGCAATTAATTTCTTGATGGCAAGACTTGTTGAAGTTTTAACTGCAATCACCTTCCTACTAGCTATCTGACCGCGGTTTTGCTCGCGTGGGTGTTTGATATCGCAAAAGGATAATATAACAATTATATTCTACCACTTACACACATCACCAGCCAGTCCCAAACTAAGCACAACTTGTACTATGGGTACTAGTTAATGGATAGACAAACATCAATACTTTTTTTGTAAAAACGTACATATTATACATTAAAACACCCAGACCAGTACAAACATCCACGTTAATGCACACAAATGTTTGGCTTGAGCGGGAATCAAACCCGCGACCTTCGGGATAGACGTCGCTTACACTCCCGCTGCACCTATGCTGCTACATAAGATATATTACTGCAACGTTTCATCTAAATTCATAGATGTATAGATAGTAGATACAATAAAACATTTTATTGATTATATATATTTTTTGTACAATTCAGTTACCATTTCACTTTATAAGGACAGCGAGACAAAACCGTGAGGGTTGGCAAATCCATTAATCTGATTTAATTTCAATTTAATTTCCCGAAACTTTTCCCATCGTGCGTCGTCGGTTCCGTTTGTGTGGAATTAGATTTGTGTCTGACAGGGTACCCTCGGGACTACATATATATCTACTAATATCTGCTCTCGGCTCTGCCCGCGTAAGTCTCGGTTATCTCGACAAAAGGCAGCCAATTTATATAAAACTAGATGAGCCCGCGGTTATACCTGCGTTATTTAAGGCTACCGCTCCATTTCCGTGGCTCATAGCGTATAATAATGTTTGAGCAACAACAAATACATTAACTAGCATCCATTCATTAGAACGAATAGGAGTTATTTCAAGTTATACGTCTGTTAAACATGGTAACTAGGAAATAAAAGTCCCTCTATGTCGAAACACAGAAAAACCATATACAACTGACAAGCAGATGTACCAAGTTAATGTAAACACCAAATATTTTTTTGCACAAAACCTCAATTTGTCACAAAATGCAAAGCATTCTAGTTTCGTAAAAAATATGTATATGGTAGCACAAGTAGGTAACTTGTGCTCCTTTATGGGTAAGTAGTTCATAGTTAGGTCAACGTGACCGCGCAAGCCTCATTGATTAGCGCTTGATAACCCCTCATGCAAGCAGTAGTGCACTAACACAATTTTTATATTATGCTCGCTACACGCTAGGGAAAGTAGTTTTTCATTGCTAAAGCTGCTCGTAAAATACATCTAGCTGTTATACTTTGAGCGTAGCGAGCGTGAACATAGCGTTTGCAACAGTGCCCAAATAACAGATACTGGAACAACAAAGGATCGTAGTATATATCTCGGCAGACTACGATAGTTTTAAGTTCTTACTTGACACAAGCTTTAACAGAACAATAAATTAATAGGTAACTAGATAATGTGGTGGCTCCGTAACATCAGAGAGTGAATCAAGACTGTGGAACAGCTGTTCAGACTCGCTCTGGACAAGAACAAGTTTCAAGAACTGACATTAAAAGAAAGAAAGAGGGAAGGACTTCAGACGAAAGGGCTCAAGCCTCTCTCTTTTCTTCCATCATCATAATCAGTCTTTAACAGTCCACTGCTGGACTAGGCCTCTCCTTTGAAAGGAGGAATTGACCTACTATACACCACGCTGGCCAAACGGATTGGTATAGGGTTTGTATCAAGTTTTCCTTCTGTTACAGTGCTGTTCTCTGCATAAAATGCTCCCTCTGTCGGCTCTTACGACACCCATGGGATGATATGGGGTGGTTACAATCCGTATTCTTAATCCGTCACCACAGGGACGACGATTCTTTTCTTCCAATGACTTTTTAATGTTTCCAAGACATCTATTTGTCGTTTCGTATATGCTATCACTGACCAAACTGTGCGCTTATGACTCACGATAGCACGAGGCATCTTATTAAATCTTTCATTGATTTAATAATGCAATTCTACGAAAATGTATGAATCAGATTATTAAACTCTATAAAAAATTGTGAACGCCATTAAACCTGCTACCTATCACAACCGGATACGATTTTATTTATAAAAATGATTACTTTTCTTGATGATTTCATTTGTATACATAAACAAATATGTATTATACTCTTGCGTTCATGACTGACAGGCGACGCACAGCCAAAACTGTTGGCAAAGAGCTCAGATATTTACATAGAGGCGCATTTCCTATGGGCGCTTTGAAGACAAACTTTCTGTAACCCAAATTGCCGCTTGGCGGCGTGGCAGTCGCGCTGTGACAGCTGTCTCTACGAGAGCAAGAGAGACGGAGAACGACGCCAGCGCCGCCATCTACGAACTAAACTGGAGATAGTCCCCACTTGGAATCGGCACACGAAATCCCTAAGAACTGCGCTTTTGCTATTGGGCACAAGAAGCTGTTGACTTAGACCGAAGAGGTGCACTAAGAAGGGATATCTCACAATTCCTATAGGATCGGGTAACAACGGTAAAATTAAAATAAAATGTGCGGGCGTACCTCCGGAATCCTCTAGTCTGTAATATAAGTTAGATTGAGGTAAATCTTTCAATGTATGAACTTCTCAAGAGTTTTTGTTGACAAACAGTCCGTGGTCCAGTGGATAGCGTATGCGACTGCTGATCGAAGGTCCCAGGTTCGATTCCGGGTCGGGCAAAAGTGTTACTTGGTTTTTCCGAATTCTCAGTAGCAGCACGGAGTCTGCTGATGTGCCCGGTAACGGCAATAGACTCGCCCCCTTTTACGTGGGACCTAAAAGTTCATGACGAAATGTGGGTGTAATATTACACATCTTCCCTTCGGGGATACAGGCGTGAGTCTATAAATAAAAAAAAACTCATAAATCGACAGAGGCCAAATTGGTATTATTTAAAATACGGAAGAGCTGAAATAGCGCGTCCATTTGACAGATTGTTTTACTAAAATACCGTCAAAAACAAGTGTCGGCTTACAAGAGGCAGAATCAAAGGAAACACAATATGGCAACATTGTGTAACTGGTTGAAGTAAGGCTGGTTGCACATTCACGATACCCGCCAGAGCAATGAGCAATTTTGCGGATCTGAGGCTTAACTTCTGTTCTAGCACAGATAATATAATAGTAAGTAAGAGAAAACGGGCTAGTGACAAACGTCTAAGCTGTCAACAAACGCATTATAATACTGCTGAAATCAGGAGTACATTTGCTAAGATAAAATGTCATAGGGTTGAGATCGTTTTGTATCTAAACGGGTTATAGTTCGAAGTGCAGTTCTAACGTTAGTTATCACAACGTATAACGTATATAATAAATAGACTAATGCCTAATGCTACAATTTTGCAAACATTTGAACATTTTTTAATTTAAATTAATAAAGACCGTCTAAAAGTCCTTTAACTACGGCTAAGTCTAGTATTATAGTAAGGCCGACTGTTCTTTTTATAGTTCGCTTTACCAGCAGCCCAAAGAGCGTGGCTATGCAACCAGCCTAATCACAACTAATTTGTCGTCACCGGAGGTGGGAATGGGCACACTACTGATGTTTCAAAGAGATCGGAAACAGAACGCAGACTGTGCAGCTATAGCGGCTCCAAATAGTAATAGGAAGTGTTGGGCTTTACCGGGAATTAATAATAATTGCATTTGCTTTTTTTTAATGACTCTACTCATTATGATGTTTACAAAAACCTGGGTTATATAAATATACTGCTCTCATGCACTCGCCTTAAAACTTGGAGAATAAATGCAGGCTTGAAATGGATTGCAGATTGTCATTTCTATGATTATTATAAATGCGAAAGGTTGTAAAGGATCCATCCTCATGAATGGATGTACGGATATTTGTAACTCTTTCAAACAAAAACGACTGAAAGAATTTTGATGGAACTATGCAGTTTGTTGGCTTATACATCATAAATATCATAATACATAATGTAGGCTACGTTTTGTTACGATATACGATGTTATTATATTATTATTATTATATTATTATACGACACCCAAGCGGGCGAAGCCAGTGGTGAAGCCTTGTGCCAAAGTGTTTTATATACCTACTCTTTATGGGTGATTTTTCAGACGGGTACATTAGCACACAGAAATGATATTTTTGTAAAAAGCGGCACGTTTTCGTTGCAAAATCTGAAAATATTTCTATTCAAAAATTCAAATTCATGCTGGGAAAATTACGAGAAGGAAGTTCAATCTGTCTTTTATTAGCATGCCCGTCCTTATAAGTAGGTATAGCTATCTATCGTTCATTGTAGTCAGTTCTGACAAACGACACAGGGGGGTTTATTTGACAACCATATTGGTGGTGGCAATAAGGGTGTCAGTATTACAAACACAATTACGAAGGTACAGGCTACAGAGAAATGAGATGAGCGAGAGCTAAGCGGAGTGGTGTGCTTTGAAAACATTAATACTTTTCGCTACCAAAAGTATGAACGAAACTAAACAAACGCATGTGTGACAGACATATACAGACAGACAATTGAAAATTAAATTCCTTTTATGAATTCTACGGATTACCTACTCACTTACACACAGCTAACTGATAACAAACGAGGTAGGTACTATGGACAAGAAAAAACAAAATCTTGTATATTTTCGAATAAATACGTATCATAGAAAATTCCATCGAAAAACATAAGATATTACGGTGCTCATCATACAATTATTTGGCTTGGGTGAGAATTGAATCCACGACGCCCAGCTTAACAAAAAAAATGTTTTCCTAGACTCGCTTCACTAGACTATCTCGCACATCGCTAGTGTAAACGTAGTCTCACAAAAATATACACTTCTAGCTATCCCCTTTTTGCACTATAGTAGAAACGAGATAGATATACATCCAAATTAAACGATATACCTACTACAGTGGGAGGAATAATTACAAACGTTTACTGCTAAATTACTCATTGTTCTAAGACCGGTAGTTATAGTATGTATTTCTCATAGTTATTGTAATATAATGGATGTTGTACATACATATTATGTATGTTAATATTAGCTTTATGTTGATTTTTCTTTCCTTAATGTGGATGTAAGCCGGTCGAAGTATGGTATGGTCGAAACATCGGCATCGGGAATAGTAAAAATTTAAATGAAATGAAAATGCATGGACTCTTACATCTGTAGATTAATAACTAGCTACCTGTTTGATAAGTAGTAAGACGTATCAAAAACTATCATGTTAAGTACAAATATGTTAGATACGCTCTTGAAAGGAGGAAGGAAGAATACTTCCCCATGTGCTGTTTCAGAAATTACTACTCTATGATGTATCTGTATGTGTATTGCCACACAAAAATATAAATCTGTACAAACTGATAAGTTTTAAATTGACGTTTCGTAAGCACTTTAAAAGTTTACATGAAATAAAGAATAATTTCATTTCATTTCAAAGAGTTGTATCGTTTTCATAAGAGTCATAAACAGAATTTCGCGATGTGTATATTTAACAGTAGAGACGTACTGATATGCTATTGGCTCTATACACGTTTCCGATCCTTGATCATAAAATTTTAATCACAAGTGTAAAATCAAGCATCTCAACATTCGTATTATTGTTTCGCATGCGTTTGTCTTCTGTGTTATGTATTAAAATCTAGTAGCTCGTACTCACCTCAACAACCTGCCTCAAGTCTTCAACATACACGTTCTCCGTCTGAACTATTTCAGCACAGACGCGCTCCAACTGCGACAAGCCTGACATTTCATCCATCAACGATGTGTCTGCAACAATTTTAGATAGTTTACATAGTTGTTTCGGCAATAGGATAGTAGATTACTGTGAAAATATATTCTTCCACGCATTCACAATCCCATCTTGTACCTAATTGGCTACTAGACAATGGATAATCATACATATATACTTACCTAATTGTTTGTAAATACCTACATACACATAATACTAACGAACACACAGACCAAGAGAAACCTTTCACGTACATTGTGTGCGGCTTGAGCGGGAATTGAACCCACAATCTTCTATGTGGCGTTTACACTCCCGCTACGCCACAGGGTCGTCAGATAACATACTTATAATAATTTGTAAATAGCAGCTTAACTTTCAACTCACTTATCATTTTGTATTTTGCCTATGCCATGCGAATTAATTATTTAACAAAATGTGACTCATCATCACCAGCCTTTAACAGTCCACTGCTGGACAGGCCTCTCCTTTGAAAGGAGGAATTGGCCGACTATACCACGCTGCGCTGGCCAAACGGGTTGGTATAGGGTTTGTATCAAGTTTTCCTTCTCTTACAGTGCTGTTCTCTGCATAATATGCTCTCTCTGTCGGCTCTTACGACACCCATGGGATGATATCGGGTGGTGACCTTCCGTATTCTTAATCCGTCACCATACGGAATATACAAATACTTGATTGTAATAGACTAATAGACAAACATCCATGTTCACGCACACAAATAGCTGACTTGAGCGGGAATCGAACCCGCGACCTTTGTCGTCGCAGTCGCTTACACGCCCTCTTTGCAACCCGCAGTACTTTGTAAATAGCAGCGCAGCTTTCAGTGCACTTATCATTTTAAATTTTGCATATTGGTAGTTTTCCTTGTTTCTCGCTCAAAGCTAACATATTTACGTTAATAATGAAACATTACAAAGAATTAACAACATATTTTATTAATGTTTTTCAATATCAGCACGCCCCAATCACTCGTTTGATTCATATGATTAAGTTTATAGATCGTAAATTATGTTTTAATCAATTTCTTAAACATAAAACTTAAGCAGAAGAACTATAAAATGTCATGAATCTATTGAAAAACGATAAAATAAAACCGTCTCGAATAACGAAAATACTATAAAAGTTATTGTACTTACGTGTGGTGTCTTCAGAATTCCGTTCCTCTGACACGCTAGCAGTCATAATCCCGGCAGAATTGACGAAATTATTGCTACCGTTAGCTGAAGTCATATCAGCATCGCTGTGGTCATCCAGGCTTTCGATCGATGCCAAGTATGCTGAATTCACTCCCCCTTTGTTTTGTACCCCGCTGCTCGAGGTCGAACTCGATGAAGCTATCGAACTCATCGACAAAGGCCTTGCCACTTCCACAACAGGTGGGTTCAATCTTATAACTTCCTTTTCACATTTAAGGTTACCAGTAGAACCAACTGCCTCAGGATAAGGAACAGCTTTCGACAAAAGTTTCGATGGACTTTCGTTCTTATTCAAAAAGTCTTTGCGATGCAAACTATTCGTGCCTTCGTTCACTTTAGGTATCTTTATCGGTGATTCTACTGGTGTTTTGGGTTTTAAAGGGGAGTTGTCTTTCGAAGATAGTTTTATATCGAATTCTCTATCGTTGGAACTAATAGAGAGCTCGATAGACTGATCGATGTAAGGCAAGGACAGAGATTCGAAAGCTGTTTTGTTGTTAACAGGCACGTCGTAGATAGCGGGTCGGTTATTCGTTGGGACATCATAGGTTTGAGCATCATCAATTTTGAATTCAGGTTTCAGAGGCGCCGATTTTGGAGATTCGTTTTCCTCGCTTTTAGCTTTGGTAAAGCTTTTGATAGCGCAAGGCTGATCGTAAATTTCTACTGAGGGCAATATTTCGACGCCAGATTGAGAAATTTTGGATGTAGCTCCCACCAAAGGAATGTTAGATCTTCTCATAGAAGTTCTAGCTATGTTCACTGTTTTCTTTTGAAACTTCAACGTCGTCGTTTCGGTTGCACTCGATATCATTCGCTTCACGTTCGGCGAAAGATTGTCGAATGTAGTTTCGTTAACTTGTTTCATTTCTTTAAAAGTCCTTTGTAATTTATTAATAGTTGGATCACTGAAGTTACACTTGTCCACGTCATCACTAGCACCATCCTTGTCACTCTTAGTTCGAATAGAATACAAAGAACTTTTGTTATAACCCGCGATAGGAAGTTTTACTCCGCCGGTGATCATTATTGGTTTATCTTCAATTTTGGATTTGATTTCTTCCTTTTCCTGGGGTTTGTTCACTGGTGGATCATTTCTGGCGTCTTTGGCGGTCTCCAATCGACATGCCTCGGGTCTCAGACTCTTGGCTGGTTCCAATAATGAGTCGTATATGCCTATAAGTGTGGGCGTTAGGTCCGTTGTGCTACCTGCAACGAAAGAAAGGCTATCGTAAGTAAAAGGGTCACGCACTTCTGAAAATGATCAAGCGAATCTAGATCTTATGGTGAAAGAAATAGAGACAACGTCGGTAACATTCTTTGAGATATTTCCAAACAAAAAAAGATAACAACGTAATAAACATAAAATTAATTGAATCGGCCAATAAAATTTATATTATCGTATAATTTATTTCATCGTAAAAGATGTCGTTTATAAATATTTTGTAAATGACTTTCGCAAATGTTCAATAATATAAAAGACAATGTTTCTTGGAATGTGTTCATTATGAAAATTGAGATGCCAGTTGTGGGAAACAGCTTAAGAGTTGTGATAGAAAATTAACTGTTTAATATTTTTACGAAGAAGAACTTGTTTAAGATATTCAATTACCATTTATATTATACGACAGTGAGAAAACCTTCAATGTAACGGTCAAAACTTTATAACTACTTTGTTATCGGAATAGAACGACGTAACATAATAATAATGTATTTATATCATAGAACAACAAAAAGCTAGACATGACGGTTAAACAAAAAAATGTGACAAAAAGTCAATAAAGATCACATATGAGGCTAATATAAATGACGCAACTGGCTAGGGACGTTCTCAATAACCGTTAACTGTTAAACCATAACTGAAAAAGAATAGCTAAACGAAACTGTAAACTTAATATGAAAGACGAAATTAATAAAAGCAATTTAACTAACTGATAGTGATCGCAATATTTAAAAAAAGAACGTAAATAAAACAGAAACAAAAGAAAAATATATCAAGAAAAGTTGCTTTCTAAATTTGATAATGTGGTAAGTATGTTGTAATGATAGAATATTATTTTGGTGTGGAATAGAGTATTTTATATCTGTCTATCTAGCCAAAGACAGCCATGAATCTAGAGATGTAATAATACTGGAAGAGGGAAATCAAAAACTTTTACACTCCACAAAAGCGAAGCCACGGTCTGCAAGCTTTTAAACTTATTAAATGGAACTATTTAGTGTGGCTCTTTCAAGACACGCGATGACTTTAATTTTACGAGCGTTTCCGCTTTTTGTTTATGTTAGTAGTGCTCTGTAATCCCCTAAAATTTTATCCGTTTGCATTTCAGCCTACTCGTTTGAATGCAAAGTTTTGACATTTGTAAACACAACATAGCTAGATTCTGGCAAATCTGTTTTCTGTCTACAGTGGGGATAGTGCAACTTGGCTTTTTTGATCGAGAAAGTATACATACTGTGCAATGGTGATTTACCAAACAAACACGTTTAGTTTTTTTATTTAATGGCCTTTTCGATTTTTGAAAAGCCAACCTTATTTCGATAAGTACTACTGAAGAAAAAGTAGAATGTTTAAATGTTGGTTATGGTACATTGAACATTTTATCATTCAGTTCTAAGTATAGATTCAATATATTATCTACCTGTAAAACACTTAAACCAAATCAATGTTAGTATTAAAATCTGCTCATTTGTCCATCTTAAACCACTCCCTCATTCAAGCTAAACTTGTTACAGCAACATCTTGTTTCTTTCTAAACTATAAGTATTTATTAACCTTTAAAGCAGTGCCTATACTTTTTTATTCAAATACTATAAAAAAGCTACACAATAGTACAATATTATATTCTTATCTGGCACATAAAAGAACATCAAATTGGACTAATAGATAATTCAGAGACATGAGGTCAGATAAGAAAAAAAACTTGTACCATTACTTGTTTGTGGCCTACTTATTATTATGTAAATAGGTTTTATGCTCCTTCGAACTCTTTGGTTTTTTTATTATCACTTTTTTAGCCATAGATAGGTACCTAGTAAATTGGTTTTTAAGTCAGTGGAGGAGGTAAAATGAGAAAGGTGCATGTTAGTTTGATGTGTCTTTTTTATTAAATTGTGTAGTGTGTTGGGTTTTTACAGAATACGTCAACATGGCGCCTGCAACAGTGCCGAATTAGATATTTGAAATTAGAATGTTACGTACAAGATTTGTTATTTTTTGTATTAGTTATAAAATATCAGTTTGTCTATGCTGTATAATTCTCATATTAGGTGCTAAATTGTATTCTGTATTGCCGGCTCTTGTCCGAAAATCTCTTGGTAAGTTGTTTCAATCTATGTATGATTGTTTTGTTGATGTCTGGATTCCTAGTACGATTGTACCGCTTCTGCCACAGCCGTGAAGATATTTCATTTATTCATTTTAGTCAAAGCTAAAGTTATGATCTAATTTAGACCAATACAAAAGTAATAAAGAAAATCGACCTTAAAATTAAACTGAATACGGTCGAACTTCGACCACTAGATAAGTAGCAATAAATAAACCAGACATCATCTGAGACAGCTAATCTCCATAACATATTGGTTGATATTGAGATAGGATATGTTCTCAAGGAAGCGCATCGCATCTCATGTCGACCCACAGACTCAGTGGCAATAGTGAACGGAAACGAACTATTGAGAGGCCGAAGTTCACTGGCACATAGCTAATGTACAGAGTTGTTGTTACCGCCGATGAAGTGATAAAGTCTGCCTTCTGTCTATCTGTCTTAAATAACGCGGCGCGGGTGTAACCGCGGGCATCCTCTAATAAAATATACTAGACGATGCCCGCGGTAACACCCGCGTTATTTAAGGCTACTGCTCCGCTCCCGTCGCTCATAGCGCTATTTTATATAGCTTATAGCCTTCCTCGATAAATGGGCTATCTAACACTGAAAGAATTTGCCAAGTCGGACCAGTACTTCCTGAGATTAGCGCGTTCAACCAAACAAACAAATTCTTCAGCTTTATATATTAGTATATGATTACATTACACCGATTGCAGTATTTCCTTAAATCATTCCTAAACTAGCCTCAATACATAACCGTACCACAAGTATTACTTGTTACAACGGTACTATCATCTCCAGCATACACACACACACTACAAGATGAGTCAGTATATTTGTGGCCACGTAAGGCCATCGCTCATTAAGCTTGTACTTGTTATGTGCAAAGATAATTGTAGGTAAGAACCACACCGTTATGTGTTGAGAATATACTGGAAGAATTTGTGTTCTTAGTTTAGGTTACGTCGCATCGTAATCGGGATATTCGTTTAGAAGCAAAGATGTCACAGACAGCGGGACTTCTGAAGTTTAAATGATCAAACCAAACAAATAGTGTTTTTAAATCGCTGCTGTGTTTCCCCTTCTTCCTATGATCCCGAGTCCTTTAAGCAGGGCAGGAAAAGGCTTTTCTCTAGCCCATCAAGGTAGAGGCCATCATGCAATTATTATTAATATTTTATTGGCATGATGACTTTTGCTATGGGACTCCATGTATGCTTAAGATCAGGCAGCATGAAGTCATTTGATAGGCTTTAATAAAATAAAAAACTAGACTGAAATGTATTTTGAAAGTTTGATAACATCTCTGAATCTAAATCAAGAAAATAGAAACAATGCAGCCTACTTTTGAGTGCGTTCTTCAAAAATCTCCCCCTTCGGTCACAGCAATTATCTAACCTCTTACGACTAAACACAGTAGAATCACCCAATTAGTTCCAACAACCACCTAATTTGCTACAAACTAGGTACTTAGATCCACCTGCACACCTACACAACCACCTGCTCAGAACTAAAACACAATTGTTTACTCAAATCATTAACTATTACGTGTGTGAGTCATTCGCCAACGCGAATGTATTAAGATTCTACGGTACATTCCGCGGTCTGACTCATGTGTGCCAGGACATGCCTAAGGCTTTAAACTTAAGGCAAAAAGTATGATAAAAAACGGAAGATGGTTTTGTTTGGAGGCTAAAATGTTTTTTATAAGGGTCAAAGCATGTAAGCGATCGTTAGGCTCGAGAATTTAGGTTAAGGAAGGAAATTTAGGTAAAGGAAGTATAAATGTATGTTTATCAGTTGCCTAGTACCCATAGTAGAAGCTCTGTTTAGTTAGGGACAAGATGGTGTTATGTATATGTGGTAGAACATCCATTAGACTACGTCTTAGCCTTCTTCTAGTGAGAAGACGCTCGTGCCCAACAGTGTGACAGATTATATACAGGGCTGATGATGAATCATTCGGCGTGGTCGCGTTAAAGTATGATTCACGTAATTCTTCCGCTACAGGAGATCGAAAAATATCTGCTTGAGCCCTATATTACAATGTTAATATAGTAGCAAAGTTTACTTGTTATCTAATACCTCATGACTAGAGATATAATATATTCCGCCTATGAAGATGATTAAATAATTCCTCACTTGTCGATAGCAAATTAGCAATCGAGTCGTTTAAACTATAGGAAGTTCCAAATGATTCTTAATCATCCCTCTTACACGTCGTATAAACTTGAAGAACATTACCGTATTTCTTGCGCAGTCGGTTAAAATATGCGCCTACGAAGCGACTAAATTCCAGGCGCTAAAAGCAACGTGTGTGCTTAGGTCTTTATATACTTCGTGCGAACGGAACCAGGGGCTAGAATGTTGGCAAATGCTAAGTTTATTGTAAATAACTTCCGAGAAATGTAAGGTAGAGTTGGCTAGCTAATGTGTTACAGTATCCACGGAGTTAAAATAGGTACAGTTTAAATGCTTTAAAATAGACAATAGGAAGATGTGACAGTGTCTGTGTTTTTCAAAACGACTATGTTTCCTCCAATGTTATAGTTAATTAGACATCACCAACACATAAACAATCTTAGGCAGAGTAAAGGCAGAGATCCTGAACATCTCTTGCTTTATTCACTTTCAACAAATTTCTCATGCATGCTCTTCTGTTTAGGGTACTTCTATCCTGTCGTTTGTCTCTGCCTATCCCTTCAAGAATAGGCGTGAGCAAAGCGTGAGTCTTTGTATGTATGTAAACTTAATTTTTTAATTTTTTGCCCGATGGTCCATCAGACTGTATTTCCGTTTATCCGGAGTAGTCGTTTTTGTTAAAAAGGCTGCTCAGATTTCGATGGTTATGAATTATTAAACATATTCAAAATGTTTGCAGGTGCATAGGGTTCCCACCAAAAACTTAGGGTCCTAAGCCAACCTCACCTGCAAGTGGTGCATCTGCCGATCAACGGACTAGGCTCTGGTAAAGAAAATATTCCGATAAGCGGCAATAGGCTCGCCACCTATTACGTGGGATCAAAACACTGGCGAACAGTGAGCGTTTAATATGCCTCTGCCTACCCCTTCGGGGAAACAGGCGTGAGTCTATGTATGTATTAAAAATGTGCTATTTTTTTGTTTACAGTGAGCCATCTACCAAAATGAGCGCGACGTCTTCCATTTTTGGCTTCACTACCAATCTAGAGCGTGTCTTTCCTTTTTTCTTTATCTATGATTATAACTGTAATATTTTGTTATGTATCGATCGAATGGATCAGAAGCGACGTCACCACGCGACAGGCCCACAACAATACGAGCACCTTGAACCACTAACCTTTGGTGGCCTACATTAACCGCTAGTGCTCCTAAATTATTGGTTATTTTACACGACACGGATACGACACGACAACGCGCAACGGTGTTCGTATTTACAAAGTAAAGTTATTCCTCTAGGTCACAAGGTGACGCTTATGAACATCAAAGTTTTTAAAGTTAATTAATTAATGTACATTTACATTGCCTGCCCCGTTCGCAAAGCAATAGGTAGAATACAGTATACTAACTGAGCCCGCGTATTTAGGGCAACTGCTCGGCACCTTTGGTTCATAGCGTGATTTTATTAGCCTATAGCCTTCCTTGATGAATGGGCTATCTAACACAAAAATAATTATTCAAATCGCACCGGTAGTTCCTGAGATCAGTGCGTTCAACTAAACAAACATATAAACTCTTTAGCTCTATATTAGTTTAGATTAGATAAGCATTTTTGAGACACAAATATAACGAAAAGCTTAGCTAGCTAGTATTGGATTTTGAATCGAATCGTCAGACAAAATGGTTTTCAATAATGGATGGTATGCTTCCTGAGGAAAGTTTATTTATAAGAAGGGTTACACGATGGTCCATCACGCTAGCCAAGTGCGGGTTGGTAGACTTCACATGCCTTTCGAGAACATTATGAAGAACTCTCAGACATACAGCTTTAATCACGATGTTTTCCTTCCCCGTTTAGCAAGTGAAAATTAACAATTCAATACACATCTTAAATAATTATTTCAATAATAATCAACTAGCCTATTGTATCAAACTATCGTATAATATTAAATTATTGTAGTGCCGAAACAAATGGTTGAATAGGTGTCAACTGAAAAGTGCCATTGTATACACATAATACAAGCATTGAACGCTTGTTAACTTCCCATTCATACAGCTAGTGTCACGTTTGACAGGTTGTACAGCTGTCAATCTTAATTGTACACGGTTTTGCCCATCGGCCTTTCACGCGAAGAAGGCTAGAAATTTTAGATAGGTACGTAAAACTATGGCTCTGTTTTAACTTTAGTCTCCATTAAAGAACTTATCGATTTCTCTCGAAGGGTGAAATAGAGAACCAAACCTATAATCACCATTTAAATTTCCCCCCACTGAGTGAATGGCAAACAACCTATAGCCGAAATTACTCAACGCAAGAACCTGAAATTTGGCATCTATGTCCCATCAGGGGCGAAGACTTGCACTAAAATGGATTTTCCCGAAATTGGCACGAGGTCGGGTAGAAACAATTAAATTAAAATAAGTTTTGTGCGGGCGTAGCTGCGTCATTCTCTAGTGCAGGATAAAATTAAATATTGATGTAATTACCTAAAGGGAAAATTAATGATCCGCAATAAAGACAAAATTAAGGATAAACTAAAAACACAAGGATTTGTCCTGGATGATAATTAAACAAACGACTGATAGTCAACGACCGCGCAATGATAAGCAGGGCTGCTGTAACGTCGGGATAAATACATGGTCACCTTTGTTGCCGAGTATTTACAGACTGCCTCCGTGGTCCAGTGGATACCACATTTTTGTGGGTTGCAACCCAGATTAATAATTGTAAAGTTTTCTCTATAATTTTGTAATGGTTGTACCTAATCTGTTTTGTGTGATAATAAAATAAAATAGCGTATGCGACTGCTGATCGGAGGTCCCGGGTTCGATTCCCGGGTCGGGCAAAAGTGTTACTAGGTTTTTGCGAATTCTCAGTAGCAGCACGGAGTCTGGTGAAGTGCCCGGTAACGGCAATAGGCTCGCCCCCTATTACGTGGGACCTAAAAATTCATGGCAAAATGTGTGTAATATTACACCTCTGCCTTCTCGTCCCCTTCGGGGATACAAGCGTCAGCCTATAAAAAAAATACACTTAAATGAACCACTAGAGGGTGCCCGCAGCTACAGCACTAGAGGATACTCGCACATTTTTGTAAATGAATTTTGGCTAATAGATACCTTCTTAGTGCACCCCTACGATTTCCAAAGAATGTAAATGTCAAATTTCAGCGTCTTGCGCACAACAATTTGGACTGTGCAGAGTGTGCATTGTCTGTCAGTCCGGCAGTACCGCAAGAATTTTATATATACAGATTACTTTCCTAAGCAAGGGCGCAGAACCACGAGAAAGAACAGGCATTAAAACTCATGGCAATAAAACTCATAAAACTAAGAACTACTACCACATTAGGTTATAATCAGTAGCTAGTCCACCCGGGTGGTCCAGTCGCCACCTCGTTTCGTCACCTGCCATTATTCACGGGTGTACCCAGCCACTAATGGACTCACGTCGCCGTGGCCACAAATACTGCAACGGATTTAACCGCGGGATGCTGAGAACGCGGAAGGCAGATTGGTCACGGGCGTTTAGAGAATACACTGCAGGACAAGAAGCTGTGTCATTGAGAAGATGGTGTTGCAGTTTTAGTAAACAGAATGCTTCTGAACCATAATGTTTGATGGTCACCTACTTGCAACGTAACAGCAAAAATGTGTATACTATGCGTGTAGGCGCATATTATCTGTCGTTTTATGAATTTGATGAAATTAGCTTACATATAGATCAGACTAAACATAATTTTATTTAATGCCAGATCTCACATAACTTTACTAAGGTTTCCTTTGAATATATTTTAGTATTATATGCGCAAGCAGTTTAAGAAGTGCTGTCCGGTTATTAATTTATGTCAAAATGAATAAAAGAGATACTTATAAACACAATGTCGCTTAGTCAAAGATATTCTCAATGACTAAATGTTCAACCTTTAACCAAACAACTAAACAATCGAATAAAACAAGTTATCGAAGAAAACAATTTAGAAAGCAATGATTATCTCAATAAATTATACAACAGGAGTGAACTTCAAAGCACTGGACCACTCGAGATTCTTTAGAGAACACTCGAACCAAACTCACGAAACCATTCGAAATATTTAAACAAAAATACCGACGGAAACCGTATTATAAATGTTTTGTTCGATGCGCTATGTGGGGTATTCGATTAATCGAATAACTGCAGCGTTCATTGTAGTTTATAGTTCCAGGTTATTGGACACTTTTTCTTTATGACTAGCTTATTGATGTAATGAGGATTGCCTGCATTATTAGGTATATATAATGTAAGTGGATGCTCCTGTTTCACCATGTCTATTCTGAGGAGAGAAATGAACATCAAAAGTATTATGCTTGAGTATTATTATGTACAGTAAATATATCCAAGTTATATAGAAGGTGTAACAGTTGCAGCACCTTACAAAATGTCAATTATGTGTATTATGCAAAACCTGGCGATGAAAAAGAGTGACCATGAGTTTTATTGCCCGTTCTTTCTCATGGTTCTACCTATTGCTTTGTAAATGTAAATGTAGAGTCTTTAAGTAATTATTTTATAAATTTATTATTTTGACGTTCATAAGCATCATATTGTGACCCAAATGAATAAAGGATTTTGAATTTGAATTTGAATTATTAGTGACCCTGGCTGTCAAGCAAGTGGTCAATTTCGATTCCCAACCAAGATGAAGTATCTATACACGAAACGACAATATAGGATTAGTTACCTGTCTTATATTTAACGTAAAGTACCTTATTATTTTTTGATGTTTTGAGCCGCTATCTAGCCTCTACCTATATTCTCTATCTATCCGTGACTACGACAATTTTTTACTCTAGATTCTGTTCGAAACAAAAAGTAACAATGTATTTTTATTTCATTATCATTATCACTTAGATGTGAAAAATATCTTGTCAATATTATGTGTTTATTTTATCAAGTAATTCAATAAAGAATATGTAGAAGCTTTCTACTCAATATCAATTTCCGTCCACACCTATAATACAGTTAATATCACAACTTGGTATTAACCGCTCAGCCAACAGTCTAGCGGGACCCGAATGCCGAACATTTCCCATAGTTTGTCCATCGTAATCCATTCTCAATGCATTCAGTTCTCAAAGACAAGCGCGGTACTCAAACATTGTCAATGAGGCGAAACCGTACACTTACTTTGATTTTCTTCACGGATTTGGTTTCTGTGTACCGACAGACATGTGTGATGTGGGTTAATATAACTGCTTCTTTAATTTGAGATAATTTGTAACATGGTACACGTTACGTACGTGAAGAATAGACTTATAGTTACATGTTTGCTTATTCCAATCTCGTTTCGACGGTTACATTCTTGGCTCCCATTGTGCTTGCGTATGCTTTGCAAAAATTGTAAAAAAAAAAATTGCAGGTTTTTTATTTGTGTTGCTTGATTGAGCCATTGTAAATTAACATATTAAAACTTTCTGACCTGGCAGAGCCAACTCAGGGGAATTTCATATTAATTATTACGTGCACTATTTATACCTTATCTGCTCTGGATATAAATAAAGCAATGAGGAAACAAAAACAATAAAAATCCTGTTATATTCATGAAAAACACACTACGAAAGTACTTTTTATAAATTATAATCATGTAATTGGAATTTTTATGTCATCTAGGTACTCGTAGTCACATTTTTTTGTTAGTATTAAGATGTTTTCGGTTCATAATAATATAATATTTTTTTATGAGTTAGAACAATATTATGATTCTTATTACTGGAACGGGCTACGAAAAAATAAGTGAATATTATGAACACTAACCAAAAGCAATTAAAAATCATATTTATTAGGTACTCAGAATATTTAACTAAAAATACTATTACACCATCTCAATCTGCTGTTCATTAAAGTCTTATACGTGAATTCCGTTCTCTGATTTCGAGGAAAACGTTCGTTTTCTTTCTTTAGGCATTTATTTACTGTAGGCAATCTAGCGAGGAATCCCTTACGTAAGTATGAGTTTACAGTAGACTTTTATATAAAATACGTTATTGACTAAATATGATATGACTCCAGCTATAAATAAGGGCGGTTTCAGATTAGCTTTTTATACGCGCGTATAAGCTCGTTTTTGGAAGCGCATGCAGGCGCGTATAGACGCGCCTTTCGGCACACGGGCAACTCGTACAAGCGTTGACGCGCTTCAAAGCTCGTATAAGCGCGAGCCGTCAGAATCCATGTTGACACTCACAAGATGTCACTATCATTTCAAGCGAAAACGCCGAAATATGCCCGTTTACGCGAGTCCGGTTTTGAAGCGCGCGTGTAAGCGCGTATGCTGAAACGACCGTATACGCGCAGAAAAATACGCTAATCTGAAACAGTCCTAAAAATGTTAGCCATTAAGCAAGTAAAGCAACAGTTCAGTCAGTTCTGTCAAATCTTGTTAGACCAGTAAGCTGTCGCCGGGATCTACAATGCTGGGACGATGATGGTGATAATCTTGTGTCGCGGGAGGCTTTACAAACATTTTATTAACATCCACAAAGGGCACCCAGACTCAAAACGATAATTTTTGGGCAACGACAACCCAGCCTACTAAACACCTAATGTTTTCATTTCTACAAACAAACAATTCTGTCAAAGCGGTGGGGTATGCGGGGCAAGGGGGGGCTACAAATATGCATTCTAATTGGCCGGTTGGCCGGTTCAAATTTGCGGTACGTCAAAATTCATATCTAGTGTTGGGATTGGTCTTTGGTATGTAAGACGTATAAGTCTAACGTGTTATCAGAAAGTATTCGCCTAACGTCTGCCGTCTAGTAGGATGGGTTGTCATTGTTTTTGGATCACGCAAAGTGTTGTCTCCTGTAGGAATCGAACCCACAGCACTCAGCACATTGTTAAGAGCGAGGTGGCCGGCTGCGGGCTGAGCCACTACTCTATACATGAATTCAAACAAGTACGTAATCACTGACAATCATCTGAACTTTAAGCCACTCTACGGTTTTCGAAGCATATAACTTAAATACTTACAAGTTAAAACAACGCAATCTATTCGTTATATCACAAAAGCACCACAACCACTTCATTATGCATTAAACTTACAATCAAACCTCTTCCTATAACCATCACTTAATAATTTCTACGTAATCGCACCGTTGTCATAAATCAGTGCCAAGCGGTACTGAGCCATGTTTACTCGACCCGGCACTGAACCCACGACCCCTGTATCGAACAAGGCACTTACCTACAATACGCCTCGATTAAAAGTAAGTACATGTCATAATAGCATATCATGAAAGTGAAAGCATGCGTTCGCAGAGACAACTTACGAGCCATAGACAATGAGTTGGGTGTGCTCTATGGCATTTTGTTTATGGTACATCGACAGATTGTAAATTATCTGTGATCAGCAAAAATGGAGGGAAAGTGGTCAATTGATTGTTAATGTAATCCGCTTATAATAATATTATGTAAGTATGCAGTACGGACTCATAGTAATTTTTTATAGACTCACGCCTGTATCCTCGAAGGGTTAGGCAGAGGTGTAATATTACACCCAAATTTCGCCATTAGTTTTTAGGTCCCACGTAATAAGGGGCGAGCCTATTGCCGTTAGGTACCGGGCACATCACCAGACTCCGTGCTGCTACTGAGGATTCGGAAACACCCAGTAACACTTTTGCCCGACCCGGGAATCGAACCCGAGACCTTCGATCAGCAGTCGCATACGCTATCCACTGGACCACGGAGGCAGTCATAGTAAAGTAATAATTATAAGCATATATGTTATTAACTTTCGTGGTAACTTACACTTTACTTAATTATGGTATTTATAGAGATACATAGGTACACACCGTACACATCACGTAACTGACGTAACGTAGCTCTGAGAACCTGATATTTTCTGGGCAAAGGCATTTCACATTTCTTTCCAATTAATTAGGTACGTGTTGAAGACCTTTTACATAAATATTAATCCTCAGCATCACCAGCCTTTCGCACTTTTCGCACTCCACTGCTGTACATTGGCCTCTAGTAATTTGCACAGTGACATTGTGAGTCAATTGCAGGATTTGATATCCTATGCCACGCTGACCAGACGGGTTGGTAGTTGGTACAGGGTTTGAGGTCGACATAAACGCATCTTCGCAAAGGTACTATTATTGCACCGTTAATCCGTCCACATAGGGAAATGGATATGAAATTTAAAAAAATCCCTATCCTATAGGTTAGTTAGTGGTAGGCATATTATTTCTTTGTATAATATGTAGGTATGTATTGTGTTTACAAAAAAAAACTATATACATATGTATGTTTATCCATTATCTAGTACCCATAATACAAGCTTCTGCTTAGTTTGGGACTAGATGGTGTTGTGTGAATGTGGTAGAATATTATATTATTATTATTAAGATTCCAACATCGATTCACACACTTTTAGTATTATCTTTGTATTCAAATCCAATCTATCACTGTGATAAAAGATTTCTTATAGATTGACAAGATGGTAGGGAAAATAAGTAATACTTTCCCACAGTTTATATACGAAAGATAAATCTGTAGACAATTCTGGTATTGTTAAAAAGCGAAGATAACGTTTTTTGAAGAGAAAAGTAGAAATCGGCGACATTGAATATAGGTAAATAGTTCGCACCTAATAATAAGTACGAAAAGAAGTCTTCACTTTGCATATGAACGTGGCATACAATAGATAATAATTTGCCTTCAAGTAAAAAACTAGAAGTCACTGTCAATCCGTATAAGTACTCACCTACCTATAAATATTAGTATCAGATTATACTCAACGACATAATATCTCGACAGGCGTAATATTATCATACAGGCTAAAGTAGCTACTGCAGTAATTAGAAACATGTTTGGATAGTGAGTTCCTCTTAAGACAGGAACCTACAAAAAAGATTATGTAAAGGCTTTTAGGAATTGCAGAACCTGCAGGTTAAAATTTCAAAGATGTTTAAACTTGGTCTGAAATGATTTTGGAAATAGGAGCTAGGACAGCGAACTTATGGGCAACAGTTAGTAGTCAATATTATTTACTGTCGTTTTTCTTCAAGTGAAAATGACGAAACGAGATAAATAATCATCAACAACATTATTACTTATTTATAAATAAAGATTTAAAAGTAATCTCACTTTTCTAAAGACTACAAAAAACTTGTGGCAACATGCAACATGGCGCGGGATCGAACAGCTGTTGATTTTCCCGCGTCGCGACGGCGCCTGCGCACTACCCGGCGCCATAGACGCCATATTGGAAGACCATAGTGCATACATAGTGTGCTTTACTGGGACAAGCCCTATTGTAGTCAGCCAGTGTTGATGATTTTTAATGACCTGCCGCTTTCTTCTTGCACATAAAAGGATCAGTACTTGTTTCAAGTATATTGTCTATTCTTTTATGCTGTCGTAAAATATTGACAGTCTAAAGTGCCAACTACTTTAATATATCTGTTCGGACTTCTTAGACATGTTTAAGAAAAGCATTATATTTATTTTGTATGAAAAACAATGTAGTCTACCAGCAGTAGGTATCACATTTTCATGCTTAGAAGAGCACCATTTGACTTTGTGTATTTTTTATATCCAGCAATGCAAATAAGCAAAATCCATCTAAGGATACCAAGCAGGTAACTGAAGCTCGTAAGCTTCAGTTAACTGCTTGGTCCAGTCGTAACTGAAACAGACACAGAAATTGGACTAACGTGGTTCGACTCCAGGTTAGCTTTTTGCCGTAGCAAATTTCCTAGGACAGAAATGATTCCCAAGATTTCATTTTTCAATTGATATATTTTCGTATAAAAAGTTTTTAAGCATGTCGCTCATATCTTCTTCTAGGCTCTCCTCATAGACCTGCTATCTAATCAAACGTGGATATAAAAATAACTTTTGACATTCATAAATGTTACGTTGTAACCTAACGAAATTAAATAAATCGATTTTGCATATTTAAGGTAGGTATCTATATTCTGCGTCATTATCTAATAACTATCTGAAATAATCTAAATCATTATAACTGTGCTCATTCCAATTCCGTAACTCATTATTCATTGTGTCATTTCGTTAAAAAAAAACATTTAAAAGATAAAAAGCTCCGTTCCCACTCACGGTAAACATGCGATAAAAAATGTTAATTCTAATTTGAATGTCCAGCTCAATATGTGGTGATGCTAGCGGATCTTTTAGTCCGTATTTCTTTATTCGATTTATTGGTAAACCGTAACTGTCAAGCCAGATAGCCGTTTAGATCGGACGTGGATGTATTAGCAAATGTAATTTTATTAGATAGCTATGTTAGTCGATTAGTATGGTCTGAGGAGATGCGAGATTTATCAACATGAGAAGTAAAAAGAAATCTAAAAATAGGGTCTTATTACAAATTTAAAAGAAATTCGTCGAAAAAATAGGAAATATAACTAAAATAAATAAGAAATATTATCACCGGACGCTATAAAATACTTATTTTTATTTTACGTCCTACGGGCTACAAAATATAGGTACCTGCTAACATAAAAGTTTCTTAAGCTCGTGTAATTTCGGAGGACTGCACCACAAACACTGTGACACAAGATTTAGTCTCACTCCCATTCATCATTGACAATCTCTGAGACTTCAATGATGACTGGGACCGAGACCAAGATTTTTATATACATTAGATAAGAGTTTAAATTTTGTAGTTTTTTCTACGATCAAGAAAAATATTGGTGCAGCACGGTCGTTGTTGCTACTACTATAACAGGAAGACCACACGTATTTGCACACCTGTATCAAAAGGAAGCCCCCATCAAGGAAATTACATATACCCGTATAATAATGGGAATATTGTGTTAAAACTTCCTTGGTTGGAAGTATCTACCCAGGGATAACTGCTTTACTTGACCTTAGGGTTTCTTGATGAAGTTAAAGTTTGAACTAAGTCTAATTGAAGAGCTGGTAAAAGTCAAATCATTTATTCATTTAGGCCACAAAGTGATGCTTATGAACGTCAAAAATTCAAGTTAATTACTAGATGATTCTACATTTACATTTACTGCCACGTTCGCAATGCAATAGGTAGAACCACGAGAAAGAACGGGCAATAAAACTCGTAGCCACTCTTTTTAACTGCCAGTATAATGGTTTTACATGTTATCTTTGTAAGGAGCTGCAACTGTTTCACATTGTGAGTTATCTACGAATGCAAAATTTAATAGTTATTGATATCATACTCAAGCCTCCCAAAGTAAATGTGGTGAAACAGGAGCATCCACTTACGTCTTTTGATGTTGGCAACTCGCGAACATGACTGCTCAGAGCTATGGTGGAACATTATGTCCCGAAAAGTAACGGTATATAAACCTGCAGCAATTTACAATCTATTAGTTAGCAGTTCATGACCACGGGTTACCCTCACCTTACAAATCCGATAAATTATAATAAAAATAGTAGAACAAGAATGCAAATGTAGTAAATAAAAAAAAGGAAATATGGTAATTAACTAAACTATTAAATTGCTTATTGACGTAATAAACAAAAATTTGGCCTAATAAAAAAAAAATATTTATTTCCTAGCGTACTTGTCGTCAAGATACTCATTTACACTATAGTATGCCTTTAGTATAAGATTATTTTTAACTATTGTCTGAAACGACCTTAACGGCAATTCTAAAATATTAGATGATATTTTATTATACATTCTTATAATAAGCCTACTTTTGTGTAAACGGAAATACGGTACACATTTTGTGCCTGTTCCTGGTATTAATATTGTGTATTTCACGATTCATTTTGTAAGAATTTATATATTGTCGTACATGCATAACACTGGCATAAATATATTGTGATGCTACAGTAAGAATACCAATATTTTTAAAAGTTTTCTTTGAGTGAGACTCTTGTCTTTAACTGGTAAATGGCCCTAACTGCCCGTTTTTGCAATATAAAAATATTTTCGATGTCAGCAGCCCTACCCCATAATAGTATGCCATATGACATAACACTATGAAAATAGCTAAAGTAAACCAATCTAGCCGTATCGACATCAGTCAACCTACGAACCTTCTTAATGGCATAAGCAGCTGAGCTAAGTTTCCCTGAGAGATATGTAACGTGCGCACCCCACTGCAATTTCGAATAAAGTGTTATTCCTAGAAATAATGTAGATTCAGATGTTTCGAGTACATCATCATTTAGAACTATACTAGGACCAAGGTTTCTGACATTAGGCAGGGCAAACTTAATACATTTTGTTTTTTTGGCGTTCAGTACTAGATTGTTTACATTCAACCATTTAGTTACTTGAATGAGTGCACTGTTTATTTCGTTAAAATGTTCCTTATTTCTATCTACTTTGAATGTCAAAGAAGTATCGTCAGCAAACAGTACAAAGTCACAAATGGTTTTCAAGTAAAAAGGTAAATCGTTAATGTAAACAAGAAACAAGAAAGGCCCTAGGATGCTGCCTTGCGGCACTCCTAAATCAACAGGTAAACCACGGCATTTTGAGCCGTTTATTTCAACACATTGGATTCTGTCACTTAAGTGTGACTTATTGACATCCAATGCTTTAGTCTTTACGCCGTGATGTCTAAGTTTGCATAAGAGCGTTTCATGGCAGACACAATCGAATGCTTTTTTTTCGGTAAAGCCACCCATTCATGTAGCCACGGGTATTATTTTACCTAGGTACTAAAATGAAATCTCACTTTATTTCGGGTTTAACGTTTTATACAAGTGCATACCAAATGTCTTTTATCTTTCTACCCGTTCAGGACGCCATAAATCTGCTTATCCCTTTATTATTTGACAAAAGAGCCGCTTCAGTTAGGTATACATTTTTATTAATAAATAAAATGATGGCATTTTCGCTGCCTTCTGCTTCTCTTACCAGTGTTACATAACTTAGATAACTACCTAAGTCCCCGAGTAATCTCCCTTACATTGCAACGATGTAATTTTATTTATTAACGGTGATGGATTCTTGCACAACCGATGATACAATTTAAATAATTCTAGCTCAGTAGGTGGCCAGCTATTACTCTCCCAGTGGTAGCCGTAGAGACAACTCGAGAAGGTATTCGTTGAATGCGGTAAAGACACCATAGATACTAATGGCTTTTTACAACATGAAAGTATCCTGCAAAAACCGCTAGAGACAGCTGGTAATAGAAAAAGTAGTGTAACCAATTTTTATACTTATGATATTCATTCAAAACAAACTCAGTTTGAATAGTTATGTAAATATTTTATTAATTTTATAATATCAATCAACCATTATATCTAGCAAGTTTGAATTACGATATTAATTAAACGGACGGATCAATAAACAAACATGCCAGAGAGTTAATTTATTTTTAATTATACAAATATAAAAGCAGTTACATTCACATCTAATTAACTTTAGTAGATTAAGAAAATGTAATCTTAAAAAAAAACACTTTTATTTATAACTGAAACGATTATACCCATCACAAAATATAAATTATTTTTAAATCAACACAACGTTGGTCTTTTCAAACAGTTATACCTAATATATTTCATATTATTCGTATAAAGAGCCACATATCACTTTTATAGACACACAACTAACAAAAAGTTAACGAGATTCAAGTGCTATTCAGAGAAGCTACATTACATACTTTTAATTCTTTGTTACATTGATCTCTGACTACGCACTTCTTATTCGCCTAACATAATTAAGAACAGGTTCACTAATCGATTTCCTATAACATAAACATATAGAACTGCTTTCGCAAAACCTACGTGGAACGACGCGGGTCTATACCAACATGGCGACGGAAAAAAGTTAATTGTCAAGAAAACGCGGCAAATTGACGTCTCCGAGAAAATCTATAAATAGTGCAAGACACCCATTTGAAGAATTCGCTTCCGCATACATACTTTGATATTAATTGATTTTAATTTAAACGGTTTCATAAGCGTCGGGGTTTATAGATGTCGAGAATAGGGTGACAGTCTCTCTCATAAAATATATAAAGAAATCAAGTTTTAAGGAAAGGCAGTAGGTATTTAAAACAATGTGACTTCAACTCTTATAGATTTTTCTGACTGGCGGGAGGCAAAGCTTGAAAGGTAAATGACGCAAACTGAAAAAAGGTCTTGAAATAAAAAAGCTACATTTCATACCACCGATAATGAAATTCAGAAAATAATAACATATTTTCAAATATATGCCTGATATAAATTTCAAGCTCTTCTTTATGATTACGTACTTATTATGATTGGATAACAACAATTAAAGTAATAAAATAAGTTAATGTCACCATTTTTGGGTGTAACGGTACACGCCATACAAATTAGGAAGTATTTTTAATCTGGTAATCGGGGATTTTTATTTTGTTACATGGCAATCGGAAGCATCAAAATGGCTCTAATGGTATGTTATTTAATGCATAAGTTACAATTATGGTGAACGCACACTTATCCGAGCCGAACGCGTCGAACGAGTCGAACGAAACGAATTTTTGAATTCTTTATATGAAATCTCATGAAACCTCGCACATTTGCCCGCGTCGAATCGTCCGAATCTGGTAGAACCCCAGAAATCCTAGACGAATTCGAATGACGTCATCAGATTCGGCACGGTTTGTGCGGTCGATTCGACCGATGCGCTCGCATTCTATCAGTTGGGTATGACAGAGCAACGCGCGAGTACTATTTCCGCATTGTTTCTTCATCTTCCATTAATAAAGCACTGACAAATAAAAACCTCGTCAAGATCCATCACAATTCACATGTAATAACAGTGCGACAGGCGTAAAGGAAATGGAAACCATTTGTTCGATGCGCTCGATTCTTTCGGCGCGGTCGATTCTTGCTAATGTGCGAGGCCTCCTTGACTTCGATTCGTTCGACGCGTTCGGCTCGGATAGGTGTGCGTCCACCTTTATTGTAATGAAATAAAGTACGTTTTTAAAAAAAATGCCTGCATAGGACGATATTTTATCCGGTAATTATTATTCTGATATTTTGTTAGAATCCTACTAACTAGGTACTATAAACGCGAAATTTTGTGAGTAGGTAGGAATATGAGAATGTTTGTTACACTTTCAGGCAAAAACTACATAGTGCTTTCTTATTCAACTTTGCAATAATAATAGGTATGGCTACATCAGAATCTTGCAAAAAGCACGTGGACTTTTGTCGCAATAACCTTCACCCACCCACAGATGCAGTATCAGTATACTTAGGATATTTTGATATGTACCTACTTACTTACCTACACCAGGAACATACATTATCAAGGACTTATACCTACAGGTGTAAATAAAATTATACTTTATCACCTATCGTTAAATTTAGCTAACCTGACGGCATTTAATAAAAATAACCTTAAAAGTACATACATATTTTCACGTTCGACTTGTAAGTAATTAAAAATCTGAAATCTGGCACAGAGTATCGAACGGTAAATTCCAATAATTGCAAGATGAATGAAGACATTGACGTTCGGCGCTGAAACAAATCAATGCTTAATGAGATACCTGTCTACTTCACATACCATAAATCGTTATTATTTTCACTTTACTCATGACATATTTTTATGACAACAATCGCATAAAGAATTTGTGCTGTATGTCGGGAGACTTTACAAACATCCAAAGAACGTACACAAAGAACAGCCAGAGCCGAGACAGGTACCTATTCGTGAATCTCACAAACTTCATCATCGTCGTCCTAGCGTTATCCCATTATGTTCTAGGTAGTAGAGCTTTGCTGATTTCAGCATGAATAGGCCGGCTCGACCGGGGAAGTACTACCCTCTCGCAGAAAATCGACGTAAAGTAACAGTACTAAAACTGTTGCGTTTCGTTCGGTGAGTGAGAGTGCCGGAAGCCCTATCTCCTATTCCTTCTCCCTCATCCCACTCCTCATCCTATCCCTTTTCCCATCCCCAAGGGGCGGTAACGCACTTGTGAGGTGTTACTTGTGTCCATGGGCGGCGGTAATTGCTTACCATCAGGCGATCCGTCTGCTCGTTAGCCGCCTATTACCATAAAAAAAACCGGTTGCATCCAAGAACTTTGTCTGTGAGCCCAGGCTTCGCTTACTAGTCTAACCAGATATGAAAGCTTTCCTACAGCTGCCGTCAGACCTGCGCATACCGAAACGGTAACGATATGCCAGAGTTTACACCAGTGTCAGTATATTCGTAGGTACTGACACCCCGTAAAGATTGCCACAGGTCTTCACGACAGCCGAAACATCGGTATCGGCTGTCGTGTGACTGAGCTTAACTTGCTTTCCGAAGCACGTCGTTGCCAGATAACTAATTATCAATTCAACAAAGTTACCTGACGTCTGCTTAAATGCAAACATCCGAAGCATTTGGCCACAGCCGCTATCATACAGTGTGATACGTTGAATATTCAAGAACCAACTTCTCCGCATACTCAATTTACTGTTAGATTACTCAGACTAACAGACGACTCGACAAACTCGAGAATGTATGTTAATACTTCTGCCGAAATGCAAAGCTGTTTTTTGCCGCCAATTTAAGTTTTGGAGATCTTTTGATGTCGCATTAATGGTATTTAAGAGATTAATAATGTCAATCAATTATATTGATACGGGATTATTGGTATTAATCTTAAAATAGAGAGGGGTGAATGTAATACTATTACCTAATTTTGGAAGAACGGTTAAAACCACTTGTGCCAGATATGCCAACAGCGTTTTCTAGCACTTAGCTATAGCACGGTACGGCCAGGTACGGTTCTGCGGCATATTTTTTTATATCTACTACTCGACGACACAACGTTAAATTTAAAACCAGGCGGTTTTCAAGAATCTTAGGTATTTATTGCAACTAAGTACTTATCCTACGGCTTTGCCTACTTGGGTTTACAAACAATGAAAATGTAATATTATGACGAATGTAGATTAATTGCTTATCTTCTTTAATCGTCTCAAACGTATCTAACTCCATTAAAAATTAAAAAAGTACAATCAACCAAATCCAAAAGCCAGAACAATTTCTTCGCAGAGATCCCAATAATTTAAAATTCAAATCATTAGTCAAACATATTGTAACAAAATACGAACTAAGTATTTTAAAGATTTCTACAAATGTTTATCGAGTGCATACTTTGGCGCCATGTAACACCATTCCCGCCAAAATTCCAGTGACACATGACATGACGTTCGAAAACCAAACGCGACGTTCCGGAAATTCCACTTTTATTAGTCTGACACTGTACTATTCTTCGTGTAAATGAGTAAAATATTTAAATGTAGGCATATTCTGAACGAGTGTCTGTCTAATATGCATTTTATCTGGTGGAGTTGGTTACATGGACGACTGTCAGCGTGTTGCCTATCTTTGCATATTTGGCACAGAATGCAGTGACACAGATAAGTAATGAATAATGATTCATCATTGTTATCTATGCTACATTCTGATTCAGCCTAACAACCTCTTTGCTGAAATTCAATGAATTGGTTAACTGAGTTTGAGTGATCACGTTGCTGTTGATGATAAGCTTAAGTTTCACGGATCGGCTTGAAATCCATGCTATATCTTATGCACAGGGTATACTAAGCTGAATCCTCTAACATAAATAGTATTGCACAATTTATAATATTTTTGTAACTATGAGATAACCAGTGCCGGTCTACAACCGTGAGATAAATCATACTGTGTAATAAGTACTTATGCATAAGTTTCGTTCTACGTTTGTGTTGCAATTGTGATTGTAAAACTACCAAATAATTCGAATGTTATTTAAAATCACTGTACTAGTTGTACTACAGACCACTACGTAAAGGTAATTGTGTTTTGCTTGTGCTAATAAAAATATAATTTTCATATTCTGAGTATGAAACAAATAAACGGTATTAGTAAATACAGACAACAATTTCTTGATGAAATCACAATGGGCCTTAAAACATTTTTACCGCTCTTACTACATTCGTAATAAACCAAGTAGGTACTAATATTAATGACTTTTCCGCCTATTAACTGTAGTTAAGAATACTTGACAATACAGTAGATTAATTAATGAAAAAATAAGTTACAATTCAAAATGAGCGTAACAAATAAGTCATAGACAAAGGCATCGACTATGGAAATGTAATAAAATATACCTTAGTACATTAAAACTTTGGCGATGGTATTTTAATTATAAATAAGTAGGTAATATGGCGGAATATTGTTTCGTTTTAGCGGTTATCCGTTAATTCGTTCCCGATTTGTGCAGTCTTTTATTGGTTGTAGTAATAAACCGTCTACGAATACAGTTACTTATACACGGTTAAACTGAGCTTTCAAATGAAGAATACCGTTTTTGTACATGTAGTAAACTGGTGTCTGTGTACTGACGGATTAAGAACGCAAAATGACACTACCACATTTAATTCCGTGGATGTCGTAAGAGGTAGCTAAGGAAAATGTATCTTTGCGAGGAGACGGAAAACTCGACATGAAACTTTTTTTCTAGCGGCAATAGGCTCGCCCCGTATTACGTGGGGCCTAAAATTTCATGGCGAAATATCGGTGTAAAATTACACCTCTGCCTTCCCCTTCGGGGAAACAGGCGTGAGTCTATAAATAAAAAAAATAAAAACATCTTTTCAAGTTCACGTCTGATCAATGTGGTGTAGTTAATTCAGTAGGAAGAGGATATTTCTATTGAATCAAAATGCTTCTGAGAAGCAAAAAAGAAAGGCTTCATGAGTGGAAAAACTACTGCAGTAGACTGCAAATGAGTGTGGAGGAAACTGATAGTATATACTAAATAGAATAAATGCTGTAGAAATGAGAGCACTG
This sequence comes from Euclidia mi, assembly GCA_944739405.2. NCBI lineage: Eukaryota > Metazoa > Arthropoda > Insecta > Lepidoptera > Erebidae > Euclidia > Euclidia mi. Next base: position 13,689,881 of record OX123205.2, on the reverse strand, counting down.
AGAAGTATGTGTGGTGTGTGTTGACTGACAGAGTAAGGAATTGTGTAATAAGAGAGTATTGTGGGGTAAAAGAAGATGTAGTAACGGGCATCGAGAAACGTATGTTAAGGTGGTTTGGGCACGTGGTGAGGATGGATGACGAAAGATTGACCAAGCAGATATATAGGTCAAGTGTGAATAGGACAGGGCGAAGGGCAAGACCTAGCCGGACGTTCTCTGACCAGATTAGAGACATCCTAAAAACGGGACAGGTTAGAAGTACCCTGAACAGAAGAGCATGCATGAGGAATCTGATGGGAGTGAATGAAGCAAGAGAGATATGTCAGGATCGCTGCAAATGGCGTTCCGTATCTCTGCCTACCCCTCCGGGAAACAGGCGTAGTCTATGAATGTATATATTATGTATGTATGGTTACTAACCCTGACTGGTAATGTAAGCTGGAGCTCGTGGGTTGGTTTGCCAAGAAGCACAAATCTTTGGGTGATGATCACGATTATCTATTATGTGTCTAGGCTCAGTGTTTTAGAATATATGAATATATGTTTGTCAATTATCTCGTTTGTCTGCCCATGCCTAGTTTGGGATCAGTTTACCGCGTGTGAGTTAGCCCAAGTTTTTGAAGGTGAGGTGTAAGACGGCGTAAGTATGTTCTAAGGCTTCTTAAAATCCGAAAAAACAAAATAATCAATGTGACATAACATTAACCCTTTAAGCATTTTTGTATCTAAATATGCACAACACGTTTAAATGGATATAGCACAAAATCCGAAAGTCACTCGAACGTTTTCCTCTTTCAGTACAAGTTATCAACGTACGAACGAACGAAAACGCAAAATAACTAGATATTTAGATTACTACGACTTTTGACAAAATTTTAATATACCTACGTCCACCATTACTCAGTTTTACCGCCGACCATTTAAGTTTTTGCTGTGATTGAAAAGAAAGACATATAATATCCGTGGCGTGACGTATTGCGTTTTCGTTCGTTCGTACGTTGATAACTTGTACTGAAAGAGGAATCTATTATAGATTATATCGGTAAATAATTAGAGAGATTTATAAATGTGAAATATGTAAATGGGAACAGGCATAATATAAAACTCTCTCATGTAATGAATCAGTCTTTGTTAAATTTTCTTGGTCGAGCGATAAATAGCAATGCACTGATATGATATAATACTTATTTCACAAATGTGCATTATCACGACTGATCTGAATTAAGATAAATAATTTATTTTACCGCCATCTATTCATTAAGTTGGTCGTGCATGTCTAAAATTGTAAAATATGTGTAAATATTATAAAATCCAAAACCAAAACTTCGTAGCCAGATAGTAACAACTTGCCGTATAATGTCATTGAAGTTTAACTATAGAACAATATTTTATGTCTTTTCTGCGTAATAGAAGCACATACATAATAATATTATGTAGACTCTACATTGTAGAGTCATATATAGGCTGACCAAAGTGACCAAGTCACCAATCCTGGGAAAGCTGACACATTGGTTCCTAATAAACTTAGGCAGGTACTACAGAGAGTGGGGTGGGGTCATCGATATATAATACTAATGGTATAAAAATATAGATATTTATTCATCTTAATATATAAAATCCTTGCGTTACTTACTGACTGACAGACACGCTACAGCCGAAACTATTGGGCGCAGGAAGCTGAAATTTGGCATTTATGTTCCTTGGGGACCGTAGGGGTGCACTAAGGAGGGATTTACCGAAATTTCCACGGATTCGTCCAAAACGGGTAAATTTAAAAAATTGCAGGCGTAGCTGCTGGCGTCCTCTAGTTGAATATGAATTTAAACATCGTGGTCATTAAAGTTATAACTTGTAAACTGTTTTTCGGGATACAGTAGGTGCTTGGTAATCCGGCGCTCGTTAATCCGGCACGCTCAGTAGTCCGGCACTCAGCGACACAGGCAACCCGCTTGATAAGCCGGCATTTTATTCAGCCGAATGCCGGATTACAGAGCGGTCTAATAATAATCTTATATTGTGGATACCTATTTATGAGATAAAGGATTTATTTTGTATAGGGTTCCCACCAAGAACTTAGGGTCCCAAGCCAACCTCACCTGCAAGTGGTGCACCTGCCGATCAACGGACGAGGCTCTGGCAAAAAAAATATCCCGATAAGCGGCAATAGGCTCGCCACCTATTACGTGGGATCAAAACACTGGCGAAATGTGGGCGTTTAATATGCCGCTGCCTACCCCTTCGGGGAAACAGGCGTGAGTCTATGTATGTATGTATAGGATTTATTTTACATTTTATGTATTAAGCTTTTACTTCCCATACAAATTCGATAATCCGGCATCGGCGAAAAAAAATGCCTGCCGGATTACCAAGCGCCTACTGTATATACCACGTATGTTTCGAGTATCCAATATTTCGATCGTTTTCGGCACTGTTGCAAGCACCATGATCTACAGCACTACCATTGCTTCCTTTCCGTGTTTATTTGACATAAATAAAATATTCTTAGTACCGTAATTTATTTTAATGAAGGAAAATGTAATAATTACCTAATTTCCTCATGCCACAAGTAGTAATAAATGTGGTTCAAAGGAAATCCTACTCAGTCGAGATATTGCAACTGACTCGGCTGCGCGCCAATCAAATATTTAATCTGTTTCTGCTAGAGATGTACCACTACAGATTACTAAATAGTTACCACTACTAAACAGTAAATATTCTAGACATAGACAATACGTATAATTTAAGTGATCGCTTCGTCACTGCATTTCGTAGGAAGTCGTGGGTAAATCATCCGTGTGGTGAAGGATTAAGAATACGGAATGTCACCACCCCTTATCATCCCATGGGTGTCGTAAGAGCCGACAAAGGGAGCCTATTATGCAGAGAACAGCACTGTAAGAGAAGGAAAACTTGATACAAACCCTATACCAACCCGTTTGGCCAGCGTGGTATAGTAGGCCAATTCCTCCTTTCAAAGGAGAGGCCTAGTCCAGCAGTGGACTGTTAAGGGCTGATGATGACTGATGATGACGTGGGTAAAATTTTCACACGAAAAGATTTGTTTGTCTGTAATCGATAAACTCTAAAACTACTACAGTATTTTCAATAATTATTTCAACATAAGAGAGTTACATTTGTTAGGGGTAACATAGATGAAGTAAGAATTATACGAAGGGCGCGCGGTATATAAAAATGTAATATGCTATCTTGACACTACTTAAATATATTGAAGACCATAATTATTTATGGTTTAATCACCAACCTTTAAATATTTATTTATTTATGCATTAGAACGGCGGTTTGCCAATAACACTAATTAAATCAAAACAAACTTACAAATATACAAAATTACAGAACTACAATTATAATTAGAAGGTTTTTCATGCAATTTAAAAAAAAACTATAACCTAAAATTACGATATCAGAAGCCCAGCTATTTTAGTAATGGCTGAATTTAAAACGACATATGAAAACTAATTTACTGAATTTAGTAAATGATGACCATATTTTAATGATTCAATTATTGCTCAATTTTACCTAAATACGTTTGATTGCCATAAAATGTTATTCTACTACCAAATGTGGTACATAATCAAAAGCTTGCTTTTAAAGGTTTCTTAGGTTTTACAAGTATTCACTATCATAGGTTCGTACTGTGTAAGACATTTATGATATAGAGAAAATGTTTCAAGCTTTTACCATAAGCGTTAGGGTACTTATGCTAAGTTTTACCAAAGAAGGTTCGTTTATGAACGCCATAAACCCAAAAACGGATTTTTGTACGGTGTTCATTAATTTATCTGACCAGATTGAAGACATCCTTAAAACAGGACAGGTTAGACGTAAACAGAAGAGCATGCATGAGGAATTTGATGGGAGTGTATGAAGCAAGAGAGACATGTACGGTTGCAACAAATGGCGTTCCGTAGTCTCTGTCTACCCCTCAGGGAAACAGGCGAGTCTATGTATGAATGTTCATTAATAAACTCCAGAGAAAGATTCCGGAGTTAAAGTTCACGGGCGGAGTCTAGAATAGAATATAATCTTAATATATAAAATCCTTGCGTTACTGACTGACTGACAGACACGCTACAGCCGAAACTATTGGGCGCAGGAAGCTGAAATTTGGCATGTGTGTTCCTTGGGGACCGTAGGGGTGCACTAAGAAGGGATTTCCCGAAATTCCCACGGGATCGGCCAAAACGGGTAAATATAAAAAAATGCAGGCGTAGCTGCTGGCGTTCTCTAGTAATAAAATAAATATATCCACGGAAAAAAATTGTGATCTGAACGCCACAATACAGTTTTCTCATGTTAATCATAAGTAAACATCTTAATTAATGCTGAATATGGCAACACCATAACACACTAAAAGGAATGATCACTATGAGGCAGCGAGAATATATTTTTATTGCATTCTATGCCCATAAATACAAAAATTATAAAAATGCTATTGGCATTTGAATAATTATTCTGATTTTCTTTACCTATGCATAATAAACAATGGCACCTGTATAGGTATCTAAGTAGATACCTATAGATATAAACAGAATTTAAGCCTAGTGCTGGAGTTGTCTTCAAATAGGAATAAAAAGGTCTAAAAATATAAAGTCTATCCAACCGATTCCATCGATATCGATATCCATCCGATTCGTCCGTGTGGTGACGGATTAAGAATACGGAATGTCACCACCCCATATTATCCCATGGGTGTCGTAAGAGCCGACAGACGGAGCATATTATGCAGAGAACAGCACTGTAAGAGAAGGTAAACTTGATACAAACCCTATATCAACCCGTTTGGACAGGGTGGTATAGTAGGCCAACTCCTCCTTTCAATGGAGAGGCCTAGTCCAGCAGTGGACTGTTAAAGGCTGATGATGATGAAACCAATTCCAGCTAAGTCCAATTATTTGACAACGTACATTACGTAATTTGTGTAAATAACCCGCCAAGTCATGACTTTGAATTTAATTAAGAAGGTTGCTTCACTAATCAGTAATTTAGCCGTGATCTTTAAATATAAACAATTTATCAAGTAATGGATATTACAACACGCGAAAACACAAGGACGACAGAGCAACAAGAAGACGTAAGGGACGACCATGTTTATATTGTACTAGAGGATGCCAGCAGCTACAATTGCAATTTTTTAAATTTAACCGTTTTGTTCGATCCCTTGGGAATTTTGGGAAATCCCTTCTTAGTGCACCCCTACGGTCCCCAAGGAACATACATGCCAAATTTCAGCTTCATGCGCCCAATAGTTTCTGTCAGTCAGTAAGTAACGCAAGGATTTTACTTGGTTTTAAATTATGTATTTGACAGACATTATGTATAAACGTTTGCAACATTCTCCGCGAAACAAAACTTACTCGTACGAGAGTTGTCCTTGAAAACCAAGACAATATGTAGATGCGGCGATATCAATGCTAATTACCAACATCATCCATTTGTTAGAGAGTACCTGTCTCGGAATGTATAATTGACTTTTATTGATAAGCGAGACTTATTTAATGCAAAAGTCAACTAGGTATAAAAAAAATCAATGAGTTTCTCGCCTGTTAAATTTACTTTTGTTAAAACTCTCCCTATCTTCTGCCAAATTGGGATGCTTGGAGGAGTGTAAGGGAGACCTTTGCCCAGCAGTGGGACCACATAGGTTTAAAAAAAAAACTCTTAGTTCAGAAAACTAACAGATCGATGGCGAATCTCATACTTGGAATAGGCAGAATTTACTTTAACATGAAAGCCGAGCCGAAATACTCGACTCGTTTCATCTATAGCAAATTAAGTGAATATCGAAAAATGACGGCAAATCTTTATTAGTCAATAAATAGCCCTCGACATTTAAAATACAACTTGGCAATCTTCTATAATATATAATTATGAAACTTACCATTGTGTAGACTTTGTAATCTATATAAACTTGGCACTACCGCCCGCCTCTATGTCTACAAAACGAGATTGTATCCAAACAAAAGTGACTCATTACTTCATCGATTACAGCAGACCTTATTACGAACCCCATAAGGTCGGTCATCGCGTGACTTTCCGGCAGGATGCCTCGGCAGTTAAAGTTCCGAGAATGAATGTCATCGAACGATAGTAATTATTGTCCGTTTATGATATTAGTGACATACTATGTTTTACGACGTTGTATCAAGTGATTTATATCATGTGTGTACTCGAAAGGAATCAACAGTTGTGAAATGCGCTTTGCACGAGTAAGTAGCACAGAGTTTATAAATGAATAGCATTTTGTATGCTGAATTGTATTAAGAACTCCCGCACATACGGTAGGCTTCTTGACTGTGACATAGCAGATAACAGTGGTGAATGCTGAATGTTGCTTTGAGCCTTATTTTGTTTTGGTTTTTCAGGGGAGGGAAGGTTTTCTTAAAATGATATGTTTTTTAAATAAAACAGAACAGAAGGGTATGAGGCGACTGAGCCACAGAGCCCTTCATGGTTCATGGCTCCTAGCGGATAATCTTAGGTAGCTGTTGATTATATGACGACCGGTTGGCGCAGCGGGAGTGTAAGCGACTGCTACGCCGATGGTCGCGGGTTCGATTCCCGCTCAAGTCAAACATTTGTGTGCATGAACATGGATGTTTGTCTTGGTCTGGGTGTTTCTATGTATAATATGCATATATTTACAAAAAATATATATATGAATGTTTATCCATTATCTAGTACCCATAGTACAAGCTTCTGCTTAGTTTGGGACTAGATGGTGTTGTGTGAATGTGGTAAAAAAAATAGGTTTATAAGCAGGGGTTTTACTCCTCAAAATAGCATATCTCCTCTCATCACTCGAGAGACATCTCATTACTGAGAATCATGACAAATCGGAGACACTTATTAACTTCAATCACACATGTTCATAAAACTAAAGTACTCCTTGATAACTCTTGAATATTCTATCACATTCGCCATTACACAATACACTTGTGATTGCTTCTAAGAAATACGGTTAGACTTTACTCATAAGAGTTTATAGCCGTCTATGAGTAATCGATGAAATGAAAATGTGTCATTATTCCACTTGCAAACAATGGCGGCTCGAAAACAATGTGTAGAAGTATTGTTGACTACTATAATTCTCAACATAATAATGAGACAAGAGAGGAGGACATTATGGCTACCGCTGATGTAACCAAAAGGACTGTTGTGACGAAAGGTTTCCTATCTATAAGCTATACTACTGCATAGCTTCTTCAAAATACGTTTAGTAATTTTAGCGTGAAAGAAGAAACAAGCCGCCTGGTAAATGCCTCTAGTCTAGTGTAACCAATACCAAAACATCGTGGCAAATAGAAAAGGGCAATATTTCGGCTATCACAAGAGGTTAACGTAGTTTAAGCGTGTAAGAAGGACAAACAACTAAACACACATTCTTATTTATTATATTAGTTTAGATAATTACGCGATTGTGACACATTACATTAATATAAGCATAAGTTATTTGATGGGCTATGTTAATACTGCCTGCGATTGACCGATCCCAATCAACAGGGCGAAGCATTTCATCCACGGGCCATTGTAACAGTAAAATCATTTCTTTATGCAACCCTTTTCACGTAAAGAAGAAATAAATTCACAAACATGTTATTACGTCGAGCAGCGAACCGTTCGTTGGCACCGTTTAAGTTATTTTTTATGCAAAAACGTGATACTATTTATCCAACATACACCAGTACTTTAGTAAATTACCATCCGAACTGAGGTATATGAACTGTAAAAGGTCATATGGTTTCTGATATTCGCATACGAATAAAATAAACTGCTTGCTTTGCTTCAAACTTAAACTTTATAAGCCTGTTTATCAAACATTGACATCACCCCAGATTACGAGTCTTAGATTTGAACCTGTCAGGCAGAGTTTGAACAATGGGAATCATGTAATTTCTGACAGAATCGATACAGAAATAAATAGATCCTCAGATAAAGCAAGAATTAAACTACGAAATACACTTAGGCCTTGTTTACTATACGTTGACTACTTAAAAATATACACACATCTTTGTTTTTTATAGCAATAGGCGGCAAACGAGCAGACGGATTGCCTGATGGTAAGCAATTACCGCCGCCCATGGACACAAGCAACACCACAGGAGTCACGAGTGTGTGGCCGCCCTTTGGGGTTGGGAAAGGGGATAGGATGAGGGAGAAGGAATAGGGGATAGGGCCTCCGACACTCTCACTCACCGAACGAAACGCAACAGTTTAGGTACTGTTACTTTACGTCGATTTTCTGTGAGAGGGTAGTACTTCCCCGGTCGAGCCGGCCCATTCATGCTGAAATCAGCAAGGCTCTACTACCGTAACCTTGTCCAAAGCGAGCGCAGTACAGGTAGTTTCTAAAGCAATCTTCAGATCAAGCAATACAGATAATCATACTATTGAAAATGACGTAAGTTTTAATACCAAACATAGAAAAAATATTCTTAGGTCAGTATATATTTTGGCGGTAAATATTTATTTTACAAGGCAACAGCCATGTTCCATAAAATGTGACAGGTATTTAGATTTATACGTTCTAACGAACTTGCGTATTATTTTTAATAGAAACCGCATCAACAAGATTGAATCAGTGTCAAGGAGATCCACAATTAAATACCTTTACTGAACTAAAGCTTACGTTCAGAGATGTTTAAACTAACATAAATGTCAAGTTGATAATCAACTTTATAAAATATCATTTGAGAATTACAGTGGATCTGATAATTTAAGAATATAGAGACACCATAAAGGAGGCAGAATAGAAAGATAAGAACACGTGTGTTTCAATTGTCATCTTGCCCGTTTCGTCAACGACGAAAGGGACGTTCCATGGATTCGATTCCCATTCGCAAAAAACTTTATTGAATAATCAACAATTTGTTTACTTGTATCCGTTGTGTGCAACACAAGATTGTATCCCAGTGCTACTAATCTTAATATATAAAATCCTTGCGTTACTGACTGACTGACAGACACGCTACCTAAACTATTGGGCGCAGGAAGCTGAAATTTGGTATTATGTTCTTTGGGGACCGTAGGGGTGCACTAAGAAGGGATTTCCCGATATTCCCACGGGATCGGCCAAAACGGGTAAATTAAAAAAAAATGCAGGCGTAGCTGCTGGCGTCCTCTAGTTTCATTATAAAAAAACCTATCTTTTATAAATTTTCAGCACGGCCAAACTATATTGCGTTCTTCTCTTATAAAAAAAAATGTATCAATTGTGCTATCAATATAGTTCCAATAAATGCCTAATCACCGCGAAATAGGCATGAAATTTAGTTTAACGTTTTTATTAGTCTATTTTTAATTGCCTTTTGTATCGTACACATATGTTCATAAAAGAAAATATCATTATAAACTAGTTTGACGAATCTATCAAAAAATGGCCAAATGTGGCCCTGAGGTTCAAGAATACTCGATTCTCTACCAAACATCATCAGAATCAGGTTATCCGTCTTGAGATAATAAATACACTTTCGCATTTTATAATAATAATTAATATTTATTTATTTAGGCAATAATCGGATGCAACATCAGATTATAAACATAAAAATACAGCTTAACACAATTCTCAGGTGGCTTCCTCTGTTACAAAACAAAACTAATAAATTTTAAATATAAAGAAGAATTAGTTATGGCCGTGAGAAGTAGCTTGGCAATCGTCATAAACTCATAAGTTACCACGTGCATACCTACCTCAAGTAGGCCACAAAGTCACTTGACCTGTCACCAACTCACCACAAAGCATTGAGATAAAATCTCTGCCTATTCTTTAAAAACTTAGTACGAAATGCCATCCTACGACTATTACAAACGCGAAAGTTTGTGATGTTGTATATTTTTTATTATTTCACGCAAAAACTACTGATTGAAACATAGCAGTGATAGGTAGGTATAACTTATATATATCAGGGGCATAGTCCAAATTTGTACATTAATATACCTATCGCATGCGAGTCGTTTATCGTTGGGAACATTTTTCAATCCATTTTTAGGGGTCCGTAGCTAAAAGGTAAAAAACGGGACCCTATTACTAAGCCTCCGCAGTCTGTCTGTCTGTCACCAGGCTGTAGGTATCTCATAAGAACCCGTGATAGCTAGAAAGCTGAAATTTTCACATAAAAACAAAAATAAAAAAATGAAAATACTAAGGGAAAATACCCATACAATAAACGTAGGTATTTTCCTATTTTCTGCTCAAAATAACCAACAGTAACAGGTAGACGCTTAAAATTTGCACAGGATATGTAGTTATATATTATTACCTTTCAAAATAAATCATTAAATAAAAAAAAGTTAATAATAAACGGGGGCTCAAATACTACAAACGTAATTTTTAAGCAATTTGTTACTCGATCTTAATAAACAGGTAGAAACTTAAAAAATATTTAAGTATACATACAACAAACGTAATTATCTTTTATAGATGATGGTACGGAACCCTTCGTGCGTGAGTCCGACTCGCACTTGCCTAATTTCTCATTTTCAAAAGTGTATGTCGCAGTCAAAATTGAAATCTTTATTCAGAAAGGTCACAGTATGACTCTTATGAAAATATAATTTACAAATTTACTTCTTGCTTAAAGATGCCAACTTTACATTAAGTGCCACGTTCGCAATAATAATAATAATAATAATAATAATAATAATTTATTTGCAGACATTGAAGTCCATAGAATTAAATTTTACACATTGAAATCATTACATAATTAATAATAACAGAAATAACATTATTTAAAAAATATCTGAAATTACATAAAAAATAACTCAATAAAAACACATAAAAAATCATAAATAGGCATAATAATAATAATAACATAATAGGCATAAAAAATAATAAATAAAAATTCACGTACAGCTATCTAGAGCCGACCTGTGTGTGCAGTCTCACCCATCGACCAAGCATCGGGCAGTCCCACCGGTTACTCAATGCCTTCAACATGCCGTGGGTGCTGATATCTGTTCTGTGCCGGAGAGAAGCGCATCGTTTTCGAATAATGGCATAAAAATCATCTACTCTCGCATCGGCAAACATACCCGAAGCGCTACAATACCGCGGCAGCCCCACAAGCATCCTGAAGGCATTGTTATACTGTACGCGCAGGGCGCTGTATGCCTTCTGCGTATACTTGACCCATAGGCTGCAGGTGTAAAAAGTCTGACAGTAGGCTCGAAAGAGCGTCATTTTGACGTCGTAAGAACACCGTGCAAACCTACGGGCCAGCATATTACTTCGAACAGACAGCGCCCTACGCTCTCTCTCAATATCTAAATCGTCGCACAGATCCTCGGTGACCCAGTGGCCCAGATACTTAAATTTTGATACTTGCTTCAAGGGTGTACCTGCTAGTGAGATGCATGGAACATGTAAGTATCTTCTGGCACCACCATTGAAAACAAGTACCTCACTCTTAGTAACATTATACCTAAGCCCATGAGTCACCGCATAGTTCTCACAGACCTTCAGCAAACGTCTTAATGCACTGATTGATGGGCTCAGCAAGACCATATCGTCTGCATAGCTAATGTTGTTCATAGCAACTCCGTCAATATGACATCCGACTCCAGTATTGCTGAGCTCAACAATCAGTTGGTTTATATATAAATTGAAAAGGCGAGGGGAGGTGATTCCCCCCTGCCTCACCCCACATTCCAATCTATATTCTTTGGATATAGTCCCTGCCCACCTAACATTGTTTATTTGGTTCTCATACCAGAATTTTAGCAATGACGTTACCTCAAAATCTACTTTTTTCACGTTCCTTAGCTTATCCCAAAGCTGGTCATAGGGCACAAGGTCGAATGCCTTGGACAGATCTAAGAAGCACGCATTAACTGTCGTTTTCCTATCAGTATAATACCGGACAGTCCGCTTTAAACACATAATGGCACTTTCAGTCGACAGCCCAGGCCTGAAGCCAAACTGTGCATCATGCAAGTCAATCCTGGGGGCCATATATGCATCCAGCAGACTATCCAGCACCTTTGCTATGACCGTTGCCAGGGATATTGGTCTGTAATTACTGGGATCAGCAGCATCACCGGTTTTATTTTTTATGACAGGTACAACTATAGTACGCATAAGTTCACTGGGTAAATAAGAATGACTCACACACAGTCTAAAAAACATCGACAGTACTCTAGGTAAGTGTACACCTGCATACTTAAGGTGCTCGACACTAAGGTGATCATGTCCCGGGGATTTACCTCTAACCATATTTTTTATCACTTTCTTGACATCTTTAGTGGTTAAATTCAATCCCCGCGCCACGCCCACATCAGCGCTAGTCACCTCCTGCATCACATAACCAGGAGAGGAATTTGACAAGGGTTTAACTTTAAATTGGTCTACAAACATATTAGCAATTTGTGTGGGATCATGTTTACCACCAACACTTACGGGGAGGCTCGACCTAGGATTCAGTTTATTCGTGTTTTTCCAAAAATTTACAAAGTCCTTCGCTTTATGATTTTCAGCTATTAAATTTAGTTTAATTTGTTTTTCATTGTTACGACACCATTTTAATCTACTTTTGAAATTTCGCCGCGTATCACGCATTTTATTATATTCAATACCTGAATCTGGTTTACCACATAACTGCCAACCGTGAAAAGCTAAGCGAGCCTCTTCGTAAGCTATTTTCACATGTTTATTCCACCCTGGCACAGACTTATACGTTCGGGGCTTATTCGCCGCCGCACTACACTCAGCAGACTGTTGGAGAATACATATTATGTTACTGTATAAATCATCCAGAACAACATTATGGTTCACATTCCTACAATGAAAGTCTGCACAGTGTCTGAATGCGTGCGGAAAATCTATTTCCCGTAAACCCACATTACACATTTCCTCATACATACTTATCTGAGTCGAGTCACGTTGTCCCCAGACAATGTTATTACTGTTTAGTTTAGGTAATACTATATTAGGTGTAATTAGCTTGAGATTACATTCTACCTCTATAGGCATATGATCCGACCAATATATATCGTACAGTACTTTAATATTAACGACTGTCCGTTGCGCGGCCTGTGTCGTAATACAGTGGTCAAGCCAGCGCCTACACCCGTGCGCGTCACTCACAAAAGTGTATGAGTCACTCGGCAAGCACTTAATATCAGCACATAACCACTGTTGTTCCTCACAGACCTTAAGTAGTTCACTATGGAATAGCTCGCCAGTATGTGCATTATAGTCACCTAATATAAATACAGTTTCTATACTATTGCTGTCGATTATAGCTGCAATTTCACCTAAGCAGTCAGTGAACTCGGGAAGATTGTCACTGGAGTTGGTAGGCATATAAACCGAAAATACTAGCATATCTCTGTCGCACAAACTCACTTTTATTGCCGCGATACGAACACTGCTGCACTTTATGACACTAACCATCGAGAACAGACTCTTCCGCCACAGAAGTGCTACACCTCCATAGGGTCGACCACGAAGTACACCTACTGCCGTATCCACTGCTGAGTTACCGGTGAATGCAAAGTCGTTGTGTATGTTTCCTAAAAAGGCCAGATCATGCGGCAACAACCACGTCTCCTGCAGTGCGATAACGTCCGCAGTGTCGCACAGTCGTCTGATACAATCAACTGAAGTTGTAACACTTTTACAATTAAAACTTATAGAATACGGAATGTCACCACCCTATATCATCCCATGGTGTCGTGCAATGCAAGGACGTAGAGCCATGAGAATGAATAGAAAAGGTATATACACGAGGAAAACCACTTGGACTACCTTTTGTCGAAACCCATACTATTAGAGGTATGTGTTGATAGACCTAATGTATTAGGACAATAGGGTTGTTTCCAACTAGTCAAATCAAGCACTTTTAATGAAATGTCAAAAACGACCTTTGCCAAGGGTTTTGTATGAAATATGACGTAGTGACGTCATAGTGTTTTGTTGTCAAGTAGAATACTTATTATTAATAAATTGACGATAAAATTTTTAAATAAAGTTTAAACATTAATTAATTAATTAAACTACTATTATTTTGAAATGTTTCACTAGATAAAAATACTTGTATAATTTATTTCACTTGCAGGAAACTTCCCTATTATCATTTGTAATACTAATCAAAATAAGTAGAGAAAGTTCTGTGAAGTACATTGCTAGATTATCTATAAGTAAGTCTGTAGTGTGGCCACCCAGCTAGTTTGTAACCCCGAGGGTAGTTGCGTCAACTGACAATGGAGTGAGGAAGTGGCGTTATGTAAACTGCTTACTTATGATATTATAAGTTATAACGTTGTTATTTAGGTTACGTTATAACGTTGGAAATAATGATGGTAACAGGTTTGACGGAAAGTATTAATTTAGAGATTAGCTTAGTGAGATGTGTTTATTTTTTAAATTATTTTATTAAGACGTCTCCTGCTCTACTCACTTAACAAATATACAGCTAACAGACAAAAAGCAGACCCAGACTCGAACCAATAATTTAAAGATGATACAAAGTTATCCGTGTGGTGACGGATTAAGAATACGGAATGTCACCACCCTATATCATCCCATGGGTGTCGTTAAAGCCGACAGAAGGAGCATATTATGCAGAGAACAACACTGTAAAAGAAGGAAAACTTGATACAAATACAAACCCTATACCAACCCGTTTGGCCAGCGTGGTACAGTAGGCAAATTCCTCCTTTCAAAGGAGAGGCCTAGTCCAGCTGTGGACTGTTGAAAGCTGATGATGACAAAGTTATCTTATGTCGGGATTGAACCCACAAAACTTGACGCAGAGTCAAAGGCGAAGCGGGAGCTTAAACTACTACGCCAACCGTGCAGTCAATTTGTAATAGGAAAGATTTCATTGCCGTAGAATTTACTGTTTGCACTGCGCATGAAACATTTCAGTTGGGTACATTACTTTTCAGTCATGCCATGACAACGACCAAAACGTCGGTATAAATACAAGGTATTCCTTCCTTGTTAATAATGTTATTGAGACCGTAATATACCTAATAGCAGTTTCACTGCCCTGTGTATCATATTTGATTCACAACAATTGATTTCCATTGCGTATCGCGACAGATAGCGAATAGATTAGTATTTGTGTAGAGGTTTAGGATGTAATAAGCATAGCCACCACAACTTACTTACCCCAATAGTAACTCCCGTGCTCTCCAAATGCGTCTAAGAATACATCATCTCCCGATAGGTAACACAAATAATTACCCATATTGCCAAAACACACAGACACTTACTTATAAGTAGGTGTAACTTTACCACAGTGAAAGAAAAGCACCATAAAGTAAACGAAAATCGTACAAATTAAATTGATCACTACCTTTAGCAATAGACAAAACTATAAGAGCCAGTTTCACTATCTCTAGGCAGGTATTATCCTGCAGATAAATATATAAAATCCAAAATATTTTTGTCGTTATCTGTCAAATAATTTTACCAGAACTATCCAAAGAGATACAAGCCTTTGAATTTGTTTAACAAGCGCACAAATGCAGTCTATATCTTGTCTTGGAAATAGTAAACTGAAATTTTCATGAATTACGGAAATGTTTTATAATCAATATCTGATGTAATTCAATTCTTGCAGAAATACAATAGACATTTTAGTAAACAACTACCTGTTTATTAGTAATCCTTCATTATTTTCAACACTCATACTTACATGATTAGATCATAATTACTTATTTTGTTACAATCGGCATACAACATCATTCCTATAGAGCACACCTTCTTTTTCTGACTCTAAGATATTCCCGAGATCGCGAAAATTAGCTACGCCACATTAAATTTAACTTAAACCTCGACAGAATGTATGGTATGGTATATCCATGTGGTAACGGATAAAGCCACAAACAAAATGCCATTACCGTATTTCATCTTAATATATTACATATCTATACTAATATAATAAAGCGGAAGAGTTTGTTTGTTTGTTTGTTTGTTTATTTGTTTGTTTGTTTGTTTGTTTGAACGCGCTAATCTCAGGAACTACTGGTCGGATCTCAAAAATTATTTTTGTATACGATAGCTTAGTTATTCCGGAAGGCTATAGGCTATATAACATAACGCTTCGACCCTTTGGGGCCGGGCAAAAGGCTAAAAAGGCTAAAAGATAATGTCGGCTAATCTCAGGAACTAGCAGTCGGATTTTGAAAATTGTTATTGCCTATGATAGCCCAATTATTCCGAAAGGCTATAGGCTATATAAAATTACGCCGCAACTTTTAGGGGCCAGACAAAAATAATAAAATGGTCAAACGAGAAGGGGGAGGGTTGGGCCAAAGGCAAAAAAAGGCTAAACGAATAGGATACAACCTATAGGCGGATGGGTATCGTTTTCAAGATTTCCGGGACGCTGATTAATAATATGAAATTGATTTAGTGATCCAAGATGGCGGACGGGAAATCAAAGATGGCGGATGAGAATATTTTAAAAATCAATATGGGTATCGCCTTCGATATTTTAAGGGGTGCGGAATCGAAATAGGTACACCATCTATTTCGTGATCAAAGATGGCGGAATGGAAATCAAAGATGGCGGATGGGAAAATTTAACAAAATCAGTATTGGTATCGTCTGCGATGTTAAAAGGGATGGGGAATCCAAATACAACATCTGTTTCGTGATTCAAGATGGTGGATGGGAAATCAAAGATGGCGGATAGGAAAAAAATTAAAAATCAAAATGGGTATCGTCTCTGATGATTTAAGGGATGGAGAATCTAAATACAACATCTATTTCGTGATCAAAGATGGCGGATAGGAAATCAAAGATGGCGGACGGGATTTTTTTAAAGTCGATATGGCTATCGTCTCCGATATTTTAAGGAATGGGGAATTCAAAAACACCATCTATTTCGTGATCAAAGATGGCGGATGGGAAATTTTAAAAAAATCAATATGGGTATCGTCTCCGATGTTTAAAGGGATGTGGAATCCAAATACAACATCTATTTCGTGATTCAAGATGGCGGATGGGAAATCAAAGATGGCGGATGGGAAAAATAAAAAAAATCAATATGGGTATCGTCTCTGATGATTAAAGAGATGGTGAATCCAAATACAACATCTATTTCGTGATGAAAGATGGCGGATAGGAAATCAAAGATGGCGGACGGGTTTTTTTTTTAAGTCGATATGGGTATCGTCTCCGATTTTTTAAGGAATGCGGAATTCAAAAACACCATCTATTTCGTGATCAAAGATGGCGGTCGGAAAATCAAAGATGGTGGATGAGAAAATTTTAAAAATCAATATGGGTATCGTCTCCAATATTTAAAGGGATGGGGAATCCAAATCCATCATGTATTTCGTGATCAAATATGGCGGATGGGAAATCAAAGATGGCGGATGGGAAAGTTTTAAAAAATCAATATGGCAATCGTCTCCGATGTTTTAAGGGATGGCGACTCCAATTCAAATATCTATTTCGTGATCAAAGATGGCGGATGGGAAATCAAAGATGGCGGATGAAAAAAATTTAAGTCAATATGGGTATCCTCGCCGATGTTTTAAGCTATGAGGGATGCAAATACAACATCTACTTCGTAATCAAAGATGGCAAATGGGAAATCGAAGATGGCGGATGGAAAATCAAAGGTGCCGGATGGGAAAATTCAATTAAATCAATATGCGTATCGGCTCCGCCGTTATAACGCATGTGGCATTCGTATATAACATCTGTTTCGTGATCAAATATGGCAGATGGAAAATCAATATATTATTTTATTGAAATTATTATTATTAGGTATTTGATGTTCGATGCAGATAATGGCTATGTTAAGCGGATACGTCTACTACGGAACCCTTCATGGGCGAGTCAGACTTGCAATTTATTTAATTATTTAATAGCCCAATGAGTAATTTTATCATAGCGCTAGATCAGTTATCTGCCCCTATCACTCATATACCACGTCCGCATCTTCAGTTAGTTTTTCTACCCTAGAAATAATTTATATGGCAAAAGAACTTTGCCTGGCAATTAATAGATTAAACACTGATCTTCTTGGTAACTTTGTTCTGAATTCTTTGGAGAAGAGATAATTAAGAAAATGAAAAAGAAAAATACTTTAAAAAAGCGAGACGGAGTTCGCCGGGACAGCTAGTTATTATATAAAATCCTTGCGTTACTTACTGACTGACAGACACGCTACAGCCGAAACTATTGGGCGCAGGAAGCTGAAATTTGGCATGTATGTTCCTTGGGGACCGTAGGGGTGCACTAAGAAGGGATTTCCCGAAATTCCCATGGGATCGGCCAAAACGGGTAAATTTAAAAAAAATTGCAGGCGTAGCTGCTGGCGTCCTCTAGTTCAGTATAAGTCGTAAGAGGCGACTTAGCAAAATACATGAAGTAAATGTTCCTAACTTGCAAACTCGACATCAACGTCTTGCCGGGAGCTTTACAAACATCCATAGGTATAATAAATATAATTATATTATATCTACTAGATGAGCTCGCGGTTACACACGCGTTATTTAAGGCTACTGCTCCGCTCCCGTGGCTCATAGCGTGATGTTATATAGCTTATAGCCTTCCTCGATAAATGGGCTATCTAACAATGAAAGAATTTTTGAAATCGGACCAGTAGTTTCTGAGATTAGCGCGTTCAACCAAACAAATAAACAAACTCTTCAGCTGGTAATCTTAATATATAAAATCCTTGCGTTACTGACTGACTGACAGACACGCTACAGCCGAAACTATTGGGCGCAGGAAGCTGAAATTTGGCATGTATGTTCCTTGGGGACCGTAGGGGTGCACTAAGAAGGGATTTCCCGAAATTGTCACGGGATAGGCCAAAACGGGTAAATTAAAGAAAAATGCAGGCGTAGCTGCTGGCGTCCTCTAGTATTAGTATAAGATGCAAAATCCAACCAACAGACACATGAAAACTCAGACACAAAACAATAGTTTGTTGATCACACAAAGAGTCGTCTCGTGTTAGCATTAAACTACCTACAAATTGATTTTATTGCAAATATAATTACTAATTACCGTACCAGTAAACTACATTGTCATCTTCTAACCTACAAAGAGACCTACGCTTTCGCCTTAACATATGTACCAAAATCGGTCAAGTAGTTTCCAAGTTCATAACTAATAAACAAACAAATTGAAGCAATGTCAAGTTTGATAACAAAGTAAGTAATACTTAGTCGCTACTTAGTTGCGTCAAGTAGTACTGATGACGTGATTTGAGAACGCCGTATGGAATGCTCTGTGTATTGACTTTAGCGGGTGACGTCATTTCTTAGTATGTTTCTTTGTATACTCTATAGGTAAACAACAATTATTCTATTCTTGTTTTAATTATAAAGGAATAGTTTCGGAAAGGAATAGTTTAGCCGTGTGGTTGACGGCATAGAATACAAGTGTCACCACCCCGTATCTTCCCGTGGGTGTCGTAATAGGCGACTAAGGGATAACACGATGCAAATACCATCTTTGCGTAGAGACGGAAAACTCGACATCAAACCCTATACGACTGCCTCGTTGGTCTCGCGGCATGAATGTGCGCGTGGGATCGGGTGGTCCCGGGTTCGATTCCTGGGCCGGGCAGTGTTATTGGGTTTTTCTGTCACGAAATTCTCAGTAGCAGCACGGAGTCTGGAAATGTGCCCGGTACGGCAATAGGCTCGCCCTCTATTACGTGGGATTAAAGTATATCTGGCGAAAAGTGGGTGTAGAGATACACCTCTGCCTACCCCTTCGGGGATAAAAGGCGTGACGATATGTATGTATGCGATATGTGAATAGTTTCCACCCGCGGTTAGTCCACGTCGGTTATAGGGACAAATGGAAATCATTCTTTACAATTCTTGTTAGAATTATAAAGAAATTGTTTCTAAACAGAAGACCATGTGCCATTCTGATGTGTATGCTACATTACTGCAGTTGCATCAAAATTAGCTCGTCAACTTTGGCGTGAAAGACTAACAAACGTCTATCCAACAAGAACCGATTCTGAACATGATCGCGAGTTGCCTACATTATAAGACGTAAATGGATTTAATGGATGCTGCTCCTGTTACACAAGATTCACATTGTAAGGCTACTACAGCACTTAATTTAGTAACTGCATTAATTGTTTAAGTATTATGTATGTTCCTATTTACTATTTACAAGTAATGAATTACAATGTGAAACAGTTGCAGCTCCTTACAAAAACAAAATATGTACCATAACACTGGCGATTAAAACGAGTAGCCACGGGTTTTATTGCCTGTTCTTTCTCGTGGTTCTACCTATTGCTTTGCGAACGAGGCAGTAAATGTAGGTACATAAATGTAGAAGCATTAAGTAATAGGGAAGATGACTGCCAAGTTAAATCACTAGATGGCGGTATCACCGACTACAGTAAACAATGAATTTTGGCAAGTATGACATTTGAGTGACATCTTGACAACTCGTTTAGACTTCAAACTTTGGATGCGCGATCTCATTATCTCATCTCAAACAAGTCACTAAAACAGAAAAATTGTACCATTTTTATTGTTATTGATAATTACAACTGTTGTAACTGTTTTGCCTATATAAATAAGTATAGATATATTGTTGTCTTGTTGATGACAATATTTGAAAAGCGCGCTACAAAAGTTTGTTTACTGTAGTTGCTTGTGCTGCCATCTGCGTCGACCTTTGCGTAATGTTCCCTATTTACTTTTAAAATTTGACGTTCATAAACGTCACCTTGTGACCTAGATGAATAAATGGTTTTTTACTTAAGTCTTTCGGGTTTAGCTTAATCGAAGGAGAAGTGTCTAAGTATTGCTTGATAATTAATACCTCATTTGCTGTCTTTGGATTTTGTCTTCTACGCGCGAAAGTTGAAAGGTTTATCATACTTTGACAAAGTCTTGAATTAAACCTTTCATCAAAGAAATCGAAGCAAAACCAGCATTTTCTCGTTAAGCACATTTTTATTGATATTACCATTTTTTATTAAATGTGACTAACTCTTCTACGGAATGGACTTTTTGAAACTAGTAAGTACCTATAGCAGTTTTTTAAAATTTATTTGATTTACTGGAAATTATGAAAATTTTCCACGACATCGATTTTTTTACTGGCAAGGACGTTGTTTTGGATGACTCATTGGTATTAGTAGTCACAAGACACATCTTTGAGTCCACTTCGGCAACATTTCGAGTTTGACCCTCACACGGAAGAATTGTTTATGTGATCCACATACTTATTGGTACTAAGCCTTGGTCAATGAATACAGATTTACATAATAGAAGCCCATTTCTTAAGGATTTCGTGTGCCGATTCCAACTGGCGTGTTGACGGTTGTCAGTGTAGTACGTAGTTGGCGCCGTTGGCGGCGCTGGCGTCGTTCTCCGTCTCTCTTGCGCTCGTAGTTAAGATACATAGGAAAAACTTTCGTCTTTCTTGCACTCGTAGAGTCAGCTGTCACAGCACGACTGCCACGCCGCCAAGCGGCAATTTGGGTCACACTGGTCACAGAAAGTTTGTCTACAGAGCGCTCATAAGAAATGTGCCTCTATTTAAATATCTATGCTCTATGCCTTGGTAGTTTTAGGGCATCTAATTATCTAGGCTATGTTTGTATTGTTTTTATATGCGTACAGGCACTACTATGGGTACCATCCATCCATTGTAGCTATAATAGATCCATCGAAATTTAATAGCGGAAATCAAAATCGGTCAAATTATACCCGAAGACATGCCTAATCCCACATCAGAATCAGTTTAGGATTTTCGCTGTGAAAGCTTAACAAACGAAGATACGTTAATTGTTATGATAAGTAGGTACGTTGCCCAAGTATTATTAAACATAACATAACATAACTTCACGCCTTTATCCCCGAAGGGGTAGGCAGAGGTGCACTATACACCCACTTTTCGCCAGTTATGCTTAGGTCCCAATGTAATAGTGGGCGAGCGATAATTAACATTTTTAATACACACATAACTTCGAAAAGTCAGAGGTGTGTGCCCGGGGTACCTGGGGATCGAACCCGAGACCATCGTGTTATTAAATACTGATTTATTTTGTAAAATATATTAAATATCTTTTAAATCCCCACAAATTAGGTACATCCTTAAATGCCATTATGCTGTCAACAAGACGTCTGCATAAAAAACGATTAAATTCAAACTTGTTTTGTAATAACAGCTTCTTCAATGCATCCTTGATGTTAATCAGTGAGGTCATTACTGTCCTTCCTGGATCGTGTCAATCTGCTTATCCACTTTTTACCGAGGCGTAATGAAGACCGGTACTAAACGAGTTCCAGCCAATATAGCCTACAGCCTGTTATTACTGAGCTATTGGTTCAGGGACTTGTCAGGCATCTTAGAAGCTTCGCTTGACTAAGATTAAAGCATTTTGCTTTGATAAGTTGGACCACCCAATATTATAAGAGGCAGTCTACTAAATTACTGCTTCTGTAGAGTGTGCCGTAATAAAAACTTTGAAAATCAACCTTGACTCGTCTGTTGGTCCAGTAATTAATATAGTGACTGCTTTAGTTAGAGGTCTGTAGTGGTTTCTCCCAAGACCATCTTTATGTGAAGAGCTTAATGACATGTCTGGGTGTAGTTCATCTATAATATATACACATATATGTAGCTCCTAAGCAGTGATTTTCATCGATGATGGACAAAATGGACATAAAATTTTCCAACCTTTTCATTGCTTTATAACGACGGTATATAAATAAACTCTAAATTCAAATATTTAAATCATAACGTTCATAATTCACAAAGGTTTTGAATAACGAAGCCTTTTCGAATACCCACACTCGATTTTTGAACGTGTTTTGTCCGTTACTACGTAGTTCGAAGCAAGAAGAAACTTGGCCTGTATTTTTATATCGCTAGAAAGTTGAAACGCTTGTAAAAAAGTAAGAAAGTAACCGAGGAAGCTGCTACCTACACAAGAAGTGACCATTCAGCGAACACATATGCATAATATATTATGTATATCCATATATGTGAAGCTTTAACGTAAATCATGCGTGTAAAGATTTTGCTGTAGTATTTCAATGTCCAATAACTTTTCATGGGTCCTTGCCAGCTTATTGAAACGTAGATGTTATATTAGATTCATTCTGAAATTACAGACGCAAAAAAGTTGAGAGAGAGAATTTACGTGTATATTGTAGTCACAGAAATATAATGTTGTTGTATCTTTACATGAAGGTTAGGATCCGAGACCGTGTGTGGCATTTACATCTGAGCGCTACCGTGCTTCGGAGGGCACGTAAAGCCTCGGTTCTTGTCTAAGGATAAGGATCGTTAGGCCATGTCGGAGGCATTCGGGCGGTCTGAAAACTCCGACACCAGAGTTTGCCACACACTCACACGAATTCTTCTTCTTCTTCTATGAAGGTTTGAAAAAATCAAGCTACGAATCGGACTCCGAAAGTCTGAACATGCTATTTTTCAATAGTTTTAAAAGTAATCAGCAAAACGTAGTAGTTTCAAATAATTCAGAGGCTTCCGCCTACTGGCAAACGGCCAAAATAGAAACCTTATATTCCTTGGCAATCTATAAAAATTACATCTTTTGGTTCCTTTAAAATGAATTCGCTGTAAAGCCGTAAAAAGTAGCATGGTTTCAAAAGCTAACAAGAGGTCTTTGACACCATGGTCCTAATCAAGCCATTCCAAAAAGGATATCGATCGATTTGCAGTTACAGTGACCTTAAATAAATAATTCATCGCGAGCTCTTAGGCTATTGACACCGTGATCTGAACTTGTAGGTGGCCACAAACGCCAAAATGCGTACAGGAACATTTTGTAGTATATTGGGCGTCTCGAGGCACATGTACAGAAAGTAGAGGCAAGGAGAGCCCTAGCAGAGACGAAACAGTAAAAATTGTGTAAGTGCGAGTCGGACTCGCGCACAAAGGGTTCCGTACCATCATCTATAAAAGAAAATCACGTTCGTTGTACGTATACTTAAATACTTTATAAGTTTCTACCTGTTTATTAAGATCGAGTAACAAATTGCTTAAAAATTACGTTTGTTGTATGGGAGCCCCCCTTTATTATTTACTTTTTTTAAATTTAATTATTTTTTGAAAGGTAATATACAACTACATATTCTGTAAAAATTTAAAGCGTCTACCTGTAACAGATAGTAATTTTGAGCAAAAATACGAAAAAAAACACGTTTTTGTATGGGACCCCCCTTATTTTTTTTATTTTTAGTATTTGTTGTTATAGCGGCAACCGAAATATATAATTTGTGAAAATTTCAGCTTTCTAGCTATCATGGTTTATGAGATACAGCCTGGTGACAGACAGACGGACAGACGGACAGACAGACAGCGGAGGCTTAGTAATAGGGTTCCGTTTTTTACCTTTTAGTTACGGAACCCTAAAAAAACACGTTTATTGTATGGGACATAATATTTTCATTTTTTTTATTTTTAGTATTTGTTGTTATAGCGGCAACCAAAATACATAATTTGTGAAAATTTCAGCTTTCTAGCTATCACGGTTTATGAGATACAGCCTGGTGACAGACAGACGGACAGACAGACAGACAGACAGACATACAGACAGACAGCGGAGGCTTAGTAATAGGGTTCCGATTTTTACCTTTTAGGTACGGAACCCTAAAAAAGAGATAACAATAAGAAGAAAAGTTCTTTTACATCTTATTGTCTTCTTGCTACTTTTCTAATGCTTTGTAATATTATTTTTCGTTTTTACTTTTCTTAAAGTAACTCTATTTACAACATTTATAACTGACGACGACTGGGTATGGCGTAGAGATTTGGTTTTAGCGGCCGCCTCTGACGAGTGTTGTTGGGTTCGATCAACGAACAAATAAGTTACTTACAACAAAAATAATTAAATTCCAATAATTTTATTAAAAATAAAAACTTTAATTTCTATACCAGAAATATTTAAAAGCAGGGAAGTACTTAGGTCTATAATTGTGTTATATATCATGTTTCTACGGCACTCATCGTGTGCGTTTCCGACATACACTTGACCGAATTTATTTTTTATTTAAAGTTATGTTTGCGAAATGTGTCAACTGTCAAACAAGTTCGCCAACAAGTCAGAGAGCGTTGTACGAAGATCGTCGCGGGCTCGACTGGCATTGACACCGATTTGTGACTGGTTAGATAATTTATCACCATCGATTTACTTGGAATATTAGTTTTAGTTTATGAGAGGTAGATAGAATATATACCATCATGTATTATCTTAATATATAAAATCCTTGCGTTACTGACTGACTGACAGACACGCTGCTGCCGAAACTATGGGACGCAGGAAGCTGAAATTTGGCATGTATGTTGTTTGGGGACCGTAGGGGTGCACTAAGAAGGGATTGCCCGAAATTCCCGCGGGATCGGCCAAAACGGGTAAATCAAAAAAAGATGCAGGTGTAGGTGCTGGCGTCCTCTAGTTTATTTATAAAATATAGTAAACTGACTGTTTGGCTGACGTATTAACGCATAATCCTAAACCGCTGTGTCGAAAAACGTACAATGTTTCCTTGGATAAAGTCAACACTAACAGAATAAGATATTTTTAAAGTTATAAATAAGTACTTATATCTAGAATATTAGCTACATACTTGGTTATCTTTTACCTTATAAAATGTACAGCTGAACTCACGTTTCATAACAGTATGCTAACGAAAGATGAATAAGAGAGTCAACATGCTTTGTAAACAAACACAGGCATCATAAAATACACTCGTTACTCACACGACAAATCACAAGTGTTAATTATTTGACAAGCAACCATAGTGTGATACCATAGACATGTACAGGTGAACGGCGCGATATTTTAAAATAATCATTCTGTAGAAAGAGACAAGTGATTGCCCATCCTACCTCTTTTTGTTCCGTAATACCTACTCAAATTTCTAGACAGAGTGCTAAACTATTTTTATTCTTTTTATTTAAAACACAACTCCCGCATTAGGACTAAATCCTGTATCGCCGGGGACTTTACAAACATACAACTAACGGACACAAAGACCACCCAGACTCGAGACAACAATTTGTGGATCACACAAACTGTTATCTCGTGAGGGAATCGAACCCATGACACTCGGCGCAGTGGCAAGCGGTGAGGCGGCCGCTTAAACCACTGCGCCAACCGTGCAGTCTATTCCTACTTAAGAGCAACTATTGCGTATTGCGTACACACGGCTAAAACTAAAGCTTAACAGTTGCTGTACGATTTTAATACTTATTTCCTACACCGTAAGAACGGTACAAAGGTCAAATTGTCAGGCTTGACGAGGACCCTGGACTCTTATGCACCTACATTTTGGTCATTCATCAGTAATTCATAATTGAACACTTACATCGGTAAGCTAAGTCTACAAGTAGTGAATGATCCTCACCTATAAGTGCTTCAATACCACATAGACTTAAGTAACCTTTACTGTCTAAAAACAATCTGATCAATAAAATATTAAAGTAGCTAATCACTAAAAACCTAGTTTTAACAGTTAAATTAGGTCAGAGAACAAACTCGCAACAACCATCACTAAAAACCTAGTTTTAACAGTTAAATTAGGTCAGAGAACAAACTCACTAGCACAACAACCCTTATAGCTAATCACTAAAAACCTAGTTTTAACAGTTAAATTAGGTCAGAGAACAAACTCGCAACAACCATCACTAAAAACCTAGTTTTAACAGTTAAATTAGGTCAGAGAACAAACTCACTAGCACAACAACCCTTATAGCTAATCACTAAAAACCTAGTTTTAACAGTTAAATTAGGTCAGAGAACAAACTCGCAACAACCATCACTAAAAACCTAGTTTTAACAGTTAAATTAGGTCAGAGAACAAACTCACTAGCACAACAACCCTTATAGCTAATCACTAAAAACCTAGTTTTAACAGTTAAATTAGGTCAGAGAACAAACTCGCAACAACCATCACTAAAAACCTAGTTTTAACAGTTAAATTAGGTCAGAGAACAAACTCAGAACAACCCTTAGTTACCTATTCCCCCTACGGTTACCAGTTACCATAATATTTATTGCCAGAGAGAATAATACTAGTAGCCACCCATTATTTACATCTCATTAATTCTTGACCCACTGGGTAGCACGTGCAATCGAAATAGGTAAAAACAACAAGTTACTTATAGTTATACAGAAATAGAATATAAATAAGATGAATAAAATACAAGCTCAATTTACGCAGCTCCACAGCAGGTACGTACTTAAATGAAATGTTGGTAAATGTTTCAAGAAACATTAAAATCAAGTTATTTTACATAAATTGCGGACACATTCAAACCACTTCAGTTTTAATGCCACAACTAAGTATTTATGTTATTTTAATAGAACTTATTTCATAAAATCACTACATAGTATAAAATTAAGTCTGTCTTCTGTCTGTCTGTCCCTATGTATGCTTAAATCTTTAAAACTACGCAACGGATTTTGAAGCGGTTTTTTAATAGATAGAGTGATTCAAGAGGCAGGTTTATATGTACAATTTTGCACTCGTGCGAAGCCGGGGCGGGTCGCTAGTATTTAATAAAATGATTCGATTTCATATAAAGGTTTTCCTCAGCTTCGTCAAGTTAAAGTTAAAAATAAATCAGGCAAATAATAGGTATTAATATCGTGTCATAAATAGTTAAAAACAAAGAAAAATATGATAAGTGCGATGAAGCCTATGGTCTTATAAAGAATAAAATTATTAACAGTTACTTCGCTGTTTTCTAGGAAGTAATAAATACTAAAGAAACAGAAAATATAGTAACAGAAAATCTATTAAAATTCATACATACCACTGTATGACAGTAAAATAAAAATCCAATTTCACACACAGCACTCAACTAAAAAGGTCTATTAAAATCACATTACAATAACCATCCAGGCACTATTCAGAATTAGACTGAACGCATTTAAGCACATGTCAACACACGCGGAGTTTAAAAAAAATAACAAAACGAAAATGGCGACGTGCGTTACTCGCTCCCAAGTTGAGCGCGCGACTGACGATGAATCACAAACGAAGCAAAATAATACCAATTAAACACCACTACAACATTATATCTACGTAATAATATTAAATTTGCATGCCATTTTCGACTCTATCGCCTAGAAATAAGAATAAACATGATTAATTTAACGGTAAACTGTGTACCAGTTCTTAAAATCGTGACGTGTTTTTTACGTGACGCGCTAACAAGTTTTATGAATGAAATACAGCAAGTGTTGGTTGTTTCTATGAGTTATAGACGTACTTATAATATGTAGCAATAGTGTATTTATTTTATCATGAGACAGAGAAAACTCTATATGAGTAGGTACTCTACTAAATCATAATAAAAGCTCCCAATTTTGTCCCTATTTATAAAAAGTGTAAACATTTGAAATCAGATTTTAATTTATTAGCTGGCACTCTGGCAGAATAGCTGTATAGATATAGAATTAAAAATCTAAATTAAATTGCCTATAGAAATCTTGGTTCTAGAGTAACCTTGCCTTAATACAAAATACCTAAGTACTGAGGATAACAACAGACTAACGGCAGGTCATGTACCTAAGTCAAATATGTATGTATATTTGACTTATATGGAACATATATTCAGTGGGTACGTCAAATATTTATCTCTAGTAGTCAAATCCAAGGATAAATCATATAATGAGACCAGCCGTAAGTAGTCGGCCGTAGATTTAGAACTAAAACAGCAATAACTATTAACTTTGAAAGATATTTTCTGGATAATTTATTTTATTTTGTTCGTCCTCTTGCATTTAGGGCTTCATTTGCTTCTTATTTCTTTATAATAACCATGTTTTGTCCTTGTATTCCAATAAGGCCACATTTTCAATGCAGCACCATTTCGGCAAGAAATCTATTTAGGTCAATTTTATTCACGATGATGCTTTCGTGTTTCCAAGTAATTATAGGTCACTCATTGAAGCTCTTCAAGTAATTGCATTTTTGCCCAGCAAATGCATGACATTCAATTTAGTAGCAAATCTTTGCAACTAAGTTTAATGGTGATTACTTAAAATTATTTGTATGTAAATTGTCTCTAAGTCTAGGCGGAGAATTGTAAAAATCTTGACAACTTTGGATTACCCGTGCAAGAGACTTTGGTTTTGTAATTAAATTCAAAGGTCCTAATTTCATTAAGATCACAGAAACACTGAACGAAAAAGTGAAATTATTTTGAATAAATTTTACCGTCTCATATCCAATATAAAGATAGTAGGGCTGAGGAAATAATCTAGACGAAATTAATGTCACAAATAAGACTAGCACTGAATTTGGGAATATTTTAGTTCAACGACACACACCCCGCGACACAGGATTTATTCCTATTGCGGGAGAAAACCCAAGAAGAAAAGTATATGAAGCATGTTTATAAAACCCGATCCAGCTGTTATAGTTTACCGAGGTAACTAACTGACCTCAGCCGCAAACTAGCGGTAATACTGGTCACCTAAGTTCAAGCGAGTTTAGCATTTTTAACATTCAGCCAAGGTACATACAAGTCTTGGCACTTGTACTTAAGTTACATAATATGTTGGCTAGCTTAGCAGCAGCGTTCGGGAAAATAGTTTTAGATTTTCCTACGATTATATTTTGTAAGCTTAATTTGGCTGTGAATCGGTAATTTAACTAAGCTATACAGCTTTGTTATTATGAAGATATATCTCTACAAATTATTTAGACACAGTTTATTTTACCCACATAGAGGTGGAACATGATTGTTGTAATTTATTTCTTAGTAAGGCTTCCTAGGTCATGACATGAACCAGCTCCCAAATTTCAAGATTCTGGTTTCAATAGCTTAGACTCTACATCTCTACGATGATTTCAGATAGGTTAAGACTTGTATTTTTATATAAAGCTTGATACACTTATAGCCGCCTACCAAAATCTATAAACAGATACTTTAATATTTTCATACAACTAATCGTAGCCAGACATGATTACCAAATAGTGCTGAGTGTTATCAGATTATAACTGCCAACATTTAATTATCAATAAAGAGTAGTTACGAAAATAATAGCCTGTAATGGCAGACATAAACATCGCTGACGAAATGTAGGAGTGAATGATATCGGCTTGAGGCGTTGAATGCCGCCATGGTTTGAACATGGCGTTTTACGTAGGAGGAAAAGATTACAGATATTTCAAATTGATCCGGTAATCTTAATATATAAAATCCTTGCGTTACTGACTGACAGACACGCTACAGCCGAAACTATTGGGCGCAGGAAGCTGAAATTTGGCATGTATGTTCCTTGGGGACCGTAGGGGTGCACTAAGAAGGGATTTCCCGAAATTCCCACAGGATCGGCTAAAAGGGGTAAATTAAAAAAAAATGCAGGCGTAGCTGCTGGCGTCCTCTAGTTTATTATACACGCGAAAGTTTGTGAGGACGGATAGTTGTTTTTTGCTCTTTTAAGCAAAAACTAGTGAACTGATATTTATGAAAATTTTCCGTATACCTAGTATAAACTTTCGCTGTCCACTGCTAGACTAAAGGCCTGTTCAGACCTAAGCGGTATTCGCTACCGTCTGCGGCAGAGAAAACCCAGTGGGTATGCGGTAATATTACTGTTCAGACCTAAGCGGTATTCGCTATCCTTGTGGGTAGAATAACGCGCGGTAGTCGAGTTTCGCTCAGAGAGGTAAGCGGTACTTGATACCAAATACCTGAGCGAAACTCGCGCGGTATGTACCTCTACCTACAGCGGCAGCGAATATCGCTCAGGTCGCTCTAGCCGCGGTACTTGATACTAAATACCTGAGCGAAACCAGCGCGGAATGTACCTCTACCCACAGCGGCAGCGAATATCGCTCAGGTTTGAATAGGCCTTTAGTCTCTCTTAAATCTCTCGAGACAGTTATTGTGAGTCAATAGGAGAATTTGGTCTACCACACCACGCCGGCAATACGGGTGTATTGCCAGCGTGGTGTGGTTGACCAAATTCTATGGTAGAGGGTTTTCACCAAAAGAGCACGGACTTTCTCCACGAGCACGGACGATGGCCTTCTGTGACTGGCCGAGCATATGGACGGTATTATGACGCATATTCGGTAGGTACCGGACATACGTAACAATAGAATGATTCCTGAGGAAGTTTTAGGTATATGCACGCTACCAGAGCCGCGGGCGAATTGTAGTAAAACATAAACCATATAAACTTGGCTTAGCCTTTACATACAAGCATAAGAAATTAACTTCATAACTAATGACATGAGCCATTTGAATCAATCAATCCTCTATGATCAGCTACTTGCGTGGGAGTACCAACTGTTCAGACAACCTTCTGCCGACCCCCAAGTCTTGTAATGACTTTGCATTATATTATTATAAATACGAAGGTCTTGAGATATCTAATTTAATCAATGTTACATTTGTGTTGAATATTTCGTTTTGATAGGCAATTAGATTTATTTTGATGGTCGCAAGGTGAGCGGAAATTGAATAAACAGTTCTCTTAGGTACACTCTCGTACAATATTACATTAACATAGAAATAGGTAATATCAATACAGGCTATTTTATAGGCAGTATTTTAAACTGGTTTTGACCAAACGACTTTATATTGGGACTGAGGATGTCCGCAGCTAAGCACAATTGGTTATTTATTTTATTAAATCCCTCATTAGTGCACCTCTACGGTCCCTTAGCAACATACATGCCAAACGTCAGCTCAATACGCCCAAAAGTTTTGGATCTGCGATGTCTGTCCGTGTGGTGATGGAATAAGAATACGGTATGTCACCACCCCATATCATCCCATGGGTGTCGTAAGAGCCGACAGAGGGAGCATATTATGCAGAGAACAGCACGGTAAGAGAAGGAAAACTTGATACAAACCCTATACCAACCCGTTTGGCCAGCGTGGTATAGTAAGCCAATTCCTCCTTACAAAGGAGGGGCCTAGTCCAGCAGTGGACTTTAAAGGCTGATGATGATGTCTGTCAACTGACAAACTAGTCAGGTATACACAAGGAGCAAGGTATACAGATAGGTTTATACTTCTTTACGAAATCACTAATCATCATTTTCGTCCTAGCGTTATCCCGGTTCCATCCAAATTGGTCGTCAGGTACCTTGGCGCCCGGGGTCCGCTTACTGGACTTAGCAGATTTTAAAGAATATCATCTTTTCCACAGAACGACTGCCGTCTGACCGCTGCAACCCCTATGGATAGCGCTTCACCTAATGACTTCAAATAACAACGACGTTAAAAGATCTGTATCTCTCTATATCAGCCAGGACCGATGGCTTACGAGGCACGGGGCAAGCGATAATTAACAAATTCGCACTTCTTCTACTTCTCGAGTCGATTATATTTTAAGCGTATAGAAAACGGTCAATCTGCGGAGTTGAAGGTTGGTCATCCGTGTAGATGTTAAAGGTGTTGGTGCCAGAACGCAACATTGTGGGAGACCATTTCTTTGACATCGCCATTCGCCATCTACTCTTGTTTTGGCCCAATGAAACCTGGAAGCGTCTATTGTGTAGGAGCTCATCCAAAAAAAGTCTCACTAATGATAGTAATGATCTCTATTCATATTTTATTATTTGTTGCATTTGCGTTGAATCTTTGCGTACATTTAAAACACACATGACAACGCGTGGCAAGGTGACGAATTAAACCACTGCATCATACATGATACCAAAGAAAGGTTTTTAGAGTTCCGTACCTAACAAGTAAAAAACGGGACCCTATTACTAAGCCTCCGCTGTCTGTCTGTCACCAGGCTTTATCTCATAAACCGTGATAGCTAGAAAGCTGAAATTTTCACAAATTATGTATTTCCGTTGCCGCTATAACAACAATACTAAAAGTATTTAAAAAAATATATTAAGAAGGGGTCCCATACAATAAACGTGTCTTTTTTCGTATTTTTTGCTCAATATTACTAACGGTAACAGGTAGATGCTTAAAATGTTCACAGAATATGTAGTTGTATATTACCTTTCAAAATAAATGATTAAATAAAAATAAAGTAAATATTAGAAAGGGGCTCCCATACAACAAACCTGATTTTCTTTTATAGATGATGGTACGGAACCCTTCCTGCGCGAGTCCGACTCGCACTTAGCCAATTTTTTTAATTAAAATAGTAAACTTAAATTTTGCGTTAATTTGACCAAAAGGATGCACCTACCTATATGATGTAATTTACTGCGCTAATGAACTTTCGGCAAGTACCTACCTACTGATACCGGTTGGTACACTGTTTACAGTGTTTTCTAATAATGAGTTTTCGACGTTATGTTGATACTAGGGAGCAATTGAAACTGAGGCCACTCCCTAAACACGAGCATAGCAAATCTGAGGTTACATCAATATTGGACTAACTTGACATATTTTGGTAAGTAAACGGCTATTTCTTAATTTTTCCTTTACATGCAAACAGTTCAAAAGTACTTTTAAATTTTCGCGATTTGTACACATATTAATATTTATGACTGCAGTATATGGCGTAGTGGCTTGCGAACGGCTCGCCGTTTAGAACTACGTTGAGTGTTGTGGGTTCCATCCCCACATGAAACAAAACTTCGTGCGATCAAGAAGAGATACACCGAAACTTAAAACAACATGTTTTGAGTACCCTGTGTTCGTTCATTGAATGTTTGTAAAATATCCACGGCAAATGATCTATTCTTATTGAGGAAGTTATCTGTTATTAAATAAATAAAAATCTTCTAGGTACTTAACGATTCCCGATCACTAAATTATAAAAAAAAATTGGAAACGGCATAGGGCAACCTTGTACCTTTATTTTCGAAATGCGGACCCGATACAAGAAGTAGTATCATCATCAGCCTTTAACAGTCCACTGCTGGACTAGGCCTCTCCTTTGAAAGGAGGAATTGGCCTACTATACCACGCTGCCTGGCTAATCGGGTTGGTATAGGGTTTGTATCAAGTTTTCCTTCTTTTACAGTGTTGTTCTCTGCATAATATGCTCCCTCTGTCGGCTCTTACGACACCCATGGGATGATATGGGATGGTGACATTCCGTATTCTTAATCCGTCACCACAAGGACAAAATATTCTGTTATTAAATAAATAAAAATCTTCTAGGTACTTAACGATTCCCGATCACTAAATTATTTAAAAAATGTGGAAACGACATAGGGCAACCTTGTACCTTTATTTTCGAAATGCGATTAGGACCCGATACAAAAAGTAGTATAGTGAATAACTAAATACCAGAAACAATAAAATTCGAACACATTATGACATTAGAAATAGAAACTACACAAAACTCAAAATTTGAACGCCTAAGCTCTTTTTTATTAAAAAACGAATGCACAGAAACGCATTGAGTAAACCCGGTGAGAGTGCGTTGACCTCCTGTCATATCGCACAGCGCTGCAGGCTAGTCGATAAATCCGTGCAATTTATCGATACTCGTGCTGTAGGTCGATAACTGTAACTTCGCTGCAAGTTTTGTTTTAACAGATTATGGGTTTAGTGTTAGTGTGTCAAACAGTTTTATTAATGGTACGAGGTAGGTGGTGGTTTGAAAATAGGTGGGTAGTTGATATTTATTTAAATACAATGTTTAGGCGTAACAAATAATAAAACGTGTTATAAAATGGTTGAGTATTTATATACGCTTTTTATCTCTGTAGAAAACACGACATTATAAATTGTTTTAGATTAGTGTCTATAGATAACAAAATTCTACGACGTTACATAGATAATTGCAGCATTTTAATACTTACGTTAAAATATCTAACATTATGAGATCTTCTAGTTCTTATTCTGATTCATATGTAATTTAAAAATAGAAATATATCTAAACAATGCAGCATTGAAATAAAATAATATATATTAATAAAATTGCTTGTCTTGAATTAAAATCAAATATTATGTTTCCATTTATTTAACTATGAAACTGAAAACAGTAACATTCAAATTTCATAATATATCAAAATGATATTTGAAGTCATTCAGTTTAAAAATAATTCTAAATGATAAATTAATAAACTGCCATCTTAGATTTCCATCGACACGCATCCCTCCCTACAACGCAAGGAGTACATAAAATAAAAGCGAAGTCATAATATCCTGCGCGCGCGGCGTCAGCTCACACACGTGTTTCTCGATGATATCCCGCCGTTCCCGCCGCCTCTCGCTACAATGACTGATCTACATTTA
This sequence comes from Euclidia mi, assembly GCA_944739405.2. Classification (NCBI taxonomy): domain Eukaryota; kingdom Metazoa; phylum Arthropoda; class Insecta; order Lepidoptera; family Erebidae; genus Euclidia; species Euclidia mi. Next base: position 13,654,753 of record OX123205.2, on the reverse strand, counting down.
GAATCACCATTAAATAAGTACATTCTGCTACTACAAGTGCACTTGGATTATCACTAATTCTATATTTGTAGTACGATAGCTTTGTACTTTGAACTTATGGTGAGTAAATGATGATAATTTAAGTTTTCAACTATTTTAAGAGGTTGTAAAGTAGTAAGCGGTGGTTGTAATAAATAAATTGATATGGAGGTTTTCTGTTATATAGATAATACTTAGTTTTATATAAATTAAAATTATGATTGTATTTGCCCAGATGGAAGGCAGAGGTTGCGGACTTCCGCTGTAATCACGTTCGGTCTTATTATAAAACATGAAGTAAATATAGTTCAAAGTTATGCTAGCTTACTAGCTGTGTATTTGTTAAAGTTATTATATTATTATAGAGCTAATGCTTAATCTTCGTAAAGCTTGTCTCACTATTCGTTGGGACAAAATAATGTCGAATTAATACGCAATTTAAAGTGTCCTTATAAGGTCTAAATATCGGACCAAGTCTGGTCTTATAATTCAGGCCTGCCTTGTTTTGTAGAAGGTTTTAGGTTTACTAGTTATGTACATACTTCCATTTGCACTCTAATTGCCTATTTGCAACGCGAAGAATATTAATAACAAATATTTATAGGTTAAACAAAATGTTGTAAGATATATCTTATTTAAATCACAACCAAAAACACAAACTCAGTCGATATTGTCTGGCATCTCTTGAATTAATAAAAAAACCTGTTTTAAAGATGTTACTTAAAAATGTACATGTATCTGTACATCTTAAAACCTTATCTCCAAAACGTCAAACCGAAACAATGGGCACCTTCATATCCTTAAGACATTCACAAAACGCCTGTCTGGTTTTGAAACCAATAAAATAAGTAATATACAGCTGTGAACGACTTTTGACCTACTTGCGTTATTACAAGGGTCTGCCCTCACCGTGGCGGCTCGGCGGCGTAAGAATAATATCGGAAACATGCCTCACAAGTGGGTCATCAAGATAAACAGTAACTAAGCTCAATACTAACCGTTGAGGAATGCCTCTATTTGAGCTATGATCTGCTACTGTGTGCGAGGGTTTTCTTTTTTATTTTATTTTCTCAATTTATAACAAATTTTACATTGAGTTGAAATTTGTATAGTCATTCTATGATCAATTTGATAAAATAATAGAACAAAAAATCTCATAATCAATAAAATATACAATAAATTAATAAAACAGAATATTAACAAGTCAATCAATTAATAAAAAATATAAATAAATCAAATAATTAATTTACCAATGACAATCGATTAATTAAAAAAATACTAATGATATTAATAAGTGAATATATTATGAAAAAATTAGAGATATTTAAAACAATGCAATAATATTTAAATCAATGTCATGAACTTAAAAGTCGATGTGTGTAGGCTATGAAGTGTATCCAAGCTTTTAGTGTACCCAAGCTTCGCTGTTTGTCTCTGCGCCGGTGTTTTAGGTTCGATCCCCACATGCACATCACTCTGTGATCCACAAATTGTTGGTTTAGAACCTGAGTGTACTTTGTATATGTAGTTTGTCCCTAATTTTTATGTTTGTAAAGTCCTCAGCGATTCAGGACGTGTATGAATGTTGTAGTTACATACATACATATACTCACGCCTTTTTCCCGTCGTAGTAGGCAGAGACAATGGAACGCCACTTGCTTCTATCCTTACAGACCTCACGCGCTTCCTCTACACTCATTACTCTTTTCATACTTGCTCGCCGGTTTCGGGTACTTCGGATCTTGCCGTTTTTGTAGTGTGGTAGTTGTCTTTTAAAAACAAAGAAACAGAAAACTGGTGAAGGGTTTTACAGACTTCTGAAGGCCTCTGACGAGGCCAATACCTCTGAGACAAGAATCATGACCGACGGCGCTGCGCGTGGTGTAAGTACACCTGAGAGCGTAACGCCACTATTTGAATGGGTGATCACTTTTAATGGCATTTGCCATAACAAGCGCCGAGACGCTGCCAAATTACCAAATAGTGACATGTGCGAACACTGCTTAATTTTACCGATCTATTACGAACGGCAAGTCCAGTTACGGCACTAAAATATAAACCGTTAAGGAATGCATTCTATTTGAGCTATAGTCCGCTACTGTGTTCTCGCTGTAGAAGCATCAATCACTTTTATGGATGACGATTTCCAAATACGACCTTGTATGTCGTGTCTTATTTCTTTTTGTAGGTCAAACAGTAACGGGATAAAATTACACTAAGACTTAATTTATTGTGTATATAATAAAGTATATTTTTTATTTGATCGTAATGTTTTGAAATAATTTGACTGATGTGGAATCCAATTCTTAAGAAAAGTTTACCATATATGATTTAACAAAATATATTTCTGTTTGCTACACGATGAACAGCTCTTAACGTAATGCTACTTTATTAGCTCTCTAGAAGGTTTGTGATGACAGTTGGACGTTTGTTACTCTTTCACACAAGAACTGCTTAGCGGATTTTGACAAAACTTTACAGTAAAATAACTTACATACATACATAGTCTCACGCCTATATCCCCGAAGAGGTAGGCAGAGGTATATTGCTACACCCACTTTTCGCCAGATTTATTTTAGTCCCACGTAATAGAGGGCGAGCCTATTGCCGTACCGGGCACATTACAAGACTCCGTGCTGCTGAGAATAAATATCCGTACTGAGAATTGCCTAAAGGAAAAACCCAATAACACTTTGCCCGACCCGGGGATCGAACCCGAGACCTCCCAATCCCACGCGCACATTTATGCCGCGAGACCAACGAGGCAGTCGAAAAATAACTTATGCATCAAAATAACACATACATAACCTACCATTTGTCATAATAACCGATACCCACGCGGGGAGAGGGAGCTCATGCAGAAGCTAGTCAACTATCAATTAAGTACATCTAATTTCGCATCACGAAGTAGGCATATAAATGTCACTACAAATGAGCTCATGCAACCTTTTACGCAATATCGATAGCTGAGCCGATGACAAAAGCACATCACTATTTAGTACTACTCAGATTCAACCAAAATGGCAGTAAAGAGTCCGAATGGGAAGCATTAAATAAACAATAACATGATATTACGTTTCTTTAAAAGGCATATGTTTCGTGTGCTTGCGACTACGATGACACGTTGAATGTTTACACAACATGTTATCATCGCTAGCATAGGCCTGAGTTGCGACAGAGATACTGATATGGCCATATTCTTAAGACAGATCATTTATGTGTTTGCACGTTTACCTATTTTTTTTTTTTTTTTTAATCTATTTTTGTTAAGGGGTTTTTGTCTTTAAGACATGTCAACCCCATTGTGGCCTTCCCTTAAACTAAACTTCGAAAGAAGTCACTGCGGAAACACTGAAGCTGCTAAGCATAAATTTATGGTTGTATCATTTATTGGTGACGACAAAATATGCTGTGCAATCCCAACATCAAGTTGGTTTAACTTAAGTGTTTCCATCAGGATTTCTCTCTCTCTTCGATTCTTGACACACTCCATCAATACATGCTGTACATCTTCCTCTACTCCGCATAAGTTGCAATTAGGAGAGTTAACTTTTTTCATCAAATATGCAAATTTGTTTGATGGGATGTGTCCAGACCGAAGTCTTAACAACATTTTTAAATGATTCCTCTTAATTTTACAATTTAAGAACCATGGTATTAATAGGGGTTCTGGTTGTAAGGTGCTGTACCAAGTGCCCTTAGTTTGACATAAATCAATAAAGTGAGCCTTCCATTGGTTATACGTCTGCATTTTGAATTTTGACAATATTTCTGAAAAATCGGGTAGAACATTAATTTCCATACCTTGTTCACAGCCCACCTTAGCCAATCTGTCTGCCTTCTCGTTACCATATAACCCAATGTGAGCTGGAATCCATTGCAACTTTAGAGTTTTACCCATATCCTGTAGTTGTAATATTTTTTCGAGTATTACATAAGCTGTCGAAACACCTCTGCTGCTACCAGAGGCGCACCGAGACACGTGTTGCAAGGCTGTTTTACTATCCGTTAATATAACGATATTATTCCAGTTCTTATTTATAACAAAGGATAGGGCCTCAGAAATTGCTATGAGTTCTGCTGACATTATAGATACATTGTTTTTAATATTAAAACATACACTATGTTCTATAGACATAACGTAAAATGCTGCACCTATGGAATTGTCTTTCTTTGATCCATCCGTAAATACCTTGTGCCACCCTAAATATTTCCTATTGATTTCATCTATTACATTCCATTTAGCAAAGTTACATTCATATTCAGCTTTACTTTTGTCAATACAATCTAGGTTTGAGAGAATAATGTCTTTAATAGGAATATATGAAGTCCATATATTGAGTTCAAACATGGGCGTAGAAACTGTACAGTGGACTTCACAGAGCTTGGTTTCGCTATATGTTTTTGCGGTTAATGGCTTCTTTTTCTTTTGCCAATATCGAGACAGATATACGGAAACTAATTTGTTGAATAATTCAATAGTTATATTTTCAGAAATGGATTGGCTTTTTAAGCAGTATTTGTATGCCAGGAAATGTCTTCTTAAGGAAAGGGGTGGTAGCGTAAGTTCGCTTTCCATAACATGTATGGGGGTGCTTTTAATGAATCCGCCGATTATACGTAAGGCTTGGTTTTGCAACTTATCAAGTTTAGATAAATGAGTCTTGGAACTGTTGTCGTACAAAAAACTGCCATAATCAATACGACTTCTGATTAAAGCTAGATATAGTCTCCTCAAGTGTATCTGATGTACACCCCATGTAGAGCCAACTAACACCTTTAATAAATTGAGCAATTTGGAAACATTCTCCACTATTTCATTTATGTGTTTACTCCACGTGAGACGTTGGTCAAGCCACATACCTAAGTATTTAATACATGGAACAAAAGATAAATTGAAGCTACCTATTATGATACTAGGTATTACTCTTCTACGTCCTCGACTAAAAATACAACATTTCGATTTTTTTACCGATATTTGTAACCCAATATCGTCTAGCAACCTTAATAGTATTTGAAGTGATGTCTCCATATCTAATTTACATTGATTCAAATTTTTATTGCTTGTAAAAAACACAAAATCATCGGCATACTGTGATATCATCACATTTTCGATTGTTTTACATATCTTATGAGTAACTATATTAAACAATAAGGGCGAGATAGGGTCACCCTGCGCTAATCCATTCGAGGCCCATCTTGTTACTATCAACTGACCATCCTCACTTCTAAGCGTTAGGTGTCGCTCGCTCAAGAAACTCCAGAAGTAATTGCATATTTTTGCACCTGCTTTTATTTCGTCTAATACACGGACTAATGCATTAACAGCAACATGATTATATGCGCTTTCTATGTCTAAGAAACACGCTATGGTTGGTATGTTCTCCGAGTAACCTATTTGTATTTGAGAGATTAGACGAGCTAGACTATCTATGCACGACTGAGTTTTCCTGAACCCAACAGTAAATTTAGAAATAATTCTATGTTTTTCAACATGCCATTCCAGGCGCTTACTTATCATAGCGTGGAATATTTTACACAAACACGACATAAGTGACAAAGGACGTAATTTTTTTTCCGAGTTAAGTTGATTAGGTTTCAGTATGGTTATTATTTTAATATTACGCCATTGCGTAGGAATATGACCTGCAAAAAATATTAAATTATATATATCTAACAAAAATCGTTTAACTTTATATGGTACATTATATATCATGGAATACGTAATATTATCGTCACCGGGTGTAGTGTCCTTTGTCTTTAAGCAGCATTCTAACTCTTGTATGGTAAACTCTCTTTCTAATAAGTGACTAGTGGAGTTTATCTCGGGTGGTCTGTTTAGAACAGAGTCAGGAGTAAGCGAGTATAGGACTTCTATTTGTTTTTCTATAGGCGTATAATTTCTCGTTTTTCTGTAGCCTCGTAACCATCTCATCCTAGTCCATAGATCTGATGCTGTTGTCTCTTTATCAACCGAATCACAGAAGTTAGCCCAATTTTGTCTCCGAGCCTCAGCGATTGCTTTAGCACATTTTTTAGTTTGGCATTCAACTACGATCAAATTATTGGGGGTGGGATTTCTCCTAAAGTTCTTCAGGGCAAGTCTACGGCGCGCTACCTCGAGTGATAGATCAGGACTCCAGTATGGCTTTGGCTTGAAGTTCTTTGCAGGGTTGGTACAAACTTTTGTGAAGGGTATACTATCATTAGCTGCGTTGTTAATTTCTTGAGTTAAATAATTATACTGATTTTGTATATAGTGTGGGCAATAATTTTTTGCTATCTCACGATATCTAAACGACTCTTCAAGGCTACATCTATACTTGATCCAATCTGCTCTTTTAAAATTACGCTTAGTTATGTTACGTGTATTCTCTTGGTAATTTATAGACATTTTGATTAACAAGTGGTCACTACCCAGATTCTCTTGAAGTGTTTTCCATGAAAACATTGTGGCTATATTATTCGATACAAAGGAAACATCTGGCGAAGTTTCTCTAAGATTCCCTTCGACAAACTTTACACGAGTGGCTTCCCTATTATTGAGTGCCATAAGACCGTGTTCTAAGGTAGCGTCCCATAACTGTGTACCTCGTGTATCCGTTTTGTACGACCAGTTAGTGTGATGGCCGTTGAAATCTCCCGCCACTAAAGCATTATGTTCAAACTTTTGAAATATCTCCTCCCAATCTGAAACGTGTGTTTGTTTGGAAGATGGGCAATATACAGAGACTATGTTTTTTAAACTATTGCAATTAGTCAATTTCACGTGTAATATTTCAATGTCTGTATTTTTAATGTTTATAGGTTCCTCGTACGCCTTAATAGATTTATGAATTATGATTGCCACCCCACCATATCCGTCCTGTCTATCTTGCCTAAAAATATTGTAAGAGTTAATATTGATTTGTTGTTCCCTATCTAACCACGTCTCGCTAATAATGGCTATGTGAATTTTTTCCGTATTTAATAAGTCACTTAAGTATAGTAATTTAGGTTTTAAGCTCTGTGAATTCCACTGTAATATATTAACAACGGATTTACTATACAATGTACTATCCATTAAATAATGAAAATAAATTTTGCAATATGTTATCTGACATGAACAAACTACTAATAAATTGTTTAGCCTCTTCATAAATAATTTTGAAACCCATTACAATTTTTTCATTTAAACTATTTTCTAACATAATTATATGTTTAAATTTCAAAAATATTTTTGTAAATTCGAATTTGTACTTATCTACTTTCCTGTCCCGTTTTTCTTCTCCGTCTCCGTAACTCAATGACGCTGCCGACGGCGACGACGGCATCGGTTCCTTGTTTACTTCTCTCTGCACGGGACTTCCATTCAGTGTCTGTTTTGTTGTTGGTTTTCTAGGCTTTGAAGACCTCATATTGATATTTCCTTGTTCTTGACTAATAGTCATGACAGATTGAGTGGGTTTTAATCTGTTATTTTTCTCCATATTCTTCGTGACAATACTACTATAAGTTTCATCATTGTCACCAGTAACAGGAGTAGATTGACTTATGTTCTGATCACAATCTTTTAAGCACTCTTTTTCTTCCAGACATTTATCTTCCTTTCTATTTGCATTATATATTTGTAGCGCTTTTCTGTATGTAGTATTACTTTTGGCCATTATATCTCGTATATTTTTTTCTTTAATATACATAGGACATTGTTTGTCGAGAACAAAGTGCGGCCCACTACAGTTCAAACACTCATACTCCTTTATTTCACAGTTCTCATGCGATCCGCCGCACTTTGGACATATTTTTTTTTGAGATGGGCAATATTTATAGTAGTGTCCAAATCGCCAACATCCTATACACTGTGTAACAGGAAACACGAAGGGTTCGACTCGGAACCTACAGCCGTATGCGTATACATACTGTGGCAATTTCGAACCATCAAAACACACCTTTACCGTCTCACTGTCTACCCAGTCCTTACTATCGCTAATTCTTTTCAATCTCTTGACTGCTAATATTTTTGTATCACACTCTAAAATCTGAGAAACTTCTTCCTCGCTCAAGTCTATATCAACACCTTTGATAGTACCAAACGACATTGTAGATTCATATGTAAGTAAACGTTTGTATCCTAATTCATCAAACCTTTTACATTGAGCTAACAACTCGGCGTCCTTCTTTGTTTCGAAACGTATAATTACTTTGTATGGGCTTTTATATTTTATTCTAATTATGTTTTTTATGTTTTCATCACGTAACAATCTTGCAAGTGACATTTGTTTGGGCAAAGCTTCCGTAGATGATACACAAACATCGTTATATTTCTCCTCGTTATTTTGTTTTTCTTCTTCCCACATTGTGTTATTTATTGTTTCCTGTGTCACGCACTGATTATCTGTCTGTTTCTCAAAATTATTCCGGTTAGGACGTTTAACCCTCCTCCTTGTAACAGTTGTATATTCTTCTCCACTATTTTCTTCTTCTATAGTTTTTCTCTTCTCACCGTATTTCTTTGTATTTTCTCCATACTTTGTTGTACTAATTAACTCATTCAGTTCTTGTTCACAATGCATTAATTCTTCAGAATCACTATTGGACCCTAGGTCGTCATCTTCACAACTTTCCTCCATAATGACTTTTAATATGTTGTAGCGAGTAGGTTTATGAAAGCGCAACTAGCAAAAGATTAAACCAGGAAACTCAATTAATCATAACGTGACAAATCACGCTTTTAAAGTTGAAAAATATATTGCGATGGTTTACCTATTTATTTATAGAAATGTCTTAGAACGGATAGATTACCATTAGGTACACAAAATATAAATGGAAATATAAAATCTTTACGGTTAATAATAAACAGTAAGTTTCTAGAGGTGGCCTATAGATAATGTACAATTAGGTCATCACCATCCCCTTAGCGTTATCCCAGTTTCAATCTGGGGTCCGATTACTAGTCTAACTGGATTTGACTGAATAGGTATTAGCTTTTCCACGGAGCGACTGCCTGTCTGACCTCCGCAACCCGAAGGGATAGCGATATTCCATGGTTTAGACTAGTGTCAGTTTATTTAGAAGGTACTGATGCCCTGTAACGACTGTCAAAGATCTTCATGAGAACCATTAACAATTCAACACGCACATAACTCCGAAAAGTCATTGGTGCGCGCCGTGGATTCGAACCTGATACCCTCTGCATGGCAGTCTGTTGGTATATCCACTCGGCTATCGCTGCCTTATGAAAGTAGTCGAATATTATACATAATATAGGATGATCTTTACGATACGTGAAACCCTTGGCACTATACAGATTACCTTTGCCACAGCTACTGTCAATCGGTGACGTTCAATTCAAAATAGGAATTCCGATGAAGGATAAAGTTAGAAAATGGCTGCCATCGGGGCGCGACGCACCGTCCCAAATTACACAGGATCCGTTGGTCCGTCCCGACAACATGTATTTTTGGTGATTACCATTAATTATTATCGTCTTTCGACTACAGTGTTAAATCGTTTATTCATTTCCGTGGGTTTTATTGCGTGTTACAAATATATAGTCGGTTGAAACACACAATAAATTTTGTAGTATCTACCACGTGACATCTTTCTTTAATTAGAAGACATTCCGATTAGTATATTCTTTCTTATTTAAAGAAAACAACTTTCGTGCACAGGGTTACTCCCAAAGGGATCCAGATCCACCGTGTTTGTTAGGCTATTATTTAGACACAACGTCATCCGTGCAAAGAAAAGATATGTATATGTAACAATAATTAACAAAAATAAACAATGCAGAATCCTTTGGTAACATTTGTTCGCAATCCATTTTGTTCGTGGCACGAGTAAAGAAAATTAACATTTAAAGCGCATAACTTGAAAATTCGGGCTTATTAGAGTGAACCATTAAAGTAAAAGAACAGAATACAAACGCGGCAAGTAACTACACATCAATAAAATTAACGACTGGATACTCAAATTAGCCATAAGCACAAGTGCCGCCACTGCCTTAAATGAAATTATTTATGTACTTTAACCTCTTGTATGCCGAAATGTTAGACACAATTAAAAGGCTATTGTGTACCGCGTGGATCCGCGTTCCGGCATTCAAAGGGTTAAAGATATTATTTAAATTATTCTGGCTCTCAACTTTCGATTATTTTCTAGGGTATGTAGGTACTAACACCCCTTCTATGCACAGCCAAACCTGCCTTTTTGGACACGTTTTGACTGTTCCTAAAAGCCTTCAAAGCTCCATTCACCCTATTACCTGCATTATCTCTTCTTTCAATATCTTCTACATTCTTACCATTCCTAGTAAACAGCGTACCTACCTAAATATACAAAATCATTCACTTGCTCCACACGTTGTCCATCAATCATAACATGACAAGCCGTAACACATTCCTCCTTTTCAAAAACCATAACTTTCGTCTTGCTCACATTCATTTTCATTCCTTTCTTCCCTAAAGCACCATGCATGATTGCCACCATCTCCTGCAACTCCTCCGCTGAAGACGCAAGTATTACCTGATCATCAGCATAATCTTAATCCACAGTCACTATTTCTCAAATCTTGCAAACGACTATCCATGAAGAGGTTTAACAGCCACGGCAACGCTACACATCCCAGTCTAACCCATTTATCCTCACACAAGCTCTAGAATCTTCATAAAGGGATTTCAGAGCTTGTATGAGGCTGCTGTTCACCCCATCGACAGTACCGACCACATTTCATTCCTCACCACTTTATTGTAAGCCTTTTCCAAATCCACGAATAAATAGACCTTTTGACCTTTGGCCAAGAATTTTTCGGCTATGCACCGCAAGGAAAAGACTTCATAAACACCATAACTGGTATAAGTGTTAGTAGCACGGGCCTTGATTTGTACTTCACGTGTTTCAATACCTTAGCACTTGTGGATTACTTTTGCCAACTTTAGAAAGTTTACATGGTTTCGGTACCTTACAAGGCATTTAAAAATATAACGAGTTTGGAACAAAGTTATGTACCGGTAGTAAAATACGAGTGGGCAATAATTTTGACAGAAATAGCATTACCTATATTATTTTAATTTTTATTTTCGGAAAATAAAAAATCATTTTGCCGGATTTCTCGAACGATATCGAATTCAAGTTTATTATTAGTTTAGTGTAAATCTGTTAGGAGGTGCTTGTTCTCGTTATAAGAAACAACATTTGCATGTCCCAAAAGCGCTAAAAAGGAATCAGCTGTTCCATTCATTTCGTCAGGGTCAAAGATCAATGCCAGTTTTCAGTAAGTACTAATAATACTGTTGCATATTTTACAAGCTTCGAGAGTAGTTACTTTATAATAGAGGATTTGATTTGACTTTTCGCTTGCACGGCTTCACCAAATTACAGCTGCATGTATGTATTTCGAGATGCCATTACGCAAATACCAAAACTACCAAGAGCAAGAAGACAAGTTGAAATTGGTTTGCCTACCTCGAAAGCCTAGCCAGGATCTTTTTGGCTGTCTGTAAGCAAGTTAAAACAATGCAATACTTCGATGAAGTGATTACTACGGCTAAAGTAAATTGCGTAAGACATTATAGCTGTACACAATTCTAAGAAAACCTCAGCTCTAAACCAGGCTCATGTCTATTTATGTGTGCGCTTGGCGCCAAAACCGAACGCACCAATTAGCGGCTGAGATGCGAGAATATTCATCTAATGAGGTGCACGCGTTGCTAAACTACTAAGAAATGACGTCACTAAGTCCAAAAAAAAAAAAAAAATCATTTTTATTTATAAAACTTCCTGCAATACAATTTGTACAAGGCGAACTTATTGCCAAAGGCATTTTCTACTAGTGAACCTTAGGGTGTACAGAGACGATAGTGGCAGATGTGTTTTAGAGACTAAAACTAGAAATTTATGTATTTTATTAGTTCTAGTAGAGCCTGTGGGTTTCCGTTGTGTTTTGTTCTAGCAAAATTTGAGACTTTTAGTTTGGGATTTAGTTTGGCCATTCGAGCATTTGAGGTTCAAACTTACTCGGTACCAAGTATTAGTTCGCTGGTTTAACGTTGAACTTAGTTAGACATTTGGACTATCTATTCTGTAACTGGGTGCCGCAAAACCTACGAATTCAATAAAAAGATCTCATTGATTTCGCGAAATACATTTCTTGAATCATTCAATTACTTTTATCTCTGTCACAAAATTAATCGCTGGACCTAGCTCGCAGTCTTGATTCTTGACTTCAAGCGGACTTCAAAATGCGGTAGGTACACTCAAAGGATCAAGTACTAATTAGTTTTAACGAACAGTGGCATAGCTTTGAGCAAAAAATTGCAATAGTATATCAGTACTAATTGAATACCGGCTAACGTAGAAAAAGAGCCTTGGAATAATATATAAGTTGGTATTATAGAGTAAATGCCGCTATTCCTACAAACTGAGAAATAACAAAGCATATAAAAACTAGACTTGGTTGTTTTCTCAGCCTTGGTGACATTTAAACTAGCTATTAATGTTAAATTGTCTTTCGCGATATGTACCAGGCACTGTTATTTTCAATCTTAATTTTCAAGTTTAAAGCACAGTCAAACGTGCCTTTTTGGACACGATTTGACTGTTTATAAACGCGTTCAGAGCTCCATTCACTCTATTAGGCGCTACCTCGAAAATGTATGCCCTTCTTGATTACCGATTTTGAAGCAGTGATACACACCAGCAAAGTGAACATTTTCTATAATATTTATCAGTTCATTATCTAGGGACTGCTCGGACGGATACACGATTAGAAGATTTTCGCTCGATAGAATTTTAATTTGAAAAACATGCTTTCTCTAAATATTTAAAAAGATACTTAACTTTTCTCCTTGAAATTGCTACTCACCGAAAGAAGAGCTAGTTTATTAGGGACTGTTCGAACGAATTTTCTCTAAAACGGTTATTACTTGAGTTATGAACGAAATAAGAATTCAGACAGTTTCCTAATGGCATGCCATGTCAAAAACCGTGCGACATTCAACTTTATAGCTAACACTTAGCGATGACATCTGCACGATTTTCTGACCTTCGAGGTAGCCTCTTACTCTTCTTTCAATATTTTCTTCATTGTTACTACCATTATTTCAGTTAACATGCTCAGGCGAATCTGTATTCTGTCCCTTCCAGTAGCGTCTACTTTCGTCTCTATCTTACCAATAATAATGTCTTACCAATACCAATGTCTTAGCTACAGACGTTGATCTGATTGTCAGCTTGAAATGGCTTGACTATTCGACCCGTTTGACAGAATGTTTTTGGCATTACCTGTGAACAACGAGAACATTTTATTAGTTACAAAAATGTATAAGATACAATCAGAAAGTATGCCAAACTCTTAAAGGACGTAACATCACGCTGGTAAAATAATGCTAAGCGAGAAAACCGATTCACACGTGATAATAAGTAAGTAGCTCGCAAGTCACAGAAAAAGTATTTTTCATAATGCACTCACTAACATTTAAGTAACTTAGAAAGTATTACTATTCACGACGACGACGCATCCGATCTTTACCTATAGCCATATTACAAGGCACCACAAATAGTACTAATTATGGCCTTTTAACTTTGCCTGACAGTAAGCAATAATTATGACAGTATAGTAACAAAAGACAGCTTGCATCAAGTATCCGGCACAACCAGCGGAAGGCGTAACCCATCGGCCTAATCCTCCAAGGATTACACTCGTGATCAGACGTCGTTAATTAATATGCCTAACATGGTATTACATAAAGATATATTAACATATTATACGATGCGATAATTTATTCTGTGGTAGCTTTATGATATACATTACTTATTCAAAGTGCTTGGCGCGTTTACTTCGGTATCAAAGAAGATCGTTATAGTTGGTAATATTAGAGTATGGTGTTTTAGTCGACGTCGACGAGGATGGTATACCGAAGATAGTATTTCGTTAATAGTATTAATTTTAATGTTATGTCAAATCTGGTAAGACAAGTAAGCGGACTCAGGGCGAGATTGCATTTTAATACAACCAGGATAACGCTAGGACGATGATGAGTGTAACGAAAATTTTAATCTCGATTTTACAGTGCATTTTCACTCCCTTAATGTAGGTGTTAGGATCGATATTCAACTTAGGTCAAACGCATTAACGGCCATTTTCAATATTCGATCGATACATGGATTTTGAGATTCGAGATTCGTGTTTGACATATTTCGTATGGAGCTTATGTCAAAAACTAATCTAAAATCTACAGATCTACCTATAGATCGAATATTGAATTCCGTAGTTAATCATCTAGTATTCCACTTAAGATCACAACCGTGTAAGCAGTGCCTAACTAATCGATATACGATATTCGTCACCTCAGCTGAAAGACTTTTCACTGCTGAATAAAGATCTCCCCTAAAGCTATCCACATAGACCGATCTCGAACTGCCCACATCCATCCGCTTCCTGCGCTCCTAATAAGATCGTCGGTCCACGTTGTGGGAGGCATACCTCTACAGCGACGTCGATATTACGAAAGGATTAATTAGAACTACACCAGCAAGAGTTAACTAAGTGTATATATTCGCTTGATGGAATTCCAAACAAAGTCCGACATAGCTTTCTTAGCCAACAAACTGCATTCAAGAACTTCCAAGAACATTCAAGGTCAGAAGAAAAAGTTCACGTTTACCAAAGCTTTCTACTAAAGATGTCACGAAAATTGAAAATATATTTAAGAAATACCACAACTAAAGGTTTGGTATTGTGTACATATTATATAGGTACGTAGAGCGCAAACTATGAGGATTGATTCGAGTTTGATGGAGACCAAATTGGCTCTGCCTCTTATAATTGTAATATTTATTTCAATATGATAGCATAATTAAGAGCAATTACAACGTAAAGGTAAACAGCTACATTATCTTTGTGACAACAAACGAGATATGCAATACTCGGCAGACATGTTGAGAATGAAGTTTTTATACGATTGCGCGCGCAAACAGGCCATTTTCCTACTTCTCTGTTTGGAAACGTGATCTATAAAACTGTTGATTACTTTGTAGTATTTAATACAAAGTAGAAGAAAAATCTGCTATTTGCATCTGTGACACAAGTGACTCAACTGAGACGCGTGTTTACTTTAAATGGCAACTTCTGGTATTTAAATAAATTCCTTTGACGTGAAGCCCTTTGAGAATATGGCACTCATGCATGTGGACTAAAACACTATCACAGTTAGGATTATTTCAATAGCCGAAAAATGGGCACATATCGCCACGTGGTGGACACCGCAGGGACGTCGTGGCCGGGGTAGACCCAGGAAGCCTTGGCGAGATGAGCTGGATGCATTCTCAAAATCTTGGACAGTAATAGCTGGAGACAGGGAGCTGTGGAGAAGTGTAGGGGAAACCTTTGCCCAACAATGGGACAGTATAGGTTATAAAAAAAAATCAGCAGCGGGTCTCAATATTAATTATTTGAAAAATAAAGATGAAATACCTTCTATTTGCTCCGACGTTTCGGAATGGGTTACACCAGCCATGGCCACGTAGCGACTATCAGAAAATAGGAATTTTAGTATGAAAAACATCCGATGCTTAGTCAAATAAAATATTAAATACCTACCATGTTTTTGAAAACATGGTATGTTCTCGTAAATTCGTAACAATTTTGTGTTTACACCACGCATTCATCGGTTGATTAACTCTACACCGAACGTTATCTAAGTAGGACAAACCTACCCACTGTTATGGCTGTGCAATTCTCTCGACACGGTCACTTATAATTTAACTAGTTTATGGCTGCGGTTTCGCCTGCGTATGTGCCGCGATCAATTTGAATTGTTAGTGCGCTGCAATACAAACGATGTCCCATCTTACATCATGCCCTGCGTGCCTGGAAACTTACAGCAGGAAGAACTCATGACTGCCTCCGACCATGCAGTCAGCGTGGCTGATTTTTGGGCCACAAAAATATGTGTTTACCAGCGAAACGGTAAGAAGAAGATCGCGACCAAAAGGTACCATCATCATCACACAGTATTTTGTAGTCCTACATAATTACAAAGCCCTCTCTCACTCACGCCTGTTGCCCGATGGGGTAGGCAGATACTACGGACCGCCTCAAACCTTATCTTGACGAATCTGTCTTGTTTCATTCACTATCATCAATTTCTGCATTTATTTTCATAATTAGGTTTAGGGTACTTCTAACCCTTTTATAGTACACTGCTGTCGTTCGTAATAGGTCGCCAAAGTTAAACAACATTCGCCAAACTTGCACATGTAGCCAGTTGGATGGGTGACCGCTTGTGGCATTTCATTTCATGTGGCAAATCAGAGCGCTACCGTGCTTCAGAGGATATGTAAACTGCTGTCCCCGGTGCTTGTCTAAGGACGGGATCGTTAGGCCATGTCAGAGGCCCTTGGGGTGTATGAAAACGCCGACATAGTTGGCCACATTGTATATTCAAAGCAAAAAAATCCGTTGGATTTAACAGCTCAAAGGAGTTCTTACTTAAGCATAAACTTTGCGTTCACAAAAACTGTTACTTAAAAAAAAACCTTTAGTTGTTTATGTCTTGATGATTGATTAACATTAGCGATGAAGTCACTCGAGTAAGTCGTGGGAAGCTCCCAGTCGCAGATAAATACGTACTTAGCAAATATGTTAATACTTTGTAATCACTGTGCATTGGAATTGCCTATTTACTGTAACTGGTGACTTCTTTATTATGTTCTTTGGCGCTCATAGCGACACTTACCTGGTAGTTCGTAATATATCAGCGAGGTTAAGCAATGTTCACAGAGGTGACCATGTGGATTGGACCGTTTGTGAGATATTTCATAATGAGCCTTGCGGATTTCAGTATGAATGGGCCGGCTCAACCGGGGAAGTACTACCCTATCACAGAAAAACGACGTAAAGTAACCACACCAAGTACCTAAACTGTTGCGTTTCGTTCGGTGAGTGAGAGTGCCGGAGGCCCCATCCCCCATTCCTTCTCCCTTATCCCACTCCTCCTGCTATCCCTTTCTCAACTCCATGGGGCGGCAACGCACTTGTGACTCCTGTGGTGTTGCTTCTGTCTATGGGCGGCGGTAATTGCTTACCATCAGGCGATCCGTCTGGTCGTTTGCCGCCTATTGTTATAAGAAAAAATATCTGAGCAGTACCGTCCTTCGAAGGGTACGTAAAGCCGTCAGTTTTTGTCTCAGGACATAAATTGTTAAGTTGGAGGCCTTCAAACTTCGATTCCGACACCAGAGTTGGCCTTAGACTCGCACAAAAAACAAAAAAGATATTATGAAGTGCTCATGTTTGACGTAGTGACTTTACTTTGACGTCGTCAACATCTCGATTCGATCGATGTGAAAGCTAAGTTCAAACTCGTACTACCCCAGCCTAACTCATTCAAAAACATGTCTCCTTGCACCTAATCCGGTCATGAACTAACGACTGCACTTTCCAAGCAAGAATTCGTTGTTCAGGCAAATAGCCACAAAACCAGCACAATACTATCATATTACGAGATACATTGTCACTGCCCACATAGCAAGGTAACATGGACAAAGTGACAATATTACTTTCGCACAACGATAGTGAAATCTATTCCCCTGTGTACCCGACTGACCGAAAGCCAGGGATGGCCAACCTATGGCATGTAGCAGTTAGGTATCTGGCAAAAGAATAAGGGCACGCAAATAATTGATCGAAAAATTGGATTACTGTTTTTGACTACCAGTCTAGATTTAAAATCTTCATTATTCAGCTCTGTCCATTTACTATCTCACTGCTAGGCATGGGCCTCTTCAAATTTCTAGTGCTTTGTGTTTTATTTTATTTTAACTTTTTATCATAATTATGTAAAAATCGATATGTTAAACCTTACCGTTACACTCCACTGCTAATACCTTGTTATAAATTTGTTTTATGCAATTATTAGTATGTAAGCCTTCTTTAATTATCAATAAATAAAATAAAACTACTAGAAGTGCAAATTTCCTCACGATGTTTGTCTTACGTAATACACATTTACTAAAATGATAATTAGTAATTTTATATACATAATTACAAATAAATTATAGCAGCTAATTCTTTTTTGATACTTACAACAAGTAAACATTTTTGGAAGGCAATTTTAGCCCTATACAATTATTATTTATGAACGTCCACACAAAAAAGTTTGCCATCCCTGCACTATGCACTACATTAGCTATTCAATCCGTATACTGCACTTCTACGCGTCGTATTATGAATACAAAGGCTTGATTACTGTCTTGTCTGATTATAATGATGTCTATTTTTAATTATAGACTCATACATATGCAAACACTAGCTGATCCCACAGTTTGATGTATATTATCTTCAGGATGTACACCACGTACCTTTGCTTCGTGTATTCGATATTTCGGCACTGTTTCAAGCGTATATATCCCAAAATACAATATGCATCAAATGACCACGAAAGTTAAAATTCATACAGGGTGTCACAAGACCCATCACCAAGCCGAAGTCTACTCGTTGTGGACATCATGCCAAGTCATACTAAACAAAAATAATACCTGGGAAACGATTTCTTTTTAAGTTTTCACATTTTTTAAACCGCAATTAAAAGCGCGCGTGTGCAATGATCGAAATACCTACTTATCCATGGGGTCATAGGGCATCTAAAGAACATATTGGCGGGGTAAATGCATCGATTTTGTACCTAATTAGAAAAATTCCATACTAAATTTGAGCCTCAATATCTCTTGAACCAATAATTTCCCAGGTATGGTGCCGACGTAAAAAATGTTCGTAATGATTGGTACGATATGTGATTTTAGTTTTCGTTAATGGTCTTTTTACACCCTGTATATTTAGATTTATTTGCAAATACTAACCAAGGTAGCGGTGTGGTTGACGGCATAGAATACAAGTGTCACCACCCCCTATCTTCCCGTGGGTGTCGTAAGAGGCGACTAAGGGATAAAACGATGCAAATACCATCTTTGCGTAGAGACGGAAAACTCGACATCAAACCCTATACGCCTGCCTCGTTGGTCTCGCGGCATAAATGTGCGCGTGGGATCGGGAGGTCCCGGGTGCGATTCCTGGGCCGGGCAGTGTTATTGGGTTTTTCTGTCACGAAATTCTCAGTAGCAGCACAGAGTCTGGAAATGTGCCCGGTACGGCAATAGGCTCGCCCCTTATTACGTGGGACTAAAGTATATCTGGCGAAAAGTGGGTGTAGAAATACACCTCTGCCTACCCCTTCGGGGATAAAAGGCGTGACGATATGTATGTATGTATGTAACCAAGGTAAAAAAAATTACCTACTTACTGTAGTTTATTTTTTTTATTGCATTTCATTCCGTCAATGTGTCTAATTGTTCGATATATCATATACTTGAATAGGTCATACATACGAAATGTAGACAATGTCAATGGCTGTTTCGTTTACCTCTTACTAATTAAATAAATACCACAACTGTTTTTGCTTAGTTTCGTTATCAACGTTTTCGTTTCGTGTTAACTTGAAACTATAGTAAGTTTAAAATGGCGCCAAATTTTATATTTTGTAACATACATTATAATTTATTAAATAAATAGTTTTGGCGAAAAGTGGGCGTTTTATATGCCTCTGCCTACCCCTTCGGGGAAACAGGCGTGAGTCTATGTATGTATGTATGTAAATAGTTTTCTACTGAAATAAAAGAGACTCAAAGCTGTTTACGTCATACTATAATAATTTACACTAGAATTTTGACTGCACAATAGCCAGATTCAGAATGCTGTGTACCTAAAAATGTATTGAAAGAAATAAGCTTCTGTATATTCCTCACAGCCAATTCATATTATATATAATTAATCCAAAATTATCATAAATAACATAAACACTTTTTGATCTATATAATCTGTGCTGTGATAAACTGCCTATAATAACACGATCAAGACATTTTCCGAGTACAGCAAAACATGTCAAACAAACATTAGTACAACGCGTAACTTGTTGAAACTAGCTATTACGAGAAATAAAACATATGAGGCGATGGATAGCATGATACTTCCTTAATTAAGTTAATGAGTGTATACTATTTGTTTTGATAAATTTTTTATTGCATAAGTGGAACTATTTGCGGCGTTGCCTTTTGTGAAATCTTATGATTGCGTGTATAAGTCAAGGATTTGATACAATAAAATTCTTAGTTTAGTTGCAACCTAATCTGTGAAAACTCGATTGCTTTACAAATTTTGAAGCAATCTGTGCCTTAAATTCGTTGTTAGTAATATTCGTCATCATTATCTGTCCGTGTGTACCCCAAATCATCCCATGGGTGTCGTAAGAGCCGACAGAGGGAGCACATTATGCAGAAAACAGCACTGTAAGAGAAGAAAATCTTGATACAAATCCTATACCAACCCGTTTGGCCAGCGTGGAATAGTACGCCAATTCCTTCTTTCAAAGGAGAGGCCTAGTCCAAGAGTGGACTGTTAAAGGCTGATGAAGATGAATATTCGTCATCAACAGCCCTGTATACATTTTCTCGTTGCTGGGCACGTCGCCGTCGTTTTATCACTATGAGTAGGGTAAGGCCACAGAGTAACTTAGGTAACTTATTATTGCTCTGAGGGTAAGGCCACCTCGCAGGCTAATTGTGGGAAGGCAAGAAAGGTAGAAGACGTCTTTTGAGAACATTATAGAAAACTCTCAGACATGTATTCCTCAGGAGGTTTTCCTTTGTTTAAAGTTTAGCAAGCGATAATTAGCTAATTTAATTCGGCAAAATGCAATTAATTTATTTTCAGGTTCGTTTTCTTCCTGGCATTTGTGCCATATTATACAAAATAGAGATCTCTACTGAAATTCCTAGACCTACTAAACCTCGTCCGCGGGTCCGCCTGCGTGAATTATAAATCTAAACTTTCCTCAGGAATCACGCAATCCGTTGAAGAAAACCTTACAAAAATCTGTTCCGTAGTTTTTGAGACAAGACTCAGCGACGACTTCTATTTTTTTTTTTATCGTAATAGGCGGCAAACGAGCAGACGGATCGCCTGATGGTAAGCAATTACCGCCGCCCATGGACACAAGCAACACCACAGGAGTCACAAGTGCGTTGCCGCCCCTTGAGGTTGGGAAATGGGATAGGATGAGGAGTGGGATGAGGGAGAAGGAATAGGGGATAGACACTCTCACTCACCGAACGAAACGCCACTGTTTAGATTCTGTTACTTTACGTCGATTTTCTGTGAGAGGGTACTTCCCCGGTCGAACCGGCCCATTCATGCTGAAATCAGCAAGGCTCTACTACCGTTATAGATATTTAAAATAGCTACTAAAACAAACAACCACACATTTCTACCTCAATTACTCATGGAAACTTAGTCCTGAAGCGTGAACGTTTCACGTGGTAGTCAGACGTCAGATACTGTGGGGTAGAGCGGGGTGTTTGGACAATGACAAACGGTGCGACGCGCGACCAATGAGCCACTGACACGCCACGCCGTCACGTCATGAGCAGCGGCAGGGATGGGTGGCTACAGTCTTTGGACTTGAAGGCACTATATATAATGCCCATGATAAATAATATCCTGGTACAACTCCCACAGAGTTATTCTCGATAGAAACAGTTTTCATATAATTGTTACTACTCCATATCAGACTTTCTAGCTGATATATTTTAGTTGATATTTTATATATATACCTAATGATAAGCTGCATTAATGTTTGCATGCCAAAATGGTAGAATGTACAAGGATTCTTCAACATTTCTGTAACCACCTTATTGTAAATACCTACATTCTGAGCAAATAAATGAATATTATTATTATTATCATCATACATTTTCTAAACGCGCCCCTTGGCTGTCTCGACCGACAGTCTCACGGGCTATTTCCTTCTTAACATTTTAAGTTTTTTTGTTAATGTGAGCTGTTGCGTCTGTATTGTGCTAGTCTAGTTTAATGCTTTTATGTTTTTTTTTTTAATATCCATATTAATTAACGACAACATTATAGACAATCCAGCTCATATGTATATGAAAAATAGGTACAATGTATGTAGTTACGTAGTTATTTAATTGTATAAAATTGGACGATGAAAAGAGTGGCCCTGAGTTTCTTGCCTGATTCTTCTCAGATGCTCTATTTCTGAACAGGCATTTTTGTTCAATGATCAATGATGTAAAAATGCATTTATATTTACTTTTTTCTTATATTATTATCTATGACTTTCTGACGTGTCCAAAAAATGTTGTCATTTTTATGCTACTGCTAAACCTGCGTTAGCGTTAGCGTTAACGGCAATGGCCAAATTCACGCCCGAAGGATTTTTCAAAACACGAACCTTCTAAAAAAGAATATGAACGCCTCATAAAGGTTCCAATTTCGAATTAAGACTTAAAAGTGCTTACTGTTATTGTTACGCGTTAAGACGCAGGTGTAGCAGGAGCATTATGGAAATAAACATATTTGAGTATGAGTTAGAGTTTGAAATTGCTCTGCCTCGCACTAGACCCTCTGATCCAGAACAAGGCACAACCTTGTGCTATTTGCACCACCTTACTTGCAAACGTGTAACTGATAAACAAACTTTTATTTGTTGACTCACGCCTGTATCCCCGAAGGGGTAGGCAGAGGTGTAATATTACACCCACATTTGGCCATGAATTGTTAGGTCCCACGTAATAGGGGACCTAAAATTCATGGCGAAATGGCGAAAAACAAACTAAGATATTTCTAAATACATACAAAATTATTATAAGTGAACTATACCCAAACAGAACTGGTCATAATGCTCATCACTCAATGCCTTCTTTGTGGTAATTGACCTCACTAGCTCCGGCTTTACAATCAGGATTCCTAAATACAGGCTATAATTTTTTTAAAGTTGCAACTTTTCCAAAGTAATATCATGATAATAGCCTGTAGCCCACATTAATATCTATATACTACTTACTCAAAAATATTAGTACCCACCTAAATATATTATTTTTCAATCTAAGTAACTTATACGGTGATTGCGTCACTTAAAAGGTACTTTTATATTTAATTCCTCACCGTTACCTACCTTTATCCCTTCAGATTAAGGTTGACAGCTCAAATAGAGAAGTTAATCCGACGATATTAAAGAAACTAAAATTACACATCCCCATAAAATTCAAGTTAAGCTTGGCTCAGCACAGCCCTAATGGTTATCCGAAATATATTTATGTGAATGTAATATATATATGCAATAATTTTCACATTTAATAAAGATAACTGTTTTGGTAGATCGTTTACACAACAAAAATGTTTGGCTTTTGTCTATGGCTTTAGATTTTTATAATAAGGCTTCCAATGGTAGATTCCAATGGCATTTTGTGGATCCTGACCTTATTTTTTCTGAATTATATCGAGCAGAGATGTTAATAATAACCACTCTCATAGGTAGCGAGTGGTTTCTGGCAGAGACCGTACAGTTGAACAACTTCCCGCTAGACCACCATAAGGGAGAGATACGCTCAGCAAGACATCGTCGCTTCCAGTGCTACTTTACACGCACATTGACACTCGTATACAAAACCAGTTTCTAGTGTGCCTTGACTCTATGAGCGAGCCAAGGGATTTTTTTTTCAAACTGGTCCAGCGCCGACTTATTTGATTGTACATGGTCCATTTATTTATTTATGTGATAATATGTATACATGGAGAGCAATTTTATTGATCTCCATTCGCGATATCAAAAGACTCGCAACAGCCGGTGTTTGTGGTCAGTAGTCCGTTTGCGCGGCGCCTTAACGTAATCAGTAAGTCTCTTGTCATACACAGAAAATTACTTAATCCTACACCGTGTTACGTAAAGATTATGGCCTATGTAATGCAGCGATTATGGATAGCAAGTAATTAAATGATATTAGTCTCGCATGGATGATTCCGTTGCATAAATGGCAAATGTATGGCTTTTATTGCGTATCGATTACTAAGAAATGCCCATAGCTGGCCACAGTATAAGTACCGACAAGGAATACAATTGCAGAAATAGGCGATATTATGAAAGATTCTGACATTATTAGTGGTGTACGTGACGGACTGCTGATACGATCGTCTCGGGATCCCAGGTACCCTGTGCACACACCTCTGACTTTTCGAAGTTATGTTTACATTAAAAATGTTAAGTATCGCTCGCTTAATAACGTGCTCGGCAATAGGCTCGCCCCCTATTACTTACATTGGGACCGAAACATAACTGGCGAAGTGTGGGACTTTAGTACTTGTATATATTCTGTGGTGTGGGTGTGTAATACAACTCTACCTACCCTTTTTTTTATAGTATTAGGCGGCAAACGAGCAGACGGATTGCCTGATGGTAAGCAATTACCGCCGCCCATGGACACAAGCAACACCACAGGAGTCACAAGTGCGTTGCCGCCCCTGGGGTAGGGAAAAGGGTTTGGATAAGGAGTGGGATGAGGGAGAAGGAGTAGGGGATAGGGCCTCCGGCACTCTCACTCACCGAACGAAACGCAACAGTTTAGGTACTGTTACTTTACGTCGATTTTCTGTGAGAGGGTAGTACTTCCCCGGTCGAGCCGGCCCATTCATGCTGAAATCAGCAAGGCTCTACTACCTACAAAACCCTTCGCGGATAAAGCCGTGAAGTTATGTTATGTTATGTGTCTGACATGACAAAATGAGTTCTTATGTCACAGCTTAAACATCAAATCCATCCATCGTTCACCTAGTTTGACTCCATTTACATTTGGCGAAACAAATACCGCGTCGTTTTATGGTATCTTTACATTAAGAACGGACAGTCAAGCCAGCAAAACAAAACTGGTAAGTAGTAACCTGTGTTACCCTAATATAAGAGGAGCAGCGCCAAGGAAAACATCCAGTATTCCTGGTGGTATATATGTATATGACTGACTCCGTGGTCCAGTGGATAGCGTATGCGACTGCTGATCGGAGGTCCCGTGTTCGATTCCCGGGTCGGGCAAAAGTGTTACTGGGTTTTTCCGAATTCTCAGTAGCACGGAGTCTGGTGTTGTGCCCGGTAACGGCAATAGGCCCCCCTAAAAATTGATGGCGAAATGTGGGTGTAATTTTGCACCTCTGCCTACCCCTTCGGGGATACAGGCGTGAGAGCTCATCATTGGTACAAACAGCCAACAAACATGACTAGCGGCCGGTTTCAGTATGCGATCGCTCCATAGATTTAGAGATTCGAGATACATAGGTATTTGCAATAAGCTCCATACAAAATATGTCAAACATAATTATGTTTCAAATCTACAAATCTATGGATATTATTTAGCGGTAAATGGGCAAATGTAACTTATAAGCCTTCATCCTTTTTTCTATCTAAAGCCTCATTTCACGCATATCAATTTAAAAATAAAACGTAGCAAAAAAGCCTGCGATTTCCAGGCACGAAAAAATACTAATTTAAACCGACTAACAACCGTTAAATCACTCGACTCTATAATCCTCCGCCACTCACGTCAGATAAGCATTTAATGACACTTGCGTATGCAAATCCGTCGGCACGTCAAAGCAGTGTTGCCACTCGTAAAAATTATGAATCGCGGTGTTGCCAACGGCAGTTATTGTCCCCTTGGGCGGGCCGTGAATTATGAGAGTGCTTTTTGATTTATACGTGTCTGTGATATGATCGGCTTGAAGAGCAATGTGACATTTGTGCGCTCTGAATATTTAAACCGCTTTGTTTAAAGGTATCTGATGGAAAACGTAAAGTTAGGTCGTGAAATATTCTGAGACGGCTGTTAGGATATTACTTTGTTGTTTATGCTACTTGTTGACAATTCTAAGTTTTATAATTGTGTTGTTATTCCATAGGTTTTCTTTCAGTTAGCAATACACTCAAATTATACTTGAATGCATAACAAAATATATCTACAATGAGTGTTCATATTGACTGCTTGAATGACGGTCCCGTCAGATTTGCTTTGATAGTAACTATGTAGGAGTAACATCACACAAATTACTTTTTGAGCACATTTTATATTATAATCCTGTTCTTTTCTTAGGTGTTAACCAACGTTTTGCTTTCAGAACAGACTGATGAAGGGAAAGCAATAATTAGGACTGTTTGGAGTTTTTGAGAGTTTTGAGTCTCTCAAGATACATACTTTCAACAATATGACTATTCTAAAGGAAGAGACAACTTTTATCTTTTTCTTCTATGATTATCAGAGACTTGCGTGTTTTTGTTCTATTTGACGGTTTTTAGTGTTTGTTCCAAGACCTCATCAGCAGACAAATTTATTAGCTAATTGTCCTTAACCCATATGCAGCTGCAGTAAACCTACTCTCCATATAATTACATTGAATAAATCAAGATGTACATACGTTTAAAAACTCATACATTAATATATGATAATCATAGAGGCATTAGTATTTTAATTTGTTTTACGACCCTACTTGGAGACTCACGTGGGTTGAATTGTTTTGTAATGTTTTGTTCTGAGTTTATGTAGATGTAGGCATTAATACTTTATAGACATGCGTTTTTATTTATAGATGGCATTGGACTGTGATGGTGCATATGTTGAGAGAGAAATTGTGTATCGTGTGAGTCTGTTAAGGGATTAACCCGCGCTTTTTGATTCAATTAGACTCTAATATATTATCGTCATTCAAAATATGTAATACATAATGCTTTAGGTATTATATACATACATACATAGACTCACGCCTGTTTCCCGAAGGGGTAGGCAGAGACTACGGAACGCCATTTGCAACGATCCCGACATATTTCTCTTGCTTCATTCACTCCCATCAGATATATAATACTTACAACAAAATTAAATTAATTTTAGCATAAAACAATTATAAGTAGGCTACTTAACACTACTAAAAAAAATAAATTAAAATATTAACATATAATACAAATAAATTATATATTCAAAGGGCGTTGTGAAAGTCCTCCACCTCGCCGTCTATTGAGAACGTGCCCAGAAGACTGGCAGCATTGCCACGCTGTGTGACAATGCAAATTTTTTTAGCTAGATACATACCAGCCTTCTGCCCGTCCAGCATACGCACCACGAGAAAATTATCTCTACACGTTTACTCGTGTTTATGACGAATATCTCTATTAACTCGCTGACTCTAACATGGCGTCGACAAGTGTCTTCGCAAGCTCTCTATATAGAGATCTAGCACTTGGGCCCCATGACCCCAACGTTTCGACTCCAAACGGCTCAAATACGTAATCCCCTACGAGATTTAGAGTGTCCGCTGTAGCAGCAGCAGCGCCCGCACAACCCGTTGTTAATTCCATCATCATCATCGTCCTAGCTTTAGACAACCCGATCGCATCAAGACTTTCGTTTTGAAGCTCGGGGTCTGCTTTCTAGTCTTACCACATTTTATGTTATAGCACTTCATAGATTCGATCCACAAATGGCTGAAGCAAATCTGGTGTTTTTATATTTATATTATTTATATCGATATTAAAATTTTTGTTTTTGATTCATATTTTTTTTATAGACTCATGCCTGTACCCCCGAAGGGGTAGGCAGAGGTGTAATATTACACCCACATTTCGCCATGAATTTTAGTCCCACGTAATAGGAGGCGAGCCTATTGCCGTTACCGGGCACATCACCAGACGCCGAGCTGCTACTGAGAATTCGGAAAAACCCAGTAACACTTTTGCCCGACTCAGGAATCGAACCCAGGACCTCCGATCAGAAGTCGCATACGCTATCCACTGGACCACGGAGGCAGTCTTCTTCTTATGTCCTTTATTCATATAATTTATTTAAGACTTTTACATCATGCTAACTTTATGTTAGTAATTTATACACACAATAAAAAGGAATGAAACGTGCGTCTTGTACTAACTTCATAAACTTATAACTTTTTAAAATAGCTTAACTCTTATTATGATGTATTCGTTTTGTCATAGATTTGCTGAAACATGGAGATAACCATTAAATAGTTTTTATAGTAGTCTTTATTATTGAAACACACTGAAACACGTAGGTAAGTAGTCTACACCTCTGCCTTGCTCGACAGTTAAAAGTTCAAACTATTTCGCAATACTCACATAATAATTTGATCTGAAAAGTCATTGCCCGAAGTAAGTCCTACTAAGAAAGACGTATAGCTTTAATAAGTTCCATCGCATGTCCAACAGACGTAAATTATGCAGTACTTTTTCTTTTTGTATTACATAACGAAATCAGGTTAGTTGTTAGGTAGATAAGTACGGCGGATACGTTTCCTGCTGCAAATTTTATTTTACTTTACTGCTAAATTGGAAGTAAACTTACGTACCTACTGCATAATGCAAAAGTTCTGGATGTTGTATTTTCTTTTTTTTTATAGACTCGCGCCTGTAATCCCCGAAGGGGTAGGCAGAGGTGTAATATTACACCCACATTTCGCCATGAATTTTTAGGTCCCACGTAATAGGGGGCGAGCCTATTGCTGTTACCGGGCACATCACCAGACTCCGTGCTGCTACAGAGAATTCGGAAAAACCCAGTAACACCTTTGCCCGACCCAGGAATCGAACCCGGGACCTCCGATCAGCAGTCGCATACGCTATCCACTGGACCGGAGGCAGTCATGGATGTTGTAACATGACATAATTATCATCGTCAGTTGCGCTTTCTCTCAGTTGCACCGAAGACCTTTTCTCCTTTTAGCCCGGTTTCCGCTTGCTAGTCTTACCAGATTTTACAGAATATTAGCTTTTCTACAGAGCAATTGCCGTCTCATCTCCACAACGTGACTGACTGCTGCGCCGGGAGTCGTAGGTTCGATTTCCAACCAGAAAAAAAAAATTGGTTGCCTGTAAAGTCGGTATACGGGCGAAAGTTTTACGTGACAACGACTTTGAGTGGTAAAATAATTTTAATGTGAATATTCATTCGTATAGTAGGAAGAAGGATGAAAGACGCGTGCCTTTCACTTTTTATGTCTGTCTCTCTCTCTCTTAGGCGGGACGCGTGCCTCTCACTCGCTCTCATTGTGAGCGCATAACGTGAGCGGAGCGTAACGCAGTTTCTTGAAGTGTCACCCGGCAAACCAATTTATAAGACGTTGTCACGTCAAAATGTATGTCCCTATTGAGCTCGATGATTTTTCTGTCTTTGAGTGCAATTTATCTGCACATAATACCGTGCCACAACTAAGAAAACAGAAAAAAAGCCCATATCCGGCAGCACGATCAGACGTTAGAACAACTAATAACAAAACAAACTTATGCGCCTTAAAAACCACCAATAATTTTATTAAAACCAGTTTAAAACGTACCTAGCCCAAGATATATTTGATTCAATCAGTCAAGTGCCCAGGAACGTGGATAACAAAACAGTTTGTTTGATCAATAACATGCAAAACAGCGGGAAACCCACAAATAAATCACAGAACGAAATGTAAATGAATCCGTTTCAAAGGGTTCAGGTGCATTCGTATTGCTATTGAAATAAATATCAAAGATGCGTATGACAAATTGTGCACAGTCATGGCATAAATAAACTGTTTCGTTACTGGTCACGGGCCTTTTCGCACTATGAGAAGGGTAAGGCCATAGTCCACTGCGCTTGCCTGGGTGAACATTTTTGGAGAATTCTCAGACATGCAGATTTCCTTTTTTTGTTTTTATATTTTTTTATGGACTCACGCCTGTATTCGCCGAAGGGGTATGCAGAGGTGTAATATTAGACCCACATTTCGCCATGAATTGTTAGGTCCCACGTAATAGGGAGCGAGCCTATTGCCGTACCGGGCACATCACCAGACTCCGTGCTGCTACTGAGAATTTCCTAACGGAATACCCAATAACACTTTGTCCGATCCGGGAATCGAACCGAGACCCCAATCCCACGCGCACATTTATGCCGCGAGACCAACGAGGCAGTCTCAGCAGATTTTCTTATTATTTTTTTCTTTAGTGATTCATCATCAGGCCTATTTATATACTGTCCCACTATTGGGCAAGAGCCTCTCCTCACTACGGGGAGGGTAAGGCAATAATCCACTATATACACTCGCCAAATATGTCATGTTGATCGACTTTACATGTCTTATAAGAACATTATAGAGAACTCTCAAACATGCAAGTTTCCTCGTGATGTTTTTCTTCAGCGTTCAGCGAGTAATGATCAGCATCAAGCTTGTATAATTACAGTTAACCTTAAACTGTACGATAGAGCTGGCTATCTGTGTACCTATCTGGTACAAATGATGTATGTAAGTATGACAAATCTTGTACACTCATGTCATGTGCAAATTTGTTCAACATTGTTTATCAACTAATATTTGCTGAACTGTCTTGGTGTGAAAGCAAATTCACTGTTTATGCTTAGAGTAACGCTACGGTCTCGAAGTGTCTTGCTAATACTTTAAACCTAATCGGTTCAGGACAGTGTTATTACTGTTACCTACCTACACCACAAGATAGTTTCAGGGATTATTGGAGTTCTGTTTGTTCGTAAATAAAGCAATACATTTTATCATCAACATAAAAATAAGATAAAAATAAGTTATTTTATGGTAGGTATATTTGGAGTATTTCTTATAAATAAGTACACTTAAAGTTCAAACTTCTTTGTAACCAAACTTTATAGAATTCGATACAGTGGTTTAGATAAGGAAGATAAAGATAACAGTAAACAGATTATTAAGTATACTTTTATTTATAACATTAGGATTAATAGGAATATTGTGACTAGGCTCATCGGTATACACAAAGAGAATGTTGAGGGATCCTTAAAGATTTAAACTAATTTCTTAGCAAACTTTTACAAAATCGGTACAGTGGTTTAGACAAGAAATATTAATAACCGGACGTTCCTTTTATTTATACCTCGTAGCAGGATTGATATATTATGACTAGACTCATCGGTTCTACAGAGAGAATGTCAAGGAGTTGGCGGGGGTTAAAATTAACGGCAGACACGTTGGTGCAGACAATGAGATTCCTAACATAAACAGAAGGGATGTACAGGTGAGGGAGGGAGTATTGTTTAGCCAGACGGTCAAAAGGTACGGTGAATACTGTTGACCGCCGTTTAACGTACCTGTATCTGCCTAGATTAGTGTTGCCAGGAATCCCGAATTGCGCGAGACATCCCGATTTATAAGGTGAGACGCTAAATGTCTCGATAAATCAACGAATACTTAAAACATTAAAAAGCTTAAAAAGCGGCGATAGCCCAGTGGTGTACGTAATGGACTGCCGAGACGATGGTCTCGGGTTCGATCCCCAGTACCCCGGGCACACCTCTGACTTCTCGAAGTTATGTGTGTATTAAATACTAATTTAAACCGACTAACAACCGTTAAATCACTCCACTTTATAATCTTCCGCCACTCACGTCAGATAAGCATTTAATGACACTTGCGTATGCAAATCCGTCGGCACGTCAAAGCAGTGTTGCCACTCGTAAAAATTATGAATCGCGGTGTTGCCAACGGCAGTTATTGTCCGCTTGGGCGGGCCGTGAATTATGAGAGTGCTTTTTGATTTATACGTGTCTGTGATATGATCGGCTTGAAGAGCAATGTGACATTTGTGCGCTCTGAATATTAAAACCGCTTTGTTTAGGTATCTGATTGAAAACGTAAAGTTAGGTCGTGAAATATTCTGAGACGGCTGTTAAGATATTAAGTACTTTGTTGTTTATGCTACTTGTTGACAATTCTAAGTTTTATAATTGTGTTGATATTCCATAGGTTTTCTTTCAGTTAGCAATATACTCAAATTATACTTGAATGCATCACAAAATATATCTAGAATGAGTGTTCATATTGACTGCTTGAATGACGGTCCCGTCAGATTTGCTTTGATAGTAGGTTGGAGTGACATCACACAAATTACTTTTTGAGCACATTCTATATTATAATCCTGTTCTTTTCGTAGTTTTATATTTATTTTTGCCTCCAGTGGTCTATACTCTATTCCTAATAAATTGCGACTTATTAACCAACTCTTTGCTTTCAGAACAGACTGATGAACGGGAAGCAATAATTAGGACTGTTTGGAGTTTTTGAGAGTTTTGGGTCTC
Organism: Euclidia mi; assembly: GCA_944739405.2. NCBI lineage: Eukaryota > Metazoa > Arthropoda > Insecta > Lepidoptera > Erebidae > Euclidia > Euclidia mi. The sequence continues at coordinate 13,622,773 of OX123205.2, read as the reverse complement.
TCAAGATACATACTTTCAAACATATGACTATTCTAAAGAGAGAGGCAACGTGCAGAATTCATTATGCTGCCTCTTTTTCTTCTGTGATTATCAGAGACTTGCGTGTTTTTGTTTTAACTATTTGACGGCTTTTAGTGTTTGTTCCAAGTCCTCGTCAGCAGACAAATCTATTAGCTAATAGTCCTTAACCCATGTGCAGCTGCAGTAAACCTGCTCACCATATAATTACATTGAATAAATCAAGATGTACATACGTTTAAAAACTCATACATTAATATATGATAATCATAGAGGCATTAGTATTTTAATTTGTTATACGGCCCTACTTGGAGACTCACGTGGGTTGAATTGTTTTGTAATGTTTTGTTCTGAGTTTCTGTGGATGTAGACATTAATACTTTATAGACATGCGTTTTTATTTATAGACTAGCTGACCCAGCGAACTCCGTATCGCCTTTTTAAGAGTTTTTATTTAATTCCCGTTTTTCCAAGCCCCTTTTCCAAAGTTACCATTGACTTAGCGCTTAATCTCTTATCATTCCAGGGTCTATAAGTGATGCAAAAACAAACATAGATTTTTATATAATATTGAATTCCCCATTCCTTAAAATATCGGAGACGATTCCCATATCGGCTTAAAAAAAAATCCCGTCCGCCATCTTTGATTTCCTATCAGCCATCTTTGATCACGAAATAGATGTTGTATTTGGATTCACCATCCCTTAAATCATCAGAGACGATACCCATATTGATTTTTTTAATTTTTCCCATCCGCCATCTTTGATTTCCCATCCGCCATCTTGAATCACGAAATAGATGTTGTATTTGGATTCCCCATCCCTTCAAACATCGGAGACGATACCCATATTGTATTTTTTTTTAAATCCCATCCACCATCTTTGATCACGAAATAGATGGTGTTTTTGAATTCCCCATTCCTTAAAATATCGGAGACGATACCCATATCGACTTTAAAAAAATCCCGTCCGCCATCTTTGATTTTCTATCAGCCATCTTTGATCACGAAATAGATGTTGTATTTGGATTCACCATCCCTTAAATCATCAGAGACGATACCCATATTGATTTTTTTAATTTTTCCCATCCGCCATCTTTGATTTCCTATCCGCCATCTTGAATCACGAAATAGATGTTGTATTTGGATTCCCCATCCCTTCAAACATCGGAGACGATAACCATATTGATTTAAAAAAAAAAATCTCATCCACCATCTTTGATCACGTAATAGATGTTGTATTTAGATTCGCCATCCCTTAAAACATCGGAGACGATAACCATATGTCAATATGGTTATCGTCTCCGATGTTTTTTAAAACTTTCTCATCCGCCATCTTTGATGTCTCATCCGCCATCTTTGATCACGAAATAGATGTCGGATTTGGATTCCCCATCCCTTTAAATATCGGCGACGATACCCATATCGTCTTTAAAAAAAAAACCCCTCTGCCATCTTTGATTTCCTATCCGCCATCTTTGATCACGAAATAGATGTTGTATTTGGATTCACCATCCCTTAAATCATCAGAAACGATACCCATATTGATTTTTAAAATTTTTCCCATCCGCCATCTTTAATCACGAAATAGATGTTGTATTTGGATTCCCCATCCCTTTAAACATCGGAGACGATACCAATATTGATTTTTTTAAATTTGCCCATCCGCCATTTTTGATTGCCCACCCGCCATCTTTGATCACGAAATAGATGTTGTATTTCGATTCTCCACCCCTTAAAATATCGAAAGCGATACCCATATTGATATTTAAAACTTTCTCATCCGCCATCTTTGATTTCCCGTCCGCCATCTTGGATCACTAAATAAATTTCATATTATTAATCAGCGTCCCGAAAATCTCGAAAACGATACCCATATAGATTGTATCCTATTCGTTTAGCCTTTTTCTGCCTTTGACCCAACCCTCCCCCTTCTCGTTTGACCATTTTATTATTTTTGTCTGGCCCCTAAAAGTTGTGGCGTAATTTTATATAGCCTATAGCCTTTCGGAATAATTGGGCTATCATAGGCAATAACAATTTTTAAAATCGGACTGCTAGTTCCTGAGATTAGCCGACATTATGTTTTAGCCTTTTTAGCCTTTTGCCCGGCCCCAAAGGGTCGAAGCGCTATGTTATATAGCCTATAGCCTTCCGGAATAACTGGGCTATCGTATACAAAAAGAATTTTTCAGATCCGACCGGTAGTTCCTGAGATTAGCGCGTTCAAACAAATAAACAAACAAACAAACAAACAAACTCTTCCGCTTTATTATATTAGTATAGATGACATTGGACTGTGATGGTGCATATGTTGAGAGAGAAATTGTGTATCGTGTGAGTCTGTTAAGGGATTAATCCAGGCTTTTTGATTCAATTAGACTCTAATATATTATCGTCATTTAAAATATGTAATACATAATGCTTTATTATATACAACAAAATTAAATTAATTTTAGCATAAAACAGTTATAAGTACTACTAAAATTAAAAAAACACTACTACTAAAATTAAATTAAAATATTAAAATACAATACAAATAAATTATATATTCAAAGGGCGTCGTAAAAGTCCTCCACATCGCCGTCTATTGGGAACGTGCCCAGAAGACTGGCAGCATAGCCACGCCTCTATGGCAATGCTATTTTTATAGCTAGATACATACCAGCCTTCTGATCACGCGTGGCGTCGACAAGTCTCCTCGAAAGCTCTCTAGAGACATTTAGCACTTGGGCCCCATGAACCCAACGTTTCGACTCCAAACGGCTCAAATACGTAATCCCCTACGAGATTTAGAGTGTCCGCTGTAGCAGCAGCAGCGCCCGCACAACCCGTTGTTAATTCCATCATCATCATCGTCCTAGCTTTAGACAACCCGATCGCATCAAGACTTTCGTTTTGAAGCTCGGGGTCTGCTTTCTAGTCTTACCACATTTTATGTTATAGCACTTCATAGATTCGATCCACAAATGGCTGAAGCAAATCTGGTGTTTTTATATTTATATTATTTATATCGATATTAAAATTTTTGTTTTTGATTCATATTTTTTTTATAGACTCATGCCTGTACCCCCGAAGGGGTAGGCAGAGGTGTAATATTACACCCACATTTCGCCATGAATTTTAGTCCCACGTAATAGGAGGCGAGCCTATTGCCGTTACCGGGCACATCACCAGACGCCGAGCTGCTACTGAGAATTCGGAAAAACCCAGTAACACTTTTGCCCGACTCAGGAATCGAACCCGGGACCTCCGATCAGAAGTCGCATACGTTAACCACTGGACCACGGAGGCAGTCTTCTTCTTATGTTCTTTATTCATATAATTTATTTAAGGCTTTTACATCATGCTAACTTTATGTTAGTAAATTATACACACAATAAAAAGTAATGAAACGTGCGTCATTTACTAACTTCATAAACTTATAACTTTTTAAAATAGCTTAACTCTTATTATGATGTATTCGTTTTGTCATAGATTTGTTGAAACATGGAGATAACCATTAAATAGTTTTTATAGTAGACTTTCTTATTGAAACACACTGAAACACGTAGGTAAGTAGTCTACACTTCTCTGCCTTGCTCGACAGTTAAAAGTTCAAACTATTTCGCAATACTCACATAATAATGTAATCTGAAAAGTCATTGCCCGAAGTAAGTCCTACTAAGAAAGACGTATAGCTTTAATAAGTTCCATCGCATGTCCAACAGACGTAAATTTTGCAGTACTTTTTCTTTTTGTATTACATAACGAAATCAGGTTAGTTGTTAGGTAGATAAGTGCGAGTAGTACGACGGATAAGTTTCCTGATGCGAATTTTATTTTACTTTACTGCCAAGTTGGAAGTAAACTTACGAACTGCATAATGCAAAAGTTCAGAAGGATGTTGTACATGACATAATTATCACCATCCAGTTGCGGGTTCTCTCAGTTGCATCGAAGAATTTTTCTCCTTGTAGCCCGGGTTCCGCTTGCTAGTCTTACCAGATTTGACAGAATAATAGCTTTTCTACAGAGCAACTGCCGTCTGATCTCCACAACGTGACACTGACTTCTGCGCCAGGAGTCATGGGTTCGATTCCCAACCTTTATGTATTGAGCACGATGATTTTTCTGTCTTTGAGTGCAATTTACCTACGCATGTTACCTACTACCAATGAATACAGATGATTTACATTAAAGAAGCTTATTTCTTAAGGATGTCATGTGCCGATTAAAGTTGGCGTATTGACGGTTGTCATTAGTGTAGTTCGTAGTTGGCGCCGTTGGCGGCGCTAGCGTCTTTCGCCATCTGTCTTGGATTGCTTTGGCGTAAGAAATAGACAGCTGCTGCACTGACACTCACGCAACTGTTACGCCGCCAAGCGGCAATTTGGGTCACAGAAAGTTTGTCTTAAAAGCGGCAATAAGAAAAACATCTCTATAAATAAATATCTATGCTCTATGCTACTACTGTCACAACTAAGAAAACAGAAAACACACCATATCCGACACCGGGCTCAGACGTTAATACAACTAATATCAAAACAAACTTATGCGCCTTAAAAACCGTCAATAATTTTATTAACACCATTTTAAAACGTACCTAGCCCAAGATATATTTGTTTTAATCAGTCAGTGCTCAGGAACATCGGTAACAACAAAACATTTGTTTGATCAATAACATGCAAAACAGCGGGAAACCCACAAATAAATCACGGAATGAAATGTAAATGAATCCATTTCAAAGGGTACCGGTGCATCCGTATTGCTATTGAAACAAATATCAAAGATGCGTATGACAAATTGTGTACAGTCATGTCATCTGTTCATTCTAAACTTGATGACATAATAGTCAATACTAGTCCTGTACATAAACTTTCCTAGTCACAGACCTCTTCGCTCTATGAGAAGGGTAAGGCCACGGTCCACTAAATTGGCCAGATTGCCTTCTAGATGTCTTTTGAGAACTGTCAGTTTATTCAGCTAATGAGTGCCTGTAACGACTGTCAAAAATCTTCATGACAGCCGGAACCGACGACGGCTTGTAGTGCTCTCCATGGCACGGGGCAAGCAATATTTAACAATTGAATACCCACATAATGCAGAATATTTTGTCTTGTATTCGAACCCTCTGCTTGGCAGTCTGTCGGTATATCCACTAGGCTATCGCCACGTCAAGCTTCTACAATGACTATTTTACTTATACTGTACTATATGGCTTCCTATCTGTTTACATATCTAGTACAAATTATGTATGTAAGTATGACAAATCTTGTATACTCACGTCATGTGCAAATTTGTTCACCATTGTTTATCAACTAATATTTGCTGAACTGTCTTGGTGTGAACGTAGATTCACTGTTTATGCTTAGAGTAACGCCACGGTCTCGAAGTGTCTCGCTAATATTTTAAACCTAGTCGGTTCAGGACAGTGTTTTTACTGTTATCTACCTACCTACACCTCAAGATAGTTTCAGGGATTATTGGAGTTTTGTTTGTTCGTAAATGAAGCAATGCATTTTATCATTAGCATAAAAGTAACATTATTTTATTAGCAAAGTAAAAATAAGTTATAGTGTAAAGTGTTCCCTAAAGGTTAAAACTCACTTGTAAGCTTGAAACAACATTTTATAAAATTCGATACACTGGTTTAGACAAGAAAGATTAATGAGCAGACGTTGTAGGTACACTTTTATTTATATAACATAAGGATTAATATAATTATTATGACTAGATTCAACGGTATACACAAAGATTCAAACTAAATTCTTACCAAACTTTTACAAAATAGGTACAGTTCTTTGGACAAAAAAAAATTAAACAGACGTTCTTTTAATTTATACTCGTAGCAGGACTGATATATTATGACTAGACTCATCCGTAATACAGAGAGAATGCAAACGGGGGTTGGCGGGGGTTAAAATTAACGGCAGACACGTTGGTGCAGACAACGAGATTCCTAACATAAACAGAAGGGATGTACAGGTGAGGGAGGGAGGATTGTTTAACCAGACGGTCAAAAGGTACGGTGAATACTGCCGACCGCCGTTTAACGTACCTATATCTGCCTAGACTAGTGTTGCCAGGAATCCCAAATTGCGCGAGACATCCGGATTTACCTATAAGGTGACACGTCCCGATTTGCCTGATCGGGACGCTAAATATCTCGATAAATCAACGAATACTTAAAACTTGGTTTTACTGTATATGCATTTTGTAGTTTCTACTAGATCAGGATTGATGGCTTTTATAACGTAGGCTACAATTCAGATTTTTTCGTGACCGCGAGTGACATCCACACCAGAGCGCTACCGTACTTCGGAGGGCACGTAAAACTGTCGGTCCCGGTTTTTGACTCCGGACGTGGTCATGTCGGAGGCCTTCGCGTGGTCTGAAAACCTTTGAACCAGAGTTGGCCACACATTCAGACAAGAAGCAAGATCATTATGCGTTGGCATGCTAGCAGCAAAGAGCTCAGATATTTACATAGAGGCGCATTTCGTATGGGCGCTCTGAAGACAAACTTTCTGTGACACAAATTGCCGCTTGGCGGCGCGGCAGTCGCGCTGTGACAGCTGTCTCTGCGAGAGCAAGAGAGACGAACGTTCCTCCTGTGTATCTTAACTACGTGAGCAAGAGAGACGGAGCACGACGCCAACTACGAACTAAATCCGAGACAGTCCCCACTTGGAATCAGCACACGAACTCCGCTTCTATGTAAATCTGTATTCATTGCTAGCAGCATAAAAACTGTCAGTGAATGCGTCTTTCTTCCATTCTTTGTTGGAGTGACGTGACGCAAGAATGAATGTCAAACACAGTATTAAACTTAATTACTGGGCACACCAAATTGGGCATAAGGAATACGCTCATAAGAGATTCCCACGTTACCAAAGTAAGAGATAAAACCGTATATTTATGCATACAAAAGCAGCGATAGCCTAGTGGAGAGACCGACGGACTGCCACGCAGAGGGTCTCGGGTTCGAATCCACGGCACACACCAATGCAATGACTTTTCTAAGTTATGTGCGTATTAAATTGTTCATTATCGCTTGCTTAACGGTGAAGGAACACAACGTGAGGAAAGCATGTCTGAGAGTTCTCCATAAGGTTCAGGGCTGATGACGATGACGAATATTTATGTAGCTAACTCTTTCATAAGCAAGTACAAAGTTGAATATAAGACAGGTTTGTCACACGTAGTCCATCTTCACACGCTGAAATTTAAATCTAAAGTAATTTAGTCACCCTTATAGTTCTAGCTTTTAGAGAAACATTGATACAGTTGAGGTAAACATTGGTACAGGTCATCATCGGCATATCTCGATTGCATCCTTCTAGACATTCTTCTCCGGTCTGCGTTTCTAGACATTCTTTTTTTTATAGACTCACGCTTGTATCCCCGAAGGGGTAGGCAGAACTGTAATATTACACCCACATTGCGCCATGAATTGTTAAGTCCCATGTAATAAGGGGCGAGCCCATTGCCGTTACCGGGCACTTCACCAGAGTCCGTGCTACTACTGAGAATTCGGGCAAACCCAGTAACACTTTTGCCCGACCCGGGAATCAAACCCGGGGCCTCCGATCAGCAGTCGCATACGCTATCCACTGAACCACGGAGGCAGTCCAGACATTCTGTCTCGACGAAATATTAGCTTTTCCACAGAGTGCACTGCATCAGAATATACTTAGACTGTATTCCTTGTGTGTGCTTTTTATTTTGTATTTCTATATGTGCCTTACTGTATATGTATAATCACATTAATCACTTATGTTTGGTTGTGACAGCAATAAAATATTTTTCATTTCATTTCATGTTCATTGCATTTCATTTCATTTAAACGTAAAACACAGAAACATATAGAAACTATTTGTTGGACATACAACTTTTTGTCTCGAGTGAGGTCTGAAATCAAGTCTCAGTTAATTTCGGGACATAAATGATGATAAAGCATACCCGTAATGAGGGTGGAATATGTTTCAGCACTATACCTACATTAACTTAACATCCTATGTACCACCATATTTCAGCAAATAAATTATTTATTATTATTATTATTATAAAAGCAATGCCCACAAACTATAGTGAAGTAGGAGATTCCTCTGTATTCTGAATCCGTTACACCACCAACATCATGGCGCCATTATTGCACTAAAATGTTTACTCAAGTCATATTCTTTGAGTACTTACACAATTTAGTAATCTCCTGGTCAAGTGCCAGATCACATATTATAAAAAGTTTAAGATGCAATAAAAGTCATAATACATTTTAATTCACTTACAAAATGCAGTAATAAAACAGTTTATAGCTTATGTAACCGTCATGCGTTTTATTCATCATCGTCCCAGCGTTATCCCGGTTGCATCGAGGACTCTCGCCTTGGATTCTCTGGTCCGCTTTCTAGTTTACCCAGATGTGACAGAATATTAAAATGCCTATCCCCTGAGCGTTTACTGTCTAAGCGCCAATCCAAAGGAGTAGACAACATTCCATATTCCATGACCTTGCTAGACCATTGTCAGTATATTCAAGGGAAGGGAATCAGGGAATGTCCTAATTATAGGAACTTATTGAATGTTAAAGATATTCATGATAACCGTGAGTGAGTAACCAATGCCTTAAAGTGTTCTGCGAGGCTCGGGGCAAGCACTAAATTAATAAAATGTTATAAAGTTTCATAGTGCCTGCCAATTTCATTGACTAATATCCACTATAAACACGATTTATGTTTATCTGTAAGTCATCGTAGCAAATCTCCCGCCAACGATAACAGATAAGGAAATGAGGGCCTTGTAATGCACATACAGCCTGCACACACGACCTAATAACCGAGTTTACAAATGGGTACGTAGAATAATAAAATTGTTTGGTCTTGTTATATTTTCTCTAGTTTAGGAATATATACCTAGTTATGTGGCAAAATATTCAAACTGACAATGACCAAATTGGCACATTTCTTACAAAATTTTAAAATCCCAGAAAAAAATGTAGGTATGTGTAGGTTACTAGGTATTTGCGTAACTAAAGCCTTAGTTATATAAATCGGATCAAAAGATACAATTTATTAGATGCTTTCCGCAGTGCCGCGTAGGTTTTGGCTGTTGTCATGACAAAAGGCAACCTTTGTCCTTTATCAAAATCTTTTAGTAGTTTTTGCTCGAAAGAGCAACAAACATCCACTCATCTATCCTCACAATCTGTCCTGTTTACGATAGATAAATAATAGTAGAATCAGTGGACGACTTGGAGCTGTAGACAGTAGGTAACGTTTAAGTTTGACCGTTGGAATGATTGTCAAAGAGCGCGTGACAAGTTAAGCCTATCAGTCGAGACCGGCTTACTAACTAATATGCAAGTGGTCTAATCCGATCATTAAAGTGAAGCTAAGAATGATATCCTGAGACAACTTACACACAGTCATTAAATTGAACGTCATCATAATCATCATTATCAGCCTTTAACAGTCCACTGCTGGACTAGGCCTCTCCTTCGAAAGGCGGAATAGGGTAGTTTCTAGGGTCAACATAATTACATTTTATTTAGTCCGTATTTTAGATTATAAAAAAATATTGGACACATATTTTTTCTTTTTTCGATGAAATAAAAAATAACAAAGATATAGCCCATTAAAGTTACGTGTGACGTCATCTAGTGCGAAAAAATGCAGCACGGCGTGACGTTATATTATACGTAACTTTAATGAGCTATATCTTGGTCATTTTTGGTTTAATTTACAAATAAAATTACGTATCGCTTATTTTTGAATAATCTAAAGGACGGACTTATAAAATTGTTCCCGTCAACTAGCCTATTGGCCTACTGTACCACGCTGGCCAAACGGGTTGGTATAGGGTTAGTATTAAGTTTTCCTTCTCTTACAGTGCTGTTCTCTGCTTAATATGCTCCCTCTGTCGGCTCTTACGACACCCAAGGGATGATATGGGGTGGTGATATTCCATGTTCTTAATCCGTCACCACACGGACTAAATTGAACGTAATATACACACTTATGTTACAGAGAAACAATTGTTAGCGTCAGCTTTTACATCCAAGTTCTGATATGAGAAGAACCTTTCAAAAACTCATGTCACTCTTTTAAATTGACTACGGCGATGCTACCACTCTATCTAGCAGATACATACGTCATCAGTTCAGTCAATAAAATTATTGTAAGAAGCAGCCAAACTGGTGAAAATTAAATCGGAAAACTTCCGTTACAACGACACGAACTACTTACTAAAAAATCCGTATTCATATAAAATCTTAGCAGACAACTTGCCAAATAACTATCAAACAAAATGTCTAAAAGTATGATATTTTCTTTGTAACGGCTTGCCATAAACCACGACGAACTACTATAAAACTGGGTTAGTGTTATTTCTTTCTGGAACTGTTAAAAGTAAAACAACAAAATTCTGCCGCGGTGTACGGTTTCAGCGGTTAGTTTTCAACAGTATAGCCCACTTTTCAACTTTTTAATTAGCTCAGTATAATAACATAATGGCACGATAGACCAAAGTTTAGTTCAAAAGCTCTGCGCTATTTTTAATTAGGTACAGTTGAACAACTTCCCGCTAGACCACCATAAGGGCGAGAATCGCTCAGCAAGACATCGTCGCTTCCAGTGCTACTTTACACGCACAGTTTCTAGTGCGCCGCGACTCTATGAGCGAGCCAAGGGATTTTTTTTTTCAAACTAGTCCAGCGCCGACTTGTTTGATTGTACCTACTGTTTGTTTTTTTAGTCATGTGATTTGATTTTGCAATCAGGATATACTTACTTAATTAAAGTAGAAAATTCATTACATTAAAGGTCTTAGAAATATGCCAAATTATAGGTAAGGACACAATACATAAGTAATGTAATTTTGTTTTTATTTTTAGGAAGCTGATTATTTTATCTCTTTTCTTGCCTTGGTTTTTGGTATGCTAGAAAAGTCAACAACATCGACTTATATTGGGCATCTTTTTTGCACGTTTTTGTTCATCATTATTTGATAGCTATCCATCAAATGACCAGTTCATTATTCTGTGTGTGTGCTTCACACTCAATAGATTTTATTGAATAAAAATCCGATACAGGCAGATAAATATATAGAACACTTTCATATCGAATAACCGTCCAAGTTAGGAGAACAATTAAAATATCATGTTTCACGTAAAACGCGGCTCTAGAAGCCTTTGTTAGAGTTTTTGCTCCAGTTCCTGTTAGGACCACCCATGCGATTGAGGTACCTACTATGATAAAAAGCTCACGATTTTATACAGATAGCACAAGCAACGATCGATTCAATAAAGTCAGATTATATTATCTTCTGTATATATAAAATCCTTGCGTTACTGACTGACTGACAGACAAGCTACAGCCGAAACTATTAGACGCAGGAAGCTGAAATTTGACATGTATGTTCCTTGGGGACCGTAGGGGTGCACTAAGAAGGGATTTCCCGAAATTCCCACGGAATCGGGCAAAACGGGTAAAATAAAATAATATGCGGGCGTAGCTGCGGGCGTCCTCTAGTACTAATATATAAAGCTGAAGAGTTTGTTTGTTTGTTTGGTTGAACACGCTAATCTTGGGATCTACTGGTCCGGTTTGAAAAATTCTTTCAGTGTTAGATAGGTCATTTATCGAGGAAGGCTATAAGTTATAAGTATAACATCACGCTATGACCAACGGGAGCGGAGCAGTAGCCTAAAATAACGCGGGTGTAACCGCGTGTTCATCGAGTTTTATATAAAGTTGGCGAACGACCGCAGCTTCACACGGATAGTAAATTTATGGATTTATGGATGGCGATTATGGATAGCAAGTAATTAAATACCAAGACAAAGTGTGTGTTTGTCGTCGTCGTCGCAACAGTTGTTTTTACACCTTACCTTTACCACGCAGTTTAGAGAGCGACATGGCCTACTTTTTACAGCGGAAACCGAAACCTATGAGCGTAAGCCAGGGTCTAATTAGTTATTTTTAAATAGATCAACAAAAGTGTTCTTAAACCACTAAGGCAAGGCGCAGTGACATTCAATTAGTGGCCATTAACGACACCAAACAAGCTAATATTTTAATGAAGCGCAATTTATTTAAGTAAAACACGCCATAAGCTCCGTGCTAAAACATTAAGTAGCTACTAGCAGAATTTAAATGGATGAAATTGAAGTCAAGGTTAGGGTGGATATTATAAAACATTGTAATAGTAAGTCGGGACCTACAGGTACTAATAGGCGGGCAAAACCTAGTGGAGTCCGGTAAAATAATATGGCAAAAGCATACACGTAACTCTGCCTCTACGGAACGGCGAGGACACCGCAGTGGTATTAGCAAGACGGCCCGTTTCGCCACGAGTTTCTCACCCAACTCTACCAGCCAAAACTAGAATAATTATACTCTTGAGCGGTAGAAGGGACGGCTTGCACCTTCAAATAAAAAATGTACCTACCCCAAAACTATAATCATTTATTTGTTCGTAATTATCTATATGTAATAATTATCAAATCGCTTTTGTAACTTAGCTGAATATGCAATTACATACGAGGGTCAAACTGAAAGTTCTTAGAAAATCAAAAACTGATTACATTAGCCAGTTATTAGTTTTATTATATCTTTTCAAAATATTGTCCATTGACGTCAATACACCGCTGTATGCGATGGAACCACTGGGAAAAGCACTTTGCCCACTCGTCCTTAGGGGTCTCTTCAATGGCATCGCGATACGCAGCCACCGCTTCTTCAGCATTCATAAACCGCTTTCCTTTAAGTTTTTCTTTAATTTTTGGAAATAAATAAAAATCATAAGGCGCGAGGTCGGGGCTATACGGCGGGTGACCCAGTAATTCAACGTTTGATGTCGCCAAATAGTCGATCGTTCGCTTGGCGGTGTGCGACGAGGCGTTGTCGTGGTGAAGGAGGATCCTACTGCGAGGTCGTTTCTCTCGAACTCTTTCCAAGACAAGTGGCAAACAATTGGTAGTGTACCATTCTGCAGAAACTGTTTTTTGATCCTCTAACACAATTGTTGCGAAATGACCTATCCTTCCAAAGAACGAGGCCACCATTTTTTTTCCCGCACTTCGATCTCTCTTCACTTTAGTTGGCAACTCCTCGAAAGGAAACACCCACTGAGCAGATTGTCTTTTGGTTTCAGGATCATAACAGTAAATCCAGCTTTCGTCACCTGTTAGTATGTCGAACACAGCATTTGAGTCACCTCCGTTAAATCTTTCAATCATTTTACGGCACCAATCCACACGATGGAGTTTTTGAGCCTTAGTCAAATTATGAGGTATCCACCGGGCGCAAAGCTTCCTGACCGCTAAATGTTCGTGGAGGATTTTGTGCACTTGACTCATACCGATGCCTAAGCTTGTCCGAATCTGCTGATAGGTCACTCTTTTGTCAGTCTCTATCATACGCCGCACAACACAGATGTTATTTTCAGTCGTCGCCGTAGAAGGCCGTCCCTCACGTACATCATCAGTGAGATTAGTGCGACCACGTTTAAACTCATTAAACCAGTTGTAAACAGTCGCACGAGATGGGGCTTTATCGTGAAAGGCCAATCGTAGTCTATCATAACTTTCTTGTTGACTTAAATGACATCGAAAGTCATAAAAAACCATTGCACGAAAATTTTCTCGTGTTAAATTCATGTTGACGTGACACAGACAATTTTCAATTTGCCGCCAAATCGTAAAACAAATGACAAATGAATGAAATATATACTCACTAATATTGGCAAAGAGTTCTATTTTCAAATTTTAGAATATTTTTTTATTATATTGTTTATAAGTGGCCAGTTCTAAGAACTTTCAGTTTGACCCTCGTATTATGTTCCTAGTCCCAGATTCAATTTAACGAACTAATTACTCGCCCGCATTTCAGAACCGCCATTCTAAAAGCTGACGATTTGGCGCGTATTAACAAATTCAAATCACTGTTCCTTTTAACATTACAGATGACGTATGAACGGTTAAGCACGACTCGGGTCACAGATAACATATTACTAGTGAAAGGCGTAATAACATGTCGATATTGTCATTAATCGTATACTACTACTTGCATGACATGCTGTCAGCGTTGTAATTACTTGTTGCTCTTTATTTATGGTAATACTTGTGGTTTCTTTCGTAGAAGCTGTAGTCGTATATTCCGACAAAATTGATAAATTATATGGTGTAGGACTGAAGTCGTAGTAATGTTTTGACTAGAAAAGCAGTATATTTGTCCCACTAACGTTTCGCCATGGGTTACACCAGCCCGCAGTGGTTTATTTTCAAATAGGCGATTGAGGCCCAAATGAATGTTACGATGTGTAAAAAACGCTAGTTAAATAGCTCTTGCAATGTATAGGAGCAGGCGATTTGAGATGATAGGAGCTTTAGAAAAATTACCATCTTAGGAGCATCGTTATTTGAGGAGTGATTTCTTGTTGGCAGAGTTATAGGAGGTTGATCAATAGATAGGTATTCAACCCAAGACCTCTCCCAACTTTAAAACATTGTTTTTTGGTTACAAATACTTACCAACTAATAACAAAATATACAACATCTTCCGCCTGATATTTCCTGTGTCATTAAGCCATTTAATTCGCTACGTAAATAAAAAAGGTTATTATACAAATTATGTAGCCTGTGTTGCGACTTGCGAGCAGCTACTTCAAGATTACAACAGATCGAGCCTAGTAATATCAATCAAATTATTTATATCGAGTTTGACACGCCATCTGTTATTAGCGTTATTACTTTAATTGAACTTGTGAATGACCGGTGGCGAGTTCAAAAGGGGCTTGCGATATATTTTGCTGTAAGAGCATTTGTTCCTTTATAGACGATGTAATAGGATTTTAAGACTGACTGAAGGCAGCGATAGCCTACTAGAGATGCCAACAGACTACCATACAAAAGAGTATCTACTTCAAACCCACGACGCTCATCTCCGACTTATTGAAGTTATGTGCGTATTAAATGATAATGAGTTGAAGTCTTTGACTGGTTTTACAATATTGGGTAACGTAACAACACGACGGCTTAGCGCAGGAGAGTCGCTACTAGTAATACACACACATAGTGTAACACATATCAGATTCATCATCATCATTATATCAGCCTAGAGACGTGCACTGGTGAACCTAGGCCTCCCCCAAGATTCTCCACACAGACCGAATTTGATCGTCGGTCCACCTTGCGGGAGGCCTACCCCTGCTGCGTCGTCCGGTACGCGGTCGCCACTCCAGAATCCGCCTGCCCCAACGGCCATCGGTTCTTCGCGCTATGTGCCCTGCCCATTGCCACTTCAGCCTGGGTATTCGGAGAGCTATGTCGGTGACTTTGGTTCTCCTACGGATCTCCTCATTTCTGATTCGATTCAGTTGTTTCAAAATTCATCTATTTCATTCGTGGGTTTGAACTCTGCATGGAAGTCTGTTGGTATCTCCGCTAAACTAGCGCTCCAATATGTTTTACCCCAAACAGACCTACTGCTTGAGGCAAAGCATATTCATCACGACAACAAGCCATATCGCCCATTATACAGAGTAATCGTCGCACTGCCTTCATGACCCGCGACGCCCGTTATAAATTTGCCCAGTTCTGTTTAAATATAGGTAGTTTTCGAAGTGCCATTTTTTTTAATTCCGATACGTAAAGGCTGATTTCAGATAGTAGTATTCTTGTGCCAATTCTTGTGGAAAGTAAACTACGGTGAAAGTGCAAATCATTTAAAAATCTGGAACAATAAATCAACTGTGAGTATGTGACATACACATTGAAGTAATGAGTACGGTAGTCTCATTAAATGTTTTTATAGACTCAAGCCTGTATCCTCGAAGGGGTAGGCAGAGGTGTAATATTACACCCACATTTGGCCATGAATTTTTAGGTCCTACGTAATAGGGGGCGAGCCTATTGCTGCTACCGGGCACATCACCAGACTCCGTGCTGCTACTGAGAATTCGGAAAAACCCAGTACCTAACACTTTTGCCCGATCTGGGAATCGAACCCGGGACTTCCGATCAGCGGTCGCATACGCTATCCACTGGACCACGGAGGCAGTCGTCTCTCATTAAGTAAAAAGTAGCATATTTATGTTCTGTTTAATTAAGATAAATAATTATGGCGACCATAAGAACGAACTTGGAACATCAACACGCGACAAAATAAATTGAAAAATTAATATCGGACGGTCGAACGCACAGATAAAATTTATTTGAGACACTCGGACGCTTTTACAATGTTATCTGAAATGACACATGGCGACATTTTAATTTCGAACGCATTCCAAATTCAAGTTCAATGACAGATGACGTAACGATTTCCAAGTTTGTTGACAGATGCATTTTCTTTTATGGCAGGCAAAGGCAATCGGGAAATGTGCCCATATCAGTAAAGCACTTTCATTGCGCTGTCAAAATGAGAACCAAAGATAGACGTTCGTTAAAAATAAACTTTCACTCAAGTTCAATGACAATATATGGTGTAGGTACTTACATCTGATGAACTACTCGATTACGTGAGTTTATAGCATTGTGTCGTAATTGCTATAGCTTTGTCTTAATGGCTATCGCGAGATAGAAATTAATTGAGAATGTGAGTTTGATTAGCTAGTTCGTTTTATTTCTTAATAAAAACGATAAAAGGACCATATGTCTCAAGTACCTTTTAAGACAAGTAGCTTTCAAGCTTTTTATTGTGGCGTATTAAAATAACGAAACACCAAAATTAATCCCCATACTTTAATTTGAAGTTTAACACCAA
Organism: Euclidia mi; assembly: GCA_944739405.2. Lineage (NCBI taxonomy): Eukaryota > Metazoa > Arthropoda > Insecta > Lepidoptera > Erebidae > Euclidia > Euclidia mi. The sequence goes on along the minus strand of OX123205.2, from coordinate 13,606,015 downwards.
ATTATTTGAGCATTTAACCACTTAAGGTTTGAATTCATAAAATGGCACTCTGATTCTGGCCAACAAAGGCAAGATCAACCACTTTCAAATCACCAAAGAATATTTATATATGTAAGTAAGTAATTAAACATGGAACCTAGTGAGAAAGAGCATCATTATCCAAGCAAACATTCAATTCAATCAAGAAACACACTTTTCATTAAAACCTCTAAGCATAGGTACACGTGGGTAGTTTCCTTCACCCAAAAATAAAAAAGAACATCAAAGACATTCAAAAATCGAATTTTCAAATATGGCGCGAACAAATATGGCGGCTTACATAACGCGGAGAAAGTGAGAAGTTCAGAATGAAATTAAGTGGAATTGATGCGTCTAATATGGGCTCATTGTGTATAACGAGAGACGATTAGGCTTTTGTCAGTAATGGCGGCGTGATGAACACACGATAAATAAATGTGATATATCGAAGCACTTTCGTAACGTGTGAACAACTTGTAACTTTTGTTTCCGTTCACTGTTTGATAGTAAAGTGATAATTTGTGTACATGTTTAGCAAGCACCTATTGTAATGTATTAGTTAGAAAGGATTAATCTCTGATATATTCAAGACGAATATTATTTTGGTATGTTTTCAGATTTACCTATTAAAGAATGTCTGGCGTCTCTATGGGTTCATTGGATACCTACGGTTCTGTAGTAGGCTCGCCAATATTGACCAGGCGATAAGGGGTTATCTCAAATTCCATTTTTATCAAATATTTTCTTATAAGCGACTTCAAAATACTTCCTTTAAACGCCGAAAATAACCAAACTCTGCAAGATAAATAGCATTACTACTCTGTAGCATTTTCTCGGCAGTGGAGTCAGATTCATCATCATGTCAACCTAGAGACGTCCACTGTTGCGCATAGGCCTTCCCCAAGGTCAGATTATGACAACAGAAAAGATCTATGTTTTTACTATGCCAATAAAGAGCTGTCGTTTCTTAGATTTCGAGGTTCTTTGTCTCGCCTCAACTTCATTATGCACATGGCACACTGGAATTACCTGTGAACAAAGAAAAGAAAATTAAATATAGGTACACATTGCGCCCAACGTAGGTAACATGTATTTAGGTCTGCTAAGCAATAGATAAACAAGAAGAACTCAAAACTATTCTTATTTACAATTAATTTATTTAAATGCCGTCGTTGTCCGAATTCCTAGGTATTATATATATTTTCCTAAATCTCCACAATAAAAACTTTTTCCGAAATCGTAAAATCTGATGTTCTAATTCGTTGTTTTATGAAATGCTTTCGAAAAACATGTGAAGGTTGCCAATCTCCTGATGGCACACAGTGCGATAAAATATGGCATAAGCCTAACAGCCTAACACGCGCATAACGAGAAGAGGTCTGTGGTATTATAACAGAGCTTATATTATAAATATTCACCTGAAAGAGACATCATACCAGAAGTTACTTTGCAATCCAAATCTCAACGTTTAAAACATAACCCACTAATTCCAAACGCACTTAAAATCCTCAGCACATCTTAATTCGTATTCGAAGTCCATCTATGTACGAAAGAAAGTACATGTATCGTTATAAACTTCGCTGAGAACATGAAGCCATCCTTATATCACGTTGGACACGTCTGGTACATGCAATAATACCTTTTATGTTCGTTTCTCAGCACAGCAGTGGAGACAACACATCGAGGTTTATATAACCAGTTTAAGTTGACCTATTGTTATGTAGAGTTGTCCTATAAATGGCAGACCAGTTGACGCTGCAAATCTTGTAAATGTAAAATGATTTGATGATTTGAAAATTTGATGATTTTAGCCTAAAAATTCGTCTCTAACGTCTAATACATTTCATCAGACCTTGGTAACTGATTTTTATTCCCAAAATGGTATCACAAAGGGTTGGGATGGGGGGATAAAATAAATTATAAGCTAACTAATATGTTTGAAGTTTAAAATAAAGATTTGGGTTGTTGATAGGATTTGATAAATGTCCTAATGTAGCCTCGATCGACTCCCAGTGTTGTTAATTATATCCTCAACCATTGTCGACTCCACTTGTACGTATGACGGATTGACGGTTTAAGCGATCGCCTCGTCGTGTGTCGTGGGTTCGATTCCCAAACGAGACAACACTTACTGTGATCCACAAATTGTTGTTTCGAGTCTGGGTTAACTTTGTGTCCGTTTATTGAATGTTTGTAAAGTCCACCACGTCACATGATTTATTCCTAGGAACTTATCTTTTAAAATATTCAGTCCAGTCAGACCTAAAAATTAACATGGCAAAATATAGGTGTAATACTAAACCTCTGTCTACCCCTTCGTGGATATACAGGTACATAATATAAGTATTCAGTCCAAAATACATAAACACGTCGTCTCCAGCTCATGTACCACTGGTCACGTATAGCTCATCTTGTCGCCGCGCGGCCAGGCCGCGACCCGTCTGACAGGATGCCTCGCCAGTCGCACACGGAAACAGGTACAGAACTGTTCCCAACAGCCTTGACGCGCCACTCTTGGAAGGACGTACTCGACAATTAAGATATACTCGCACTTAAAAAGGTTGTATACCGCTGTTGAGTCTCTTAATGGGAAGGACTTGGTCTACAGTCATGTTGCTCACATTTCTATGTTAAAATCTGCTTTTCAACTCCCGTTATCCCCACATACATAAGCGGTGGAATATTGAAAGAATACCGTTTTATCTTACACACTTTTTGCGTCTTAATAGCGATAATTAACTAACTTAAGGTAATAAAGTTTATGATGTATACAAATCGCGAAAGTTTGAAATCGATTATCACTTTATCACATAACGTTCTAAAAGGAGCCTATTGTCTAACTTTCCATGAATCCAACATAAAAAGGTTAGATTTTGTGATGAATGTTAGTCAGGTGATTTTATGAAAGACTGAAAATACATAATTGACCACGCGTAATGAGTTATTTTATTCCCCAAAACATCACGTTTAACTGGTAGACAGCCTTTTTGGTGTGATAATTTGATGTTATGATCGCACCTCTTTGCTAAATTTCGAGTCCCATACCTAAGATGGGACGTTACACGTTGTCTGAATAATAGGTAATAATAAGTACCTATGTAAGATAAAGTCAAGATTTACTTTATTCCGCTACCAATTTTTTTGCCCCAAATTAAGGCGGTATTCATCTCCGGATTTTACCGGCTGGCCCCGGAAGAATCCATTCTGCTATCGGAAACAGCCTTACAAAAAAACGGAAAAACCCATTTAACTATAGGAAGAATCATATTGCGATGATTGGCCATCGAACCTTGGCATACTGTCCAAGTAGTTATAGAAAGATCAACGGTAAAGCCTCAATGTCCACTTACATGTACAATTATTGCCGTTTTTGACCCGACGAAAACAACATTGTAAAATTGTGAACGAATTAATTGCTGGTTAAACGTCTTGTAAAATTATTTAAACAGATTAATTATAGACAGAGTTTCTGAGATAATGTGTGAGATTAAAGATCATAGTATAATCTGTAATTATGACTTCAGCCTGCATATGCCTTAACAGGAAAACTTTAAGCATTTTGCATTGGGAATGCATGGCAGGCAAGTGATAAATCAACTATAAATTTACCTATTCAAGTAGATGGTGCAGCGATTCTATAGAATCTCACTACTACTCCAAATTTTACTATCTATTTAGATTAAAGTAATCCTGATGTAGTTTCCTAGGTCTGGTTTCTCTGGTTCCTAACGTCATAATCGCTGCATAAATGCTGTAGTGTCTTAAGCGGTCGACTTGCCGCTTACCGCTTAACAATTCTACGATTTGCTGAGGGTTAGAGCCCCACACGAGACAAGTTTTTGTGCTTCATTAAGGCTATTGGTTGATATTTTTGTAAAATCTCTCGCGTTACATTATAAATTCATAGCGTAGACTGAATTAGAATCCTATTCACCACAATGGCGAATCATGCCACACTTGCTTTCTTGCCCCTCCTGTCCGACTAAATGCTCTTTGGCTGAGCTGTATAAGGCCACAAACAACGCTATAGCTGTAGCAGAATACTGGTCGTCTATCATCTAAAACCGCCATTGATACGACAAGAAGAAGAAGAAGAAGCGTAGACAAGATACTCATTATTCAACCGAGATTTTTTAAATATTGTACTAGGTACTGTAAACATTATTCGGCATTTTGAAACACGTAACACTTTCTATTCCAACAATAGTAGACTGCATAACAAATTATCTTTGGATGTTTTTTATGGATCTAGGGTATCCCACACGATAAGATTATATAAATCAATAAAGAAACAGTCGCCTTCTAAACCCACACAAAACAACTGGATAAAGAGTTTTCCCACGAAAGTCAAACATGTTACCTATATCACACCGGAATTGAAAATGAGGTTAGGAATAATTTATTGATTTGTACTAGGGCGACTAAAGTATTTTACCTTTTCGTCACCCAATGGTGACGAAAAGGTAAAATACTTTAGTACTTAATCTGTATGATTTACAAAAATATGTGCATCTTTATAATAATAATGAATATATATGTCCAAATTACAAGTAAAACAAGCTTGTGCTAGTAGTAAAAATGCAACAAGATTACCTACGTTCGAATTTCAGCGAATGTGAGAGCATTCTTTGAAAAGTAATTTCAAATTCGGTTAAAAATGAATAACTTTGGACCAGTGTCCACCTGTTCCGATATACGTGAGCTTTCTATTACAAGTATTACTGCTCGTATTAGTCAATGTCCGCTCCGTCTAGACGCCATGAATATCGTGCGAGCATTACCTACTGAGACACCACCAGCGACAACGGCTGGCAAATTGAGTTTATAACTCATTTGCATCAATGAGACCGATCGGGAGATTTATGTGGTGGGTTTTATTTATTAATTTTGTATTTATTTAAGCTCTACTGCCATATTTCTAACATAGGTTTAAATTTCTGAAGGCTGTGGGTAAAAAAAATCTTAAATCCTTGGTCGCTGTATGGTCATCTGATCCCAAACTGCAGAGCCCGTTATCGATGTCTATGTCAAGCAAACGATTGTTGAGAATCTATACACATAAATAAAATTGGTGTGTCTGTTTGTAATATTAAAATAACCGCTTTTTACTAAATGCATATTTATTTATACACGGCACATATACCGGAATGACATTTTTTTTTAATTTTTGTCTGTCTGTCTGTTTGTTTGTTCTCGCTAATCTCTGGAACGGCTGGACCGATTTTGACGGGACTTTCACTGGCGGATAGCTGATGTACCTTAGGCTATAAATTAACCGGGTACGCGAAGTAGTTCCCCCAGGACGCGGGTGAAACCGCGGGCAAAAGCTAGTTATCAAATATTTCTAAGTAGTTACATAATATCTATTGTTATGTAATTGCTTTTTCAATATTTAAGTACAATTTTTATACCTGAAGAATTTGACTGAAAATCAAACATGTCCATCTTATGAAGATTTATCCTAGGTACCGAAACGAGCCTGCGAAATCCGCTTAGTAATTTGCGTCACTATTGATAAACTTACCAGGGATCCTACCTATTCCATTAATTAGCGCCGTGAACTAGACGAAACTTATTTTTTTTAACAATTATGGAGCAAATCGCATGGCAATCGGAATGGCAATTATTTTCTTCAATTTTGTCTTTATTTCATCCTCTTAGCGTTATCCCAGTTTCAACCTGGGGTCCGCTTACTAGTCTAACCGGATTTGGATGAATATTAGCTTTTCCACGGAGCGACTGCCTGTCTGACCTCCGCAACCCGCAGGGATAGCGATATTCCATGGTTTAGACTAGTGTCAGTTTATTTAGAAGGTACTGACGCCCTGTAACGACTGTCAAAGATCTTGATGACAACCGGGATCCTTAACGTGCTCTCCGAGGCACGGGACAAGCGATAACTTCGACAAGTCATTGGTGCACGCCGTGGATTCGAACCCGATACCCTCAGCATGGCAGTCTGTTGGTATCTCCACTCGGCTATCGCTGCCTATCAATTTTGTCTTTATTTATTTTGTCATATCATCCACAATACGTCCAAAAAATCACCCAAAGGTTTACTCCAAATCGTACCACATTATCGTTCATATGATGGATGCATGAACAGATGGTACCAGCACGGTATAAAGGTACCAGTGTACTCGTGTTATAGTTGTGTGTGGCGCCATTCAACACCGCGGTCCGTGGGCGGACGGGACCGGCCTGTCTCACTGCGCTTAGTGCTACAGGAACAGGAGACAGACTGTAACATAACTATGTTACATGTTTTTGTACTATTTTCTTCGCTTTTATTAATAAGCTAGGGAAACCTTTTTATGTAATCTTCTTCTTCTTCTCGAGACGATGGTACAGAGATCAAATGGCACCAGCCGGTGTGTGGCCATAGCAACTGCATTGGCGGTGGCTTGGTGTAAATGGGCCTCCGAACATCTGTGCGGACATTTGGGACACTCCAGCTGGTGACTCATGTTATGTAATAGAAGGCAAATGAACAGCCGTATCGCCTGATGATAAGTGATTACCGGCAGGCATGGACCACCCGTCCATGTCCCCTCGTCCACGGGCGTCAGTAATCACTGCAACATCGTACGTTGCTGACCTTTGGGATACAACTTGTTTATATTAACTAGACAGTAGCAGGACCATGCTGATTTCAGCATGAATGGGCTGGCTCGACCGGGGAAGTACTACTCTCTCACAGAAAATCGACGTAAAGTAACAGTACCTAAACTGTTGCGTTTCGTTCGGTGAGTGAGAGTGACGGAGGCCCAGTCCCCTATCCCTTTTCCCGACCCCAAGGGGTGGCAACGCACTTGTGAAGCCTGTGGTGTTGCTTGTGTCCATGGGCGGCGGTAATTGCTTACCATCAGGCGATCCGTCTGCTCGTTTTCCGCCTATTATTATAAAAGAAAAGGAAAAGATTAATTTATTATAGACTTATTTGGCGGTCGATCCATGACCATTGTCCTAGCGTTATCCTGGCTACATTCAGTAATTTCGCTTTGGAACCTGAGATGCGTATACTGTATATTTTATATTCCATTGCGTATTTTATATTCCAAGCCATCCGTAGACGATGAACTTGTAAGGTCGAGGACATAGCTTGAAGTATGTCCTTGAAGGAGCCAGCACGTATGAAACTCATAGCATCAGTCTATTAATCTTGATAGACATCCTCGCATGAATATTCATTTGTTATTGCGATAAAAAATATGACGACCCTTTTATGTGATAGTTTTATTCTCTGGCGTTGTGGTATTCTTGTATCAATATTACTTTATTACGATCTTATTACGATCGCGGGAAGCGCCTCAAGATCGGGTTATGTGGAGAGCCAAGGCAAAGAGCTCAGATGTTTACATAGAGGCGCATTTCCTATGGGCGCTCTGAAGACAAATTTTCTGTGACCCAAATTGCCGCTTTGCGGCGTGGCAGTCGCGCTGTGACAGCTGTCTCTACGAGAGCAAGAGAGACGAACGTTCCTCCTGTGTATGTTAACAACGAGAGCAAGAGAGACGGAGAACGACGCCAGCAGCGCCGCCAACGGCGCCAACTACGAACTAAACTGGAGACAGTCTCCACTTGGAATCGGCACACGAAATCCTTAAGAACTGCGCTTCTATGTAAATCTGTATTCATTGGCCAAGGGGCAAGCCTGTGTAGCAGTAGACCTCTATAGGTTGATATGATGAGATGAAGTCCGTATCGACTTACTGCGCAGCAGTGCGCAGTCAACTATGCAGTCTCTTCCCACCTTCAATCTATGTGCATTACTAATTTATGTTTCTTTGGCCCAAACTTTATTAAAAGAATCAAGACATCTCACGTCATCTTCATCCAGTCCTGCCGCGATGTCATTTACCATTGAAAGAGGTCCATTACGTGGTTATTTTAGTAAAACTTGCGACAAAAACAAATGTCCCACCAACCGTTTCAAAATTATTTTTGTTTAACAAATTGCACATACCTAATCTTCTGTAGTTTCTCAAAAAACAATTTAGCGTTCGATCAAAATTTTTTTTCCTACCGAAGTATGTTTGTTTTTCTTCACTTAAAAATGCTTATCTAAAAACAAAAATATAGACTATTTGTGTTTTTTAAAAGAATTGTAGATCGATTGTTTATTTCTTTTCACTAATTGCATGTGAAGGCCTTGCCACACGGCACAATTTTACGTCCAACTTGACTAAATCACTTGATGAAATCGTGACGTGTAGACGCCAGTCGTCCAACTCAAGTTCATCGGGTGGGCGGTACCACCAGATTTTAACCAATCGGGTGGACGGAATGAAAATCAGTGATTTGATTGTGTCGTGTAGACGGGCAAAGCCAATTCGATTGAAAATTTGATCAGTGGTAAAATTGTGCCGTGTGGCAAGGCCTTTACAACGGAACCATAAACACAATTATACCTACTTTCAAGAGTTTTGACACGATTGATCCACTTTTTAGGCTTAATTGTTTATTTTACTAATTAATTTCCAGTATTACAGAGTAATTTAAACTTCCTTTCGCTTTATATTGCGCCAGGTGCAGTGGATACAATCCCCATATGGTAGATCACTTTGTATGATTAACAAATTTTAGTACTAATCGAGTCTTTGTGTTCATTGTGTCCTGTGTAGGTCATCAGAGTTGTTTGTAAAATTATTGTGAATGTTTTTATGTAATGCCGAATTGATTCCTAGTTCTGCAATATTGCTTGTTTTTGTATATTTTGTGGTGTTATATTTCACAACCGACTTTATCTAGAACAATCTGCGGCTACGAATATCACGACACGATCTATTTCCATTTAATGATTCCTAGAAATCAGAATAGTGTTAGACTGACATCGATACTGGGAACGGGAATGATCCGTTAGAAGTCAAACATCTGTCCTGGAAGCTCAAAAGTGTATCTTTATTTAGGGAAATTTAAAAAAAAATGTTAATATTTTGTCCTTATCCTAACGCCAGTTCAAAACGCGGCTAGTGCTGGGAAGAACTGGCGAGAAACTTAACAGGATTTCTTTTTTTAAATAATGCTGCTATTTATTTTTATTTCTTAGTCTTCGAATCGTAGTACTGGCACATATCCATATCTGATTCTAAATGAGTATTGTGTTGTTTTATTTATGAGGCCTTTACGACCCCATAGTGCAATTGACAAGTAAAATATCTGTGTTAATTTGTCTCTTGCGATAATTAAGTACATATCCCAAAAGACAATGTCAATGACCACGAAAGCCAAATTTATCTCAAAATTAAATGTCTGCTTATTTTCTGTGTTATTCGGTCTTCACTTAATATCAAGATTTAGCAGAAATCATATAAAACAAACTGTGTTGCCAGTATCGATGTCAATTATAGACAGCTAGTTTAATTTCCTGGAATCTGTTTGGCAGGTCATCAATAAATCGAAATAGATCGATATATTTACTTCGAGCTCTGATCGATAATATATATACTACTAACTAGGATAAAATATGTATTATACGGAATAGAAAAAATATATCGGTGTCTACATACATACATACATAGACTCACGCCTGTTCCCCGGAGGGGTAGGCAGAGACTACGGAGCGCCATTTGCAACGATCTTGACATATCTCTCTTGCTTCATTCACTCCCATCAGATTCCTCATGCATGCTCTTTTGTTCAGGGTGCTTCTAACCTGTCCTGTTTTTAGGATGTCTCCAATCTGGTCAGAGAACGTCCGCCTAGGTCTTCTCTTTCGTCCTGTCCCTTCCACACTTGCCTTATATATCTGCTTGGTCAGTCTTTCGTCATCCATATCGGTGTCTATTTCAACGAAAATAACTCTTATCAGCAAACTGTCGTTGCTGAAACCCGCAGTCAGGAATAAATTTTTCACCACAGCAGCTCAAACATGCCGCTTTTGCTGCGAGACAACAGTGAACAAAACGCGATTTTGATTCGAGTGTGAGTAAAAGTAGCTTTTTAATTTTTCAATCTTCAGTGTCACGAATTGACACTGTTCAGCCATGAATTTGAAACATTCGAATTTTACGGTGCTCTGTCTCTTTCACATGCATATAAAAAGTGAGTGAAAAAACAAACCCCTTCGAATTCGAAATTCGATTTTGGAATTCGACCTCAAAGAAAACACCTTCGGAAACGCAAATAAAAAAATATATTTGTGTAATAAAGAACTTACTTTTTTTTATATGTTATTGTTTTTATGTTTAATTTATTATTGTATTTTAATAAAAATAAGTCTAATTAATAGTATAAAATTGGTATTTAACCAATACATTTTTATTTGGAATTACAACAATGATACATTAATTGAAAAATAAACATTTAAAAAAGTAGCGGGAATTATAGCGTAACGTGTTAAATTATATTAAATATATAAAATAATCTAAAAAGATGAGTGAAACTAGCGATGATGACTGTACATTAACACCAGAAGAGGTTAATCAACAAGTGATTATGCAGAATTCAATATATTCCTGTTCCTTTCTATGTGTCCTAAGTAATATGTGTTCTCACTGCTGTGGTGAAAAGTTATGTGGGCTACACGAGAGCAAAGTTTTTTGTATCTCGTGCTGTTGAGTCCCTCACTACGCTCAGGATTCTAACTTTGATTCACTCGCTACGCTCGTGAATCAATCATAGCATCCTTCGCTTGCTCGGGACTCAAAATCAGCACTCGAAACAAAAAACAACTTTGCTCTCTTGTTGCACAAATAACTATTAATCTACGACCTGACAAAGATCAAATTCATATAAAGTAATGAAAAGACATCCGTGTGGTGACGGATTAAGAATACGGAATGTCACCACCCCATATCATCCCATGGGTGTTGTAAGAGCCGACAGAGGGAGCATATTATGCAGAGAACAGCACTGTAAGAGAAGGAAAACTTGATACAAATCCTATACCAACCCGTTTGGCCACCGTGGTAAGTAGGCCAATACCTCCTTTCAAAGGAGAGACCTAGTCCAGCAGTGGACTGTTAAAGGCTGATGATGATGAATGAAAAGATAAATCATATTTTATATTAAATTTCATTTAAGTATGACATGCACTCTGAGTTCAACCATCAAAATATTATTTTACGGTTATGGTAATGTTTTGTACATTAGAACCGTAAATAAATTAAGTTTTATGACAGCTTCGTTATGAGATTGCGTGATTTGTCTACCACGCCTTCTTTTTCAAATAATTGCAATTATAAAGTAATTTAATCATTAATAAGGCTTTGTCTAAAGCACAAAACGAAACCCTAATTGCAATTGGTAACATCATCCGCCAGTAGATACATGCATTTGCAATATCGCTGTTATTACGATGTTGTCAAACATATCCTGATCATTCAATTCACAGCTCAAACAAATACTTACATAATCAATTTGGTAAACAATCAATCATGTTTTGATCGTGTCCAGACTATTGATTAAATCAGTATTTGTTCATTCAAATATATATATTAGTTTATATTCTTGTAGGTACTTTTGTTTAGATTTTAACATGAATGGTGAAATACCTACCTATTATATCATATATCCTACTAATATTATAAATGTGAAAGTTTGTGAAGATGTATGTATGGATGTTTGTTACTCTTTCACGCAAAAACTACTGAACGGATTTGGATGAAACTTTACAGTAATATAGTTTATACATCAGAATAACACATAGGATACAATTTATAAAAAAAAAATTATAATGTTGCCATACTATAAGGAAAAGTATCAACTAAGTCGGCGAAAATCCTGTATTATCTTTATTTGTTTGCTTGGGTCAAATTTAGTAATTGGAATTTTACCCCCTTCCTGATGATTGATCTGATATTTGGTATACACTCATATTGTCATCGAGATTAAAAGATAATATTTAAATGATTGTAAATCCAAGATGGCCACCGATACAAAATGGCGAATCACATAGTACTTCACAATCAAATGAAAGGGTTTGATTGGTAGAATGGAGCTCACTATGAAAAATCTAAGATGGCCGCTGTCACAAAATGGCGTCTTATTTATTTTCCACAAATACCTCGATATGGGTATCAAAAAAAAGGGCTTGATTCGTAGAATAGAGCTCACTATGAAAAATCCAAGATGGCTGTTGCAGCAAAATGGCGGATTACATATTTTTCACAAATAACTCAATATGGGTATCAAACGAAATGGTTTGATTGGTAGAAAGCACTAGGAAAAATCCAAGATGGCCGCTGCCACAAAATGGTGAATTACTTATTTTCCACAAATACCTCAATATGGGTATCAAATGAAAGGGCTTGATTCATAGAATAGAGCTCACTATGAAAAATCCAAGATGGCTGTCGCCGCAAAATGGCGTATAACATGTTTCCCACAAATAACTCAATATGGGTATCGAATGAAAGGGCTTGATTGGTAGAATAGGGCTCACTATGAAAAATCCAAGATGGCTGCCGCCACAAACTGGCGGATTACTTATTTCCACAAATACCTCAATATGGGTATCTAATGAAAGGGTTTGATTGGTAGAATGGAGCTCACTATGAAAAATCCAAGATGGCCGCCGCCAAAAAAAGTTAAATTACTTATTTTCCACAAAAACCTCCATATGGGTATCAAATGAAAGAGCTTGATTCGTAGAATAGAGCTCACTATGAAAAATCCAAGATGGCTGTCGCCGCAAAATGGCGGATTACAGTTTTTCCACAAATAACTCAATATGGGTATCGAATGAAAGGGTTTGATAGGTACAATGGAGCTCACTATGAAAAATCCAAGATGGCAGCTGCCACAAAATGGCGGATTATTTATTTTCCAATAATACCTCAATTAGGGTGTCAAATGAAAGGGCTTGATTCGTAGAATAGAGCTCACTATGAAAAATCCAAGATGGCTGTCGCCGCAAAATGGCGGATTACATAATTTCCACAAATACCTCAATATGGGTATCTAATGAAAGGGTTTGATTGGTAGAATGGAGCTCACTATGAAAAATCCAAGATGGCCGCCGCCACAAAAAGGTGAATTACTTATTTTCCACAAATACCTCAATATGGGTATTTAATGAAAGGGCTTGATTCGTAGAATAGAGCTCACTATGAAAAATCGAAGATGGCTGTCGCCACAAAATGGCGTATTACATTTTTCCACAAATAACTCAATATGGGTATCGAATGAAAGGGCTTGATTGGTAGAATAGGGCTTACTATGAAAAATCTAAGATGGCTGCCGCCATAAAATGGCGGATGTCATATTTTCCACAAATACCGCAATATTGGTATCAAATGAAAGGGCTTGATTGGCAGAATAGAGCTGATGATATAATTGACCTAAGCGCAGCGTTATTAAAAGCGCGAGAGTATGAGTTGGCGCGCTGAAGCGCAGTGGGGAGGAGGGGCGGTCTGATTTTGTAATTTGTGGTAATGCATTCAGTTTTTATTTTTGCTGCAATTCAATTCAGTAGGTATATAAGCTCTTCAATAACTTTAATAATATACACTACATACTAATCTTTACCTGAAGTTTGACGACTATAAAAACAAAAGTAATTTTAAGTACTTATTATCTGTGCTACACGGCTTATGTGCAGATCCGTTTGTAATGAAATTTGATATGGATAGTCTGAAACCTGGGGAAGTACAAAGGCTACTCTTTATTAAAATTTCATGCGGGCGAAGCCGCGGGCGAAAGCTAGTATCATTATATGCTCACATATATAAACATAAATTTTAACTAGTTTCCAGAAAAGTTTTATATGTATGTATGCCGTTGGTATACGGTTATACCTTATTTAAATAAATATATCAAATCAAAACGGTCAAGTAGGTATGTGTCGAGCCACGGAAATCGTCAGATTTCGTAGTTGCCCATAGAAGATCTCAAGCAGGGTTAAACTATACGTACCCAGTCCTTGCAGTTTACTACGGAATCCAAAAATAAATACTAATATCGTGTCTCAAAAGCGTAATTATTTTAAAAAGAAAATGTATTTCATGTTTTTTGCGTGTTTTTAACCTAGTCACGGTAATAATATCTAACAGTATTGTAACTCCATACAAACGCTCGAAACTCGAGCTATACCTACGCGCCTCGAGCAAAGTACCCATTAGACTGTGCGGACTGTGCCTAAAGTACCCACAGCCGCGATCGTGCCGCAGCTCGCATACGGGCGCGTCTGTAGGTATATAACTCACCAAGACGGCCGAGTTACAATACTGTTAAGGCCTATCCACACGACACGATTTTACGTCCAACTTGACTAAATCACTTGATGAAATCGTGATGTGTAGACGCCAGTCGTACAACTCAAGTTCACCGGGTGGGCGGTACCACCACATTTTAACCAATCGGGTGGACGGAATGAAAATCAGTGATTTGATTGTGTCGTGTAGACGGGCAAAGCCGATTCGATTGAAAATTTGATCAGTGGTAAAATTGTGCCGTGTGGATGGGCCTTTAGATTATATTACCGTGACCTAGTTGTACCTTTGGCCCGCCGTTTCGGGACCGTTTACACCATCCCTCTTCACCTGATGAGCGAATTAGACATAATAAAACTCTTTACGTCCAATATTGCACTTCGCCTACTGCAATACCCCGCAAGTTGGTCCTTAATACATTTTTCATCGTCCACAACCGGTGTCCGTTATAGGTACCTACTTGTGTTAAAGAATTTCTACACCGCAATTGTCGCTCCCAATATAAATCTGTACTGGTTCCGAGTGAAGCTGCGCGTCTACCGGATCGGAATCGGAGCGTACGGAGCGGACGGAGCGTCGTAATTTACAAAATGCCGATGGGGTGCGTCCACTGCATTCGGATTCATAAATATAATAATAAAATAAATATTTATTTTCTCTTCACAATAGTTGGTACAATGTTACATTAGTTACATATCGCTTACAATCTACACATGACCTAACATTGTGAGAGATTGGTGCCTGAAGTAGGTTTGTTAAAACCTGTGTCACAGGTCACCAAGACCCTCCTGCAGCTATAGTACATATAAAGAAGTAGCGATCTAGTAAAATTTCAGTTACCCAGAAAATAAAATAACCAGAAAATAAAATAACCAAAAAAGCAAAGTAACAATAATAACAAAAATGAAAAAAATAAAATAAAAAGACAAGCCAGATTGAGTTACTGTTGAGTTAATATATGTGTGTATAAGTGTCTGTGTGTCTGCCTGTGTGTGTGAGTACGTGAGTGCGTGCGTGCGGGTGGACGCGCGTGCGTGCGTTCGTGCGTGCGTTCGTGCGTGCGTGCGTGCGTGTGTGTGTGTGAGAGCGTGTGTGTATAGTGTTGGTGTGGTGGTATTATGGTTAATGAGAGTGTGTAAGAGTTTGCGAGTATGGAATAGAATAGACTATCCGAAGTAGCACTGAACAGATTAGATAACAGGAGACATCAGATTTTCAGTTTCATCGTAGTTCAGTGTTTTAAGATATATCGAGACAGTTGATTTACAATTTGGTGCTTTTAAGGGGTATATATTTAAAGATGTATTTAATTTATTATAAAGATATGGGCCTAAGAAGTTGAAGAATCTGTGTGCCAGTGTTGTATAATAAGGATGAGTAGCACAGACCTTGCCCTTGCGACGCTTGCTCGTCACTCGAATTGGCTCATAAGGTGTCAGTGAATGTTGTTTGAGAATGGTATGGAGTATGAAGGACTTTCGAACCGTAAGGACATCCCAGTCTCTGTACAGTTCCGTAGTTGGGAATCGATAGGGCAGTCCCGCGCCCACCTTGAGTATCGCACGCTGTGCCCTCTCAACTTCAATTAGGTAAGATTTGGCTGCACCGCCCCAGCATGAAATGCAATAGTTAGTGAGAGATTGGCATGTGGCATAGTAAACCATTTTTAAGATTCGTCGATCGGCAACATGTCTTAGAGTTTTAAACATAAAAATTAATTTCCGCAATCGACCGACTAAATTGTTGATGTGGTACTTGAAAGTTAAACACTGGTCAACTGTAATGCCAAGGTACTTTATGCGGTCCGTCCGTTCGAGTAAAGCACATGAACATTGCAAGCGCGTATGCCCGCAAGTATGGGCCGTAATGGAAAACGTAGGCGAAGGCAAGAGGTCAAGTCTGTGGGCATACGCCATGTATTTAGTTTTGCTTATGTTTAGGGTTAGAGAATTAGATTGCAGCCATTCACTGACTTTGTTTGCACCAGTTTGGGCAAAGCTGAAAACCTCATCCCAGCTGCCTCCATAGAAGGAAAGTGCCGTGTCATCGGCGAAAGTGACAATTTTTCCATTTTGGAGTTGGATCTGGCAGAGGTCATTAATATACGTAAGGAACAACGTGGGACCGATGATGCTGCCCTGCGAGACGCCATATTTAATAGGCAGCTCGTTACTAATTCTCTGACCAATCTTGACACTCTGTCCTCTGTTGGAGAGGTAATTTATCATTAGTTTAAGGGGTGTACCCCTTATACCATAGTGTTCCAGTTTACTTATCAGAAGTGGAATAGAGACCGTGTCGAAAGCCTTTGCTAAATCTAGGAAGACTGTTAGACATTTTTGTTTTCGGTCTATATTTGCAACGATCGAATATAAGAGCTCGTGTACTGCGTCACAAGTGGATTTGCCGCGACGAAAACCAAACTGATTGGACGAGAGGATGTTGTTATTCTCTAAAAATGAAATTAGTCGGTTATTTATAAGGTGCTCTAGGATCTTGGATAATGTAGGCAGAATGGAAATCGGTCGAAAGTTTTCGACACGGTTCCTCTCGCCACCCTTATAATGGATGGGTCTAATAAGTGCAACTTTAAACGCTGAAGGAAAAATACCCGTTGTGAATGAAAGGTTGCATATATGTGTGATGGGAAAACTGAGTATGTTTTGGTACCTTTTAATGATTTTGCTAGAGATTTGATCGATACCTGTGGTAGACTTATCTTTTAATCCCTGAATAGTACGAAGTACCTCTTGCTCATCGATAGGAAGTAGAACAAGTGAATTAGAAGGCGATGGACTGATGAAATTGGATTGGACTGGATTTGATTGGACGGGCATAGTAATTTGCTTAGCAAGTTTACTGCCAATGGTAGCAAAATATTCATTGACGTCATTAATGTTCTTGTCTGGATTACCATTAGATATGAGGCAGGCAGAATGGTCTGTTTTTTTGTGTGTGCCATTTATTTCTTTGACAATCTCCCACAACCGTTTTCCATCGCCCTTAGCCTTTTCAATCTCATTTTTTTCATAATTACGTTTTGCTCTTTTTAATAGATTAGCACAAAATTCAGCATCGGCAATTTAGGTATTTTTAAAGCAGGAGGATAGTGACGAGGATATTGTTGTAGATTAATTTTCGGAGAATATTATACATTTGATGAATATCATAAATGATGAATATCATAGATTTTTGGGTACATTCATATGACTCTACTAAAGTAATTAAAACATCGTCGTTCATCGTGAATAAGTATTTTTGCCTACAGTTTAATGCTGCAAACACGTCAGAACTTGAAACGCTCGGAATCCGAATGATGCGTTTACTGCGGATGACGTCATCAGCACAAATACCGGTCTCAGGCGCAGAAATGCCGATCCAGTGCACGCAGTTTCATAGAAATTAATACGAAGCAACAAATCCTTCCGCTCCGTACGCTCCGATTCCGATCCGGTGGACGCACAGCTTAAACCGCCACATTCGTGCAAACTTCTTCGTCTATTCGAGTCTGCGTTGAACTCCCTTAACGGTAGCACACCCCACGTAATACAGCCAATACAGGAATGGCTGTCAACTTGTCTGAAGGGTACCTATGCTATTTTTGATTGAAAGTTTCATCTGCGGCCAGAACACAACTGAAAGGTAGGAATAATTTTACATGACATATTTACATACTAGAGGATGAGGATGTACCTTACATTATTTTTTAATTTAAGTGTTTCTGCCTGAATCCTTGTGAGTTTCGGGAAATTTCTGCTAAGTACAGCCCATTAGTTTCTGCTGCGTTTTCTGTCAGTTAGTAACGCAAGCATTTTCTTTACATTGATGTTCAAAGAGCCCACAGTTATCTTCTAGCGCCAAGATAAACATCAATCTATGCTCAGATCACACATTGTTTTATTTTGTCAAAATATTGTACAAACACCACCTAACATCTATTAGGGTAGGTACTTATTTACGGGAAGTTGTTGCTCTAAATTGAATCCAATAGTGAACTTCTAGATTCTCTAGACTGTAAAGTGTATTTTGTGCCGTGTGGTTGACGGCATAGAATACAAGTGTCACCACCCCCTATCTTCCCGTGGGTGTCGTAAGAGGCGACTAAGGGATAACACGATGCAAATACAATCTTTGCGTAGAGACGGAAAACTCGACATCAAACACTATACGACTGCCTCGTTGGTCTCGCGGCATAAATGTGCGCGTGGGATCGGGGAGGTCCTGGGTTCGATACCTGGGTCGGGCAGTGTTAGTGGGTTTTTCTGTCACGAAATTCTCAGTAGCAGCACGGAGTCTGGAAATGTGCCCGGTACGGCAATAGGCTCGCCCCTTATTACGTGGGACTAAAGTATATCTGGCGAAAAGTGGGTGTAGAAATACACCTCTGCCTACCTCTTTGGGGTTATAGGCGTGAGACTATGCAATGCAATATTCGATTGCAAAAAAAAGTGTATATCGTAATCAAGAAGACAATTTCAGCATTAGTTTAAATTTAACATCTCACAGTCATGAAGTTGACAAAGCCGAAACATTGAAATGTTGCACAACTCTGCACAAGCCCAACCCGAATATGACAGGGACAGAATTTTCAAATTTCGAACATGTTTCTTTTTAATTGCGCATTTAGTTAAACGTATGGAGTTAAACTTCCTTCCACTCGACTAAAACAGAAAATCGATTGGCACAAACAACTCCGCATATTTTCGATTGTTGACGTTCAGAACACGAACCAGCCTTGTAACAATATTTGGAGTACTAATGCAACACAAAAGATTTATCAGCCATCAGTAAGATCACGACTATTACAATCAGCTGAGAAAGACGTCAATCCTCTGTAAGTCTTGTCGACATCTTGTCAAACCTGCCAAATTTCTCCCGCGACATTTAAGCGAAGGTAAAAGTTATAAAAACGTAACCAGTTTTAATCGATAAATAGTTATGATAAAACGAATTGCTTGTAATACGATTGTGTTTTGGTTTCTCGATATTTTGGTTTCGCTTGTTTATGTAATAACGCTTTATATGATTTCAGGAATATTATATAAACCTTTCTTTCTTTTGGTTTGACTACTGAAGAACAGTTCACCTGATAGTTTTTCTTGTCTTTCTTTATGATAGAGTACGGCGGACTGATTTTGTCAACGCGTATGTCCAAAATACAGACATCATATATAGGGCGATCGCTACTAAAAAGTGATTGGCAAGTTAGTCTTCTACCAGACGCAATAATGATAATAAAGAGTCGATGTCTATTTTGTTTTATTTTGTATATGGTGCTATTTACATGGCATCATTGGTGTGTGTATCGTACATCCACAGCCGGAAGGACAATAATCATTGAAGACTTCTAGTTAAGCCAAGGTCAAAGTTACAATACACCAGAGGATGCGCGCAGCTACCCGCGCACATTTAAAAAATTTGTGGGATCCCGTGGGAATTTCGAGAAAACCCTTCTTAATAGACCCCTACAATTCCCAAGGAACATACACGCCAAATTTCAGCTTCCTGCGCATAATAGGTACGGCTGCAGCTTGTCTGTCAGTCAATCAGTATTTTTTTATTTCCCGCCTGTATCCCCGAAGGGGTAGGCAGAGGTGCAATATTACACCCACATTTCGCCATGAATTTTTAAGTCCCACGTAATAGGGGGTGAGCCTATTGCCGTTACCGGGCACATCACCAGACTGTGAGCTGCTACTGAGAATTCGGAAAAACCCCGTAACACTTTGCCCGATCCGGGAATCGAACCCGGGACCTGCGATCAGTAGTCGCATACGCTATCCACTGGACCACGGAGGCAGTCAATCAGTAACGCAAAGATTTTAAATGTATACAGATTATTACGATCACCTACAAATACATACAAGTAAACACTGCACTATCAACATTTGACGGACAAGTCATGCGTTACGTCAGCTCAGAATCGTATAAACCTTTGTCTAAACCAAAACGTATAAGTATGAATAATGCTTAGTAAAATAATGATGATAGCCTTTTGAGGAGACAAGTGCGCTGCGATAGTAGGTATATAATAATAATAATGTTCTACCACATACACACATCACCATCTAGTCCCAAACTAAGCAGAGCTTGTGTTATGGGTACTAAATAATGGATAAATATACATATACTTTTTTTTGTAAAAACATACATATTATACATAGAAACACCCAGGCCAAGACAAACATCCATGTTCATGCACACAAATGTTTAACTTGAGCGGGAATCGAACCCGCGACCATTGGCAAAGCAGTCGCTTACACTCCCGCTGCGCCAACCGGTCGTCATGTACATTATGAGTTAAGGATGAAAAGACCATTGACTCTTAGGTACCACATAAACCGAGAAAGAGCCAGAGCATCCCTTTCAAAAGAGGTAGAAAGTTAGCATGAAGCTATGAAAATGCGAGCATCAAATAATACCCATTAACCTGTATCTTAGAAATCTGATGAATTACGCTCAAAATTCCTCTCGTCTATAACATAAACATGCTGTAAACGGTCTGCGCAAATCCGACATTAAACTATAATTTTTAGCCAAAGTGTACGAAAATATGACGTCGTTTTACCTGTCGTGCGGCACGCTGTCAACGTAGTGAGCAGGCCTTATAATTATTAGGGCATGCTGTATACCATGTAAACCATAATTATGTAAACAAACTGTCATGTAAGTACGTCATCTGTCAACAACTTGTCAAACACACGGCACGGCACTACTAGCGCTTAAATAGGGGAGCTCCCATTCGAATTTCGTTTTAGTATTTTAAAAAGATACCTGTTATAAATTAGGACTAGTGCTACATTCTGGTGTAAAATCTTTGCACTAACATCTATTTGATTGACGATCATGTTTGACAAGTTATGTCCCTTAACTTATAACGTTTAATCATTTAGTAATAAACACAACCATAAAGCTAAATAATAGTTTAATTGATCAAAGTTTATGGTTTCTCGTAACAGCTGCCTTTCAATCGAACATTTAGCCTTGGCAGTACTAACATAATGCTTCACATTCTACTATTACATACTTGCCTTACATAATAGTTTATTGAATAAATACCTAGGTACTACTTGTGCCAATTGATTTCATAATATACACAAACTATTAATGTATGAAATAACAATGAAAGTGCATATAGTTTGCAGTTCTACAGCTGTAGGCCTCCCAAAAGGTGGACCGATGATCAGACTTCGCGGGAAGCGGATGGATGAGGGCGGCTAAAGGAACAGTCTTTGTGGGCAGGCTTATGACCAGCAGTGGACTTATTTTGGCTAAGATGATGGTAATGATAATAATATTTAGTTCTAAGATTGAGAACTACAAACTCACTTATAACAGAACAGAGACATGGAAGTATTACCAGACTAAGTCTTAAAGGACAATGGTAGATCTCCATACATCAAAATGTCTGAAATTAAATTGAAGCGCTCAGTAATAAAAAATATATCAAAAAATTCGGCGTAAGTAACAGAGTCTATAAATTATTCTATTTTCACTCGGGAAAGCCGGAAAAAGAAGATATCGGTGTTAAATGTTTAGTTAAGAATGAACGATGTGGGTACGTTTGAATTATCAAAGGCATTATGTCAGATCGACATCTAAACGCAGAACTATTCTGTAGCATCTACCTGTCACAGCCAAAGACAAAAGCAGAGCTGCACATTTTAAATCGATTTTATGTGAAATCGATATAACGTTAAAACGATGCTGTGACGTTTTTATTTGATTTAAAAGTTATTTTGCTACAAAAGAATTAGCTTATTGATATAATGTTGATTAACAATTAATTACATGCATTTTAATTATTATATTTTAAACCAAACCAACCCTATACAGCCCGTCCAGCATACGCACCACGAGAAAACTATCTCTACACGTTTACTCGTGTTTATGACGATTATCTCTATTAACTCGCTGACTCTAACATGGTTACACACACGATTCGACTCGTTATGTCAAATGTAGCTATAATAGTCGTTTTTACTATCTGTGGCATTTCTCTCGACGAATCCTAACATGACGGCCCAATATTACTCGATTATGACAAATTTTGACAACTAAAATAGTAATAATAGTCGTCATGCTTTCATACGACGAGAACTACACGAGCAACTAAAAATATTTCTTTAAAACAACAAAGAAAATGGCAGTCCCTTATTATAATTATTAATAACCTTATATGCAGAGCGCCACGCGAGAAAAGTGCAAAGAAAGCGAATTAGGGATCTCTGTGACCCTTTTACGTTGAACGACAGAGAATTCCAGTTGCTTTGGCGTATATCAAAACCAATGGCTCTGTTTCTCATAGAAAGGCTTGCCACGGATCTCGAGCCTCATTCAGATGTCCTGCCTGTCTATTTAAAGGCAAGTTAATATAATTATTATCGAAGCTGCGCATTGGACGTCATTCTTATTCAACACAGTAACAATTGTTAATACTTTGTAGGTATTGACATGAGTTTCGCTTTCGAATTAAAACTAATCAACTTTTGAATTAAACAATACATAAAAATTACAAATGTCAAATAGTACATAATATAATAAACTATAGAGGTGGATACAAGTCTTTTGAGCCATTTGAGCACAAATTGAATGAACTAAACCGGTGTGGTTACATTAATAAATGCCGTAATTGACATTCTATGTTTCAAAGGGCAACATCGGTTACTCGTGCAACGAGAGCGAATTCTTCGACGTGAAGCTTGTCTATCGTGGTGCCCTTGTTAAAGAAAACGAGATATTAACCGATAACGACAATATTTCTTTATTCACGCGTGTGATATCTCGTGGTGCGTATCCTAGGCGGGCAGGTCGATCATATCGATTACTTATTTAATAATCGATACGCATAAATGTCAAACGTCTATTCCTGTCACACCATTGTCTATGGCAACAATCAAATAATAAAGTAAGCACCTAGTTCGTAATCAATTGGAATGCTTTTTATCATCATAAAATAATCCGGCTTTATCGAGACAAAGTGAAAATATAAAAAATATTAGAAAAAATAAACAATTTGTTTTGTTCATATGAAGTTTAAGCTCGCCACAACAAACCCAGACCTAATTCTGCCATTGTTCTTTAGACCTTCTAGAACACTTTTCAGTACTCATAAGTGTGGGACCGACGATCATTCTGGCAGCGCCGGAAGTGAATGGATGCAGGCAGCACAAGATCCCTTTATACGAAGAGTCTTTGGGTCCATCAGTGAACGACTTACAGCTGGGACGATTATGACGATATGCAGGTCTAAGATCCACAAATTGAGTATTATTTCAGACTTAGTCCTAAATTTAGAACTTCTAAAATCACGTTTCAAAACGTATAAGTGTGACAGTGTATCTTGCGCATAATCGCTGAGATATTATCAGCACGCAAAGACAGAATACAGATATTAATTAAATTATCCACACGCCAACTTAATTGTTATTTCTTTAATGATTGACAGAGGAGGTCATGATTAGAAATATGATTCATGTAATTGGTATGACGTCATGACGACCTATAAAAAAGTTAGCTAATTAAGTAGAGCCTACCAAGTATGAAGAAGTTAGCTAATTAGACCCTACCTAGAAGTTCTTAACTGTATTTCTTAAATTTACTTATAAATACATAGTCTCACGCCTATATCCCCGAAGAGGTAGGCAGAGGTGTAATATCACACCCACATTTCGCCATGAATTTTCAGGTCCCACGTAATAGGGGGCGAGCCTATTGCCGTTACCGGGCACATCACACCAGACTCCGTGCTGCTGCTGAGAATTCGGAAAAAACCTAGTAACACTTTTTGTCCAACCCGGGAATCGCACCCGGGACCTCCGATCAGCGGTCGCATACGCTATCCACTGGACCACCTATGAATTGTCGGCAATATAGCTAATTCTTAACACAATTTTTACTCTACCGATAATTTAAACTTATTTTTTGACGCATGGTGGAAATCTATATACTTTACGGGTTCCCCTAGGCCGGAATTAAGGGTCCCGGCACAGGGAGACTGTGAGATTCCCCGACTAGAACCGCCGGGAATACTCACTAAAAGCACCACGGTGTTCCACTATCCGAACCCATTGAATGCCGGGGCCACGGGAACTGAGTTATCATTACTTCCGCGACCCCGCCTGAGCTGGTCTGCCGAATCAGGCCCCGTCTCTCACATGCATCCATCATACGTGCTTCGTACATCCTCTTTCATATTACGAACGGAGACCAATTATTACACCTAGAGTAATATAGGATAAGCAGAACTAAAGTAACTGTAGAAACTAACAAAATTACTAGTAATTTACAATCGAAATTATAGCAAATCTTTAAAAAAATGTACTGGGCAAATGTAATTGACATAATATATAATATGAGTTTATTATATAAATGAGTTGCCGGATGATATTGCGGTTTTACCGAGAACCCGTTATTTCATTTCGCTGTCACGATATTTTCATGTTGGTATTTTTGAAAGTTGACTTCATTATCCTAAGTTTATTTATTTCATGTATTTATTTTATACTAATATATAAAGCTGAAGAGTTTGTTTGGTTGAACGCGCTAATCTCGGGATCTACTGGTCCGATTTGAAAAATTCTTTCAGTGTTAGATAGGTCATTTATCGAGGAAGGCTATAGGTTATATAACATCACGCTATAAGAGACGGGAGCGGAGCAGTAGCCTATAATACGCGGGCTCATCTAGTTTTTAATGAATCTCTTGCGTTACTGTCCGACCCGCGAATTCCTTATTCTCCCAAGATTATAAATATTTCTGGTCATAGTGCCTTTATACAGCTCTTCGCGGCGGTGTTGCTGGTCTGTCATCACTGGTTCCGGGATTCATGATAGAAAAATGATAACGCACAGTCAAAAGCTTAAGGCATTTATGTTCCTTGTGAAGCGTAGGGATATACTAAGAACGGATTTCCCGAAATTTCCACGGGACCGGCAAAAGATATAACGTATGTATTATAAATGCCAATGTAAGCAGGCATATTGCTTATTACAATTGTTTCCTAAACAGTGATCAAGGGAAAAGACGGAAAACTCAAACAACTATGCCGATCCGCGCTAATCTCAGGAACTACTTACTGGTCCGATTTGAAAATATCATTTTATATTTTTTTCTTGCAAAATTCGTTTATCGAGGAAGGCTATATAACAGTACGCTATGAGTCATGGGTGCGCACAGTCGCCCTAATTAAGGCGGTTCTAACACCTCATCTAGTATATAATATCCTCATACAAGTATCTCCTTCCCTTAATCAAACTACACGCACGACAGATTGTTTTCAAACTTCCGCTGTTATGCATATCTGTGGGCACGTGTGTCTGAGAGACACAACATGAACGTGAGCAATACCGTTTATTATTAAGTAATAGTTTAAACGCAATCATTGCTACAACTAGAACCAGGTGTGCAGTACTGTGTATTTGCATAAGTAGTATTAAAAACAGTAGGGCCTGCAGTATATAATATCAATGGAATACAACATAGATCTTCATTAATAATAAGGTATCTAACTTTGACTAGGACACTTCATTCATACTGTAGAACATGATTTCTGGCGTTTATTATTAAGCAATGGTTTGAACGCAATCGTTGCTAGGTAGGTACTACTAGAACCAGGTGTGCAGTACTTAGTAGGTACTTGCGTAAGTAGTATTAAAATAGTATAGCCTGCAGTGTATTGTATTTCAATGAAGTTCAAAAATACATTCCTAATATGAATGAAGTATCTTATTACAGCTAAGACTTAATGAAGTCATACATAATGTACATAAATGTATTTGTATTTTGAAGCAGTTAAAACACAAAATTCGTGCTGCAACCTATATTTTATGTATAATATGTATGTATTTACGAAAAAAGTATATATATGTAGTTTATCTATTATCTAGTACCCATAGTACAAGCTCTGCTTTTTCGTTTCGTTTGGGACTAGATGATGTTGTGTGAATGTGGTAGAGTATTATAAAAAAAATATTAAAATATAAGTATACAGTTCTACCCGATCCTGTGGTTTGGAGTTAATGTATCTTAACGATAAACTACCTAATTATCTTTTAATATCAGAGATTTAGTTCAAAATTTTGTTCTTTGTCAATTATTGAGACTTTTATAAACATCTTTGAAAAATAAACTGGCACATTATGAGACATAAATGATCGGATGACTGGTGACAGAGAAGTATGGAAGAGAAGGACATACTGCGCCGACCCCAAATAAATTGGGACCAGGGCAAGACAATGATGATGATTATGAGACTGATTAAACCACCTCCGCAAACCGCTCAAGCAGACAATTACATTATTATGTAAGAAAAAATCGCACGTAAACCGAGCTGAAATCTGCTCGCAAAATGAGGGTAAACGGTAATTTCCTTCCACAGGATCACGAGCCAAGAATACCGGTCGAGGCGCTAATAGAATCTTAACAGATATTGCGATGTACACTCTGTAGGCATGAATTGTCGGCAGAACGTGCCAGGACGGTGGGTAAGTGATCTGTGGATAACACCTAGTTTGTATTACGGACGGTTGTATTACGGACGGTCATGGGAATGTCTTGGCACAATTCTATTCGTCATAGGAATGTCAAAGTAGGTAGACCAATGGTTTAAGAATTGGCCTGTTTTCGAAAGATTGTAGGCACATTGCAGTCGTAACTAATGCGTGCGTTTAAAGGCTGTGTTGAAAGGGTCAATAGGAACAATTCTCTTTAATTTGGATTGATGTTATTAAGTATGGCTAACCAGCACTTGGCTTGCAGTCAGTACAGTAGCAGCTAAACATATAGAGCTGGTAATAATGAAGATTGTAGGTATACCAAATTTCTAGGCATATCATCTCATAAAATATGGACAGGTACTTGGATCTTTGGATATATCATTCAGATTATTGACTATACAGGTGAGTATTGGATAGTTAGCTTGTATGGCAATAAATGTATAATTTACGTTTGTAAAGGGCATGCTGTTCTCGCAATACTCCATAAACAAGGCCAGCTCTAGAATAAACTTTATGACTAACCAATCTACAGCTGGGTCCTGGATTAAATTTTTCAACTAAGTATATAAAGTAAAGTCCGCTAATCTATGTTAAGTTTAGGTATAGTGACATATAGACAACTGCTTACTAAATAGTTAAATACTTAAATATAAGAATCAAAACTGACATTAACTCTCTGACTGTAGAAAATAGTTATTTGTGCAAGAGAGCAAAGTTGTTTTTTGTTTCGAGTGCTGATTTTGAGTCCTGAGCGTGGTGAGGGACTCAACAGCACGAGATACAAAAACTTTGCTCTCGTGTAGCACACATAACTTTTCACCACAGCAGTGAGAACACATATTACTTAGGAGACATAGAAATGAACAGGAATAGATTGAATTCTGCATAATCACTTGTTGATTTAACTCTTCTGGTGTTAAAGTACAGTCATCATCGCTAGTTTCACTCATCTTTTTAGATTATTTTATATATTAATAAATTTAACACGTTACGCTATACCTACTGTATCAGCATCAGCGAAATTTTTATTCCCGCTACTTTTTTAAATCACGTTTTAATACCGCGTCCCTGATGTTTATTTTTCAAATGTAACATTGTTGTAATTCTAAATAAAAATGTATTGGTTAAATACTAATTTTATACTGTTAATTAGACTTATTTTTATTAAAATCCAATTATAAATTAAACATGTAAACAATAACATATAAAAAATAGTTATTTGTGCAACAAGAGTGCAAAGTTGTTTTTTGTTTCGAGTGCTGATTTTGAGTCCCGAGCAAGCGAAGGATTCTATGATTGATTCACGAGCGTAGCGAGTGAATCAAAGTTAGAATCCTGAGCGTGGTGAGGGACTAAACAGCACGAGATACAAAAAACTTTGCTCTCGTGTAGCACACATAGCTTTTCACCACAGCAGTGAGAACACATATTACTAAGGAGACAAAGAAATGAACAGGAATATATTGAATTCTGCATAATCACTTGTTGATTTAACTCTTCTGGTACTAAAGTACAGTCATCATCGCTAGTTTCACTCATCTTTTTAGATTATTTTTTATATGAATATAATTTTAACACGTTACGCTATACCTAATGTATCAGCATCAGCCAATGACGTATAATAATATAGACGCGCCATATTCCCACAAAGCGGCTCTGAAAAATGGCTACAAATACCAAGTAATATCTTGTATGAATAAAGAAAGAGAATATAAATAAATACTACTATAGGGGACACCTGTTGTTAGAGAGAGATAACTTTAGTTGTTTTTTAAATTCTTACACACAAATTATTGTTACGGAGCGTACTATCACAACACAGGCTCGCGCGTAACTAAACGGAATGGCGGCAATTGCCTCCATTTCAGTTTGCCATTTCAGTGTGCGGGCAACGCATCTATAGTTTTTATATATCTTTGGCATCAGCGAAATTTTTATTCCCGCTTCTTTTTTACATCGCTTTTTAATACCGCGTCCCTGATGTTTATTTTTCAAATGTATCATTGTTGTAATTCTAAATAAAAAGGTATTGGTTAAATACTAATTTTATACTATTAATTAGACTTTTTTATTAAAATCCAATAATAAATTAAACAAGTAAACAATAACATATAAAAAAAGTAATTTCTATAATACAAATATCTTTTTTTTTGCGTTGCCGTAGGTGTTTTCTTTGAGGTCGAATTCCAAAATCGAATTTCGAATTCGAAGGGGTTTGTTTTTTCACTCACTTTTTATATGCATGTGAAAGAGACAGAGCACAGTAAAATTCGAATGTTTCAAATTTGTGGCTGAACAATGTCAATTCGTGGCACTGAAGATTGAAAAATTAAAAAGCTACTTTGCCTCACGCTCGAATCAAAATCGCGTTTTGTTCACTGTTGTCTCGCAGCAAAAGCGGCATGTTTGAGCTGCTGTGGTGAAAAAGTAATTTCTTTATTACAAATATCTTTTTTTTTTTTGCGTTGCCGTAGGTGTTTTCTTTGAGGTCGAATTCCAAAATCGAATTTCGAATTCGAAGGCGTTTGTTTTTCACTCACTTTTATATGCATGTGAAAGAGACAGAACACAGAAAAATTCGAATGTTTCAAATTTATGGCTGAACAATGTCAATTCGTGACACTGAAGATTGAAAAATTAAAAAGCTACCTTTACCCACGCTCGAATCAAAATCGCGTTTTGTTCACTGTTATCTCGCAGCAAAAGCGGCATGTTTGAGCTGCAGTGGTGAAAATTATTATAAATAAATTGAAGTTTTCCGACTGCCTCCGTGGTCCAGTGGATAGCATATGCGACTGCTGATAGGAGGACCCAGGTTCGATTCCCGGGTCGGGCAAACGTGTTACTGGGTTTTTTCCGAATTAGTAGTAGTAGTAGCAGCACGGGGTCTGGTGACATTACCAGCCCGGTAACGGCAATAGGCTCGCCCCCTATTACGTGGGACCTAAAAATTCATGCCGAAACTTACTTCTGCCTACCCCTACGGGGATACAGGCTTAAGTATATAAAAAAACTGTAAAAACGTTTTTCGATTTTCAGTCAATATAATTATATTTTCTATTTAATGTACCTCTGTTGCGAACAATGTCAGTCGGGTATCCCGCTATTTGCTTACATGATTAGCTCGATTTCCGGTATCCGGCCAACAGCAATACACATCACTAATAATTTATACCCATTACGGATAAAAATATTCCCAACCAATGTAATCATGCTTTCCGAATACCGGTCGGAATCGTGCTTAAACTTATTATACCATAATACCACGATTACACTTCTTCCGAATGTTAAGAAGGTCGTGAGCATTGTAAGTAAGGGACAGCTACATCATTCTTATTCACTCCACGAGGCTTATGAAATAATCATTACGTACACAGCGACAAGAACTAGGTATAATATCCAACGTTAACTGATCTTGACAGAAGTAGAGCCTCCGGACAGGGTAACTTCAAAAGGAAATTGTATTGAATTGAAATAGTTTATTCACCATTGTGCAAATGTTCAACATCTGACGGAAATTAGGATTATTTGTCCACCACTGGCACCACTGTGGAAGTGACTTCTGGTAGGTAACTTGAAAGCGATAAATTAACAAAATATACAGTATACTTATACGTCAGTCGATCCGTGGAAAAGCTAATATGCCGCCAAATCCGGTTAGACTAGAAAGCGGACACCAGGTCGAGACTGGGATAACGCTAGGAGGATGATGACAGTATACTTATACGTATATATTGAACTGGCCCTGTCCCTGTAGCAAATACAGAAGCAGGTCTAGGAGAAGCAAACAAGCTTTAATCTTCCGCCCTCCCCTAAAAGACAAATGACTTATAGTGTTTGAGAAAACCATCCTTCTCCAAGTTCTTTCAGTATTTCATGTTCAGAAGCTATTTTATTACAAAACTAGAGGACGCCAGCAGCTACGACTGCACTTTTTTTTTATTTAAGCGTTTTGACCGATCCCGTGGGAATTTCGGGAAATCCCTTCTTAGTGCACCCCTACGGTCCCAAGGAACATACATGCCAAATTTCAGCTTCTTGCAATAGTTTCGGCTTCTTCCCAATAGTTTCGGCTGTAGCGTGTCTGTCAGTCAGTAAGTAACGCAAGGATTTTATATATAAAGATAATGGCTCGCCCTACTAGCAACAAAATCTAACTTTGTATTACAAAGTATATAAATCACAGGTCAAGCTATACTGGTTTCGTAACAGTAAACGAAGCCGTGTTTACGCTTCTGAGCTGCGAGTGGGCAAGTATGAAGGTTACTGGGATTAAGGAGCCGAGAATTAAAAGATTAAGTATTATGTAAAGCTCTGTTCTTATTATCCAACTGGTTTGAGGATTAAACTGAGGTTTGCGTACCTAGAATTTGAGATAATAGTGTCGTACAGGTATTTGTGAAGATAAATCTAGATGTTACTAGTACAGGAGATGATTTTAATCCCTGTATGGTAGACTGAACATTGTTACGAAAGTGGAATAAGGTGTAGAAAGGATTTTTTTCGTATGAGGGTCTTCTGAAATGATGCTCACTAGGCGGCAGCACTGAGGCATCAGGTCCAGAAACTTGTCAAAACTGTCAAAGCCTCTATATTTTCGCACGTCTGTGTTTGTTTGTATTATGTGTGTGCACGCGTCTGTATATATCTGACGTCAGTTTGGACCTGACGCATACTAAGCGCCGTCTGGTGGTAGAAGAAATATCAAACACCCTCATTATGTTGAAATCGTACAATGGAATGAAAGAATATTTGTTATCGGCAACGTACCTATACCCGCCTATGTTGGAAGTCTATAATCTCTGACATCAGCAAAAGAATAAGACCTAACGCGTATCTTGAACACTCAATTTCAGTAACATTACTTTGTTTTAAAAACGTATGCAGAACATGACCTGCTAAGGGCAACAAAATCCTCGCATTTCACACCATGTTTAGTCACTAAAGAGAAATTTCTGAACCTCAGCCAACACGACACAATCGATTTCTAATCATTTTAACAGCCATCATTTGAATAGATTCAAACTTCCTGCCTCATTACTCAAATAAGTATCGATCGTAACGATCAGCCTAGGCGTAGACCATCAAACTAATTAGGTACACACGTCGGCTAAAACATTTTATTTGGCTGCCTTGAATTTTTTTTTTCTTTTTAATAGTAAAAAATGTAGAATGACATTACTCTCGCCAAGCTACAACAGCTTGTTGGCGAGATACGCTCGTTGACATATGAATTTAAATAAAACTAAATTAAAATATAAAAAGTACAACACCTTAAAATTAATTAATTAAATTAACATATGTACATTCTTAGTGTTTCGTTAGTTATTATACTAAACCCTACTTACATAATCTATTGCATCTCGAGAATGGACCTCTAATAATAGTATTGTCACATTCACCGAGCATCATAGCCTTCAGCTTTAGTTTTAATCGGGTTTTACATAAGTTAGGTTGTGTTCTTAACAGTTAAAACCTTGAGCAAAACATTAAACACATATCAACAATATTACGGTTATTTTTAGATACGTTAAAAGGTTTCCGATTCTAATAGAAATATTAATGAAAAGGGCGCCAATTGCGTAATAAGCTATCATCATCATCATCAGCCTTTAACAGTCCACTGCTGGACTAGGCCTCTCCTTTGGAAGGAGGAATTGGCCTACTATACCACGCTGGCCAAACGGGTTGGTATAGGGTTTGTATCAAGTTTTCCTTCTCTTACAGTGCTGTTCTCTGCATAATATGCTCCCTCTGTCGGCTCTTACGACACCCATGGGATGATATGGGGTGGTGACATTTCGTATTCTTAATCCGTCACCACACGGATTCGGATAAAACAGGAAATGAGCTATAGATATTATAAAATCAAGTCGACTTTTTTGCCTGTCTGTGGGAACACGATAAACTCAACTGATTATTATACGGTTTTCACCAAAATATAGGGGGAGGTTTAAGTTTATCCTTCTTCAAGGGCGTCGCCAAGGAGAGGCAGAGGGGGGTAGCTGCCTCCCCCCCTCCGAGAGATTCAAAAAATCCTACAATTCATACTTTTCTCAGTACTTGCCTCATTTTCCATATCAACTTGCCCCCTCCCCCCCTCTAGGCCATCGGCTGGCGACTTTGCCTCCTCCTAGGCTGGCGACGCCCCTGTTATTCTTGTTAAAATAGTTTCTACTTCCCCGATATTTCGGTATGGGAAACAGAAGCCGTAGTCACGGGATAATTTATGTCCTACGGCTTTTACCAATTACATTAATTAATATGAATTCTTCAAAATATTTTATATAAACTTGATATCGAATAGGATATAATATTACTAATCGTCTAAAGGCTCGTCCAAGTCATTATTGTTATGACTTCTACGTCTTCATATCCATTTCCAAATTACTCGTTAATTTGAATTTCTGATATAAATTTGATTGTTATCAAATACTTATGTACCCATTTATTACCGTACTCCTGCTCTAACTAGTATCGTATACAAGTGTGAGATTATAGCTATTTAGTAATCTGTGCATATAGTACACTTGTTTTTTTTACGTCTGGTAGGTATACTTTGAGGGTAAAGCTGCAAAAGTCGTAAAACTCATAAATGTGTAAACAAATAAATAAAGTCTTGATTATGATTGCGAGAAATATATCACTTTTAGATAGATAGTTTTTTTTATCGAACACCACACGAAAATGTACTTTTAATTATTATACAAAAAATATACAAAACACAAACAGAATATACAAATGGCGGCCTTATCGCTAAAAGCAATCTCTTACAGGCAACCTTACGATGAACAGATGTTAAATAAGTTTAGTGCGATAAATAGTGCTTGGTTCTAGCTACATCTTTAAAAATATACTAACGTAAGTTGCCACTATAATAAAAGTCATTACAAAACATCTTTTACATTTTAGGTGTCCCACAGTGTAACGGGACATAAGAATCGTGGCATAGCAACGTTACGTGTATAGTAAATACTGAATAATGGAATCGTGCGTCGATGTTCGCACACTTTGGCGTCACTGTTCATACTGCCTGTAACTTTCTCACGGCTGCAGAATTGATGAGCTGAGTTTCTTGGCAGGGTACATGGTTGCCGAAGTAAGCAAGGGTAGCTATGTACCGAAATTTGTTCAAAAACTGAATGATAAATGTATCACATAATAATTTTAGAAGTATATAGTCCGCCACGCTGGCCAAATGCGGGTTTGCAAACTCCAAATTCCTTTCACGACAGTACGGAGAACTCTTAGACATGCAAGTTTCCTTACAATCTTTTTAGTAAACGATAATTAACAATGAATTATGCAATGTACTCACTCTGAACATATTACTTCCCTCTCCAATGTCTAACATATAATTAAATGACGGGGTTGATATTTTCTCTGCAGTGAGATCGAGAAAGTTAGTTAAAAAGCAAAGTTTTAGACTTTTAGACTATTCGGCGTTATGATTAAATCTTTATAGAAATGGAATCGTGACCTTCCAATTTACAACTTAAGTCCTATTTCATTAAAAACATTCACACTAATAATCAAAAGTATATGCGTATTAAATAAGTAAAATCTTTACACAATTACAAAACAAATTGTTAACAGATATACTTCCTAATCAAATCATACTAAATACTAACGAGATCACAATACAATCGACTAAAGACATAACTGACATTAAGGCCGGCCCTAGTGGTCGATATGTCATTGAACTTGAACTCGACATAATCAGGGGTGGCGCGCCTCTACAATCGATGGTTCCGCATGGCGCCATTCGGGACGCGAATGCGCGATCAATAATGCAACACATTGTTGACGAAGATGGATATTAATCCGATGTACTTAATGAAGGGTATACATAATGATTTAATCAATGTGATTTTATCCATATGAGAATTGGCTGTAATGTTTAGTTGTTTTTGTAGATGAAGTACTTACACTTTACTGAGCATTCTTCTCAATAGGGTTGTTTCCAACTAGTCAAATCAGGCACTTTTAATGAAATGTCAAAAACGACCTTTCCTACGGCGTTTGTATTCAGAAATAAAGACCTAGTGACGTCATAGTTTTTTGCTGTCAAATAGAATACTTATTATCAATACATAAATTGTCGATAAAAATGTTAAATAAAGTTTTAACATTAATTGATGAATGAAACTACTAATTTTTTGACATATTTCACTAGATAAACATACTTGTATAGTTTATTTCACTTGCAGGAAACTTCCCTATTATTACCTATGACCAAAATCATGCGCAAGATGTTACTTTTAAAGAGTGATGTTGTTCTTTCTATCTTTAATTCTGAAATGTCCGAGATCAGGTACATTATGGAATACCTTACTAACGTTATAAGGGCGATTGTGATATTGTTTGTTACACTTTAACGCCTTAGGTAGATACTACTAGCTAGATCGATCCACGTGATAATTTGCTTATTTGGCGTCCTTTGTTGGCGGTATTTTTTTCTGCCAAACGCTTATAAATTTTAATTCCTTAGACTAATGTGGTATGGTACCTACTGAAAAGATGATCTGAAGAAGCGCTTTTACACTACAATACAGTTTGACTTAATTGTATTAGGCAGCTAATAATTTGTCATATTTTGTTGGACTTAAAAGAGGACCCAGGCTCCGAAGTCTTGAATGATTCCAATATTTCATCATACAATTGTATCATATTTATTCGGTATTAAGTACCCAGTTAATATAAAAAATAAGTAATTAAATTTTGATGATTCCAAATTAGACTGCCTCGTTGGTCTCGCGGCATAAATGTGCGCGTGGGATTGGAAAGTCTCGGGTTCGATTCCTGGGTCGGGCAAAGTATTATTGAGTTTTTCCATTAGGAAATTCTCAGTAGCAGCACGGAGTCTGGAAATGTGCCCGGTACGGCAATAGGCTCGTCCCCTATTACGTGGGACTAAAATAAATCGGGCGAAAAGTAGGTGTAGCAAAGCAATATACCTCTGCCTACCTCTTCGGGGATATAGGCGTGAGACTATGTATGTATATCCAAATAGTTTGCCTTGGCAGGCACTCATATTATTTATCTACTAGCCGAGTTCCATCTATTAGTCATCGAGTAATACAACAATGTAGCTGAGAAGATTGTCTCGAGTTGCACCCAATTGTATATTATATCGTACATGTCACTCGTTACATCATTTCGTCAATCTCACGTAATAGATGACCTAACATCTCTGTCACTTGATGCGTGAATACACAATCAATACAATATCAAAGTTCTGCCAAAACATTGATAAAAATCCAGACTTCAAACTATCCCAGCACATTTAGTCATCCACTACCCATCCTTAGCAAAGTAGAGTAATATTGAGGTTTTTTTTATAGTCTCACGCCTTTATCCCCGAAGGGGTAGGCAGAGGTGTAAATATAGGTACACCCACATTTCGCCATGAATTTTTAGGTGCCACGTAATAGAGGGCGAGCCTATTGCCGTTATCAGGCACGTCGTCAGACTCCGGGCTGCTACTGAGTATTCGGAAAAACTCAGTAACACTTTTGTCCGACCCGAGAATCGAACCCGGGACCTCCGATCAGCAGTCGCATACGCTATCCACTGGACCACGGAGGCAGACAGAAATGAATATGTAAATTATTATTTGGAAATTATTATGTATATAAAACAGAAATACACCTAAAAAAAGCTGTAAACAGTTGCAGTCAACAAACAGATTAATGGTAACCATACCAAAATTAGGTGTAGGTATGTAATAAGCAGTTCTTTTATCATTAAGTAACTGTATAAGGTTAAAGAGGAAAAAATAAGTAACTAAAAAGTCCCTTGCAATATAACGCACGATGACGACCAAAAGGGGATCTCTGCAAGGGAATTTTGAAACCATGGAACAAAAAATACAGCAAATGCAATTACTTGCTTTTTTCTCTTTATACAAATAGTAAAAAAATGCACTATCGCACAATTGATGTTTTACCTGCCACAGTTGCTGATATCCCGAAGACCATAGAGCATCCCCATTTTGGCGGCTTTTCTTTTAACAAATATTATATATGCGGTGCACGCAATAGATTTCTTAATAATACATACATAGGTACATAGTCTCACGCCTATAACTCCGAAAAGGTAGACAGAGGTGTATTTCTCAGCCCACTTTTCGCCAGATATACTTTAGTCCCACGTAATAAGAGCTATTGCCGTACCGGGCACAATTCTTAATCTTAATATATAAAATCCTTGCGTTACTGACTGACTGACAGACACGCTACAGCCGAAACTATTGGGCACAGAAAGCTGAAATTTGGGATGTATGTTCCTTGGGGACCTCCCGAAATACCCACGGGATCGGCCAAATAGGGTTAATTAAAAAAAAATGCAGGCGTAGCTGCTGGCATCCTCTAGTAACGGTATAAAATACGTAGTATTAGTATTAATGCGCCGACATGATTCTGAACCACGTTCTGTTGCGGATACTGCGATAGAATATATAACACAGAGACTCGTTCAACGGGCACCGGGTACTGGGCTCTGTTTATCACTGTAGTTGCGTCGGTGATTGATACTCTTTAACGCACAAGCTTTGTAGTTTACATTTTAATAATGTGAATGAGAAAGCAGCTATGTCCTTGAAGATTTCTCCCTTGAGCTGGAAATTAAAATGTGTTCATATTAGCTACCCAGACATATGTATAAAGGCAGCGATAGCCGACCGGAGATACCAACAGACTGCCATGCAGAGGGTTCGAATCCATGGCGCGACCCAATGACTTTTCGGAGTTATGTGCGTATTGAATTGTTAATTATCGCTTGTCCCGTGCCTCGGAGAGCACGTTAAGCCGTCGGTCCCGGTTGTCAGGAAGATCTTTGACAGTCGTTACAGGGCGTCATCGTCAGTGCCTTCTTAATAAACTGACACTGGTCTAAACCATGGAATATCGCTATCTCTTCGGGTTGCGGAGGTCAGACAGGCAGTCGCTCTGTGGAAAAGCTAATATTCAGCCAAATCCGGTTAGACTAGTAAGCGGACCCCAGATTGAAACTGGGATAACGCTAAGAGGAAGAAGACATATCATCATCAGCCCTGTATATACATATACTGTCCCACTGCTGGGCACGGGCCTCTACTCACTATGAGAAGGGTAAGGCCATAATCCACCACGATGGCCTAGTGCGGGTTGGCAGACTTCACATGTCTTTCGAGAACATTATGGAGAACTCTCAGACATGCAGGTTTCCTCACGATGTTTTCCTTCACCGTGTACCTAGTAAGCGATAATTAACAATTTGATACGCACATAACTCCGAAAAGTTATTGGTGCCCGCCGTGGATTCGAACCCGGACCCTCTGCGTAGCAATCTGATGGTCTTCCACTAGGCTAACGCTGCCTTATGAGAAAACATATGTAGAACTATATTCCTAACTAAACGATGTAGTGTTCATAGCGAGACTTGGCTCGCCGTTCGTAGTAAGTAGGCACTGGTCCCCACTTGGATGGATGACCTCGTGTTGTATTTACATCAGAGCGCTACAGTGCTTCGGAGAAAAAGAATCGTTGCCCCATGTCGGAGGCTTATGGGCAGTCTGAAAACTCCGACACCAGAGTTCGCCACACACATGTCATATACTTACTAAAAAAAGAAGACTAACATTATAATATTTTGTGCGATTCGTGCAAATAAAAAGGTTCATTGTGCTAACAATTTAACATCTGTCAACTTGTCTTCATCAAAACACCATTTTATCAGCCGAAATTCGTCCATTGACCTTACAACTCCATTCACAATAACCATTTATTACAGAGAATCATTAACTGGACTTTACAACTGACCAAAATACCTCAAAAGTAGTATAATTTTCACAACGATCTAATCTTATTATGATTTATACATACATACATACATAGACTCACGCCTGTTTCCCGGAGGGGTAGGCAGAGACTACGGAACGCCATTTGCAACGATCCTGACATACCTCTCTTGCTTCATTCACTTCCATCAAGTTTCTCATGCATGCTCTTCTGTTTAGGGTAGGAAAATTGCCTTTTTGGATAGTCGTAAAGATCAGTGATGAGTTTTATTATGAGCAGAAATAAATATGTGAGTCATCTCAGTTCTATGCTCAATTTGGGTGTCGTTAGATTTTTCTCAAAACCAAGGTAAGACCTATTTTTTCTTGAAGACCTTTCTGAATTATTCGATTTACATAATAAGATGCATTACCTTACAAGATTTTATTATTGTTTTAATTCTATGCTTTTATAAAACTTATCAAA
Source organism: Euclidia mi (assembly GCA_944739405.2). Taxonomy (NCBI): domain Eukaryota; kingdom Metazoa; phylum Arthropoda; class Insecta; order Lepidoptera; family Erebidae; genus Euclidia; species Euclidia mi. Next base: position 13,567,102 of record OX123205.2, on the reverse strand, counting down.
GTAGGCACAATTGAAAGTAAATTAACATTCTTCAAATTCAACTATAAATTATCTATGGTTAATTTGGGCGCGCAAATCGCGCGTTCGGATACACACTAATACAACGCCGTACTATCTTCATCGGGGGCTTTGGCCGGAGGAATAAATAGAACTTCTGTTATTCTACCTTGTTTGGTCTGAGCAACGTGGAGTCTTCATTTTATTCTTATAGCCACATTTTATGCGAGGCTACCGGTTGTTGAGATAGCGCTAATCTTAGTGTCGTGTCGACTTTGTGCTATGCGCCGCTAAAGTAATCTCGCAATCTTTATTGCTGTTTATTATCTACAAGACTTTTTAGTCGGTATTTTTTATATTGTTTGAGTGTTTTAAGTTGTAAATTACTTTGTACATGGCAGGTATTCGAGTTCACTTGCTGTATTCAGCATCATTAGGTACCTACATAGTATAGTTGACTTACGATGGATTTGGCTAGGAGAGATACTTTACTTGACATGATTTGTATAAAGCTTGTGTCAAATATCTATATCTAGTAGCAAAATACATTGATAGATTAAATTTTAGAAACTGGCGTAAGACATTCCGTATAACTTTTTAATAAACCTTTCATAGATAAGACGGAAAGTGTCTAAAATAAAGAGCCGAGCTTAAGCTTGCTCCGTTAAAATGCTGAAATAGCAAAAATAAACTAAAGTAAGTAAGTAATCAAATTCACAGCACAAAACACTAAGTTAATAACATAAGTAGAGGTACAAAAAATGAGAACAACTGTAGGTATATCCATCAAGCTTACGGTAAACATGTCTGAAAAAAGTCTTAAATAAGTACACCTTTCATACTTATACCATAGTAAAAAAAGAATTGCGTGACCCGATCCACAAAACTATGTACCGAGAAATAATAACTACTACACATTGGAATAATACGTAATCCATCAAATATTTAATAACCATATTTCTCTTGCCACTCATAAAAAATAAAATGGCTTTGAGCAAACATATGCAACAATAAAATAAAAATCGATATGCATTGCTTTCCCACGAACTCACGCAATACAGAATTATTAAGTGCCAGAGGAAAATAGACCTTATTACTACACATTAAGTTTTAAATATTCATCTTTTGAACACGAGACTATATCCGAAACAATGCATGCTTACAACGAAACCTATTTTAAGAATACCATTTATGTATATCCCTTGAACTTCAATATTTTGATTTATGAGCAGTCCTAAATAAACTGGACATTAACGTTCGGTTTTCAAAATTGAAGTTCTGTATAATCTGTAGCAATGAATACATCGTCTATGAACTTTAGAGGCGCGCAAAATCATAGAGTTAATAAAATGTAGAGCTGTCGAGCTACAAGCGTAAGCGCTTAATAAAGGAGCAATTAGTGAACATTAGTGTCCCATTATTCTCATTGATAGGAATAGGAAGAATATACAATTTTGTTCTCTATAAGGACAATAAGGACACAATGCAGTTTGCTAAATCATTCTTCTTTAATGTGTTTCTCTGCATCTCAGAAGAAAAATGAGTATAAAATTAATTTCCTTACTCTCTCTATCGACGCGACTCTTTTTTGCTTAGCTTGCTTAAGACGCTTACTATATTTAATCTTTTATATTACATATATGGCCTATGCAATAAAAGTAATAAGGCGCGTAAAATAGTGGTAGGATTATTCTGCAAAAACATGAAACGTCAAACGAGAGCTAGGTATTTTTGTTTGGCGCAAATTACGTATCGCTTCCCTTGAGTAAAACTCTATTTTGTGCGAGCGAGGGGAGTTTAGCAATAAATCAATCTTACCGCACTAAACTTATCCATTCGGCGTACATTTCATTTTGTCCAGTGTGTTTTCATTAGGTTCTGAGAGGGTGAACTCGCCATTGGCTTTTGTTTTGCATTTGCATTAAAAACGTTTAGGGGCAATAGAATTAACGATCTGTAGTACAACCAGTCATAAATACCCAATGAATAGAATATTTTTTTATTTCAATATTCGAATGGCATAGACAAATATATTGACTGCACGGTTAGCGTAGTGGTGGCCGCCTCGCCGCTTGACACGTGCCGAGTGCTATGGGTTCGATTCCCACACTTGGCAACACTTTGTATGATCCATAAATTGTTGTTTCGAGTCTGGATATGTGCATTGTGACCGTTGGTTGTAAGTATGTTAGTAAAGTCCCCCGCTACACAGGATTTGTTCCAAGTGCGGGAGTTGTCTTTTAAAAAGAAAAAAGTAACGATATTAACAGCGGATGTAACATTTTATTATAAAAAGCGATAGTATACAGACTACACAGTAAACGGAAATGGAACACTTTTTTTGTTTACGTTTCCCTTTCAGCTATTGCTGATTGCTTCGTTGCTATTTATATTATTCAGTTGATTAGCCCGCGCTCCATTCCGGCATAGAAATATTTAATGTACTTAAAACTGGAAAAGGTAGGTAACGTTTTAAGGGATGTGTACGGCACCATGGTACAAGAAACATTTTACAAACATTGAAACAGCATTCATTAAAATGCTACCACTGTAAGCTGGTATGGATAATGGAAGTCTGTTACTCTTTCACGCAAAACCTTATGAACGAATTGTGATAAAACTTTGTAGTAATATACCTTATATGGCCGTGTGGTTGACGGCATAGAATACAAGTGTCACCACCCCCTATCTTCCCGTGGGTGTCGTAAGAGGTGACTAAGGGATAACACGATGCAAATACCATCTTTGCGTAGAGACGGAAAACTCGACATCAAACCCTATACGACTGCCTCGTTGGTCTCGCGGCATAAATGTGCGCGTGGGATCGGGAGGTCCCGGGTTCGATTCCTGGGTCGGGCAGTGTTATTGGATTTTTCGGTCACGAAATTCTCAGTAGCAGCACCGAGTCTGGAAATGTGCCCGGTACGGCAATAGGCTCGCCCCTTATTACGTGGGACTAAAGCATATCTGGCGAAAAGTGGGTGTAGAAATACACCTCTGCCTACCTCTTCGGCGTTATAGGCGTGAGACTATGTATGTATGTATGTATATACCTTATATATCAGGATAACACCTTTTGTATGACCAACATCCGACACCCGATAGCCAACACCCAGCGGAATATAGTAGTAAACTAGAGGACGCCAGCAGCTACGCCTGCATTTTTTTTAATTTACCCGTTTTGGCCGATCCCGTGGGAATTTCGGGAAATCCCTTATTAGTGCACCCCTACGGTCCCCAAGGAACATACATGCCAAATTTCAGCTTCCTGCGCCCAATAGTTTCGGCTGTAGCGTAACTGTCAATCAGTCAGTAACGCAAGGATTTTATATATTAAGATAAAGAAATGGGCATATATTCTCATGTTTAGGTACATGTTCTGAATTGAGCAGTTATACTTCCGAGCTCTACCAAATTGTACGTTCCATAGATAGCCATAACACAAGAATGTGTATCTTAACCGATGTCCTTACCGCATTCCTGTTACTATCAACAGTTTCCGAAGCTGTAAACATTAAACAAACACACGTAAACGACTTCCCTGTTACAATAGCGAATACGTGTATGATAACAAATAGCGTTCAACGCGCTGTACTCGTAGAATGTTACGATTATTACCGTAACGTTACACGGACGAATATTGGAGGGGATCAGGGGACTATCGACCAGGCCCGACCTAGCCCAATGTGACGGCGCGAGGGTGACTGACAAAAGATGTGAGGGAAATAAGAATAGACGGATTTGTGGGAGGTAAAGGGCGTACCGACGTGAAAATGTTGCATAAATTGTAATTGGTGACTCCTTTGGTAATCATTATACAGAGATTTAGAACAATAAATGTATCTATCTATGCAAATTTGTTATGGAAACCAGAATTACTGGGAAATTATATAGGAACAACGTCAAGACTCACAAGTATTGATTGAGCGTACGATTTTATGGATTGAATTATCATTAGTAGATACTAAAATTATCTTACAGAAATTTACTTACATAATTATCTTGGACCGAAAATTTTATGTCTTTTTGTTCGATTAAATCTTACCGTAATACCTTCAAAAATGTTTTATTTAATATTTCAGGCAGTTCTTATTGAACAACTTGATAATACGAATATATTCTAATAGCAGTTACGCAAATAATAGGTGAAAAGCTCACCTTGCTCATAAAGATATTTATTATAATAGCAGGCACATAACATTGAAATATTGTTGTAAGTATTAAAAACCTGTAATTAAACTTTCTTTCAACAAGTACTAACAAAATCAATTTACTGCAACACATTACACAAAAGAACCGTTCCATTGCTCTTTAAGAAATAAAACAACTCGTAATATTCGGTAAATGGATACCACAGTGCAGTTTTAATCAAGCAACGTCTCGGCATTAATAAAAGCATGCATTATTTGTCTCGACGACCGCGACGTCGCATAATTCAAATTTAAGAGGCGGCATGTAATAACTAATGTTAAAAAGGTTTGCTCGTAAACGACAGCTTTTTCGAAGAATCGCCATCTTCGTAACGGAATGTCGACGTCAAAATTCAAGCGACAATCGTGAAAAGGAATTTGACATAAATTAAAGACGCAAAGGTAAATCTGTTTTTTTTTCTTGTAACACTAAATCAATCTGAATAATATTGCAAGACTTAAAAATGCCGTGAAACTCGATATTATTTACCCATTTATAACCTCAATTTGCAGATCTTTGCAATAAATAATTTATAACAAATTATTTATTACTAAGCGTTAATTATGACATGAATTTAGTTTATGATAAAACTTTATTATAGCCTTCTTCTTTGGCGGTAGGTACAAAAGTACATCGTAATAAGAAGTGTTTGTTAAATTGAAATGTTTCAATAGCAAATAAACCAATCTATAATTGGCTTGCTGACTGGTACACAAGGTCAGCCATCGGTAATTTTCTCTGGGTAGTCTGGTAGAAGATTTGATGTTAAAAGAGATGACATTATTAGATTCCAGTGGTAGAAACCACACTCGTTTTAAGGCAAACAAACGAATTAATAATAATATTTCACAGAAATAAAAACAAACAACCAGTGGACACACAGTAAACCTTATACACAATACTTTAATCTGTTGGTCACAAAAAAAGTTGTCCAAGTTAAAATTGAACCCTCAGCAGTCTAAGTCATTTATGGGGAATCAGCTGTATCTATCTTTTAATTAAAATAATTAAAGTATGTTAAGAAAGATCACTTTATTATTATTTAGACTACACCTAATATTGCCAATCTTAATTAATTATAATATTTTATATAATTAATATTATTATATATTTTACATAATATGTATTGAATTTACCAAGCTAAAAAAATATTATATAACCCTACAACTAAATTAAAAGTAAATAAGTACATTTAATGTATTTAGGTAGTTGATCATTGCCACCAATATTTTGTATGTTTGATAGAGAGCACATTGCAAATCTTCTATCTATCAGCACAAAGACACAAATATTTACAAAAGAGTAAACATAAACACTTTTCGCCAAACATGTGGCAACCCTGTTCCTTATCTCTCCTCACCCTCGATAATAAAGAACCCTTATTTCTCTGCAGGAGCTCCGCTCCGTCCAGTCCTCGTGTTATCAACACCCCCGCATTACCAACGCGACTTTCCGGACTTTACGAGTGTTAAACATCAATTATGCTAGATAACAAACAAAAATGCTTTTAACGTCCAAATTACATGTGTTTAAAAAAGACAACATAACCTCTGTGGTTCGTGGCTGTATGTCTTATGTCCTTTGTCAAATTATAACATAGAACTGGCCTAAACATATTAAACGTCAAAATTTTCAATTCCGAATTCAATACTAATTTAATAATCTAAAACCTTGGCCTTTAGCCAAGGTTAACAAAATCTTTACTTTCCGCGGTAGTAACGCAATTTTATAGAGACCCTTGAACTTGCCTGCATCCTGTACCCATAATGCACGCTCGGAAACTGCAGGGAGGTCAGTTTAAACTGGGCCGTTAATATACAAAATGTGTGAGAATCGCCTCCCTGTCTAGACGAGCGTCGGCGTTTCCGCGCATGCGTATTGCAATAAACCATTTTGTTTACATAATAAAATGAAAATTGACGCAGGGAATTAAGCAATAACGAAAACTACGCAAGTTTGCTGAACGGCGTTTACATATATTTATTTAAGGTTGTACGGGTACCTAACGGTGCGTCCAAATCGCATCTAATTATTTTTGTTGAGCATCACTGCAAAATGTGAGAGCATAACATTCTATAAAAAACACACGAGGTAGGTAACTGAATTTGAATTGAATGAACTCCATTGCTGAATGTTATTTAAATGTTGCCTAACAAAAAAAAACTGTGGTATGGATGCACCATTAGAAAAACCTAGGTAAATAAATGACCTAATCGATTTTTTACAAAATAAATCCAAATTTGTTTTTGTTTAAATTATTAACAAAATTATCACTCGCTAAACGGTGAAAGAAAACAGCAGGCGGCAACCTGCATGTCTAACAGTTTTCTATATTTTTAAGAGAAAATCCACAGTTGATCAGCGAGCGTGTTGGACTCTGGCTGGCCTAACCGTTCTCATAGTGAGAAGAGGTCCGTGCTCAGCAGTGGGACAGGTCTAATATTGTTATTTTTGTAAAGACTCCAAATATGCAGACAAAATGTCTTAATCTCCGCTACCAAGTTTCAAAATTACCTACTTCCATTTAGTGTTACCTTCGCATACGCCTACATTGAAATTTAAAGAAGGATTAACAAAGATTATCTTCATCGTAATCGTCTGTACCAATTTAGATAAATGGATAATAAACATCGCTTAAAATTGGATTTAGAATGGCGAAATATCGATTACCTACGCCATGATTTTGTGGACCCGAAATCTTCAAGGAAAATTTTGATGGGTTTAAATTATGTGCTTTGAGCTTTTGATAAGTAGGAAAGCAATGCTGATGATTTCATCACCTTATTATTAACATGCCTAAATTGGGTCTAACTGCTGGCCAAAGGTGGCAAAGGTCTCCTGTTCTAACTTTTACCTATCCCGCTCACATGCAAAAAGTAAATCATTATCCTGCGAATCCTTTTGAAAATAAACCATTACTTTGGACCATGGATGCAACCAATGAATACAGATTTACATAATAGAAGCGCCTTTCTTAAGGATTTCGTGTGCCGATTCCAAGTGGCGATTTGGCGGGTGTCGTCAGTTCGTCTCTCTTGCACTCATAGAGACAACTGTCACAGCGCGACTGCCACACCGCCAAGCGGCAATTAGGGTCACAGAAAGTTTGTCTACAGAGCGCCTATAAGAAATGCGCCTCTTGTATAAATATCTATGCTCTATGATGCAACTAGCAACACCAGATTGGCAGAAGCTTGTTTAGCTTCAATATTTTTATAATTAGTAATTTTACCAGAATTACCTATAAAACGAAACCTAGCAGTTGAAAATGAAATTAAAAAGTAAACATTACTCAACTAACATAAAATTTGAAAATCAAATGCAGTCCAGACATTTTGAATATCTGGCTCCAGTTTTTATTTTTTTACTGCACACAGCTCGCTGAACGTATTCAGCTAAAACAGCCAATGCCAACAACATGTTGCCTTTTAGCAATATCGCATCACTAAATGCTAACTGTAGACTACTGTAGGATTACAATTGCTGTAGTAGGTACGTAATTTGACGTCATAGCGTGCGAACAAGGAATTATGCCTATCATCAGTCAACACTAAAAACAAAACATTGTGGGTCGTGTGTGGCTATAAAATGTTACATAGGTACACAAGTTAAAACTATCCATAAATGCAGTCTGTTATATTATATTTCTGAAGAAAGTACCAATAGCATACCTACTTTACTACAATCAAAATACATTATTTATTACCTACTTATATTTTCTATATAATAAATTCATCAAGGGAAGAAATCAGCCATAACCATAGCGCATAATTGCCCGCGAACTCTCAACGGTAAATTCGCGAATACCTGTTTGAGTAACGCTGCTATTGGAATACTAGCTATAGACGTCTCACGCCAGTCTATTAAATAACATTAAGTAACAGTGTTTTACTTCTAATTTATGTTTATGACGTAAAAATAAACTAATCACAGTTATTGAGTCTCTCTATTGAATAATTTCGTGCAATCGGCGTAATAACGCAATTTTTAACTACCTAATTGTAGGAAAATACAACTTATTTATAGAAAAAAACACATAATATACGAAATTAAACAAATAACTAGACATGTGTAATTACTTCTGGTATGACGTACTTCATACCTCGACTTAACTGAGTTTCGCAGTTCGCTATCAATATTTGCTGTTCTTTTTCAAAATACGTGTTAGTTATTGCAGCTCTTTGTTGGTTGATTTTTACTCACAATACTTAATACATACTTACTGCAGATTTTTGTGAGAAACAATACATATTAGAACAAAATGTTAATTTTAGTCCGTTTTTCATAACTATAATTTTATTTTTAAAACACTAGATAGTGTCAGAACTTGTAATATAGGGCCGCGCAAACCATACTGAACCCAAAGCTCCAACCACTGACGTAATTTCAATTACCTACTTATCACCATAAGTCCGCCTCCATAGTTAAATCAAGTAACACTTCATAGAAGCAGCCACAAATCGCAGATATTCTAAGATCTAACTACTAATAAGGCTCTAACGTAACATGAAACGAAACATTAATCCTCCACTTTATGTAAAACCGCATTCGACATCGTTAATTTTAGGAACACTATCGTAGCTCACCGCCCGCTAATTTAGTGCCCCCACACGGTGCAATGCACTGATTGAGGATAACAAGCAAAATGTTACCTTAAAATTAAAAACATAAAGTTTAAACTCCAATGATGGGTAAGCATAGAAGGATCGTTGTACAGTACCAAAGTGTATGCTTGATCGGTGTTGTGCACACCACTACAATTACACACTCGGTTACTCACGTAAAATAAAGCTTAGATAGCTGGCAACTCTGGCTGAATGATTTGAAAAAAGAACGCTACAGCTGCACACAAAAAAATAATCTAGCGATTTTAGTTGATAAGGATTTGCTTACGGCTTCGCTTGGGTTATATGCCTTTATTAAAATAAGTATATAAACTTAAATATAAAGCTACAGTTTACACTTTTATGATGAAATTTGTAAAGACCTCCGTATGCTTTCAACCAGAATCAAATAGCTGTAGGGTTCTAAACGTGCCCTGGCCCTTTGAATGATATTTTTCTAAATTGGCGTTTATAAGGACATGGTTACACATGGACAGGCAGATGCTTAAAAAATTCTAAATCTGTAAAATGATATTAGGAGACACAAATATAATAAAATGGATAGGATACGAAATTTTGTTTCTATCCCTTCCTATAAATCTATAAACTCGTGTCAATCTAATTAAGTTTTATTTATAACAATCACTATAAACACTAGATATAAACGAACATGTAACAAAATAACAATGTAACCGGAGAAATTGCGAAATACCGGCACTATTGCGCAAAATACTCAACTAAGTTTGTGTAAGGAGTCACTTGACCGATATAACTGTATCAACAACTGCACTTAGATAAGATAACATGTCCTTGTGCTAGACTGTGGTATAATTATACGATTCAGTGGCGGCGCTAGACCACATGTGGACGTCGGCGACATCAAGTTTGCGAGGCCCTTTAAATCGATGGCGAGGCCTTGTTTACTTCGTAGTAAAAAAACCGTTAAAATTAAGTGAAAGAAAGAAAGAAAGAAAAATGGTTTATTTGGTCAAATAAGAAATTCACACAGGTTAAATAGGTATGAAAATAAACAAACAAATGTATCATGCACAAATAAAAAAAAACAGATTAGTATAAAAACATAAAATAATGCAACATCTTATTCAGTCTGAAATTCTTAGCCAAATGGGACCCTAGTTCAGCATATGCCATACTTTTTATAAAGCGTGGCGCTGGTTTACAACTGGTTCCCTAGTGACTACACGGACGGTAACATACAATACATAATATATGTGAAATTATTTGCAGTTGAATTATTTAGCGTTATAATAATACACAATGTTATATAGATAAAAATAACTTAAATACAACTATGTGCTGTTAACAAAAAAAGATAGATATTTAAAAAAACAGAAATGTACCATAAAGTGAACCAAATTATACAATAATATATTAATAAATAAATGATAGCTAAAAATTTTCATCCAACACAGATCTTGTGACGCACGGGTTTGAAAATAATAAAAGTTATTATCATCTGCTTAGCTTTTTCCCGAATTGTTCGGTTTCAGCTACCTAAGCCAGGATGATTGTCAAAACGAAATTAAGTATTTAACTTGTAAAACATATAGCGAGGCCCCCTCAGGCGCGAGGCCGTCGGCGGTCGCCGACGTCGCCGACACCTAGCGCCGCCACTGATACGATTACAAAGAAGATGAAGATTGAAGTATGTAGTTATGTTGTCTCGTTCTAACTTATGATTGCGACGAAGTACCGAAACATTTATTTGAAAAGAACTTCTAAGGGAATACTTACTTTATACCGATTTCAACTGGGTTGGGAAATATTTTAGAATAAAATTAAGAATGTGTATTCCATGGCATTTCGAACAAAGTAAGAGCTAGGTATATAGAAAAGTCTCTACTAGCTATACTAATGCTCATTCAAAGAGCAATATAGACAGTAAAAAATACACCATAGATAACAAACTTACAGACAAACGTGGCGTAAATCACATGATTTACTGCTAGCATTTTATATTGTATGTGTCAAAGCTATAAATTCAATATTAAATGGACAAAACGGGTATTAACGTTACTTTGATGGCACAATGTGGTGTGACGCGGTATGAGGCGAAACATCGCACATTCATAAAGCGCAGGCCACACCGTCAGCGGGCGGGCGGGCTAGACTGGCGGGCGAACAGCGATTCACATGCTTTCATACGGTTCACAACTTCACACAGCTAAGCTACGCTAGCAACTAAACTTTGTGATGCGATGTCTTTATTGCTTTAAACGAGGTCCACACCGGCAACGAGGCTGGGTTAGTCTTGGGAAATGGGAAGAGCACCGTCTCACCTTTTTCACATTGCTAAGCTACGCTAGAAACTAATCTATGTGAACGAAATATCCGATGCCTCACTCCATTTTGTAAGGACTTGTACCAACGACATAGTTTGGTTCGCCAAAGCATCGTATCTCGCCAGCTAAGTCTGCTCGCTCGCTAACGGTGGGAACTACGCTTAAATACAAGAGTTGCCATTGCATAGCATTTAACATTCAACTGTGGAAAATGTTTACCCGTTTTATTAATACGTTAATTTCGAAAACTGCAGTAGGTACGGTTTTAATATTGAATGTGGAAGAGGGCCCGTGAGTTCGGTTATATTACTCGCAAGGAAAGTTGTGTGAGCGGAAAATAAATCTTGCAGGTATGAGTTGTTATACTGCCACAGCATAAAGTCTTGTGTATTTTTATAATTATTATGTTTATTTGCAAAACAACTTATTCAATCAAATAGAAAACATACCTCCTAAAATATTTCTTAAGGAAACGAAGTCTAGACCAAGAGTATTTGCAGGTACCTACGTACTTTCATTCGTAACAACGTACAAATTAATTATTTTTCCTTTCTTTCGTAAGAAAAAGGTAACAAAACTACCATTGCTAAACACAATTACGATCGACAAGTGAATGATGTTTAAATCTACATATTTCATCATCAGCTGTAGGCATATGTGCTTCAGCGTGTCCATATGCCTCGTAAGCTGATGCCAACTATCAAAAAACGCAAGATTGAGTATCTCGGCCACGTGCTCAGACACGATAGATACGGGCTGCTACAATTTGATAATGACGGGGAAGGTGGAGGGGAAGAGACGAGCTGGATGCAGGAGGAAGTCGTGGCTGCGGAACATTTGGGAGTGGACCGGCATTGCCTCCGAAGGGCAGCTGTTCCGGTCGGCTATGGACAGGGTGGAGTACAAAAAGCTGACGACCAACCTTCAGGAATGAAGGGGCACCAGAAGAAGAAGAATGAAGCATGTAATGTACTGTAATGAAATGGAACATCTTCATCTTATTGAACATGTACAATGATATTACATTCTTGCAGTAATCAGTTTATTTTAAGACTTGATTTGAACAGAGCTTTGGGGAAGGATGTAAAACTACTTTAACGAGATGGACAGTCCAAGTGTTGGGGCAGTAATGTCTTCATTGCGACCTACTAATTTTACAGACTTTGATCGTGGATCTCCTCGCGTGCATTGGCAGAAACATGTCCTTGTCCGATTGGCGATTCAAAGATTATCAGCGCGCCTCTAGTGGCGAATTTGGAAGTTGTCCGGGTACAACACTTTTGACAGCTTTCAATACAACTTTGCTTCGAGGTTATAGTGGTAATTGTATTGAGCTGTCAAAAGTGTCGTACCCGGACAACTTCCAAATTAGCCGCTAGAGTCGCTAGTTAGAATCTTAGCCTTAGCCTATATAAAATCTTAGCATCGCCAATAGTTTCCATTTCTTAATTATTTATTAAGTGATATGTCATTGCATTAAGTGACAGTTACACGCCAGCTTATTAAAAACAAATTGGAAAGTGACCGACGTCTGCGTACGTGCTCCAATAAGGCACGTTGGCCTCTCACTATAAATAAACATTTAATTATATACAAATTAACTACTCAATCGGTAATAATGCTGTAAGTAATCATTAAATAGTTCCTTAATTAGCAAAATCATTGCTCTCTGTACATCCTGTCTGAAGAAAACGTATAAGTTACTTGACAGTGCAATCTTGCAATTATTGCATAACATTCACACCGGTCCACTCGCTGCAATTTATTTAAACGCATGTTGCCTTCAACGAAAGTGAACACCAGAAGCAATAAGTTAAAATAATTTCCTTTGCCTGTGCTTGAAGCGCGTGAAGAAAATATATATCTTGTTTATGGCGTTGCAGACTTCGAATGAGGTTCGAATGGAGTTTTGAAATCTTCGACAGAATTTATAGATTTAATTACTCCATGCGGCAAAATTTACTTCCTTACATACTTTAAGGGCAAAATAATATAATTATGTAGAATTATACCTGCATGAATATTTTTGTAGAGATCATAGACGTATACGTCTGTAGTAGAAGGTCTAGTGCCAGATATTTCAAAAGGGGTATTCCTGAAAGCGCAACTATTTTTGAGCGCAACTAAAAAAGCGCAACTACTTTATTCCACAAAGCGCAACTAAATATCAAGATGCAATAGTGCTGGTTAATAACAAACGGAAAATATCGATAGTTGATAAGACAGGACATTTTAGTATACTTTAGATGTTGCTGTGCGCCTGAGTTTTACTTATACCATCCAGTGCTTTAATTCTGATTCATGACCCTAAAACCAGGTTTTTATTAGGCTACTAACTTCTGTTCATTAATGTTACCCTGGTACTTTCCAAAACATTTTACTGATTGATATTTGTTACCAGATTCTATAAAAACTTCTAACCTCTGTTCATTTCTGTTATCCTGGTACTTTTAAAAATGGTCACATAATATAATAAATAAAAAATGGGCAGACGATTTACAAATCCTATCGATAGTAAATAGTCCTTTAAGAATCTGTTATGCCCCTTCACTATTTTTCGACGTGGTTGCGCTTTGTGGACTAAAGTAGTTGCGCTTTTTTAGTTGCGCTCAAAAATAGTTGCGCTTTCAGGAATACCCCTTTCAAAAGTACCTACCTACATGTAAAAGTACCTAATTAAAGTGGTACAGGCCCACTTTCATAACGCAATTAAATAGTAATTGTCGGTGACGTATAAACAACATTGCATAAGGTTTTAGACTAAATTAGGTATTGCGAATTTTAATTTGATTTGTGTTCAAATTGATTACTTATTAAATTATCACATTTATTGCTTAAATATTAAAATACATTATTACATTTTTTTTTATTTGTTCGGGACAAAAAACAGTTACATGCAAAATTTTACAAATGCTTTCTTAACCTAGATTGATATACACATAACCAGCACCATTGTCCACAAATTAACACAAATTATATTAAGAAGCAAAACATACTTAAGGGAAAAAAAAGATTACATTAAATTTACGATAACAGTTCGATAACCAATCGTTTGAATTTGCTACTTGATAGAGAGAACATGTCAATATCTGTGAAGCGACTGTTATAAGTTTCAACAACATTGGTTAATAATTAGTAATAGGCTTGTTTAAATGTCAAATCTGTAAAAGCCTTCGTGGATAGATAAAAAATAATAGAAAAGTATTTAATATATTTTTAATAAACACTAACAATATTTGATGATTCGTACAAACTGAGGTAACATAACAACTAGAGTAAAAAACTGTCAAGGTAAAGATAGGTACCTATAGTTTAAATTACAATAGGTATCTCTACAGGTAGAGATGCGCTATTTGCTAAACCAGTTATCATACAGATCAATGTTTGTACAATTATATACCTACTTACGTTACGAGTCTCAGTTAAAGGTGGAATTTTTTATTTGCTCCGAAGTTTCGGTTTGGGGTCCGCCAATCGTGGTCATGGGATCGCTCCATCTATTTTTGGAAAATTACTTTCATCATAACAATAATTACAACAACACCACCAATATCAAAACACTGTTTATTTTGCTGTAAACATGACGAAACATGGTCCAAATACATAACCGTACATTTAATTGTCATCTATTCTGTAATAAGTAGAGTTGCGACGAATTTAGCCGAATGCGGCTGCCGATATTCGGCTCGCCCTCAGCCGAAGAGCCGTGGTTTTGATTAATAGAGCTTTGCTGTATTTAACACTTAATTTGTTTGGTACGACCGGGAATAACATACGGGAAAGGCTACCCTCACCTAACTAAAAAATGCGTTCAATATCTGTTCTGCTGCGTTTCGTTAATTTTGAGATTTTTGGAAAAAAGGATCACTGAATCAAAGAGTGCTCTACCTCATTTTTCTCCTATTTTATTCAGTAAGTATGTGTAGTTGTTATAAAATTAATCATTATTATTCTTTTTTACTTTAAAATATGCCCAATTCACACTCCTTTCACAGTAGATAGCGGCGTGAGTGGCTGTAATGAGAGTTTCCTGAAATGTCGCCCACTAGGCGGTAGCACTTAGACGTCAGGTCCAGAAACCTCTTAAAAACATAGCGGCTATATTTTTGTACATCTGTGTTGTTTGTTTCATACATATGTATGTACAGCTATGTGACAGCTGGACCTGACGCATATGAAGCGCCATCTGGTGGCATAAAAAGTATCAAACACCCTCATAGGCATTACGTCTGTTTTAAAAACCAGCTTACCGATGACGATAAAAACTTATTTGGTGTCCAATTTTAAAATTGGCATTAGCTACCTGCCCATTACAATAAAAAACATATAGGTATTTTTTATTTCTTGTCTTGATATCTGGCCAAAGGGAACGTTACTTTCTGCCAAATACCAAACAGGCCGAATATCAGATAGTATTCGAATGGCATCTCTAGTAATAAGTAGTTGCTTACGAAACCCCTGCCTTCAGAGTTCGTGAACGGCAACGGCAACAACGTATCTGTGACCTATGATTATGCTAATACAGTGTCATACGAGGTTCATTCCATTCTTATACGTTTTGTTTCGTTTTCTATTGATACGTAATAGCAGGTATTACATAGCTTTGATGACAGTACGACTTTGTCAAACCATCGTTAAATATTAATATCTATGCTGAAAGATGGCGATTCTCGCTTCGTACTTTTTTAAGAAGGCAAGTCCCATCAATTCTAAAAATTGGGCAAGTGCGAGTCGGACTCGCGCACGAAGGGTTCTGTACCATCATCTATAAAAGAAAATCACGTTCGTTGTATGTATACTTAAATACTTTATAAGTTTCTACCTGTTTATTAAGATCGAGTAACAAATTGCTTAAAAATTACGTTTGTTGTATGGGAGCCCCCCTTTATTATTTACTTTTTTTAAATTTAATTATTTATTTTGAAAGGTAATATACAACTACATATTCTGTGAAAATTTAAAGCCTCTACCTGTTACAGTTAGTAATTTTGAGCAAAAAATACGAAAAAAAGCACGTTTTTTGTATGGGACCCCCGCTTAATATTTTTTATTTTTAGTATTTGTTGTTATAGCGGCAACCGAAATACATAATTTGTGAAAATTTCAGCTTTCTAGCTATCATGGTTTATGAGATACAGCCTGGTGACAGACAGACGGACAGACGGACAGACGGACAGACAGACAGACAGACAGCGGAGGCTTAGTAATAGGGTTCCGTTTTTTACCTTTTAGGTACGGAACCCTAAAAAGGTAGTAATCCTACAACACGCCCTAAACCACGAGTGAGGCCGAAAAAGGAAGACTGCAAGTCAATATACGTAGTTAGTTACTTACAACTTAACACCTAGAGAAACCGGAAGACTGTGTCGGAACTGCTACAGTACCGTCTAGACTAGGGAGACCCCTACCCATTGTTGCTATTTACACAAAAGCGTTTCTATTCCAATCAAATAACGTGACGTCTTTGTATTGATAATGTTAGACAGAGGTGCAAAGTGAATATAATAAAATACACAAATATACAGTGTACATTAATATTAGGGAGGTTAAACTTCAACGATAAATAAATCTATAGTATTTTCATTTACTTGATACAGTTTCAGACACAACATTGTAAAAGCTACTTTTTATCCATAACTTTACGTCTAAGATTTTAAACTTTCGCGACTTTTATACATCATACAAAATAAATTACGGGTCTTAATCGCGTACAATTAACTTATTTAAGGTATAAATACCTATTTGGTGCCGACGTTTCGCTCGTATTGCACCGAGCGTGGTCGCGGAGAGACTGATGAGAGCTCAGCGCCGTCTTGTGGAAGTGCGGGTTTCGACACCTACCCTCACTTGGTCTTTATTTAAGTTAGCAATGTCGGTACTCCGACACACTACACTAATGATGCCTACACACTGTTGATATTTATCACTGTGGCGGTTGCGCACTTGCTGATGACTGGACTCCAAGTTGCCGATAATCTATATCCATCCTCCCGGTTGAAATTGTTGTTTCTTGATTTCTACCGCTTCACGTATACTATCCTGGAGTACTAGTGACGATCGGTGGATAAGACTTGTGGTTGATGCAGTTCTATCCAGTGGTTTGGTCCAGACTCCAACAAATGCTCAGCTATCGCCGACTCATTAATATGTCGGTTTTTTACAGCTGCTAAGTAAGAAATATAATGAAATGAAAATACGAGTAAGTAAGTACTTAAGCTCTGACACTTAAAACCTGTAACAATGTATCAATTTCATTACAAGACCAACATTCTACTAATATTGTAAATGCAAAAGGGTGTATGAAAGGCTACTCTGCCTTTACGCCGGCACGGCTGCGATTTTATTAATTTTATTAGGTACAGAAAAAGAAAATAGACTCAATTTAAGTTTTAGTTATTAAGTATAATGGAAAAAATATATTCCATGCAGAGCTCAGCCGACAAATGCAGCACCTTATATCTATCTAATAAATTATAATTAGTGTCAACGAAATATTAAGTAATGTATACTCTATATCCCTTGTCAGATCCACCGGCGCGCGTCATCACTCAACAACGAGTGCGCAACGACCTACGCTTTACTTGACGATTAACTTAATACTGAGACTACCATGGGTTTAACAGGCGATAAAACTCGACTCGATAATAAATTGGACGTGCATGGCGCTTAATAGATACGAGTTAGCTACGTACTATCTCCGATTAGATCAGAGTTCAGTGCAACGATTGGATCTCTTTTTTCAAGGTAAGATCGTTTCAGAACAGAACTTGAAGTTTGTCGATGGGTACGCTGAATGTCTGGTATGAATCTGATATGACATCTAATAATGAAGGTGATACGTGGCAGCGTCTAAAGTCGCACTAACCCTTCTGATTGACTCACTTCAAGATCGTATCGTCGACGATTTAGATGCAAATCTGTACGCACCAATGCCGATCGAATAGAGGTGAGAAGTAGGACTGCCGAATTCCTTCTGATTGATTTAGAACCCGCAAGCGGCTATTCTTCTTGCCGATGGGTGCTCGAATCGAGATGAGTCGTGAACGATTAAACCCGTAGTAGGCCTCTTAGTTGCGACACACATTGGATTATCACCGCAAACGAACTGCTTGGGCCAATGTTGGCTTATTGCGTCAAGCTTTTGTCTCGAAAAGTAAAGTTAGGTAATATAAAACAGTATTGCCAGATGGAAAATTAAAATTCATGTCGCCTTATCATTACAAAAGAGGTACGAATTCCGAAATTTTATTTTTATGCAAAGTAGTGGCTATCTATTGTCTTTTTCCACAATGCGCCTAATATACGGTGGACTTGTACTTGCAGGACATGCCAATGAGGTGAATGATGCTATATGAAGCATTTTAAGCGGTGTTTTGTACTCGACGTTTATTAGATGTAGGGTTTATTTCACCAAGGTGTTCTTTAAGTATGTGTACGACTGTTCGTTGTGTTATGATCTCTGGAGAGCTAATATTCTGTTAAATATTTTCAAACTCGTCACTATTGCCCGGAATGAAAATCAAAAGTCTAAAGTCTTAGATTCAACTGGGGTAATGCTAAGATGATAATAATTTCGTTTATTTTGTCAACTTCTTCAAAAACCTTATTTTCAAACCATTTCATATTCGGCTACAACTAACGCTATTACACTCAAGATTATAATTACCTAACATTTTAATAAATACTACTTATTTGTTTATAAACAACACAATCTCCAACATTTGTGATCAAGTCGACATTGTGAATATTGTGATATGCAATCTGAAACGCGGTCGGCACTCGGCAGGAAACCACTGGCGCCGTCGCTACACAGACGCCACAGACGTATCAAAGATGAAACTCTTTAACTAGGTTATGTATGTGGTCCTTCAGGTATCAGTTTATGTTTATAAATAGCGCGCTTTATTTTTATAATGCTTCCGTTTGGATTATAGCTTTGATTCGTAACGTGTTGGCTTGGGGCGGAATACTTTGTCCCAAAATTGATATATAATTAATAACATTTCTGTTTTGGTAATTAGGTACATAACGTCAAGATGTCATCCTACCGTTTTTATACAAACAGGTTTGCTTAACGGTTCATAATGGCGCTAACTAATTTGAGATATAAGTATCTACTTGAATTCCCCGTTTCGTCCAACAAGTAGGTATAGTAAAAACTTGAATCGTATGAACATGAATTAGCTGTTTTATGGTGTGTTAAATAGAGTTGTTGATATGTCGCCATCATTTCTCTGGGTCTGGTTTACAGATTTACTTAACAGCGCCGTGTCTTTTCCAGTCTGAAGATATTTCCAAATAGCTGTACTAAGTATTGCCTAACATTAGTTAAATCTCAATAATCACGATCAACTATAAACGTATTTCATGCCAGTGACGTGACCTATGAGGCTATAAATAAACAACTTTTACAAACCTACTGCAGAGGTTATTAGCGGTAGCCTAATGGACCTGTTTATGTATTTCACCCTTTGCTTTATTTAATACTAATATATAAAGCTGAAGAGTTTGTTTGTTTCTTTGCTGGAATGCGCTAATCTCAGGAACTACTGGTCCGACTTGAAAAAATATTTCAGTGTTAGATAACCTCTGTATCGAAAAAGGCTATGTAACATCATGTTATGACTGAGCCATGGGAGCGGAGCAGCAGTAGCCTTAAATAACGCAGGTGTAACCGCGGGCTCCTCTAGTGTCTGTATAAACCCACAGAGTACCTTGTCATAATTATGACCAAAAACGTTCGAAAGAGATACCTTTATATGTTGGTGCTTTCCTCTCTTTCTAGGATTCTGAAAATTATAATTACATTTCACTTCTGCGTTCAGACAGTACGCCCAATATTTTACTTCGTCTCTTTTCACAGGACATCTTGAAGTGTTTTATTCCCAGATTGCGCATAAACCAAAGAGCGAACATTGATGAGATACTTATTGTCTGTTCTATTTTAAGAAGGACTGGCCTTGTTTTATTGCTTTGGCATCATAAGGTAGGTAGACTCTATCTATCTAAATAAATAAGGCTAAGGAAAATCTCTTAAAATTACCAGTGATTCCAATATAAAAACCGGCCAAGTGCGTGTCGGGCCACGCGCAATGTAGGGTTCCGTAGTTGCCCATAATGGCCATTATTAATAATAACATCTGTTTCACATGGTACTAAAAACGGGCCCACATTGGGCGATGGTAACTGAAGAAAGAGTTATAAAACCCAACTTCACAGGGGAAGTTGGAAAAAAATTTATCTATCTGAGTACCACCACGTGTAGAGGC
Source organism: Euclidia mi (assembly GCA_944739405.2). NCBI lineage: Eukaryota > Metazoa > Arthropoda > Insecta > Lepidoptera > Erebidae > Euclidia > Euclidia mi. The sequence continues at coordinate 13,546,738 of OX123205.2, read as the reverse complement.
AAGCGGCGGTAATAAAGATTTATAACCTGCATTATGTAATAATTTGAATACCGCAGTATTGACATTACAGAGATAGTCTTCATTAAAATCTCCAAATATTATGCAAGGGTTGTTATTTAGCGGTAACAAATTACTTACAAAACAAACAGCGAGACTGTCAGGGCATTTACACGATCTATACAAAGCTATAATCTTCACATTGTTTAGTTCCAGAGATACCGCTTCGCAGTGTTCACCTCTGACAGAGTCGCTGTAAGCTTGCGGGTTACAACATTGATGATGATCTTTTGCCCATGCACATACTCCAAAACCAGGGTTCGCAGAATACTGTTTAGGGCCATCTGTTCTAATTATTGCATTAAAGTTGTCTAAATCAAAGGAATCTTCAAGGCAGCTGAAAGTTTCGACTGCTAAGTAAACATCGGAGACCATTATCTGAGGATTACATACTATATCTCGCAAGTGCTTACGTAGGGATTGAACGTTATGAAATATAATTTGACATAATCTGTGTGGCTGTCTTAAAAATCTATATGTGGGTTTTAATGGATTTAGCCTCGGCTTTCTCATTTCCACCACAACGGAATCTTGGTCAGATGGTGGACGTGGAGGACGAAAAGATTCAGTCACAATATATAAACCTTGAGCGCAGGTGGGACGTGAACAAGCAACGTATAACATTGACCTCAAAATACCGGGCTTTAAGTGTACGACTACTTTTTCTAGGGTAGACCCCTGGCTTTTGTGTATTGTAATAGCCTCGGCTGGAACCAGTGGGAACTGACTACGACGAACTTGCAAATTAGAAGATTTATATCTTTTAATAGTATATGTGGCTGGGTCGATTGGAGTCCAATTGTTTTTTAGTCTTGTCTTGTGATGAGGGAGAGATGTAGAGCTCCGTACCCTTTTCAATTTCCCTATATTTGCATCATCAAAACATAACCAAAGTCTGAGAGGCCTTCTTTCAGCAGTAGACTTGTTTACAGCAAAATCGATTGCAGTCAATTTTCCTGTAGATCCATTTACTAATCCATCTGATGTATCAATGTTGACTGTAATCATGTACTTTGCTCCGACTTTTAATGTTATATTTTTGGACAAACCATACGTTTGCTGGGTAGGTAGCTAGTCAATCAATATAATATTATTATACATATATTGTTGTGTATAAATGTGTAATGTTATGATTAAGCATTGATTATAGTACCAGTTTTTTTTTAGTTATCAACCAATAATTTAGGTAATGCCAACCAAACACGCGTTCCTTCTTAGTTAGATAAATATCGGACTATCAATCCAATAGCTTTATAGCTATGCAATCAATCCAATCTGTAGCTATTCAACTAACCAAGATTCGGATACCAATATTAAGCAACGGTTATTGATATCGATATTAAAATCAAATATCGGTTATCCAACGGTTACCAAATATAACCGATAACGCCCATGTCTACTGAGCACCGAACTAGCTACCTACTGCATGCACGGAACTGACTAAGGCACAAGCCGCACCAGAAGTATCCCCTAAGGCGACTGAGTGAGATATTTTATTATTAAACTAGCTGTGGCCGCGGCTTCGTCCGCGTGGAAGTCGGTATCCTTTAAGTATCCCTTTCTGTGGCCTTGATAATGTAAAATAACATAATGATCGGTTGATGAAACTCACACTCATATTTAAGTTTCTTACTTACTGTATTAGAAAACTAGTTGGTAACCTGTAGGTACCCGCCACCTAAATTTATAGCTCTTTCTTTTAATAAATACCTACTACCTGGCCGGATCACATAATTATTAGTTAATTTGAAATCTTTGCACTCAAAAAGTAACACTTGAATAGTAAGTCTACTATGTAATATAAGCTGTAATGGTGTGCAATAAAGAATACAGTATTCTACTCTACCGACCAGTTATTCGGACTCAATTTGGGCAAATACTTATTTCAATTTCTTTTCTAATATTTATATTGGCAGCGCTGGATCTTAACACCGACTTTTAATTTTGCTAGTAGTGCCATCTAGGGGCAAAAGTACCGCTAAAATTAAAATATTTTAAGTAATACTAGATGGCACCTCTAGCAAAATTAAAAGTCGGTGTTAAGATTCGGCGCTGACAATATAAATATTAGAAAATAAATTATTACAATATTTTGCCCAAATTGAGTCCGAATCACGTAGTAATCAATGTGCATATAAAAATAGAACAATACTACTAAGAATAATAATAGATAAAAAGTGGTTTCCAAGATATATATACTACTACTATACATACGTAGTACCGTAGTACATTACATACCAAAGTACGTATATCTTTAAGATTAAGCCAGCGCTCCCAATGTAAAGTCACAGAAATAGGTATTTATAAGTTAACCGACGATTACACGTAAACTAGTGATGTCTACTTAGCCGTGATAGTTTTCCTTTTAAATTCGTTATATGTACTATATTTGTGATTTTTTTCACCTCTTCGAAATCAATAGTTTAGCCGGCAGAGGGGGGGGACACTTGAATCTAACAATTTTTTTCACTTCAAAGCTTGATATTTCACAAACCAATCACTTGATCGAAAAATGATTTGAGAAAACTAATAATATTTTTTTAAAACCTATCCAATGATACCCCACATAATGGGGTACTCAACCAAAAAAAAATTCAACCCCACTATATATGTAGGGGAGATACCCTTAAAAAAAATATTTTCCAAAATTTTATTCTACAGTTTTGTTACAATATTTTATGTCTATATTCATGTCAAATATCAGCTTTCTAGCACCAGGCGTCTTTGAGCTAGGCTGCGGACGGACAGACGGACGGACATGACGAAACTATAAGGGTTCGTAGTCGACTACGGAACCCTAAAAAAGGCAGCATATTTATAGAGCCGTAGCTCTGTTTGCATATTCTCATATTGCAATGTAGTCTGTAATTCTGTAGCCCCCAGTCTCTATTCGATCATGCACTTCTCTTTGCGCCACTCCAGACAGATGATTAAACAAATTTGTATAGGTTTGATCGCGACCGTCGATGCACTGCACTTGACTGCGTCTAGACTTCAAAGACAGCTTCCAATAAAATCATCCTGAAAGTGCTCTTATACTCATTTAGGTACTTCCGCTAACTTATACTAAAAAACACTTAATGTTTTCTTTATGTAAATCTGTATCTGTATATTAAAACTATAAACTCTGTGGTAAAATAAATGCCAACCAATTTATCTCCTGGCTGGAAAACTTAGGTTTTGAAATTTAAATTTGAAGCTTTGCCGCTGCCGTTTTGTGCGGGTACGACAAAGCGGGATTTTAACTTTTTGTATGCCGAATGTTAATTCTGCCTGTCTCTGGCAAACGCGTCTGCTTTTTAAATAGTTTATAACTTTTGAAGTTTTATTATTTTAGTACCGTACCTTAATAAATATCGCTTTATCCTGTTAGAGTAAAAAAGAAGAGTCTTTATGCGAAGTGGTAGATGGTAGATAGGTACTACAAAAATATAATAAAATACACATTACTACATCAATACGATACAAAACAAAGACAGATTTAGAAATCAAATCGTATCGTATCGATCTCAGTTAGTATAGCAAAAGCTACATAGAACAGACATGGCGTATGACAAAAATATACACACTCGTGTGCTGACTAACAATTGTGAGTATAAAATAATTAAATATTTCATAAGCACGTAATTGATATCATGTCTCAAGCGCAGATACCGAAAGCTCAAAGCACAATGGCTTGCACAATGCATTCGTGAGTGACTAACGACTGGCACAGACAATGCGTTACCTGGCCGAATGTTCGCGGGAAATATTGATTCATCGCCATTTTATGAGACACGCCCTGACTAGTAACGTAGATACCTATTGGACTAATTATTGTGAGCCAATTCACTGCTTATTCAATAATAAAGGTGTTCATTTATTATTTTATAAGTAATGAATTGGCTCACATGATAAGTATACAATATTCAGCATAATGATTGAGAGGCGCCTCATTTCTAGATTTTTATGAAGTTTGGCAGCATCTGTTTTCTACTACAGGCAATGGACTTTTTAGTGTTTCCGTGAATAAAAACTTAATCACCAGGTTCAAGAAAGCCCAAAAAATCAAAATCCGGCACTGGTGACAGACATTCGTAAGCAGGCTGGTATTTTGTTTAAAAAAAGTGTTATGTCTGTGCTTTTGTTTCTGGTCTAAATATAAAGTAATAGCTAAATATATATTTAATTTTGTATCAAGGATTTAGGCATAAGCGTCAAGATCCATATGGACGCTACGTGCTGCAAGGAGTAAAAATCCTTGGTCTCCCTTTACACTCTACTTACAACTTACTTGCCACAAACTTGTGTTAAGTCCACTTACTAAACTTTTTAAAACTGTCCTCTACATCTTACCGAAAATTCTTAAAAGTTTAAAGCGCGTAGGTAGAGGCTGAGACACAAAAGCTCCGGCTACGCTCTTCCACTTCTCTTTGGTTTTATGTTATTTATTTAGGTATGTTACACAGAATAATAACTGTATATATCCAATCTCTTTGGTATGTTAATAGAGTAAGCATAGACAATCAATGAATGTTCTATATTTTAGTAGACGGTTTTCATAGAGTTTACTTTATTACTGTTCTTTATTGTAATATCCTTTTATCAGCCTTGTAATCCATGAATTGAAAGAAATATTATCTGCGACAGTTATTCCCCAGACTAAGTTACACGTTCAGGTGTTACCTATTAGACACGCCAAAAGCTGCAATCGAATATAATATGTCTAATGGTATCGTAATAGATTAGTAACACGATCGAGCTAGCGTTGCAAAACTGTACCATTTATTAAGTAGTGCAACCGCGTTATCTTTCATCTTTGTCACCTTTTAATTTTAGAATAGCGTTGCTATGTTCATCGATTGTTACATTGCCCGCCATGATATTTTTATACAAGCAATTGTTTCGGTTGAGAAACAATGATGTTTGCAAAATTGCGATACCTTCTATCTAACTAGAGAAAGTATATTTCTGACGAGATTAGAATGCTACAATGATACAGCATAAGTCTTAGTTATAAAAACTCGCGTCGTGTCCATTTATGAATTAAAAAAATATCGGCTTATTTGATATCGAACCTCTATGGTGTTAAAAGGCGCCAACTGTCGAATTTCAAATTAAGAACATCCGGTGTAACGGGTGCGTTCTGAGGAAGCGCACTTCATTAATTCTGTTCGCTCATACAATGGTCGCAGTGATTCTCTCCGCATCACGAGAATAATGAGACAATGGAGTTGATTAAGTCGTTTTACATTATTAAAAGGTGTCTGTGTTTTTGTAGTAAACAGGTAGTGTTATTGAAGAGAATGTTTCCGACGCTTTTTATCTATCACACACATTCTTAGGCAAGATAAGCGTGATAATTACCCTACAACGTGACGTAGTTAGTCAATGAGTGTAGAGTTTATTGTTTATGTGCTATAGAACTATATTTTTTCTGAGAATAAAGGCCAGTTTGAATTGGAATCATTGAGTACGTTTGTGAGTCATCGATATGCCGTGGCCTTCTGTATAGACAGTAGTCAGTACATTACTATCTATTAGATACTTGTTTGCGTGTGCCGTACACTGACTTGCGTGTGTATATCTGCGCAATATTAGCTAACAGTACTAATTGAATTTCATGCTGATCAACATTTTGAATTATTTTTGCCTACTGATGCGTATCGACAGAAACAAAATATGTATTGATGGCGTAACTAAATAAATACGATACTTCACCTACATAGCTATGTTTTTCGTGTAAAACATTTGAATATAATAATTATTCTATTATTACTTACCTAGATAAATGACCTATTTAGGTCCTTATGTATTTATTGACTAGGTACCTATCATCATATGCATAACTTGATACAAACGTAGATAATATCGTCTCTCTCTCTCTACATAGAGACGACATAAAGTTTTCCTTGAATATTTGGTTGTTTAGACATGCCCCACGTGTTTTCGCCACTTTTATTTATTTATTTGATTAAAACGGCTCAGAATAATCAATAACAATAATCAAAGTAATACAAAAAACAATAAGTTCATAAAAACGTCATCACTGTGTGAAATTCATCAGCAAATAAATCACAGCCTGGGTAGAACTTATTATCAAACTAGGTAGGTATGTGACAGCCAGGGGTGCTGAGTATTTCTAAAAAAATAAGCAAATGGTACTTAACTCTATTCACGTAGGTGTAAAGTGCTTAACATGACAGCTGTCAACTGTAACCTAACGCTTACGACTCGTGCCAGCTTTATTAAAAAACTTGGACTACCTAAATATATGTAGTTATAGGTTTCGCCCTAGACTTATTTAAAACCATATTTAGAAAAAAGACTTAGAAATTTATTATGTACCTACATAGGTATGCAGACTAGAGATTCCTATAGGTATTTGTAAATCATCTGTTTTTCTTAAATATTTTGGCACAATTCATTCTAAACGCCCTGCGCAAAAATAAAGTAGGTAGGTACCTATTTATAAATTCTAAGTCTCAGACTAACTCTACTATAATATTTGCCTTGTTTTGTAATAAGGTCCTGTATGACCCACAGATTTAACAAACAAGAACCAGATGTAGCGTATTCGTCCGACTAAGTGAGGCACGTTGACAGCTATGTGTGCGTGACATTTGGCGACTGGCACTGTACGGACACGCGCGTCTATGTGTGTGTAAAGTTGCCAGATTATGAATAATCTCCCACTATTTTGCATATAGTTTTTGCAAACGAATATAAAATTATTACATAGGTAATATTTTATATTCGTTTGTGGTTTTGAAGAATGTACCATAGATTTAATTAATGCTTTTAATATGTAATGCTGTTGTGAAAATTATTCAAATAAAAAATACCATTAAAGTATGCTTTTATAAATACATTTCTTAAAAAATGTAGGCTCCGAGTTAAGTTTTAACTAATTTTATTCGTAAATTGAGAAATAAATAGATAGCCTATCTATTTATTTCTCATAAATATTAATTAGCTAAAACATTTTGTCATGCATACAATAAATTATGAATATCATAAACATAAATCGTAACCAAAAAAAATTGCAATTAAAAATAAATAATAGCTACAATCAATCATTTCTGTTTCTGTACTTAATGTACACACGGCGCCAAGTCAAGCTAAATAGTCGAAGTACGATTTTGATACTTATTCCCTACGCCATAAGAACGGTACAAAGGTCTAACAACGGTACAAAGGTCAAAGTGTATAGCTTGACAAGTAGCCGCGTGTACACGAATATTTGGATCGTTTGGGGATCGAACTCAAAACAATGTATATGCTAATGGAAATCCTATAAGTATATTTATAAGAAAAAATATAATCTACAATATACTTTTACAATACGTTAATGTATTTTTCATTAACATGACAATCATTATTACCTACATAATCAATTGACAAGTGCATTTTCCCTAATTCAGGGAAAACGGTGTCGACTTAAACTGGCAACACTTACATATTTTCTGCAGAAATACGAATTTTATCGAAATAATATTATAAAACGGTCAAATAATCCATAGTTATCTGTAAGAATATATTCCATCTTCCCGTATTTGCTTTTAGAAACAACTTTTACAATGTTTAAAAACGCAAGACGGCATTTTATGAATTTAAAAGCTGGATCGATCGTGGCGTGTGAACTGTGCGATGCTTCGCAGCGCACTGAGTCGAGTTTGTATTCGCTTTTCAATTTTGTATTTGCTTTAGTGGCCTCACGCAAGTGTTCCGCGCGCTCTGTCTGCCTTTTATTCGATAGTCTTAGGTATGACCCTTGAACCTGTTTTTGATCCTATTTGTTCAATACTTTTGTTGCATTTTATGGCTATGCCGTTATCAGTCTAGGTACAGGTAGTAGGTACCTATTCAGATTCTGAGGGAAAAAAGTACAGAAAAGTTCAACAGCTCTAACTAAGTACCTAATTCTATCCCTCACAGCCATACCTACCTAAATAGGTAGGTACAACATACTGTTCCATATCAATGCCAGCACTGTTTAGACATTTTATCATACTAAAGATAATCTTATTAGAAATAAGACTGAGTTTGCTTTGTAAACATTGACATAAGTAAAATAAACAACGTGTTCCTTCATTAAAAAAAAAACTCTATATACCTACAGACAGGGCTATTCTCAGTTTTGTTAAGTGTAGCGTAGTAGTCATCCACCCTATAATTTATAAACTAACAGTTGATTTGATAATGATACCGTTCAAACACGCACGTCACAAAAAAGTGGTTTAAATTACAATAATAAAACGTTCGATTAAAAATCACGAAATATACACTCGGTTGTAATAGTAACACCTGTGGTGGTGTTTTGGTAATAAATTATTATTATCTTACGCTCAAATTCCGTGTACATATTTTCAAAGAACCGAGTGATTGATCACGTACTAGCGGTTAAGGCGTCGCTTGATGCAACCGGAGTCAGGCAACGAACGCAATTCACTGCAGTCCATAAGTGGAAATGCTGTACAAACCAGTCTGTGCCCACCCCGGGAAACTCGACCGTAGAGTTAAAAACATTGCAAAATTGACACAACGGACTTAAAGCATTCATACACTGTTCCTTCATTTGTGCCATAGGAATAAGTGTTGTAAAATTGGGCATAAATAAGTCTATGTTTCTAGTAAAACTAAAACTCACCGAAAAAGTCCTCCCATGTCATAGAATGATCAGAATCACCGTTCCCACCGTCCATCTTTGAGCACTTTTATAAGCAACGCTAACTCAACATTTTGAACAAGACGCAAGTAATCAAAACACAGTAACGTTTTATTTTTATGTCACCAAACACAAATGGTTACATTTTTTGTTTGTTGATAAACAAAATACATCGCGTTCGATACGCTCGCGGCAGCGGGGCAACGAAACGCACGGCCTCACGCTCGACGACCGACTCGTGAATGAAACTAAAAAGTTTATTCCTCGCCGGCCGCCGCACCGCACATCTACCTATCCCGCGCGCGGATCAAGCTTCAGTTTATCTCTGCTTACTCAACTAAAGTAAAGATGCACACAAACTAGAGCTCTTGCTTGTAATGTAGAGGCTATGTACATTAGATGTAGAAGACCAGTATAAGTGTATAATCTATGTAGAAGACCATGGTCTTCTGACACGAGTATTTCGATACGTCAAAGAAAAAAAAATTGGTGGCAATTAAAGTTATATTATTTTAGTGAGGTAGGTACCTACCTATTAACTTACTAACTGACACGACATCATTAAGTTGTAGGTATCTTACAGCAGGAGAACAAAAAGCTCTTTTAACTCTTTCAAGTAAGAATAGAGCTTTTTTTATGAAGTACCTACTTAGGCAGAAAGCTTTCTTACCTGCCTAAATTCTATTCTGTTTTAAAGCTTATTATATTTTATACTCTAGGGTCTAGTTATGGAAACATTATTACAAATAATTAAAACAGCTAGTAATTTTAAAAAGAAAGTGATATTCTGATGGATAACATGTCGTAAATTAAATTTTACTTTACTATTAAAATTGTGTGATCGCTTACATAATTTATAATTAGTGTTTATAAATATACAAGAACATGTAATATAGGACGCCAATGTAATTCTTTAGAGTATTAGGTAATTAGCATTGTCAATGGTTTAAGACAACAATTTAGGCCATACTAGTATTTATTTTCAATCCGTCCGCTTACTAGTCTAACCGGATTTGGCTGAATATTAGCTTTTCCACAGAGCGGCTGCCGGTCTGACCTCCGCAACCCGAAGGGATAGCGATATTCCATGGTTAAGACTAGTGTCAGTTTATTTAGAAGGTACTGACGCCCTGTAACGACAGTCAAAGATCTTCATGACAACCGGGACCGACGGCTTAGCGTGCTCTCCGAGGCACGGGATTTTATCGCTTGGATAAGTAATTAACAATTGAAGTACCTATTTATTTATATTTTTATTCTAGTATATATTTATTTACTAGTATTTATAAAACATGTATTAAATATTGACTATAAGACTAAAGCTTCACTTTTGTAAATCTGTCTCATAAGTTCGTGGTAATAAATGGCGAATTAAACAAAAAGAAACTAGTAGATATAATTTAAGAATTTTGTACCTATATCCAAAATTCTTGAACTTGAACGTGACTTAGTCCTAGATTTACATTTTTAAAACATCTATCAAAGCATATCGTTATTTATATGAATTTGGTATTGCTTCCAAGTTCCAACAATTTCTTACATATAAGTTTATGTTTAATAATACAGATAAGACCAAGACTAAGTGCCGAACTAAGTATATTTAGTCCAGGTTTCATAATAAGGCGGCGTATTTTAATCACAAAAGTGTTACCACATACTTAATTTAAAAACTAATTTCGTCTCCATTATGTAATGGCGTCCCAAACTACAATCTCCTCCTGTACCATCATCATATTAGCAACAATGTTGTATGTAAAATTGATACTTCACCATGGCTCTGCCTTTATAACTATAATCTCAAAATGTCTGTGGAAGATTCCTGCAGGTAGTAAGTAGTTATGAGCCTGTCTTGATAGCCGTTTGGTGCCTCGTATTACATGTTTTCATTAGTAATTATTATAGTCGTTATTTCAGTCAACTTTTCTTCAAATCAGCCGACTTTCAAACGATCTTTCATCCCCTTATATGTATACCCCGTTGGTGGTATATTTTAAAATCATGCCTAATTATTTTCATAAAATGAACTCACCCGCAGCTGTCGTGCTTCTAGCTTCAGTCAATGATTCCAAGTGAGGACTGTCTCCAGTTTAGTTCGTAGTTGGTGCCGTTGGTGGCGCTGTCGTCGTTCTCCGTCTCTTTTGCTCTCGTAGTTAAGATACACAGGAGAGACGTTCGTCTCTCTTGCTTTCGTAGAGACAGCTGTCACAGCGTGACTGCCACGCCGCCAAGCGGCAATTTGGGTCACAGAAAGTTTGTCTTCAGAGCGCCCATAATAGGCAATGCCCCTTTGCTTCAGTCAATGAATACAGATTTACATATAGAAGCGCATTTCTTAAGGATTTCGTGTGCCGATTGCAAGTGGCGAGTTGGCGGGTGTTCGTCAGTTCGTCTCTCTTGCACTCATAGAGACAGCTGTCACAGCCCGACTGTCACGCCGCCAAGCGGCAATTTGGGTCACAGAAAGTTTGTCTACAGAGCGCCCATAAGAAATTCGCCTCTATGTAAATATCTATGCTCTATGCTTCAGTAAGTAGTTAACCCTCTGATACATGATACTCGTAATATCAGTAATATGACAGTCAACTGAAAAGTGATTTTACAAACTCGTATACATAAGTATAATTATTTTGATATAGATAAAATGCTCACGATGCTGTGTCCGAGTCTATGTTTGATTGACACAATATTATGTGAAGCATTAGAGAATTTAAGAATTTGATGGTTAAGATGAACATCTTAACTCCTCAAAGGAACTGGCTCTAGAGCCAGTTCTTCCGAGGGTACGTGGTGGGTTCCTCTTTCCTTCCATTAGGTCAGCGGTCGGCAACCCGCAGCCCGCAAATGTTTTGTAAAAAATGTCTTATAAATCGAACTAAAGCGGCCTTTGGCTTAGGCAGATATGAAATCTAAACTTTCAAGCGAGACTCTGGAACTGTGCCGATTTAACGGCAAGCACAGGGGGACTCCTCGTCAGACCCAAGCTCTCTCAATAAAAAGATCCGGAGCTTAGTAAGGCGTGACCTCCGTAGCTGAAACACTCGCTTCGTACAAAAAGCGATTGAGCAGAATCGGGAGTCAAAAGTCTTCTCCAAAACACTGGGGAGGAGTCACCATTTGACAAAGCCGACTACCTCAAAGGGTAATACCGTCACATCAGTCCCAGAGATACTCGATGAACTTAAAGACTTCTATGGCACTCTGTATGCCTCGCATGCAACGAAGCCTGCAGCAGACGCGAGCAATCTTAGATCCCAAACCCACTTACCCGCCACTTTACATTGGATCTCCCTGACGTAAATGTCGATGAAATCTTTCAGACAGCTTAATACTGGTAAGGCGCACGGGGAAGATGGAGTAGCCTCTGAGGTCCTTAAGGCTGGAGGAGAACCGTAGAGTTTTCCGTCCTGTAAGGTGCTTAGAAGGCTATGCCAGGTCATGCTTTGCCGATGAAGTGGTAATTATAGCAGATTTGCTGCAAGACTTGCAGAAAATGCTGTCCAGTCTCAGTACTGCCTCAGGACGTGTTGGGCTTGGGATAAATCTGGACAAGATCAAGCTCATGATTAACACTTTAACAGCCGATCACGTACTGGGTACGGGTGGATGGGATTGTCGCAGGACGCTGATCACGTACTCAGTACGGCGTCGACTTTCTAGACGTTTGTTTTAAAATGACGTCCGTGATATGTGATTTGCGTGTAACCCTGGTGTACAAACTCTTTAGCTACGCACACATATATGATTCACCGATGGGAGGTGCGGGGTGTGTCGCATAAGCGGCCCTCACACGTACAGTTTGAACCGCGGGAAACACCACGCGCGGTGCCATCCCTCGTTCCGAACCGAATGTGTAGATGCGTCCCCTGCGCGAGGCCCGACAGTTCGATGCGGCGTGTCGATGCGTACGCACTCTGCTACAGTTCTATGCGTGCGCTACGTATGGATGCAATTTACAACAACAAACATGGCGGTTTGGAGTGCAGAAGCTGTAACGAAATTTATTAGGCTTTATCGAGAACACCCATGTCTATGGAAAATCAAAAATAAATCGCTGTACACTAACCGCAATTTACGAAATAAAGCATATAATGAGCTTGTTGAATTTTGCAAGAAAACAGGATTCGCAACAGCAAACCGCGAGTTTATAACAAAAAACAAATACAAAATTTAAGAGTTCTTTGTTTTCTGTTTTGATTGTTAAAACCAACCACAGATCCAGCTAACGCGATCACCAAACTAGTATCCACTTCCATTGCTTCAGAACTAGTAGAGGTTAAAACTTTTGAAACTGATCACATTCCACGCGCCAGTCCAAACTGCAGTCCAAACTCTTGAAAATCAATTTACACGCACAGTTCGGAACGTTTGTCTAGACTATGTAAGTTTCGTCGGCAATATAAACCATGAATGCATTTTTAATCGTAATTAGCACAACAGTTTGATCCGCAGTCCAAACCGTACAGATCTAACTGCTGTTTGGAACGCAGTCGAAGATGCGCGATCCGAACTGTACTTACGTGTGCAGGGCGCTTATCCACAGATCACTAGTCTCAATAGTCTCCCACGTCGCTAACGCGAGAGTACGTGTACGCATTTTGGCGCGAAATGGTAACCTCTCAGTGTAGTTATCGATTGCAATCACAGGATAATATTGTCGATACATTGATCCCTGCTTCAAAATATTTCACACACGTAAGAATTACACCAGTTAAAAAAATTATATTCCATCAAAATTATAAAAAATCTACATGTTCGAGTTTTTATTTTTTTCACTTTCAGCCTATATTCATGTAAGATTTTCAATTAAAAATATATAATTTACAAATGTTTTTCATTCCTATACTAAAAATATAAAAGACCAAAGACATAAAAAAAGATATCGTGGGTATAATGGAAGAACTAAATAACTCCGATTTTGGCCAAATTGACCTTTTACCATTTTCGTGAACCCCAAAATGTGCCGCATCTTTTGGTCTAACAAACATTCTTATATCTTAACCCAGTCCAAAAATAAAGCCATTTTTGTGTTTCAATTGTAGAAATAGATATGTATAAGTGAACATTTTTTATTAGTAGAAAAAATGACTAACTCTATAAATAAATAAACAACTGTGACTTCTGATCACTTGAGTATGAAATGAATTAGCTAAATTGAGTTATTTAGTTCTTCCGCGCACGAAAATATTTTAATGAAACTAGTAAAGTTGAAGGAAAACTAAACAACTTGAGTTATTTAATTCGGGCACTAATGAGCGTTCTTTCGTTTTTAAATAAGTATTTTTATTTATTTCTTCTTCGAGAAAATATAAATTTAGAAGAGATTCCAATCAAATAAATGTCAATAGGTGAAATCTTAATATATAAAATCCTTGCGTTACTGACTGACTGACAGACACGCTACAGGCGAAACTATTGGGCGCAGGAAGCTGAAATTTGGCATGTATGTTCCTTGGGGACCGTAGGGGTGCACTAAGAAGGGATTTCCCAAAATTCCCACGGGATCCGTAAAAACGGGTAAATTTAAAAAAATTGCAGACGTAGCTGCTGGCGTCCTCTAGTTATTTAATATTTCTATTTATAGCATACGCACGTGAGCAAAGTTATCGTGCAATTCAGTAGTACAAATTAGCGCGAAATAATGTAAATAGATCAACCATTCTCAAAGTGTGCTCCGCGGAGCGCCAGGGCTCCATGAAGCATCTCTAGAGGCTCCACGACAATTTTTCTCCAATAAAAATAAAATTACTTAATTATAACTAAATCACTAGGTAGCAGAATACAGCAGAATTATTGATTTTGATTCTAAACTCACTGCAACCTAAAGTACGTGCTATATGCTATGTTTTTACCGGCAATTTATTACAATTGGATAGTTATAGTATAAACAGATATACTATTTTATTAGACATATCGCTCACCTAGCAGTATAATGGCACATTTTACAAAAAAGCGAAATTGAGTTTTTATGGCCTAAGTGTTAAAAAGTGTATAATTTATAAAGTGGTAAAACGGCACGGTGTTAGTTTTCCTATTTGTTGAGAAAGGGCGTTAAGTGTCAATGTAGTACTTAGTACGTTCCCCCCGCTTCCGCGCATAACAACGGCTTATTTGTCAGTTGTGCCGGGCGAGGTGCAATCGCTTCTAAATCTGTCTTGGCGTAAGTGGCAAATGTGACATTTTATTAACGTAGTAAGTTAGTAGACATTAAAAAAAAATTCAAAACACATTTGGCAAAATGGCACATTAGACAAAGGAATGTGACATCGCTATTTATTCCATGCGCAAATCTAACTCACAGCTAACTACAGAGAGACAAAGCTTGCAATGCTTATAGTTTTGTTTACTGCTTAGTTAATTAATAAAGATACTTAAAGGTAAAGTAAACTTCCTTAAAATTTCGGAGCAGTAAGGTAAACCTTGATCTGGATCTGGATTTCACTATCGTACCTTTATCTAAACTTAAACTGACAAACTTTTAAGTGCTTTTGTTTTTAAAACGGAGAGTAACTATCTCACCATAATATGATGATAAAAAAAATATGATTATTACCTACGTTTACAATAAAATTAAGAGAAGATTCGTGATTATTCTTTATTTTATTTATTATAGTTTGATGATGACTATTTCTTAACGTTTCACGAGCCAAATATAGGTTATTATAATATTTTAGATAAACTTTTTACGTAAGTAAGTATATTAATTTATTTGAATAAAATTACAAATACGAATATTAAAAAAATCTGAAAATTTCGGGAATCAAGGAAGTGACACAACATTACTATTTAAAAATGTATTTATTGCTTTTCGAAGTATTCTCCGCGAAATTTGACACATTTTCCATACGATGGAACCAATTATTGAAGCAACCATTCCATTCGGAAGTTGGCGTCTCCAAAATGGCTGTTTTGTAGGCGTCCACAGCTTCTTCAGGTGATGAAAATCTCTGTCCACGCAATTTATTCTTTATTTTAGGGAAAGTATAGAAATCACTAGAGCTTAGGTCGGGGCTGTACGGCGGATGGTCTAATAATTCTATGTTTTCTTGCTCTAAAAACTGTTTTGTTCTGTGCGCGGTGTGAGAACTCGCATTTTCGTGCTGGAGGATGATGCGGTGGTTGCAGTTCTCATTACGGAGTTCAGAAACGACCTGTGGCAAACAAATGCTAGCATACCATTTTGCATAAACCGTTCTTTGTCCCTCAAGAGGAATAGTCATAACATGGCCGGTTTTGGAGACAAACGTGGCCACCATTTTTTTGCAACACTCCGTGAACGAAAAATTTTTGTTGCCTTTAACTCATTTTCGAACACCCAAACTCGTGACTGGTTTTTTGTTTCGGGTTCGTACGCGTATATCCAGGATTCGTCACCTGATACGATGTTGTATACAGCATTTGAGGATCCTGTGTGGAATCTTTCGAGAGTTCCGACGCACCAAGTAACGCGAGCCGCTTTTTGCTCTTCACAGAGCGAATGCGGTATCCATCGGGAAAACAACTTTTTTACACCTAATTGTTCATACATACATACATACATAGAGTCACGCCTGTTTCCCCGAAGGGGTAGGCAGAGGCATATTAAACGCCCACTTTTCTTTTCGCCAGTGTTTTGATCCCACGTAATAGGTGGCGAGCCTATTGCCGCTTATCGGGATATTTTGTTTGCCAGAGCCTCGTCCGTTGATCGGCAGGTGCACCACTTGCAGGTGAGGTTGGCTTGGGACCCTAAGTTCTTGGTGGGAACCCTATGCACCTAATTGTTCATGCAAGATTATTTTTATTTGACTCATGCCAATGTCTAAAGTTGCCTGAATTTCGCGGTATGTCACATGACGATCTTCCTCAATCAGCTTACGCGCAGCATCAACGTTTTCTTGGGTGACTGCAGTTTTTGGACGACCTTGACGGCGATCATCACTGAGCTTGACACGTCCACGTTGAATTCAGCAAACCAACGATAAATTGTGGTTTTGGATGGGGCTTCATCACCAAATGCAGAAATCATCCGATCAACACACTGTTTTTGTGTTAAACCACTTCGAAAGTCATAATAAATCATCGCTCTTGAATTTTCTCGAACCAATTCCATTTTCTCAACGACTAAACAAGTTTGACAAAACCTTGTGACAAGACCGAGAATCTTTTTTTAAATAAATAAATGGTATTCGATTTTTAAAACCAAGGAGTTTTCAATTAAAAATATTTTAATATGACAGGAACAGTGGAAATATTCCATTCCCGATACTTTTAGTGCAGCCTATGTAGGCATGTTGATTTCAAATAAAAACTGTTGTTTTCTATTAAGCAAATGTCTTTATTTCTTGGTTTTCAAATCCTGTTTAATAATGGCTTTGGGGGCATATATGACATTTTTGGAAGTTTTTAAAAGTATAACGGCACAATTGCATGGCTCTTCTTCTTTTTTGACTGTTATGAAGCAACTCCTGGAAACCTGAAGTGTATTTTTTTATCCCTAAGTATCTATTAAGGTCTATACTAGTTGCTAAAACCATAAAATTCATTATATAACGTAAAATGAAGTCATAACTTCGTTTCAAACATTTGTAAAATCTTTGACCCTCATTTCTGTAAAATAAGAAAAAAGTAGATGTGTCATTATACCGCTAGGTGTGCGATATTATGTTACTAAGGTAGGCAGCCATAGCCTAGTGGAGATATGGACAGACTGCCATTCACAGGGCTCGGGTTAGAATTCTAGGCAGTACCAAAATTTTCGAAGTAATGTGTTTAAATTGTTAATTTTTTATGGCTTTCCTCGTGCCTCAGAGAGCAGCTCTTTAAGACTGGGTTGTGTGGACACCCCTCCCTACTTTTTCTGACATCAAGATTTGATGTCTTTCAGCCACCGGTGCAGGCTAGGTTTCTTAAAGGCTGTAGTACCGTGGGCCAAATCCATACAGAGCATACTTTTTCATTGGTAATTTAGAAATCCGAAGAGTAAACCGGGCGCTGTGGCTGGCTTTTGTGGATTACGAAATTGCCTTCAACTCCATTGAATCCTGCAATGCACTGCCTACACTACATGTCTCTCAGAGAGCTATGAAAAGGACAATGCTAGGGATTTCGCTGATGGATAATTTCCGGGGAACTTATGGTTTGTCAATTAAAAATCAGGTTCTAAACTTAAGGCCCCGCCTCAGCAAGCGTAGTGTTGGGTGCCAGAATGGGTCTTGTGGCATACCCTGGGGAGGCCCACCTCTAGGAGTGATAGGCTGATGAAATGAGTTAAATGAGAAGAAGTAGTAAATATAATTGTTTGTCATTATACGCCACCTTCCTATAATGAAAGCCTAAAGTAGAGGAAATACCTCGCTAGATAGATAGCAAGGCGTGAGGAGGCAAACCGATACTCCGAAGAGGTAGACAGAAGTTGTAATTATTAAACCCACATTTGACCATGTCATGCATTTTTAGATCCTACGTAAAAAGGAGGTCTATTAACGTTGCCGGGCACATTGCCAGACTTCGTTCTACTACAAAGAATTCGGAAAAATCAGTTACCTACACTCTTGCCTAACCCAAGACCAAGACCTCTCACTCAACAGACGCATTGGTTATTTACTGTGCCATGGAGGCATCAGCGACAAAATAAATATAAAATATACGAAGATTTATGTCAGTAGTATAGTCTTTTCTGCAAATGTGGACCTTTTTGCACAACCTCTACCTTCAATTTGTCTAGTAATAAACGTGTAGTATGCTGCAGTAATAAGTAATAGTTATCCCTTTCGATCTCTCTCCCTGAACATCCCAAAAAACAGTCAGCATTACTTCCCAGCCGAATAAAAGCCCTTCGTCCTTTGGAGTCGGTTCCTCATTAGCAATTTACTGTTTGGAATGTTTTATTGATTTTGGTGAATATTGGTGTAGCCAGGTTTCATCTACAGTCATTAATTGGACCAAAACTTAGATTTATTAGGCCTAAACTACGCAAACAGAGCATTAAAAAAAATTCAGTCGGACGCGGTTTTGGTCTTAACGTGAGCAAACGCGGCACCCATCGCGCTGGGAGATTGCTCATGCTTAAATCTTGATTCGATATGTAACTAATACATTTGTTGGTCATTTTCATAGCCTCTGCTATCTCTCTTACTCAAATCAGCGGTCGTCTAGCACCATTTGGTGAAATTTAGTGGTTTCAGTTTTTGGACGTCCCGGACCTTTATCTGTTCCCTAGCTCTTACGACCAGGTTTAAATTCAGCTGCCCAAAATTTCATTGTGGTAAATGATAGAACAGAGAGGCAGCGATAGCCTAGTGGAGGTAGGTACCAATGGCAGTCCATGCAGAGGGTATCGGGTTAAAATCTACAGCACGCACCAATGACTTTTCAAAGTTAAGTGCGTATTAAATAATTAATTATCGCTTGCCTCATGCCTCGGAGAGCACATTAAGCCGTCTGTCCTGACTGTCATGAAGATCTTTGACAGTCGTTACGGGGGGTCAGTACCCTCAAATAAACTGATACTGGTCTAAACCATGGAATATCGCTATCCCTTTGGGTTGCAGAGGTTAAACGGCAGTCGCTTTGAGGAAAAGTTGATATTCTGTCATATCTGGTTAGACCAGTAAGCGGACCTCGAGCTCTAAGACGGTTAAGTCTAGGATACAACCGGGATAACGCTAGGGCGATGATGATGGAGCAGAGAGTCCCAGAGATAAACAGCAGAGATAAACAGAGTTTTTATCAAATTTAAATGGCGTCGGCGTTTTGCCTTTTAAAAACAAGAATTTAATGACAGCTCGATACAACATTTCTCATTTTCACAAAAAAACACTCACATCGACTCAATCGTATGGCTGTCAAACAGCAACTTATTACTATACTCTATGCAGCAACTACTGGTACAAAATAGCTGAAATGTCGGTGGCTAACTGCCACAAGAAGTACAATTACATCCACAACACTTTTTTGACGAGTGCTGCTTCCTTTAGGTTGAGTTCGGAAACTTTTCAGACTACCCTTGTATGTTTTAATGCAAAGGAAAGTTACTTTTGTTTTAGTTGAATTTAGAATATTTATAATAAGTAATTTACTTGATTTTATTACATCATTATAATATTTTGTTGCCATACCTAATTCTGTTAATTTTGATATTGTAATTTTACGTTTCTTTTTTTATATATATAATGTTACTACTTCCAATCCAGGTTTTTTATTTCACGTGAGATCAATAATCAGTGATAAAATTTCACAAATAAACTTTTACAAAGAATACCTAACTAATAATATAACTGCCTAACTATCGTGTTTAAATATTTCTTTAGGTTCAAAACTCAATAAGTGTCCTTATTTGACCCAAATTCATGTATTCACATTCATCTAATGTGTGGGAAAACTGAATAACTACACTATAGAATTAGCTAACTACGGTATGTTTGCAATATCTTGGTGTGGCAAAATTGGATAAGTTGGTTTTTTATTTTTATATTTTTTTTGGTTCATGATAAAAGCTAGTTTTATCAAGCATAGAATCGACCGCAAACATTCTTAAAGCATATAAAATCGCCGACGGTAAAATTGTTCTCCATTTTTAAGTTATGCAAAAAAAGTGTCAAAAAAACAGTAAATCGCGATTATCTCGAAACTTGAAATTTTGAGTTATTCAGTTCTTCCATTATACCCACGATATATGGATGTATCACTAAATGGTTTTTTGTTATAATGCTTACAATATCGGCAAAAATCGCCGGCGTACCAGGAAAGGCGCGCTTTAAAATAGTCGGCTATTAAAGTGTTAATAAACACATCGTCCTGGAACCAATTTATATTGAATATGAAGCCTTTGAAGTTGTCCAGGAGTATGTATATCTGGAGCAAAAGTTGTAGCTAGGTAGAGACAACCGTGAGAGTGAAATCATCAGAAGAACGTAGCTGGGCTGGGTAGCATATGGGAAGTTGCTTCATATCTTCGTGTCATCTTAGCCACAATGCCTAAAGACCTAGGTGTTAGGTGTTCAACCAATGTGACCTGCCAGCCATGTCGTACGTAGCTAAGACGTGAAACATGACATGTAACTCAGAGAGCTATGAAAAAATTCAGAGGTTTAGCAAACTAAAGTGGCAGTGGGCTGGACAAATCTGTCCCAGAACCAAACCAACCAAAGTGAAGTAGGCAGGTTCTCGTGAGACGCTCCCGCGCCAGATGGACTACCTACTTGAGGAGGGTAGCTGGTCGATCAGGTCTTGTGGCGCTCACTGCGGGAGGCCTATGTCCAGCAGTGGATTGCAACAGGCTGATGTAATGTGTGTGTAATGAGGCAGAGAAGCCGTTTCATCAGGTTTTAATGGATGCCAAAAAAGCCTTTGAATGATTGCAGCACTACCATGTGGATTGAAAAAAGTGGAGGTGTTAAGAGAACCAAGTGGCAACGATTTCTGTTCAAACCCTGAACAACTAAACAAGACGGTCCATCCAATAGCTTCGAGAGATAGGACGGGGTGTTACTATATTCCCGAAACTCTTCACCAACACTAGAGGAGATCTTCAAGTCCCTGCAGTGGAATGGAATAGGCATCAATGTCAATGGTCGTCATGTCACGCGTCTCCGGTTTAGCAGAATTGCTGCAAGGCTTGTAAAAATGCTGTCTAGTTATTACCAAAAGTGCGGCCCGCTGTTTGTTTATTTTGCCTCCTTGTGGCCCGTACCTACCAAAAGGTTGCCGACCGCTGCATTAGGTTACAGTGGAGTTCCGTTAAGTAACGCCTGATTCAATCAATTATATCTAATGTTCTACATGATCCATATCCCGAGAGTGGACGCACCGCGTGGGCTTGACCGAGGCCTGCGCAGGATGCGTCCAATGGTGCGGGTGCGAGGGACAGTTCTTCTGTCTCTCGCAGTCGGGTGCGATCGTGGGAGGAGAGGCGTGTCGGTGTTGCGTTGCCGCGCGCCCTATCTCCCACGATCAAATGGGAGCGCACCATTGTTGCGTCGCGGTGTTGCCAGGTTGCCGTCGTCCCTATCCACTATGGCCGCTGCGAGTTTTGGCGGCAGAGCCCAACACCTTCATCCGCCACCAAGGGGGTTTAGTTCGGGGCCCGCCTGACCATCTGGCGGTCCAATAGGTACCCGTCGGGGGGTAGCGACGAATGCTTCGGCGAAACCCAACCCTCCGACATACGGGTACATGATGAACACGGGTTGGTTTTTAGACAGTAAGAGTCTGACAGTCCCCTTCGCCATTCCCCCAGGACGGAGGGACTCCATGAGGATTAAATTTTCCAACCCGACACCAAAAAAAAAATGAGGTGTAACTAGTACAAGACAAAAATATAATATATGTTCCAAAGTACCTACTTACCTTCGTAAGTATAGTAAGAATACTGGGGATCCTAGACTTATTTATTTATAGACTTACACCTGTATTCCCGAAGAGGTAGGCAGAGGTGTATATTACCACCCACATTTGCAAATATACATTTGTGAACAAACCTGCAACATTCACCATTACTCGTATACGCTTACGTCTAGGATCCGAATTCTCAGTAGCATCACGGAGTCTGGTGATGTGCCCGATAACGGCAATAGGCTCGCCCCCTATTACGTGGGATCTAAAAATTCATGGCGAAATGTGGGTGTTATATAACACCTTTCCCAATTAACAAAATGTAGTCTTGTAGTGGTTCCAAGTGGGGCCAAGACTATAACAGGCTAGTAGAAGTTTACAACCACGGAAAAGGGCCCATTTTATACGCGTACTTTTGCTCATAAAACACTCATAGTAGACTTGACGAGCACTACTTAGACCAATAATACACTTATGGTAGGACTACGCAGAACGATCTGCTCCCGCGAAGCCAGCTATGAGCATCTCATAGAAACAGACACCACGACTCAAGCCCATAATACACTTATAGTTAGACTCCGGAGAACCATGTGCTCCTGCGAAGCTCACTATGAGCATTTAATAGAACCAGGCAGGCGTATAACGTACTCCGCGCTTCTATTACTAGCTACTTCAATCATTTGTGAATTTCTGTTGTCTTGTGTTCTACGGTTGGGGAAAAAATAAGAAAAGGTAAGTTGATCTATTTTATATAAAATGTATTAACAAGTATTTCGCACGTAATTTAAAAACTATACGTGTATAAAAGTTTGCACGGCAAACGCGTAAGTATTTTCGGTGAAGTATATTGTGTTTTACATTTCAAGTTTTGTTCGCCTTTTGAACACGGCGTATTTACTAAGCTGTGTTTAAAAATAATATTAGTCCTAACAGAATAATTGTCGCGCCATATTGTGTGTCAATAGAAATCAAAATGGCCGTGAAGATGCGATAATTACATAATATAATATATATAGTCTAAGGATAAATATTATAAGCAATTGTCTTCCTATATGGACGTCACGAAGATATCTTTGGACTCTAATGGTTTTACAAGAAACCTTTATACAGAAATTAAGACTATAACAGCATTCGAGAGTCCACAATATTACCAAGTACACTTACTCTTAGAAGAAACCACTGTAGAACTAATTCACTCATAATTGGCACATAAAGTTGACTTATACACCCCTATAAGATCAAGTAACAAATGCAAATGGTTCTAAGTGCATTTAGTTCTACAAATTACTATTAGTGGCGTATGACACTCATAGCGGATTTATAATTACTTCTTGTAGGCGATTATAAGTGTAACTTACTGGAACAAGTTTTCTGAAGTGTATTTACACCTATGCAACACTTTTATAGGCCATCTTAGCCTTTACTGGGTCTATAATTTCGTTCTTTACACGTCTATAAGTCAACTTATAAGAACAGGTATACTACAAACCCAAACGAACTCCGTGTAACCAGTTATAAGCTTGGTAGTAAAACCTGGAATCACTAAGAGAGAGTTACTAGTGCTGTGAGCCTGTAAACTGTGCACATCAGGAGAACTTTGTTACTTGGGTTGCCTATCCCTTTGGGGATACAGGCGTGAGACTATAAATAAATAAAAATAAATTAGGCCATCAATTTTTTTAGATCCCACGTAATAGGGGGCGAGCCTATTGCCGTTATCGGGCATATCACCAGACTCCGTGCTGCTACTGAGAATTCGGATCCTAGACTAAAGGATAATGGTGGATGTCGCAGGTTTGCTCATAAATTTATATTTGCAAAGCCAGGGTGTTGATGGTACGGTAGGTTATAATGAACCAGTTATAATATACTTATTAGTCTATGATAATGAACCGTAGAATTTATCTTTCAACATTTGTGTTATTGACAAAAATACATATATTTTACGAGCTTGTGTTTGTTTGCTTGAAGTTATATGCTAGGCGTCAATCCTGACCATTACATCACCATTTACTAGGTATTGTATATTGATTTAATTATAATTCGAATTACTAGTGCTTATTATGAATGAAGCTGGTTCTCCGACATAAAAAAATATAAAATTGTATTAAAAAAATATACGGTAAGATTTTCACTGCCTACTTACCTACATACATCATCATATTTATCAAAGTCTACCGTGATCATTTGCTTTTTTTTTAACATTAGTTAGTAATAACATAAGTAATATAGTATTCTGCTGTAGCTGGTTCAAGTAGCAATGGATAAATGAAGAGTAAAATTTAATTGGTGCTTGCTTGGTTGCTTGCTCTATCTCAACATTTACGAGCAAAGTCATAAAACGGAAACAATGGAATGGAGGTTGTACAGCCTATTTACAACAGGCTTTCTGTGCTTTCAATCACTGGTCAGTGGCCTTACATTTATTATATTTTTTATAGACTCACGCCTGTATCCCCCAAGGGGTAGGCAGAGGTGTAATACTACACCCACATAAATGCATTAAAGCAATTCATAGACAGAAAACGGACCATCTCGCCGCTTGACACTGCGCCGAGTGTCATGAATGAGATCCCCACACCACACGACTACACGAGAGACTTCTCGTTCATGGGCATCGCCAACGCAAAAGATTCAAAAAACCCAACAATTCATACTTTTCTCATTTTCCATAGAAACATGCCCATAGGGCACCGGCTGCCATACCTACTTGAGACAACCGGCTGGCGAAGCCCTTGCTTGTGTAAATAACAAATTGTTGCTTCGAGCGTAGTAACTACTGTGCTTCGATTCAGGGTGTACTTTGTGTCTGTTAATTGTAGGTATGATTGTTAAGTCCCTCGCGACACATGATTTATTCATTCATTGTGCAGGCGAAATCTTTAAAAAAAAGTCATAGGTACCTATATCGAGGAGAAGTGAGAGTCGCACTCGCCCACCAAATGAAGGGACAATGAGGAAACGTATTTTTGATATTTAATTTTTATAAGAATATAAGTAAGTTTCGTAAAAACTAAATAAAATATTTTTCGAAAAATGCATAATTTTGAATAATGCATACATCAAGCCCTTTCATTTGATAGGTACCTACCTGAAATTATATTTAGGTACCTGTAAGTTTCAATATTTAATTACGACCTAATTCTAAAACTGTTTTGGGTCAAGATGTTGGTTTTTAGATTTTTCCTTAGGTATGTGTATACTCTAAAAACGATGTTACTCAAGTAACATTGCCGACGGGAAGTAAATAGATACCTATACCTATACCTACCCTATGAATTTTGATTCCCTTGAAATCGTCGAATTATACGTTTTTTGCAACTTTAACCGCCGTATCTTGTTTTTACATAAAATAAGTAGATTTTAACGCCTAAAAAATGCGGAGTTAACTATGTGGTGTGAATTTAATTATCATCTCCATATCTCTACGCGTGCCCGATGACAGAAACTTTCCTGTCAGTTTCAGAGCTGTTTTTATAGATAGAAGATTTAACCTGCCAATAATAAAATTGCAGTTCTTTGTTTTGCCGCAGAGCAGGCAATTCTTCTCTGATTTCAACTTTGGTTAGTGTGGGTGCAGGTGATTAATGCAGGTGCAGAGTGATTAGCACTAAACATACAACAGTGCGGGTGACCTATAGAATAGAATAGAATAGAATATTTTTATTTGCTGTAAACAGGGTACATTACTGATGTTGATTTAATGATAATATAATGATATAAAGGTGCAAGCCCGTTTAGCCAATTTTAAATAGCATGCAAATGTAGGAACATGCAATGTGAAGTGAATTTGTAACAATCATATTTAATAGTATTAATGTCATATACATATTTATTCATTACATGCATTCATTACACCGAATCATAATTGTTTGATAAAAATTCTTGGATAGAATAAAAGTTTTTCTGCATGAGCCAACTACGTAACGCTGGTATAAATTTATTTGTGGGCAGTATTTTTACAATAATGGTAATTTATTATAATTTTTAATACTCATGGCGTATGAATTGTTTTGAAGCCGGCTACTTCTGGGTATCATATTTAAAACAAGCCTGTTAGGATTTCTTATATTGTCACGTCGATTGACAACTTTTGCCTGTTTAAACGAATCTGGACTTTGTTTAATAAATTTACCTATTTCTAGTATGTAAAGACAAGCTAATGGGAGTATTCGTAATCTTTTAAAGAAGGTCGATTTGCGATATTGCCCCTGGCGTATCATCGTCAGGGGCAATATCGCAAATCGAACGGATGCATCGTTTTTGGGCCACAAACACTTTCTGCATGTGAGAGCTGTTGCCCCATATTAGTAACCCATATCTGAGGACGGATTCTACGTATGCAAAATAGGCTGTACGTGCAATGTTTTGGTTTGACTTTTGCCAATTTATAAAGAGCATATGAAAACCCGTTTAATTTGTTACAAATTTTTTCTATTTGTTCTATCCAATTAAATTTTGAATTTATTATAATTCCCAGAAATGTCACACAATTTGTATTCTATAAGGTATGTCCATCATAATTAATTATTATATTATTATTATTAAAATTATTGAAATTAATTAAATGTGTCTCTGATAAATTTATTTTAAGATTATTTTTATTCAACCAATTAATAACTAATGTCAGAGTATTGTAAATGTCATTTTCATGTTGTTTGATTGTCATATTTTTATTTGTAGTCACTATTATCGATACGTCATCTGCAAACAGTATTGTTTTATGTTCTATAACATCAGGTAAATCGTTAATGTACACCAGGAAAATTAGAGGTCCCAATACACTTCCCTGGGGAACTCCGAATTATTTTTTTTTTGTATTCTGATCTATATGTTTCTATATAGTCATTTGAGTTCAATTGAGAGATATCCACACTTTGAATCCTATCTTCTAGGTAAGTTTTTAGCCAGTTATGTGCTTGTCCTCTTATACCATACTGTTCCAATTTTTCCAAAAGCAGTTTATGTGAGACTAACTACGGAATTCAATATTCAAAATATAGATAGATCTGTAGATTTTAAATTCGTTTTTGACAGTTTTTGACATAAGCTCCATACAAAATATGTCAAACACGAATCTAAAATCTACAGATCTATCTTTAGGTCGAATATTGAAAATGGCCGTAAATCAAACGCTTTTGACATATCGAGGAACATAACTGTTGTATATACTTTGTCATTGACTTTCTGTAGAATGTCATTAACTAAGAAAAACATAGCGTCCCTAGTAGATTTATTTTTTTGAAATCCAAACTGAGTTCGGTCTAATATTTCATACTTGCCTAAGAAAGATGTTATTTTATCATGCATGGCTATTTCAAACAATTTAGAAAATATTGGCAAGATAGTAACCAGCCCATATTTTTTTATGTCATATAAAGAACAATGGCAGAATTTGGTCTAGGTTTTTTGTGGCGTCCTTAAACTTAATATGAACAAAATAAATTGTTTTTTTTTCTACGATTTTTAATATTTTCACTTTGTCTCGTTAAAGCCGGAATATATTACGAGTATCAGAAAAAAAATAATAATTAAGTAAAAAGTTAAAAACACGACTGCCCTGCAAAAAAAACGAACTAAAAATTAATACTTAACAAGTTTTAAATTTTAATAAAATTGTCATTGCAGTCGGGGGCCGTTTTGTGCAACACCATTTTAAGAAGTCCCCCGACTGCAATGACAATTTTATTAAAATTTAAAACGTGTTATTAAACTAACTTTTTAGTTCGTTTTTTTGCAGGGCAGTCGTGTTTTTTAATTTTTTAATTATTAATTTTTATTTGATTCATTTTATTGTCAAGTTTTATTTTGAATACCTATTGAATATTGAATGGCAACTTGGTCTAAATCCCGAAAAGCTCCAATAATTAGAATGAATATGAATGAACTAGATGGCGTTGTTTCATAAATTACTTAACGGCACGATACATTTCTAATAAAAAAATAATGTTATATTAAATGTTATTATTATTTATGTACTCTCTTTCTTATTTTTTTTCTAGGTAACACTTATTTACAAATAAGAAACATTAATTAATAACAACACTTATTTGTGTACCACAAATAAATAATAGATGGCGTTATTACATTTGTCTTCGCAGTTGAACGTTAGATGGAACCATGGAACTATGATGTTTCTTATTTGAAAATGGCTTCACACCCCTACCATCTTGACTTTTTCAAAAATATATATCTAGTGTTACTCGGGGTGATGTAAGGATTCTAATGATACCGCATACATCCTAATCAGTCCAGGCATTTAGAAGTTATAGTGGAATAAAGAAAATCTCATGCATACATACATGAATCCTGAAAACATTACACTCCTTTTTTTGGGCAGTCGTGTAAAAAGCATTCCAATTGATTACAAACTAGGTAGGTACAGTGGAATCCGGTTATAACGACGATGAACGGATGAAGGGACCGGTGATATAAGGTCGTACTAACCGGAAGTCGTACTAAACGAAATGACAATTATTGATTTTTATTTTTAAATCACGTTCATATAATATATATGTATGTATATGTACATACGTAATGTATTTAATAATATTTACGCGACCAAGAGAAAAAGAAAACATTTCAATCAAAATATGTTTTTATTTATTATGTATGTATTTCACATAATGTAGTTATCTATAATAGTAATGAAAAGAAAAGTAACTTTAATTGAAATAACAATTATGTATGTATGTACTTATGTACTTAAATGTCGAATGTAGGATAACAAAATATGGAATGTAGGATAATAATCTATAATCTATGTATATAGCGAACAACAAAATATCGAAATAAAATAACGAATTTAGGATAATAATCTATAATCTATGTATATAGCCAGGCAAACAATAAAATATCTAGTGCCAAAAGTCTGTCATTTTTTATTGTTTTTGGTTTTTATTTCTATAGTAAGAAATATGGATTCTAATAGAATCCATCTATTATGCAAACGAAACATCATACTTTTAATATTGTAATCTTCAAAATTAGAGTGCACAAACACATTCAGCACTTCTGCAGCTTTTAGAGCTTCAGATACAGTCGGAGTGGTACAATTTTCTTCCAGGTCGTCGTCGTTATTATCGTCGCTATCTTGACCGTTGATGATAACACTTTGTAGAATATTTTCGTCGGTCGGCTCCTCACAAGTTGCGAGATCGTCATCAATAGCAGAATATTGTTCAAGTTCTTCATTTGCTATGGGAAGTCCTTTACCCAACGCTCTCGCCCAGACCGACAGCGGCAAATCATCATCATCATCGCTGTCGGTAACAACACTGAGACTGTCTCGGACAAATCCAGCGTGACTATAACAGTTAAAAATTAAAAATCGTTGCTGATGTAAGCTTATTCCATGCGTCATAAATCATTAGAATAGCATCCAGTATTGTGATCTTCGGATGTTTGGCACTGCTGATTTCTTCATTTGCATCAAGATGGCAACAAAAGTTGTTTTTATTGATACACGAAGATAGTTTGAAGTGACAAAAAAGTTTATATAATTATAAACTATTGATTACTGCAAAACTGATATAAATAATAGTTACAGGTAGTACGCCACTGCGTAATGTTGATGTTGTGCAGATGCAGGGGGCCTTTAATGTTGCGTTCTCTCTCGCACCGACGGACACGACCAAAGACCAAAGAGATATAACCTTAAGTCATAGAAGTAACACTAAATAACAACAGCGGTTGCTATGATTGATATCTTCTTTCTAATGGCACATGACGTATGATAGAAAGAGCTGTCGATAGGTTTAGCAGCACGCTCTTATAGCAGCCTCGTGGACCGTGGTAGCCAAACAGTAGACAAAACATAGAGTTAAGAAACCGAGTGTTGTTCGTAACAGTGATGATTTATCGATAAATATTTTTGGTCAAATGTCTAACTTTAGTATGTGTCGATATATTTAAGCCGTAGAAGTAAACAACTAAAATATTGAAATTGTAGTTTTTGCTGTCGACGCCGGACAGTGCTTTACAAAGACTTGCCAGACAGACAATACTAAAAAATTTCACGTGTTTAATTGTTCGTTTTAGCTATAAAATCTATTGACAAAAAGTATTCATAAACTAATGAGCGATGCGTTGCGATGAGATGCTAAGAAACTGTCACTTAGATTATGTATTGTACGAATTATACCAGATTGGCTAATGCGGCAGGCTTTGGCAATTTGTTTGCGTCGCATCATATCACGTTGCTTGCTATCGCTTATGTTGGACACTGCTCGATTTTTTTAGAGTTGTATGTAATCCTATTTGTGATCCGCCAGCACAAATGATTCGCCTTTATGTAAATATTAGTACAGCAGTGAACTACTTTGACAAACCAGTTGGCGTGAGTGCAACCGACTGCCACGCCGAAGCTTGCGGGTACGATTCAGTTTAACATTCATGTCCGATAGCTTGTTTCCGTATTTATCCCTCATTAAAAAACATCGATATCTCCTTTCACTGTCAAATCCCATCACTCCTTAATGATGGAATTTGACAGCACGGCTATTTAGAGAATGCAGTCAAAGATATGAGTCTGTAATGCTCGGGCCACACTACCGGGATATGCCAATAATTATTGCCATAATTTCAACAACGCCTAGGTGTAACCGCGATTTATGGCCATAATTTTACAATGCCAATCAATATGGCATATGCCGGTAGGCAATAGCTCCGGCGGCGGTCTTTTTTCGCACATCAAAGAAGATTACCGCAGTAATTAATGCGTTTGTGGCCACACTACCGTTTGTTCAGTGTGCAACACGAGTTCGACGACGACGCACGTATATCTACTACACTACCGATATGGAGTGGTCAAATGAAAAAGCGCTCGAATTTTTGGAATTATTCCAATCCGAACCGTCTCTTTGGGATACCCGACAGAAAGCTAAAACTTTAAAAGATTCATGTTAAAATAATTGGCACTCATAAAATACCAAACAGCTGCAGCTTCATCCGCCATCTTGAAAAATGATATTTTTACCGCCTAGTTTATTGACATATCTCGGTAAACTCTAGTGTAACCACACGACTTCACGCAGTAAATTAAACGGTAATTTATTGCCATAATTATGGCGGTAACAGCCCGGTAGACGGTAAGGTAGTGTGGCCCGAGCATGAGGAGTCTATGCCTCTTTAAATGAGACCATAGAGTTAATGTTGCGTTCTCTCTCCCACCGGCGGACACGAATAGGCCCCACTCTGCCACTCTATTCTTAATATCTCTATGAATGAGACGCGTAATTTGACGTTATGATTAACCAACTGACATTACATGTTGCACGGTCGGTATAAGGAAATATGGCGA
Organism: Euclidia mi; assembly: GCA_944739405.2. NCBI lineage: Eukaryota > Metazoa > Arthropoda > Insecta > Lepidoptera > Erebidae > Euclidia > Euclidia mi. The sequence goes on along the minus strand of OX123205.2, from coordinate 13,515,422 downwards.
GCATGTTCTCTCTAGTCTAAACGTCCAACCTCTCTGGACACGACACAGTATTGAGTTAGGTACTGTTCTGTCACTCTATCCTTTATATCTCTATGCACTGTACACATACTGGTACAGTCAGCATCAAAAGTCGATGACCACATTCAGATTTTCAAAATCAATGAACATTATATCACCCATAAATCGCTCAACAAGAAGGGCGCCAGTATTGAATGAACATCATTAAAGTTCAAAACTAACTGAACACTACTTGTCAAAGGTCACTGAACACCATTTTGTCAAAAATTGCTGATCGTTATAATATCCGAAAACATTTAGAATCATCAGTTTGAATTTAAACCATCGACGTAATTATAGATTTTTTTGGTCGATTGAATGTAACCTTATTCCTAAAGTAATAAGACTTATTTTCAAAAATCACGCAGATTCCGTTCAAATTCATACCGTCGACTTAGTTTATGATTATAGTTACGATTGAATTAGAACCCAATCCGAGGGTCTAGTACGAAATTTACACGGTGATGATAGGCTAGTCGACGGGAACAATTTTCATACATTTCCTTAATGCGCCCTCTATCGATCGCTATTATCCGATAAGGGCGCTTTTAGAAAATCAATGGAAATTGGGTTGTTTCCAACTAGTCAAATCAAGCACTTTTAATTAAATGTCAAAAACGACCTTTGTCAAGGGTTTTGTATGAAATATGGTATAGTGACGTCATAGTGCTTTGCTGCAAGTAGAATACTTATTATCAACAAATTGACGATAAAAACAAATGTTAAAAATTGGTTGCCTGTAAAGTCGGTATACGGGCGAAAGTTTTACGTGACAACGACTTTGAGTGGTAAAATAATTTTAATGTGAATATTCATTCGTATAGTAGGAAGAAGGATGAAAGACGCGTGCCTTTCACTTTTTATGTCTGTCTCTCTCGCTCTTAGGCGGGACGCGTGCCTCTCACTCGCTCTCATTGTGAGCGCATAACGTGAGCGGAGCGTAACGCAGATTCTTGAAGTGTCACCCGGCAAACCAATTTATAAGACGTTGTCACGTCAATAAAGTTCTAACATTAATTGATGAATGAAACTACTATTATTTTGACATGTTTCACTAGATAAAAATACTTGTATAATTTATTTCACATGCAGGAAACTTCCGTGACGATCGCGTGCAAAACTCGTGGTTTGTTTGAAAAACAAACTCTTGGTAGACCCCATATGATATATAAGACTCATTTTTAAAATTCACACAAATTCTGTTTTATTTCAATTCTTTGTACAACTGTTTACCCTTGAATGTAAAATAATATTTCTACTTAATTATAATTATCACTTTGTATCGAATGAAGACCATTGCGGTTGCAATTATTTATCATCTATAAAATATTGTATTAGCTTAAAAGACTATAGTATTATATAAAATTATTTACTTCATAATACTTTAATAATAATATAATTAATCACATTAGTTTATCAAATGTAACGACCTCCTTTATTTAGTTCTCGGACGTCACTGGCCGTACTGGCCGAATGACTAGGGTGACGTGGTGTTATGCTTTTTTTACCATAACTTTGTTTAGCGACTTTTGAAAAGTCATGGTCACCTACTTATCTGATAATCATTCATTTCTGGCGCTTGTCATGTTTAGCAATTTAGGTATATTATGGTGTACAGCGATATTGAAAATCTAAATGTGGTCATCAACTTTTGATGCTGACTGTACATATGTAGGTACCTACAAAGAGTATACAAATACTACGTAGGCGGATGTGCCATAGATCATGCGAGATTTTCAGCTTTGTATGAAACGTGCAGGGAGAACTCTATTTAATTGACATCGTTTTTATGTTGTCAGCATTGTCATATTCGTCAATATAGGGATGTACCCTCTAGTGATTAACGAAATATCGATATCGATAATATTCGGTAAGAGAAATAATTATAATTATCTTTCGACTAGAATTATACTTTTCCAACACAAATAAAAGATGTATTTAATATTTATGTGTTTATTCAAACAAATTAGCCTATTCTATAAATCTATTCTAGATTAGCGAAGAAAAATACGCAGAACTAAAAGATATATGTATGTACATGTAATTGAAAGGTTTTCAACATTTCTTCTGTAACAGGATTTAAAGAAAATACAAGGCATAGCTGTTTTTCTGACTTGAGTTCCCTTTTTTAAGTCTTTCGGCTTAAAATGCTTGCCACACATATAGTTTAACCGATGTAATTTTTCAATGAGCACATAAATCAAGTCTTGGTTTCCAGTTGCAGCTACCCATTTTTACATCTAAAAAGAAAAAAAAGAATAGAATTTTTAGTCCTTGTGCGGCTTGTGCCAATTTCGAATAACGGATTATCGATAACTGACAGGCAGCACTATTGTTTACGTACAAAGTGAAACTTTAGAATATTTCCTTATTTTTTATGTTTCATTGAAATATATCACATTATATAATATTATATATATTCATTGATCTTTATCTAGGGACATTTTACCATAAATACCCTTTTTTTATTGCTTGACCGGCATGTTGTTGTATGCCATATTTCGCACGTTATTTTGCTTGTTTTCATTGCGCTCCTTTCAATGCTAATCAAATAAATATAGTAACACTAACACTAGAAGTGTAAAATCACATTTATTTGGTATACACAAAGCACTTTTACAGTATGTTTTTTACGTTTTATAAACAAACTACATAACGCGGCAAAGTTCAATCTGGATAATAATGTGACAGTTGTGACATTTGACACTATTGACAGCCATGGCGGTGATGTACGTATAACACGTCTAACTTTGAAAGAATTCTGTGAAAAGGGTACATAGTGAAGGATGCTATCTTTACGTTTTATACATATAATAGTAGCCATTAAAAAGATAGCACGTTTCATACTTTCGGTTTTTTCTTAGGAACTTGCGCCAGGCTGGGTACCTACTTTATTATTTGATTGTTGCCATAGACAATGGTGTGACAGGTGACAGAAATAGACGTGAGTGCTATTCAAAGAGATTGGATAGTTATTCTTCTGTGGTGCTATTATTCCGTATTGATTAGTTGGAATGGTTTAAAATATAATCATTTAAAATTAAGTTATTTGATCTTTAGTCAACATTATATCGATACGCTAATATTTTTGAAGCAAAACAACTATTAAATGATATCCCTTTCAGACCGAAGATATTTTTTTTGCCTAACTAAACTAAACTAAACGTCACAGCATCGTTTTAATGTTGTATCGATTTCACATAAAATCGATTTAAAATGTGCAGGTCTGCTTTTGTCTTTGGCTGTGACAGTTGTTAGCTCTATGGTTGTTATGTTTGATCAAAGAGATTGGTGTTTGATGCATAGAGATATAAAGGATATCCCAAAAAAAAAAACACCGATATCTTCTTTTCCGCAAGTTTTTCCTGCTTTCCCGAGTGAAAATAGAATCATTTATAGACTCTGTTACTTACGCCGAATTTTTTTATGTCTATATTTTTTTTTTATGGCTCCTTCGGTGGGATCGATGTTTTTGCCAATGTCAAGGTGGAAAAGAGATCAAATAAATTAATAAAAATACATAATAGACGAGTCTTGACCACTGTACGCTTCAATTAAATTTGAGGCATTTTGATGTATGCAGATCTGCCATTTTCCTTTGAGCGTAGGTATCCATATGTAGGTATCACTCCTCTGTCTAAAGGTGGACGCACACCTATCCGAGCCGAACACGTCGAACGGATCGAAGTCAAGGAGGCCTCGCACATTAGCAAGAATCGACCGCACCGAAAGAATCGACCGCGCCGAAAGAATCGACCGTTCCGAAAGAATCGAGCGCATCGAACAAATGGTTTCCATTTCCTTTACACCTGTCGCAGTGTTATTACATGTGAATTGTGATGGATCTTGACGAGGTTTTTATATGTCAGTTCAGTGCTTTATTAATGGAAGATGAAGAAACAATGCAGAAATAGTACTTTCGCGTTGCTCTGTCATACCCAACTGATAGAATGCGAGCGCATCGGACGAATCGACCGCACTAACCGCGCCGAATCTGATGACGTCATTCGAATTCTTTCTTCTAGGATTTCTGAGTTTCTTCCAGATTCGGACGATTCGACGCGGACAAGTGTGCGAGGTTTCATGAGATTTCATATAAAGAATTCTAAAATTCGTTTCGTTCGACGCGTTCGGCTCGGAAAAGTGTGCGTTCACCATAACTGATACTAGGTGCGTTCCATTCCACTGTACGCCTAAAACGATTATTTGATTATTACCTAAAAATAGGTATATTTCCTAGCGTTTTGCATTGGAGATTACAGTAAGCCAAGGAATAAAATATCGCGGAGGTATACTTTCACAAATTGTACATTTCTGAAAGTATACTTTTACGAGTATTCTTTTGTATCACCTTTTATAACTACTTAACGACGATAGTTCGTTAGATGACTTGTGACGAGATGCCCCACTAATAGAAATGTACAAATTAGCTTCATTTATAAACACGCATGAAGCAAATAAGTAAGTCAGCTACTCAAACTCATTTCGTTTGACTTGAGATCTTTAAAAAAATCCTAATGAAATAATGTGCAGTCTTACTGAAATTTAGTAAATCGACTATCGATTTAATCTAGAACTATTTAAATGAACGTTTCTCTATTCTCTACTCTAGTAACACAAACAACATGGCGGAATTGTGATCAGTTGTTATGTTTCGTATCATTTTCGTTTTACTACGTTAGTAATTTGAGTGCTCCTATGTGTAATAATTGCGATACACAGCAGCTTTTAACTTGTTCAAATTGTCAGTAGAAGTTTTTCGAATTAGCGTGCAACGGCCCCTGTGACATGAGTTAGGTAAGTGTACTTCATGGAGAAAAATTAACGGATAATTTCATTTTATCGTCACATTGTAGTGCACGTTGGATATTAATAAGTTAAAGTAAATCTTTATATAACTTCGCTTTTGTTTCTAACAGTATGCTTGGAGCTACGGATGTGCAAACTCTACTTATCTGATAAAATCGTATTAAATAGAGAGAGATATTCTGAATGTTTTCGCTATGCCGCGACGCGGTACAGAGATAGTTCAGCTGCCGTTGCCTCCTAAAAAGAAGACGAAGACGGTGGAGGAGCCCCCGAGCCTAGATGTGAGTTTCTGTGATAACGAAGCCTTGCCCCCGGGCATTGTATTCACTGATGTTCTACAGAAGAAATGGCGAATTGGGAAGCCCATCGGTGAGTAAAAGTAAACAAAATTTTGTATCTTTACAGTGAATTCCCTGAAGCAAACACATTACTCATTTTCTAAACAATAACTGAAATGTATTATCATTATAAGGTCAATATTATACCATAGGCAATTATGCCCTTAGTTACTCTCAAGACTATTTATCTACTAAAGATCTAAGTACCCAGCTGATGCAATCCTCAAAAATAGTAAATGCTAATTAAATTGTTTACTCAACTTTACTAAATATTCAGTCATAAATGGATTACACTGATGTATGTTGATTTTATGATGACATCTTTGAATAAATGTAGACTATGGCATGCTCCTAATGTCCACTAAGTAACTTGCTAATAGAAAATCATGTGCTTCAATATGTTGTTAAAATATATTTACCTATATTTAATATTTGTATATCAATAACTTTAATCATTGACATCATGTATTAAATCATAATTATATCCGTATCTTTGGCATTCTATAAAGATTTGATAATAGCAATAGAATAGCACTCAAAATTGTACTAAAAGTACAAATAATAATCTTAATAAGTTCATACATTATATTTTGCTTATATTAAGGCCTTCAAAATGTTATTATGCAATAAAAATAAACATTGTATCAATTATTGAATACATTTATTTCCTTGGTTGTCATTGACATTCACTCAGATCAGTAACCTATAATAATTATACAAAATATTTTACCCATCAACATAATTATGATAATACTAGCAGTTGTCTGTAAGTTACTTTCAACCCTGATTGTACCCCTTCAGAGGTCCAATGATACAATGTCCTTCCTAAGTTGGTCTTTAGTTTATTTTTATTCTTATTTCTATGTATAGTGATTTTCTATATGTAGTCTAGGCTCAGATTATATTGTATTTGTCAGGACAAGTCCTTTTCTAAGTAAATATAAAGATATCAAAATTGTTGCAGTAAGCTTATATTCTTAATTATAGTTTATAGCATGTATTATGCTCATAGTTCTAAATACTTACATTATATGCAAAGAATGTGTATGGTTAACTAATTCATATCCCTTGGAGAAAACTTGTTTGGAACTAGATGGACCACTTTAAGTACTTACCACTTGAGTCTTGTATCTACACAGCCTGTTTACATATATCATATTACTATAACACGCACTATCTCTTTTTTTATGAAGTACAGTGCAATACATAACATGTAACTATCAATTGAATATGTTCTTTTTATGAAATGTCTAATATTTTATATGCATGTTGTATTGATATTTCACAATTTGTTTATATAGTAATTCTTAAATTATTTATTTTTGTAAATATTTTTATTTATTTCAACAATTATATATCTTCCACTTGTCTGTCCCTTTTTAATTCTACTTATTTATATCCTTCTCCCATTTAGCATACATTATGTAAGATTTTCGAGTCTGTACAGTTATGCCTTAATTAGTTTGAGGAACTCTTAGATTTTATATATTTCTACTTAGATATCTAATCTAAAAATAAAACCATTAATTTAAAGCTCCAACTATTACTTAGTTTATGAAATGTTTTGATTAATAGCATGATGTACTTGATACTCATAATAATTACATGAACTTCACTTATAATAAATAATAATAATAAATATTCTACCACATTCACACAACACCATCTAGTCCCAAACTAAGCATAGCTTGTACTATGGGTACTAGATAATGGATAAACATACATATATACTTTTATTTTTATAAATACATACATATTATACATAGAAACACCCAGACCAAGACAAACATCCATGTTCATGCACACAAATGTTTGACTAATGCAAACAAATAATGCTAGTATGCAACAACTTATTTTAATACTGATGTCATAACTTCTATGAAATTAAAGAAGAAGAAAGTAACAATTAATATGCAATTATTGCAATGGAGCAAACACTGTCTATATAAATATTTATTAATAACAGGGATCACACCTGAATACATAGCTGAAGTCAAATAAAAAAAGTAACCAAATGTTTACTTTTTTATGAATGTGGTACAACATCCTATTGTTACTGTACAAAGTGAATATATTATTGTACATTTCTCAATCCTCTACCACTCATAATAATATTTATGTAACAGATTTCAATTGTATAATTTTCCAAAATGGAAGATCAAATACCTAGCGTTTTCCCAAAGTTGTGGATTATGTGCTACAGTCGAGGGATGACCAATGACATATGTACATATATAGATGCCGGCAAACTTCTTGAGCACTACCATAGACCAATAAGATGCACAGGAGACTATTTTGTATGTAAAATTGCTACTGCACAGCTCATTTGGTCTATGGTAGTGCTCAAGAAATTTGCCGGCGTCTATACTAGTAAACTTAACTTTACTTTGTCCCTAAAAAACAAAAATAACTAATGCAGCAGTCTCAAGCACCATGTTTAGGATATAATTTGTTAAAATTAAATGGAATATTTTATACTTAAAAAATAAAAGCTTATCATGTTTAGTTATCTGTCTTGATGTGTACAAACATTACACACATGAAGTAATGATTGTATTATTTGTGAATTATTTCTTATCATCCGTTGTGAATTGCCTATCTCCTGCAGACAGGTCATATGATGGTCAAATTATTAATCATATTCTGCATTTCTAATCTACAATGATAATAGAAGTTTTACAAAAGATTTTTTGGATTATGGGAAAAGTACTAAAAATTGTATTGACAACTATGTGTTTTTGAATATATTTGGGTGTGGCGCGAGACACAGTAATTGGAATTGTATTTGCTGTTCTTTTTCCTAGTAAGGTCTAACTTTTAACTATTATTTATTTCAGGCAAAGGCAGCTTTGGCCGAATATACTTGGCATCAGACGAAGTAGATAAAGAAGTCACAAAGTTAAACGCTAGATATGTAGTGAAAATAGAGCCACACACCAACGGCCCACTATTTGTGGAGATACATTGCCTCATCAGAACTGCACAAGCTTCACAAGGTAAGCATTCAAATAACAATTATTGTGTTTATTGTAAACAAAAGGAAAGTAATAATCATTATATTTATTGTAGAACTAAGATATACATTAATGGTGCCTCTTATTCATCCCATATTTTCAATGGCTAAGCTCCAAACAAGAGCGTCGCCAAGAGGAGGCAGAGGAGGGCAGCTGTCCCCCATAGATATAAAAAAATCCCTACAATTCATACTTTTCTCAGTACTTTTATCACTTTCCATATCAACTGCCCTCCCCCCCCCTAAGCCATCGGCTGGCGACTTTGCCCTCCCCTAGGCAATTTGCTGGCGACGCCCCTGGCTCTCAAAATTGCAATGGCAACAGACAATCCTATGACACAATCATGGAATTGAACTCCTGACAATATATTTACACTACTTAGATTCTGCTCAAGCTTTCACCCGCGAGGCTCGTTTATCGAAACAACAGTAGTTTTTGCGTGAATGAGTAACAGACATCCATTGTCAAAAATGTTTGCATTGAATAGGAAGAGAGAGACATACTATGCTGGTCTTTTGTCTGGTATTGTAACTCGGGCTGTTTCCGCAACTCCAGATTCTGGCGTGTATTTTGCGTCCGGGTGGGAATAACTGTTGTCCAATGACAACCCAGCCTGCTAGACACCTAATGTTTTAATTTCTACAAACAAACAATTCTGTCAAAGCGGTGAGGTATGTGGGCAAGAGGGGGCAACAAAAATGCATTCTAATTGGCTAGTTCAAATTTGCGGAACGTCATAATTCATATCTAGTGTTGTGTTGGGATTGGTCTTATGTAAGACGTATAAGTCTAACGTGTTGTCAGAAACTGTTCGCCTTACGTCTGCCGTCTAGCAGGTTGGGTTGTCGTTGCTGTTGTCACACAAGGTACTCTTTGAGGAAGTCCAGCAAACTCTTGATGGTGCTTACTGTCTATTATCTGTTAATTTCCTTTCTAAGTACAATTATTATCAATTAATCAAATATTAATTTTCTCAAAATGTTTATCACAATATTTATATGCGTAAAAATAAATGCAAGCCAGTTTAAGCCAATCTAATCACATTACATAGTTGTTGATATAATAATTGGGTCACTAGATCACAAGAACTGAATGTTATGCATTTTCGATGTTCATCGTCATTGTGTCATCATTAGTAGATTTATGTAGTGTTGATTTATTATTATTGCATACTGTACAGTTTACGAAAATAACGAATAATTACTGTCATGTGCAGCAGCGATATTCAATGGTTTCGATAAGTGTCAGGGTATTTAAGGGTATTAACATATCCCTAATAACTGTTATACCCTTCGTCACGTGTCCAGTTTCTTGTTATAGACCTTCTCGACATCCAGAACTTCCAGCTAAACAGTTTTTGACGCACTTAGAAAGCGACATAACCATTTCAAGCACAATTCGCTTATTTACGCGAAATTGACACAAAAGAATGTTTAAACTGTTTCTACTTTGTTCACAGTAAAAGAATGGAGACAGCAAAACAAACAGAAACGCATTGGTATGCCTGTTTACATTGCGAGTGGATCGTTTACTGACGATAACACCAACACCAAGTATAGGTTCCTAGTCCTACCGCGCTACGACATAGACCTACATAAAATTATATCTAAAACTAAAGTCTTAGACTTAAAAAATGTACTAGTACTGACCATACAAATCTTAGATGTTCTAGAGTACTTACACAATCATGGGTACACACATTCTGATATAAAAAGTTCCAATCTTATGCTCGGATTCGATGGTTCAAGAATCGGTAAAGTACCTGTGGTAAGACTACCATCCTTCCAAAAGGAGACGAAAGAAGTTGCCGTATTATCTGGCAAGCACAGAAGAGCAAAGGCCACAAAATCAAGAACATCTAATTACTATGATGATGAGGATTTCATCATAAAAGACTACAAAAGTCCAAACAATTCTGAAGATAACATGGACGATGATAAAAGACTTGCTAATGTTAAGAAGAAGTTGAGGAGAATTCTGTCCGATAGAGATAATAGGACATTACATAGGCACCATGCATTTAATCTGAGACAGCTGTCTAATTATGTCAATTATGAGGATATGAGCAGCTCTGTATGCTCAGACCAATCTTATCAGAAGCTTTTGGACGATTTTGGCGACAAAAGTCTTATCCGTACGACGAAAGAATTCCAGGAGCATAAGAAGAGAACTTCTAACAACAAGGGTGAAGCTGAACATCTTGATGAGATTTATCAAGAAGCAGTACTGTCTCAAACTAACGGACAGATATATCTGCTAGATTATGGACTGGCTTCAAAGTTTCTAGACTCTGAAGGGAAGCATAAAGATTTTGGCATGGATGCCAGGAAAGCCCATGATGGCACACTAGAATACAGTTCAAGAGATTCTCATATAGGCGCCCATTCTAGAAGATCAGACTTGGAAACCCTTGGATACAATATTCTCGATTGGTTAACAGGCACCCTACCTTGGAAAACGACTGAAGTACTAGAAGAACCAGATTTAGTGCATGCTCTGAAGAAAAATTTCATGAGTGATATAAAAACTCTGCTGAAAACATGTTTCAAGACAGAATTTTACCCTCAGTTTATGGAGAAATATCTACAGTACGTCACGAGCCTTGATTTCACTGAGAAACCTGATTATGATTATTGCAGAAGCTTGTTTCGAAGTGAATTGTTGAAGAATGGATACAATAGTGATAAAGAAATGTCATTGAGCTTTGTCGAACCTACTATGTCGCCGATGAGTCGCAACAAACTATGTTACTCAAAGAGATTTGGTAGAAAGAATACTCCTCCCAACTTCCTCGCAAGAAACGGTATCAAAAAGACTTACGAAAGAGAAAACGTCTGTTCTCTCGAGAATGACTTGAAACTCGAACTTTTAAAGCAAACTCTTAACACTTCAAGTGATGGCGTCAGAAAACCTTGTGCTTCTAGGAATTTCTTCATTTCCGACGCTGACTTAGTAGCACGTCTTAAGAAGTCCCTAATGCCGCACGACATTCTCGGCAAAAAACTGTCACCTAAAAACTTACGCTCTAAAAAGAAACCAATTAAAAAGCGTAGAGGTGTGAAAACACATAGAAACAGCATCGGCAAGTTTGGTAATTTTATGGGCTCTGCGCGTCAGTTTACTTGGGCAGAAATTTTAGCTGGCAACCCAGAGGATATTATCCGCAAGGAACGCAACGCAGCCGCCACGGCCACAGATGATGATGACGATGAAACTTGCAAATACAGAATTAGAAAGTTGTCCAATGCTTCTGAAAGTAGCGATTCTCATTTACTATCACCATTGATGCAAAAAGACTACTTACAAAGCATGAACCCTACTTATGCTATGAAAGAAGTGTGGGCGTCTTTCAAAAGGAAGGTTGCTGGCAAACCTAAAGAGCCAGAAGAACCTATTGAAGGCTTGGAGGGTTACACACCAGCAATGATCAAGGTGTACAGGATAAAAGAAAAACGGGAGGCAAAGGAAAAGTTAGATGCTTTGAAACTACTAGTCCCAGCTAAGAAAGAAACTCAAGCGCCAAGATGTACTAGGTCTATGAAAAGTAAGACTCCTCCGGACCCAAGTTCAAGAGTGACGAGGAAGAAAGGCAGTGTTGATAGTAACAAATCTGTGGAGACAGAAGAAGTAACTCCTAAGACCAGTAGTAGAACAAAATCTAAGAGTAACAAAAAAGCCACAAGTAAGAAGGAAGAGAAGGAATCCCCAGCAGAAAGTGTGAAATCTACGCCTTCATTTAAAGTTACAAAAAGTAAGACATAATTTTATTTTCCTGTTTGATTTGTGTTATTTTTTTAATGTAATAATTCAATTTCTTTACTCCAACCTCATAAATCCTCCTATCTCGGCCATTTCTTGAGGATTACCTGACTTGATCTATTTATTCAAATCGGTTCCACCATAATGGAAGATTTGCGGGTGTAATACAGAACCAATGAGTAATATCTTTTTTCTTTTCAGAGACATCTTCAAGAAGTAAAAGCACACCTGTTATCAATAACAGGAGGAGGTTGAGAAGCAGCAAACGCAAAAAGCAATAATTTTATCTTCATGAGGTACCCTGCGCATTACGTGTTTCCAAAAATGCAGTGCAAAATCTTATCTTGACTGTGAAATATAAAACGGAAGATTCTACAATAATAATGTAACGATTTTTTCGTGCATACTTACCTACCTGAATAATGTGATAAAAAAATACACAATTTTAACAGAACATGTGCAGGATTTACCTATTAGAAATATGAGTGTTGCTTTTTAAATTTACCTAGGATAAGACTAATGTAGGAACCGCCTTAATATTTTTTTTTATGTGGTCAAATCATTTACAGAGTTGCCAACTTATCAGAAGTTACATTTCCATCCTATCTGACTTCAGGTAAGTTGATTGCCCTGTACAGGTATTATTTATTAATAAATAATATCGTTTTGTTTTTATCTAAATGATAATATGTCGGTGTAATCCCACCATTTTGATTTTTGATATTTTTCTTTACAAATTTGAGAGATGAATGATTTAAACAAAACTGTGATTTCAATATGTGTGAAATAGGATTAATTTTACGTCATACGTCATAGTGATAATTTGAGTAGCCTCTGTATCGACCAACCTCAAATTGATTGTGAATTGGTCAAAGTGCTTATTCAATTAATTGCTTTGACTGATTGCTATTCTCTCGTGATTTATAATAGCCCGTAAGTCGTTTGATTGAATGTTGAAAATGTGGGCTTTATTCGAATATTTTTGCATTTAGTAAACTTAATTGGTTTCCTTATCTACGCAAGTAGTTTAGCCTATTTCCATCGTTTTTGGCTCGACGTTGTCTTGTGTTATTCCTCTTAGATCAATAAATAATTTTGTTTAATATGTTGTTTTTCTTTCTAATATAATTTATCCATAGTTTATAAACCACCATAGAAGTTATTAGCGACTTAATAATGATAACTTACATATCCATACCACAGAGTGGACTTGTGTAGCTGAGCAACCATGGTTTTTAATCTAGACCATCATAATCTACTGATATAAAAGCGCTCATTACACATCTTACATACGCTTTACCTAATCTGCTGATGGTAAAAACTCAAAAAGGGAGTTTGAAACAGTGCTCCCAAAGTAATAAGATTTTGTCAATATCTTAGAGAAGAACTTTTAAACTTAGTGATTAATTTCTGTTGAAAAGAAGGTACATATCTATCCTCACAAAATTATTATCTGTATACAGGTGTAAAAAGACTGAAAGACAAGCTACAGCTAAAACTTTCAGGCGCAGGAAGCTGAAATTTGGCATGTTTGTTCCTTGGGGACCTTAGGGGTGCACTGTGAAAGGATTTCCTGAAATTCTTATGGGATTGGGCAGAAACAGTGAAATCAAGAAAATATACGGACGCAGCTGCGGGCTTCCTCTAGTTACTACATATTAGACAAGTTTCATGAAATATTTTACGTTCTAGTAATTACCACAATAAAATGAAAAGAAAGATAAGTATTGAAAAAGTAAATCTGTTAATAAGTAGGTAGTTTTATTCTTATTTGTGCTCGATTATCTAGTGTAGGTATTTTATTATTGCGTTCCGTCATCTCGAATGCGCGAATTGTATCAGTGTCAAACTTTTTTAAAGCGAGTTGAAGCAACATAAAGTCGGAAAGATCTTCTAATTTTAAATTCCTATGAGAATTAACCGCGGTTACATTTTGATAAAAATAACCGGTTGTCAAGTCAAGCCGATAACCTTGACACACTTACGCAGGTGCAGACCACGGTAGCTGCGCCTTCCACGCCTCGCAATAATGAGATATCGTTGTGTACGACATCCATTGCGCGGGCGGCACGCACGCGCGGACGGCCTTCGCGCGCTTGTAGTGATCAGAGCAGTGCTAGGCCGCCATGTATGGCGTCTAAGACTGTTCTGTTAGCGACAGCGCAAGTTATCATATATGACGTCAATGGGTCGCCGCACATGGTACGTTGTCTGCTAGATAGCGCATCTCAGACCAATCTAATAACATCGGAATGCTTCAAACGCCTCGGATTATGGAATGACTTTAACAATACGAACTCAATAATCCGAGGGATAGGCGGATCAGAAAAACATTGCAAAGGTTCCGTAGATATTAAAATACATTCGCGTTTTGATAGGAATATTAATTTTAACATTTCTTCGCTTATCGTGGAGCGTATTACAGACACGTTGCCAAACGCTAATGTGGACGTGTCGCTCCTCACACATCTCGAGTCACTACCACTAGCGGATTCGGAGTTTGCGAATCCGGCAGACATTGACGTTTTGATCGGAGCCGCAATATTCCCGCACTTGCTACTTACTAAAGTGGTACGTAGTGAGCAAAATAACTTACCGCCCGCTATTGAGACGGTATTCGGGTATGTAATTATGGGTACCGTACCTACATTACATACTTCTCAATACGTTACGTCTTGCTGTTGTTCTGTTCTTCAAGAAAACAATATTGACTCTCTTCTCAAGCGATTTTGGGAGCTTGAAGAGGTTACCGCACCGCCCTCGATGAGCCATAAAGATCTCGAGTGTGAAGAACATTACCGCGCTACCACTGTTCGTGACGACAGTGGCAGATACGTTGTGGCGTTGCCATTCTGTGGTGACCCTTATTCGTTAGGCGACTCGTACGCTGCTGCGCTCAGACGTTTCCATTGTTTGGAACGTAAACTTGATGCATCACCTAAGTTACGCAGCGCCTATAATGACGTCATTCGTGACTACATAGATAAAGGTTTTTTGAGTGTAGTTGTAAACAACGAGGGCAACTCTCTGCCCTCATATTATATCCCGCATCACGGCGTAGTTCGCGAAGATAAAACCTCTACTAAACTTCGTGTGGTTTTAGACGCTAGTTGTAAGACTACATCGGGTCAGTCGATTAATGACATTTTGCATGCCGGCCCCAATCTACAGGGTGATTTATTTAACATCATAATAAAGTTTCGTCTTTTCCAAATCGCTCTGTCAGCTGATTGCCGCCAAATGTTCCTCAATATCGGCGTTCGCGAATCTGACCGTAGATTTCAACGGGTCTTTTATCGTTTTGACAAGAAAGAACCTTTATCTGTGTATCAGTTCAATCGTGTTTGCTTTGGACTCAAGTCTAGCCCATATCACGCGTTACGAGTTGTTCGCCAGTTGATCGCTGATGAAGGCGATCACTTTCCCGCCGCAGCGGCTGTTGCCACTTCCGCTTTGTACATGGATGACATTGCCTGTAGTGTCATATCCGCTCCGCTAGCAATTTCGCTTTGTGAAGAGCTTATTCAGCTTTTCAAGCGAGGCCAGTTTGATCTTGTCAAATGGACAAGCAACTCTAAGGAGGTTCTCGCACGCATACCAGATTCTCATAAGGCTTCTCCAGTCATTGAGTTTGAGAAGTCTGTACCGCATAAGGTTCTCGGTTTACGCTGGGACAAATCCTGCGATAGTTTTCGGTTTGACGTCTCACCACCAGATGATAAGTGCACCAAACGCACTATGCTGTCCACAGTGGCTCGACTATGGGACATAATGGGTTTTGTGGCTCCCACAATTTTGTACGCCAAGCTCTTGATCAAAGAGCTTTGGCTATCAAAGTGTGAGTGGGATGAAACACCCCCTGACCATATTGTCGCCGCTTGGGGCCAGTTTTGTATTGAGCTTACCGCGCTCAATCAAGTTACTATTCCGCGTCATCTTGGGTTGGTAGATGGATGTACCATCAACTTGATAGGTTTCGCTGACGCCAGCGAGCGTGCTTACGGCGGAGTCGTATATCTGCAAGTCCGCATTGGTTCTAACTACTCGGTGCAGTTAGTTTGTGCCAAGTCTAAGGTCTCGCCTGTTAAAACCGTTTCAGTTGCGAGACTGGAGTTGTGCGCGGCCCTTCTGCTGTCTCAGTTGCTCCGCAAAGTTCAAGACACAGTTTTGCCCCACTACCCCATTAATAAATTATACGCATTCTCCGACTCCAAAGTAGTGCTCGCTTGGATTCATTCTTCTCCTCATCGCTGGCAGACTTTTGTCGCCAACCGCGTTAGCAAATTGATTGAACTGGTTCCTGCTACTTGTTTCAATCACGTCGCGGGTATTGAGAACCCCGCAGATTGCTTGTCTCGTGGTGTCACTCCACTTAATCTTCTGCATCATCCATTGTGGCGTCGTGGACCTTCTTGGATCTCCCATGATCCGTCAGAATGGCCCATGCAACCCTTTGACCACAGTGCAGAAGACGAAGAGGTACCCGAGCGGAAGTCTGTTTCTTATCCCGTGATTGCTGAGGTTGCGGAGTCTCCCATCTATGCACTCGCACTACGCATGTCATCGTGGTCTAAGTTACTCCGCGCCATCGTTTATGTCTATAGGTTTCTTAGGCACCTACCTAATGAGACTTTTGTATCAAGTACTGATCTGAAATTCGCAGAATGTAAGTTACTACGAGCTGTACAAGCTGTTCATTTTAGTAACGACATTCAAAATTTAAAGGACAATGTACCTTGTTCTCCCGCTATCCTTAGACTCAAGCCGTTTCTCGATGAACATGGCGTCATACGCGTTGGGGGTCGTCTGTCAAATTCGGATGAACCTTATAACTACAAACATCCTTGTATTCTGCCGCGACATGATCATGTTGTCGACCTTCTTGTTGATTTTTATCACAAGAAGCACCTCCATGCCGGTCCGGAGTTGCTTATGTCCTTACTTAGGCATAAGTATTGGATTTTAGCCGCTCGACGAATAATTCGTCACAGAATACATAAATGTAACGTCTGTTTCAAATTTCGTCCGCGTCCGACTTTCCCTCCCATGGCCGATCTCCCTAGCCAGCGCGTCAACCAGGTTGCTAAAGCGTTTACACACACCGGTTGTGATTACGCAGGACCACTGCAGTATACGCCAGTGCGTGGTCGAGGTGTTAAGAGCCGTAAAGCCTGGCTATGTATTTTTACATGCTTAACGACGCGCGCTACGCATATTGAAGTTGCGACAGATTTAAGCACGGTGTCATTCCTGGCCGCCCTTAAACGATTTCTCTCACGGCGCGGCCCTATACAGTGTTTGTACACGGATAACGGCACTTGTTTTGTGGGCGCAAGCTCTTATTTACGCGACCTTTATAAGTTTCTCAGGGAAGAATATCGTACTCGTCTTCAGGAGGAACTTTCCATAAATCATATCGACTGGAAGTTTATTCCACCAGCATCACCGCATTTCGGTGGATGTTGGGAAAGCATGGTCAAAGTAATTAAAACGCATCTCTTCAAGGTTATAGGTCAACAGATCCTCTCTTACGAAGAGCTTTTAACTGTCCTTGCTCAAGTCGAGGCACTGATCAACTCGCGTCCGCTCACGGCATTGAGTAGTGACCCTGCAGAACCATCCGCGTTAAGCCCTGCACATTTTCTGAACACAGTGCCATTATCGTCATTTCCGGCTCCTGAAGCAGACTCTTCAAGCTTGCTCCAGAGACATACTCTGCTGGATAAACTCGTGCAGTCGTTCTGGCGGCGCTGGCGTGCGGAATATCTACACCAGCTTCAGGCTAGATCCAAGTGGAATAGTCCTGCATCCCCTATACAGGAGGGTACGTTGGTCGTCATAATACATGATAATGCTCCGCCGCTTTCATGGCCGTTAGCCATCGTAGAGAAATTGCATACTTCCAAGGACGGTACAACTCGCGTTGTTACCGTGAAAACCGCCAAGGGGAGTTACGTGCGCCCTGTCGTACGTCTCTGTCCGCTTCCAACTCAGTGAGATCTAGCCTGAAGTTGGACTTACCTCTTAGTTTAAGTATTTAGTTTGTAGTTTTCGCTAAATTTAGATTAATTTATTGTCATATCGCTGTCTTAGCCTATTGATGGGTTATGCGGTAGTACACCCAACGTAGCTAAGTTCAATTCTATTTTTTTTAAAGGCAACCCTTTAGGGCCGGGGGGATATGGTAGCGCCATCTACCTTCATATTTATAACTAATCGCATCAACATGAATCGTTCCACGCTTGTCTAGTGCGAGCGATATCATATTTCCGTCCCTCTCTTTCCCTCTCCCTGGAAGAGGCACTGCCTTGCGCCTGATTTCGTCGCCGCGAACGTCGACGCGGGACAGTCGAGAACATTCCTCCCGCTGAGAACGCCGTCTCGATACCGCTCCGCGCCGCACCGCTGTATCGCCGTCTCGTTCGTACCGCGCCGCTCCCGTATGTGTTTGTCACCGCTTCCACCAAGGAAAACCCGCTCGTGAGTGAAGTGAAACCAAGCAGCTGTATCACGAAATCACCAAGGCTGTATAAGGTAAGTGCCTTCCATCCTTAAAATAGCCTATACCCACTCCATCACCTCCTCCCGTATCCATCTCCTCTTCCCTTAATCCCTCCTAGGCGGCTAAGAACCGCTATCCTCTCTATACAGTCCATTAATCCTTCCCAAGTCGCCTAGAACCTAACCGGTTTCGGCACCACGCCATACCACTTATACCAAGAAAATTGGAAGAAAATATTGTGCTTACTTGTTAATTTTGTTGCTAGCAACATCTATAACAATACGTCAAATATTGACAATTGATAGGACAAGTGGCAGTGGCAGATGTCAATTTCGTAATAACATCATTACGCGATATCGCTGATGCGGGATGGATCTACTTTGTCGTAATCATTACAATTAATTAATTGCAATAACTGCCGACTTGTCCACTACAGTGTTAGTGACAGGTTATGAAGGCAACTAACCACTGATATTCCCCTGCATATTTTTATACGAGTTCACATTCATGACATAACCTCAAAGTACCTGTTTAGAATTCTTATGTAAAATTGTGTTATTTTGAATTAACAATGGAAAGTGAAGCAAAAAATGTTATTCGTGTTGGTTCAAGGAAAAGTGAGGTAAGTACCAATAAGTTTTATGGAGCACATTCTTTAAAATCATATAACTATTTACTTACTTATTTTATGTAGTGTCATTAAAGATAATCTATTCTGCATATATTAAATACCAATTCATATGAATATTATGTACTGGTTAAGGTTAACATATTTTCTTTTAGTAGCTATTTACTACATCCTTCATTAAAATGTAAATAAAATAAACTTTAGTCAGTATTAAAATCTTACTGTTATGTTCTAATAACCTTTAGGCTATTAGATATAAATTCTTAACTGCAAAGAGAATTACTCAAATCAGATTGTGAACTCTGAGGTCAACTTCAGATAAGCATACATTGTTTATAGGAAATCAATACATAATCATGTTGAATACATTTTGATTTGTAAATGGAGTTTTCAAGTAGATTATTGATTGTTTACTTATTTATAAATAATGTATTATACTTAATTGTTTGCCAATTATTCATAAAGCAGAAGTGTTATATGGAACTAGTCCAATCAGTCTATTATTTACTATCCTATTAGAAATAGATAATAATTATAAATAAGTTTTACTGTCTTGTTGCTTGGAAACTAAACATAGTCAACCTGTCAACTTGTTTCATAGTAAAATCTCTGTGGCATGTAAATATACTTATGTATAGGTCGGTTCATGAAAGATGACCACTGCGCAGAAATAATTTTTTAGGTCCCCGTGGAGGTGCGGGGTGAGACGCGGGTGGAATGCCAATGGCGTGGCTCCGTTCTTGACGCATTCCCTAAATGCGTCAAGAATGGAGCAACGCCATTGGTACACGAATGTACATATGTGCGACGGCCGCCATTTGTGGTCAACTTTCGTGAACTGACCTATACTGAGGTTTAATTTGTCATCATCATCAGCCTTTAACCGCCCACTGCTGGACTAGGCCTCTCATTTGAAAGGAGGAATTGGCCTACTATACCACGCTGGCCAAACGGGTTGGTATAGGCTTTGTATCAAGTTTTCCTTCTCTTACAGTGCTGTTCTCTGCATAATATGCTCCCTCTGTTGGCTCTTACGACGCCCATGGGCTGATATGGGGTGGTGAAATTCCATATTCTAAATCCGTCACCACACGGACAGAGTAGTAGTAGAGATATTAAATTAGTTCTATGTAGCAACCATACATTTTCTCACATTATTGATACAAAACAAAAATATTTAAATAATATCAGCCCTTTATACATTCTGTCCCACTGCTAGCCATAGGCCTCTCCTCATCATTCACATATAAGATCACTGTCCACTATGCTGGTCAGAATGCCAGACATACCATGCAGCAGCAAGAAGAATATCAATTGATGATAAATTAATTTTAATTTATTGATGAATCAGCTAGATTGTACTGCACCTCTTTTAGAATAACAATCATGACTATATAAATTTTCTCATATAAATAGTATGATCTTTAAATACTTTTATAAAGTTTACATGTAATGATGATTTTGGCTTTTTCAGCATGATAGTTCATATTTAATTTTTAACTTTGACTTTTTGTAGGATAAGTTTCCACATAAGTACTCACTACTGTATCTATTGTGTAGTAGATTCAGCAGAAGTGTTCATAAACTGTCACTACATTTCAAAATTTAACTGACTTGCAAATTGAATTAAATCAGCTATGTACATATAGGGCTTGATAAATATATTTCTTAGACAGTAATCAAAACCTATAACTACACATTAAATGGTATAACTCACACCATTGGCTTCTTGTCCAACCACTGCCAGCCATTTTACATACATCCTAACCCCACAATTTGTATTATTACCTACATACAAATTCATTAAATGTCATGAACACAAACCAATCTTTAATCAAGTCTACCTAAAATTCTCCCATGCCTAATTGACTACGTTAGTTTTCGGTCGCGCACGTCTGTCGCAGACCTCAGAATCTATGCCATATATTTTCACACAGACTATAGTCCCATGAGTCGCGAGCGGTCGCTCTTAGGCGGGTTTTCCTGTCACGCTGATCGCACGCCGACGCGACGGTCCGCGCTGATGGGTCAGTAATGTCAATATGTATTGAAGTAATAACTCAGCGCTGACGACCGAAAGCGCTGAGCGGCCAGCGCGACTCAAAAACGCTAGAAGTAATTCATACATATTGACCCATCAGCGCGGACCGTCGGTGTGCGATCAGCGTGACAGGAAAACCCACCTTATGCCCCAGACGCACGGAAATGCACCTTTATTAGTAGCTTGGCTATTTGTAGGGCGCGGTGAGACGATCTCGTTTGTAAAACTGGAATGTCCTTTAGTCTGCCGTAACGGATGCCCACCCTATTGGCCATGGCATGATGACATCGTCTAAGATCTAGTAAAAAATATCAGACGGCGTCGTAGAGAAGTTGTTTAGAAATAGTCGAACTAACGGCGACTGTTCTGGTCTATTTCGTGAAACTAAGTAAACTGTTTATGGTTTACTGATAAACCATGTATAACATCAACTGCTCAGTTTTTGTATGATATTTTTATTGACATATCTTTCGTTAAAATAAAATACGTAAATAATAAAGTAACTTGTTGGTTTATATGTTAGTACGTCGACCTTGAGTGGACTCGTAGCTTTGATAAGATAACCGTAAGCGTGGCCCTGTCAATGCTCTATTTACAGGTAAACCCTAGACTGCCTAGAACAATAGTTTCTAAAGTTCAAATGGCACACTAAACGAAACGGTTTTATATTGCGGCATTGAACATGTGACAAATTGTTGAATAAGACAGAGAGACTACAATAATTCAATGATAAATGTGCGTTTCCGGCACCGGGTGCATTAGCCAAAAAACCCTAATGTCTTAGCCACGAAACCTCAGTGTTCCGCAATACCCAAGTTTGATTAGGAATCGCTGCTCTACGTAATTGCCAGTAAAAACTCCCAATAGTATTCTCTGAGCTCATGAATCAAATGCCGAGCCTCCTAAAAGTACTCTAAAATCCTGTTACCGATGATGCAATAAGCCAGTATTAACAATATAAGTTTTAAATAAAATTCGCTGAACCTAAAGAGAAACGCGTTACTAATCACTAAGTAATTAAACACCTTTACGAAATTTCACAAATGTTAATAACGACTTGTTTCCTGTACTACACAATATAGGTAGCAATGACTTAGCGAATTTAATCCTTATTGAAACAGCTGTTTTATAAATACATTATTGAATTGAATAATATTTTTTGTTTCAGCTTGCTCTCATACAGACCAACTTTGTTATTGACAGTCTGAAGAAATTGTATCCGGATAAAGAGTTTACTATAGGTAATTATATGGTCTTTATTCATATACTACACTTCGATCGCGGCTTCGTCCGCGTGGGAATGTGTTACCACAACAAAAGATTGTTCTCCTGATGATGTATAAACCATTTTACTGCAAAGTTTCATCCACATCCGTTCAGTAGTTTTGGGTGAAAGAGTAACAAACATCCATACATCCACAAATCCATCTCCACAAACTTTCGCGTTTATAATACGAGCAGTAGTAAGATTACAGTTTAGGCAATATAAAACCATATGAGGCCTTTTTGGTCCCGCCAAGAAAACACTATTGCGGACCGTCACTCTATGATTTGAGTTTGAAACAAGTGGATTAGGTGTGGTTAGCTCTTCCTTGAAAACGTTCAGGGAAACCACTGCGGTGTCCTTGACGTCCACCTTATGAAGTTATAAATGTCTTTCTTCCTTATTTGTACCCGTTTTTAAGGCAATCAAAGTTTTGCTTCACGTCTTTAAATGCACCATGTATTTTAATTCAGTGTTTTCCTTAAGAGTAGGTATACTTAGCCCATGATACATGTATCCATTGATATTTACAACCACTACACAGCTATTTATAGGCCCTATACCATTCATTGTCCAAACTTACACAGCACCAACACTGGCGGACATAGATCTATAATCTATACAAATAAGTACTTGTCCTGTACGAGGGCCGAAATCAATTAAAGTCAATAAACAGAACGGATACCGAACAGTCAATCTGACCAATTTACTATTATATCTATCTACACATGTAAATTAAATTAACTGACTGTCTGTGATTTCAAAATATTTTTCATTTCTCTTTTGTATGGGACATTACAAGAGAAAAACAGAAGACGTAAAGAGAAAAAACAGTTAACTTCTTAAGTATGAATATATTAATATTTTTTTTAGAATGTATCGATGTTTGTTAATCTTTCCCGCATAAATTAGGTATTGAACAAATTCTGATGAATCTTTACATTAATGCAGCTCCGAGGCAGTAATGGACCCCGGGTTCCAAGGCATGGGCTTTGCATCGTAACCGAGACAGATGATGATGATCATTTGCTGTCATGTAGCTTATACATCAGAACAGCACATTGGCCACCTCTTTGGGCATTAGATAACCGACCCCAATGCGGGCGAAACCGCAGGCGATATCTAGTGGTAGATAAAATTGTCTGTGCAGGAGTTTCTATTTGGTGATCGTTTATATTTTGTATTGATTAACTATCGGTACCAACTGTGTTATCATGTTGTGTGTCATATATTTGTATTCACTGTGACACTTGAAGCAACAATGACTTGTGCTCTCGTATTTATTTACGAGTGGACGGAATTTGTATGATCTTTTGGACTACTTTTGGGTTAAAATATCGAGAAGTTATGTCAACATTACAATTTACAACATTAAAAAAATGCAAAGACCACGAAACAAAAAATCGTTTCTTCTTTTTTGCTATACAGACCACGAAAAAAAGAAAAACGTCATAGGTACGGTCGAATGAGAGAACTAGCTTTTGTATACTTTGCTTAGAAGAGGGAACAGCTTGCCTGTTGTGACATTTTGCTACATTTTTGGAAAGTGTCACTGTTCACACTTATTATGCCGTGAAAATTGAACGAGCTGACTGATTGACTATCTTTTTTTTATATTTTTTCTGCACCGATGGCTTATTTTATGGTCACAGACTCACAAGTGCTGTGGGATCAAAGCATTCATTTATACGTTTTGGTAAATAAAACTGAACTACCAGTGCCCAAAAATATGTTATTGTGCCGATTTTAGGTGTTCTAGTGAGCAATCATTCAAACTTTGAATTTTGTGTAATTCGCCACGACTAACCTATAGCAATATCGTGTATGCAAATGCTATTCTCAATCTTGTCAATAACGCGCAAGAGGTTGCGCTCTGTCAAATCTGGTCAAACTAGATAGCGGACCCCGAACTCCGAGGCGAAATTCTTTGATGCAGCCGGGATAACGCTAGGACGGTGATGATGGGAATTGTTCTTATTCTGGAATTTATTTTTAGACCCACAATAGCCCTAGTCTATTGTGAAAAACGTGTGCATTTTGTCTGTATATTTTCCAGTAAGTATGACAACCCTCGGTGACCGAGTACTCAACATATCGCTGCCCAAGATAGGCGAGAAGTCTTTATTCACTAAAGACTTGGAAGACGCGCTCAGGAATGACACAGTGGACTTCGTTGTGCACTCGCTCAAGGACTTACCCACCACGCTGCCTGAGGGACTGGCTATAGGAGCTGTTTTTGAAAGGTACCTTTGAACTCTATATAACCTTCCTCAGAAATCACATTCTATTGGTGAAAATCAAGTAGTAGTAGCAGGCCTCCTTCACTCGGCCGTACCTACAGCGATAAGTGCCTACACTTTCGCGCGGCTTCCAAGCCGCGTCGTTAGGGCCTGTTCACGAGATCGGTCTAAGCGGCGCGCGTCGCGGCGGGCGGCGCGGCAGAGCGTCGTGCACGCCACGACCCTACCGGCCCTGTCACGACCTTGCCGCTCTGAGCGGCGGCTTAGCGCGGGGCGGCGAGCGGCAAGATCAAATGTATGAAGACGTTCGAAGCACGCCACGAGCCGCCGCGCACAGTGACAACGCGCGCGTTTTTTTTGGCGCGACTGGCTGCGCGGCGTGCGGCGCGGCGGGCGGTGCGGCGAGCGGCGGGAACAAATGTACTGCGACCGAGTCCGACGCCACGACTCCGAGCGGCACAGACAGCGTTACGCGAGGGACGAACTAGGCGGTTAAACTATTTGTTAAATATTTTGTGGCGGTAATAAATACGGAGACATTTAAAGTCGAAATTTTAAAACGGTCGCGTATATGGATAGCAACACATCCGCTGTATAAATACAAAAATGTTAATAAAACGTTGCGAGATGTAATGAAACAATGTTTTACAGAATGTACTTAATGGTAGGTTTTAATATAAATCGCAAACATTAAAACATTGTGTAATGTACATATTATGTACCTATTTAGGTACAGACACAGCTCTATGAAAGTTAAAAGGCGATTTACCTACCTACTTAACGTAATCTACGTTGTGTAGGTACCTATTCAACGCCTCATTAATTGCGAATATGCATTATTCCTTTGATATAAAATACTTGTAAGAAATGAAGATCCAATGTCGACAATTTTGTAGGTATACCGTATAGTTACACAAAGATATTTTGGTTATCGCCATAGGTATTTATGGGTAACTCCGTCGGCCCAAATACGTCCACATTTGCCGCTGCGTTTGCCGCTGCTGTAGGGTCGTGGCGTGCACGACGCTCTGCCGCGCCGCCCGCCGCGACTCGCGCCGCTTAGACCGATCTCGTGAACAGGCCCTACAGCAGCGGTAAACGCAGCGGCAAATGTGGACGTATTTGGGCCGACGGAGTTACCCATAAATATGGCGATAACCAAAATATCTTTGTGTAACTATACGGTATACTTACCTACAAAATTGTCGACATTGGATCTTCATTTCTTACAAGTATTTTATATCAAAGGAATAATGCATATTCGCAATTAATGAGTATGAAATAATGAGGCGTTGAATAGGTACCTACATAATGTAGATTACGTTAAGTAGGTAGGTAAACCTTCTTTTAACTTTCATAGTAGCTGTGTCTGTACCTAAATAGGTACATATGTACATTACACAATATTTTAATGTTTGCGATTTATATTAAAACCTAACATTATATTCTGTAAAACATTGTTTCATTACATCTTGCAACGTTTTATTAACATTTTTGTATTTATACAGCGGATGTGTTGCTATCCATACACGCGACCGTTTTAAAATTTCGACTTTAAATGCCTCCGTATTCATTACCGCCACAAAATATTTAACAAATAGTTTAACCGCCTAGTTCGTCCCTCGCGTAACGCTGTCCGTGCCGCTCGGAGTCGTGGCGTCGGACTCGGTCGCAGTACATTTGTTCCCGCCGCTCGCCGCACCGCGCGCCGCGCCGCTCGCCGCGCAGCCATTCGCGCCAAAAAAAACGCGCGCGTTATCGCTGTGCGCGGCGGCTCGTGGCGTGCTTCGAACGTTTTCATACATTTGATCTTACCGCTCGCCGCCCCGCGCTAAGCCGCCGCTCAGAGCGGCAAGGTCGTGACAGGGCCGTTAGTCGGTTGTCAACAGTTGTTAGTGAACAACAAAAATGTCATCACAAGTCTGGTGCAAATTATTGCTCATTTAACGGATGTGTGTCGAAAGTAACTGGAAAATTGGATTTTATTTACTTTATTTTACGAGAGCAACTTGAAAATTTGATTTTTTGTTTGTTGAGATATCCCAGCGATTATGGTGTCAAATTAAAGATCACAGCTCATTATAGCCACCCGTCACCCACTCCGCACCGCCTCGCCTCGTGCGGTTAGTAGGTATTCTTTATATGGATTTGAATGGGTATGCGCTCACTACATCAACTCCGTAGCGTCACCGGATCGCTTCTGTCGTAAGCCGTCCACGCGCGGACGGCGGGTGGTCCACCCGCCGTCCGCGCGTGGACGGCTCGGTGACAACTCGCTGCTCGCATGCTCGCCGCGCGTTGACTGCGCATCGCCCACGAATGATTCGTCGACTTCCACTCGTTGAACATGCGGCGTTCACTCGTTGACCGCGCGGGGTCCGCTGGTTGACCGCGCGGCGTCCACCCGTGGACCACCTGCCGACAAGTGCGGAGTGGGTGCCGGGTGGCTCCAATGAGGTGTGACCTTTAAGATCTAGTTTAAAAACGATATTATCTGTTTGAATCATGTAAATCAGTCCACGCCTTTAGGAAATAACTAAGAATTAGTATAGTTAAAATGTAAACGACCAGAATTTTTGTGGTTTTTGTTTTACTTGCTCAAATAGTGGGATAGGATACTTATAGGATAATTATTTATCAATAGGTAAAGGTAAATTCACGAAAGTTGACCACAAATGGCGGCCGTCGCGCATATGTACATTCGTGCACCAATGGCGTTGCTCCATTCTTGACGCATTTAGGGAATGCGTCAAGAACGGAGCAACGCCATTGGCACTCCACCCGCACCTCACCCCGCACCTCCACGGGGATCTAAAAAATGATTTCTGCGCAGTGGTCATCTTTCGTGAACCGACCTATACGTGGTCAAGTAGGTAGATAGACAATGAATAAATATTATAGTAGCAGTGGCAAGTCGACAACCCTAGCGCGACAGCTAGCGCGGCACCCCGCGCCTGACAGCGACAGCGTAACGGCCCTGTCACGACCTTGCCGCTCTGAGCGGCGGCTTAGCGCGGGGCGGCTAGCGGCAAGATCAAATGTATGAAGACGTTCGAAGCACGCCACGAGCCGCCGCGCACAGCGATAACGCGCGCGTTTTTTTTGGCGCGATTGGCTGCGCGGCGAGCGGCGCGGCGTGCGGTGCGGCGAGCGGCGGGAACAAATGTACTGCGACCGAGTCCGACGCCACGACTCCGAGCGGCACAGAGAGCGTTACGCGAGGGACGAACTAGGCGGTTAAACTATTTGTTAAATATTTTGTGGCGGTAATGAATACGGAGACATTTAAAGTCGAAATTTTTAAACGGTCGCGTGTGTGGATAGCAACACATCCGCTGTATAAATACAAAAATGTTAATAAAACGTTGCGAGATGTAATGAAACAATGTTTTACAGAATGTAATGGTAGGTTTTAATATAAATCGCAAACATTAAAACATTGAGTAATGTACATATGTACCTATTTAGGTACAGACACAGCTACTATGAAAGTTAAAAGGTGATTTACCTACCTACTTAACGTAATCTACGTTGTGTAGGTACCTATTCAACGCCTCATTAATTGCGAATATGTATTATTCCTTTGATATAAAATACTTGTAAGAAATGAAGATCCAATGTCGACAATTTTGTAGGTATACCGTATAGTTACACAAAGATATTTTGGTTATCGCCATATTTATGGGTAACTCCGTCGGCCCAAATACGTCCACATTTGCCGCTGCGTTTACCGCTGCTGTAGGGTCGTGGCGTGCACGACGCTCTGCCGCGCCGCCCGCCGCGACGCGCGCCGCTTAGACCGATCTCGTGAACAGGCCCTAAGAGCCTGTCCAGAAAGCGCGATTTACGCGCGCGTCCACTCGCGCGTTTTGATTTGTATTGCGTTCAGATGCGGCGTTTCACGCGCGTCCTTACGCGCGCATGTGATGAGACGTATTTGGGCATTTTCACTTTAAATGACACATTGCTGTTTTAGAGCTGTCCGTAGGAATATGCATTTTTAATAAATATTTAACTAATAGTTTTGGTAATGAATTGAACATACATTGAAAATATACGAAACAACCTACCCATTGAATTACTACCTAGGTAATAATTCCATGAAGCTATCTGTTTTTGATATTAACAAAATATATTATTTGAAATTTCATGAATTTTCAGTTTCATACTGTCCTATTTGTTGATCGTCAAGATTGGATTGAGATTTTAATATAATTTAAATGATGAATTTTGTAGTGATGATTTTAATGCTTAAAAGAAAGCTAGTTGTTTTCGTTAACACAATTTTTAAATCAGTTTTCGTTGTAGTTAATTAATAATAATTTATTTTAGGTTGTCCCTTAGTTTTTTAGTTTCCGGGTAAATCCAGTTTGTAACGAGCATTAGGTATTAATATTTTTGCCCAAGAGTGGTAAATTTTATACGTCTAGCAACTCCGGGCATTAATATAGTTATTTAAGACTCAGGCATTTTAAAATCCCTGTAATTTTTTTTTTATGAGTGTGGACGTGTTTGGTCACTCAATTTGGTATCGGTGTTTGTCTGGTAAGTAACGTGCTTTTTAACAGCTCACGAATCAGAGATAATTAGTAAAAAGATTGTCCCGCTACATACATACTCTTTTCAATTAATATTATAATATTTATATATTACAACAGAATCGAATACGTCCACTCGCCACGGACACGCGCGTAGTACTGGACGCAGCAATGGCGCCGGAGTATCTCGACTCGCGCGGCGCTCGCGCGTAAAACCATAGTAAAAACAGAATAGTAGGATAGCTTCATACAAATCGGCCGGCGCGCCGCCGCGCTGGTTTGAATGTACGCGTGAGTCGCCGGCGCCGTGTACGCACGCACTTTTCACGCACACAATCTCACGAGCGCGGCAAGCTCGGTGCGGATTCAGTATGGGATGCGCCGCGCGTCTGATCGAGCGCATTCATGTAGGTACTACACTGCTCGCCTGCTTGAATTGTTTATATACATTCAGTTTTTTAATAAACGTTATTAATAATATACAATGTGTTAAACGACGGTAAATTTAACTTGTTCCTTTTTCTCATTAAAAAAGGCATTTTGATAGTTATATAACGCTTAGGTAGTCAGTAGGTATTTGAAAAAAAAAATTCAAGCTTAAATTGTGAAGTATTCAGCGCGATCACTTAAAAAGCGGCGAAAAAGCGCGAGCGCCGACAAAGCCGGCGCCGCGGTGTAAACAAGTGACAACCCGTGCGTCAACGCAAGAGTAGGCAATTAACTCGCCGAGCGGCCTTAGCTAACCTACTATTCTATTTTTACTATGGTAAAACGCGCGAGTCGACAGTCCCGCTCATTGCAAGCGTTTTACGCGCGTGTGAGGTAACGCGCGAGAGCATCTGGACGGGATGTATGTAGCTCTAGTATCTCGAACACGCGCGAGTGCCTACGCGCGAGTGGACACGCGCGTAAATCGCGGTTTCTGGACAGGCTCTAATGTGTTAGAAGAGAGCGGCAACGGTTAGGTGAATAACGCGGTAGGCACTGAGTGCTTATGCGAGCTGCATTGCACTTTGTTACTTAGTAGCA
Organism: Euclidia mi; assembly: GCA_944739405.2. NCBI lineage: Eukaryota > Metazoa > Arthropoda > Insecta > Lepidoptera > Erebidae > Euclidia > Euclidia mi. The sequence goes on along the minus strand of OX123205.2, from coordinate 13,485,203 downwards.
AGAGTCGCAATTTCAATAAATTGGTTTGAGAAGTGATGCTTCTGTACGTTAGTACCATCTATTCTGTGGTAGTAGTACGTAGTTTTTGAGGTTCTTGCGGTTCGATTAATCGATATCGACGTTTGGATAATCTATTGTTTAAACCACAGAGTAGGTGTACTAAAGATCAAACAGGGACATTAAATGGAATACAATTTACTATCAATGGCCTTAGCCCAACTCAATTCATTACTTACAATTATGACGATATATTAACTAAGTATTCCCATGTTCTATAACAATCTGTTATCATAATTACTAATCACTTGTTCAATACATACTTGTGTAATAGAAAACTATTTAAATAGACTTCTTTAGAACATAATTACTACTATATTTTGGTAGTAATGATGTTCTAAAGATGTCTGTAAATATGCATTTTTATATGACTCATGTTTCTTAGTAGCAATTGGGTTCCGAATTATGGGATCCATTGCTTTAGATAGAAGCAATTAGATCCCGAGGTAAGTTCCAAGATCTGTGCCTAATGCCTTACACACCCGTTCCAATATTTGATCTATGCATATCGTATCCTTCTAGAGATACATATTTGACATAAGCTCCATACAAAATATGTCTAATATTAATCTCTAGTAGCGAAATCCATGGATAGATTAATTATTAGGCTTTTTTTATTGTAATAGGCTGAAAATGAGCAGACGGATAGCCTGATGGTAAGCAATTACCGCCTATAGACACAAGCAACACCACAGGAGTCACAAGTACGTTGCCACCCCTTGGGGTTGGGAAAAGGGATAGGGTGAGGAGTGGGATGAGAGAGAAGGAATAGGGGAGAAGGCCTCCGGCACTCTCACTAACAGAACAAAACGCAACAGTTTAAGTACTGTTACTTTACGTCGATTTTCTGTGAGGGTCAGCCGATAGTAGAGTTTAGCATTGGATCCCGGGGCAGGTTTTAAGACATTATGCTTGAGAAGCAATTGGATCTCGAACCGCTTTCCATCAAAATACAAGGTAAACGTAAGACGTTATTATCATAATATTTATTTACCGTGTGGTTGACGGCAAAGAATACAAGTGTCACCACTCCCTATCTTCCCGTGGGTGTCGTAAGAGGCGACTAAGGGATAACACGATGCAAATGCCATCTTTGCGTAGAGACGGAAAACTCGACATCAAACCCTATACGACTGCCTCGTTGGTCTCGCGGAGTAAATGTGCGCCTGGGATCGGGAGGTCCCGGGTTCGATTCCTGGGTCGGGCAGTGTTGTTGAGTTTTTCTGTCACGAAATTCTCAGTAGCAGTACGGAGTCTTTAAATGTGCCCGGTACGGCAATAGGCTCGCCCCTTATTACGTGGGACTAAAGTATATCTGGCGAAAAGTGGGTGTAGAAATACTCCTCTGCCTACCCCTTCGGGGATAAAAGGCGTGACGATATGTATGTATGTATTTATTTACTTTTTTTGCAGAGATGATCCGAGAGACGCACTGGTACTCCGAGAGGATTTTAAAGACCACACACTGGCAACACTCCCAGAGGGTTCCGTTATAGGTAATTATTTTAAATTATTTACTTCTTGCTATTTTATGGCCGTCGAGCAATTTGACCAGAATAGAAACTGAACTATCTCCAGCTTTGCAGTCTGAATAACTATGGCGAACGTCAAGCTTTCAAAATGTTATATATAGCGTACGCTCGGCGTCCGTTCGGTATGCGCCTTCGTTCACTTTGTACTTCAGAGTGAACGCCTAGTGCCCGCTCGAAGAACGCTGGCGCCCAATGTGAGGTCGGCCTCAATCTACAGTTATGGTGACTGTTTTTTATTCTTCTCTTGGAAATCGTCCGCATGAAGTTCTCTCCATCTAGTTCGAGTTATGTGCGCAAAGTCTGAGACGCGTTCGAGATCTTCGCACGTAAGGCTGGTCTCATTATTCGATCTATCCATAGATTTGGCTTTTTGAGACAGTCTCTTCAGATTTTTTTCAAAGACAATTAGGACTAAACCTGTGTCGCGGGGGACTTTACAAACATAGGTACGACTGACGGACACAATGAACACCCAGACTCGAAACAACAATTTATGAATCACACAAAGTGTTGTCTCGCGTGGGAATCGAACCCACACAACACTTCGGCGCAGTGCTAAGCGGTGAGGTGGCCGCTCAAACCACTGCGCCAACCGTGCAGTCATAACTCATAACATTCTTTGAAGCGACCCCGACGGTCGGAAGAAAACCGTCGGGGTCGGGCCCCGACCTGAGGCGGTTTTCTTCAAACAAATCTCTACGCAGCTACGTTATCCATAAATAAAAAAGAGGTAGACATCTAGCTATTTTATACCATCCGTCAACCTAAATTTCTTTCGCGAAAATTATGATAAAAATGAGCATTGTTTTATTGCAAATAAACCCGTGACTTAATAAACGAAAGTTGTTTGCGCGTGTTATTTGTATAATAAATACTTAGTCAAACATTGTAGCGAGGTGAATACTCAGATATAATGTTTACACCAGCTGATAAGAGAAGTGGACCACTAATTATACAACGCGACGGACAGACATGCGTTATATTTTGTTGTTATGTTATTTAATAGGTATCTAACGTTATTTTCGAAGATAAAATGCACTAATTCAGTTTTTTAAAAGAAGTTGAGCTGTCTTTTTCGATGTTCGGGCCTAAATGTGCGCATGGTATTGGGAGGACTCGGGTTCGATCTCCGGGTCGTGCAAAGTGTTATTGGGTTTTTCCGTTAGGAAATTCTCAGTAGCAGCACGGTGTCTGGTATTGTGTTCGGTACGGCAATAGGCTCGCCCCCTATTACGTGGGACTAGAATAAATTTGGCGAAAAGTGGGTGTAGCAATATAGGTACCTCTGCCTACCTCTTCGGGGATATAGGCGTGAGACTATGTATGTATAGGTGAAAGTTTTTAAATAAAACTTAAAAAAGGGCTTACGTCGTTAAAATGTAAGTAAGTAAGTAATAAAGTACAAGAAATCTATTTACAATTTACACGATAACACGTTGACAGAGAATAGCAAATGTTCGTAGAATCAGCACATAAAACTATAATACGCAGTAAGTAATATTCTTTACTAGTCTCTGGTAATAACCATGTATGACGTAGATGAGATTATAGAAGTTACATTCCAAAATCAATTTTAATCCAAAAAGTAATCTAGGGTAGGTATCTTCACCACTCTATCGCTGTCATAACCTAATTCGAATGTCACGGAATTAGGTAATGTCTGCTTCATTTATAATTATTTTTTACGAAGTTACTAGGAATGGCTCGCGGCTTCGACCTTGAAAGTTTATTCAACTCCAGTTTTACGGGGCGTGAGTTGATGAGTTTTATACTTTTAAGGGGTGGAAGCTTAATCTAAAGTATATTTCCTTATTATCCTTATCCTTGTGCGTCCCCGTTATTTAAATAATTTAAATAATTTTATTTCACTTTTTGGTTTACAATTATGACACATACAGATATAAACAATTTTAGGGTTCATAGCTAGTATAAAGAAACGTTGACATCTGTAGGTACTAATGAGAATCATTGTATCACAGATGCCAGTTATTAAAGGCACCCAGCGTCCAAATTTGCTGTATCTACCGTAGTTTAGGCTCTGACTCTGGTGATATTATGTCTGTTAATTTTATATATAAAAGTAGGCATTGCTTGCGGTGCCGCCCGAAGCGACGCAAATCTAAAACTGCCCGTAGATGCTGACGACCAATGTGAGGGCGGTCTAAATGTAATATCTCATGAATGTTCAATGTAAGGTGTCGTAAGGGACCACAAATTTCGCGGAGTTCTCACATGTCTTCGGTAGTATAGTGGTCAGTATCCCCGCCTGTCACGCGGGAGACCGGGGTTCGATTCCCTGCCGGAGAGATTCTTTTTGTAAATTATTTTTTGTACTCGTATATCTTTCAGTATTGTGCGTATATTTTTTGTATAAATCCACTGTTATTATCTATGGTATTTTGTTTTTGTTACATTATTTTACTTTATCAAAAATACTAAAATAAATCAATTTAAATCAATCAAAAAGCCCGGGTTGAATAGTAATTTTTAAGCGAGTGCGTAACACATTTTACGGCCGCCACTCTCCTTCAACGATCGCGATAATAATAAATTGCAACCAGAGACTAGTAAAGAATATAGACTGACAAAGTCGAACAAAAAAATGTGCCTCGGAAAAAGCTCAAATCGCGGGCTATATCCAGATGGCGCTGATCACATAGCTCGCGACGTTAATTACAGCTAGACAAGTCATCAAAATTTAATTATTTCTTCAGTAAGAGCCATTGAAGTCGTTTAAGTATTTTTTAGAATTGGTAATATTGCTCATTAAGCTAATTTATCTATTTTATTTTACGTGAATATATTATCACTTTTGAATGCGTACTAATAGATGGCGTAGTAAAAACACGAAAGGTAATGTACAACGGTTTGCATTTAATTTTCACTAGATGACGCTTAAACTAAAATTACCAATTTAGATGGAATGGGTACGTTACGGGTTTTATAGGTAGATACACTTATTTCGTAACAATTCGTAAACAACCATCTACGCTCTAGTTCTATGTATGCCTCAAACTCATACTATGAGTGAGACCTGTCGGCTGAATATTATTTATTAACTACTTTGTATGAGAAAATGCAAAAAGCCACTAAACCGAGAATCGAACCCGGTACCACAATAGGTAGTATCGTAGTATCCTATTCAAACTATGCGATATTTTATAGAGGATTATGGAAAGGTTTAAATCCGCTAGACTGAAGTGGGACTGGGCCGGACACGTCTTGCCATATGTATGCACCCAGAAAGGTGGGCTCACTTAGCTACCACTTGGGTGCCCCATGACAGTTGACGCAGACTGGGAAGACCCAAGCGGAGATGGCGGGCTGACCTCGACGCATTTGATAGCAACTGGCCAGAAATTACAACTGACAGGGATGTATGGCGATCCAAGGCCTTTGCCCAGCAATGGGACACCTCAAAAGGCTATTAAAAAAAAATGGAAGAAGAATAAAATTAAACAAGCTCTGATAAAATTAATAATCATTTATTTTTCATAATTCTTAACAACTTAACTGTCCCTATACAATACAATTTACAACTACCCCAAGTCCATCGTGTTTTCTTTTTTGATAGGTTAATAACATTCATATTCTCGTATGTAAATATAATTCATAAAAATAATTGGTGTTTTTATTCTATTTTATTGCTTTTATTTATTTGCCTCATATTATGACTCATGGACGTGGGATAAAATATTCCTGTTTCCCACGTTCTATGAGTCATATGTGCATACACCAACTATTGACAATAAAGGACAATGGCAGAATTTGGTCTGGGTTTGTTGTGGCGACCTTAAACTTCATATGAACAAAACAAATTGTTTTTTTTTTCTACGATTTTTAATATTTTCACTTTGTCTCGTTAAAACTGGAGTATTTTATGATGATAAAAAGCATTCCAATTGATTACGAATACTTTTTTATTTGATTGTTGCCATAGACAATGGTGTGACAGGAATAGACGTGAGTGCTATATCCGTATCGATTATTAAATAAGTAATCGATACGATCGACCTTTATAGAGTTGGTTTGATTTAAAATGCAGTTATTTAATATTTAATCAACATTATATCAATAAGCTAATATTATTGAAGCAAAACAACGTTTAAATCAAATAAAAACGTCACAGAATCGTTTTAAAGTTGTATCGATTTCACATAAAATCGATTTAAAATGTGCATCTCTGCTTTTGTCGTTGGCTGTGACAGTTAGATGCTACAAAATACTTCCGCGTTTTGATGTCAATCTGTTATATGTCATTTGATAATTCAAACGTACCTACCTACATTGTTTAACTTTCTATACTATAACTTTCCGTGTACCTACATTGTTAATTCTTAACTAAAACTTCAAACACCGATATCTTCTTATTCCACCTTTACTGAGTGAAAATAGAATCATTTATAGACTCTGTTACTTACGCCAATTTTTTTGATATATTTTTTATTACTGTTCGCTTCAATTAAATTTCAGACATTTTGATGTATGGAGATCTGCCATTGTCCTTTACAAATTACGAACTGTCACTGCTCTAGAAAAAGTGCATTGCTATTTGAGGTTATACTCGTAATTTTGTTTTATTAGTTATTTACTAAAATGGCGGGAAAAAAATAAACTACGGAAGAATTAGTGCGTTATTTAGAAAATTCTGATACCGACCAAGACCCATTCAGTGGAGGCAGCGATGAAGAAAGAAAGAAGCTGTTATAAATGCTAGGTGTATTTATAACGAACTGGCACTAGAATTGTCTGTTTTGAGTGTTCAGGAACATTTAGTTCGGTATTTTCTCGGGCCAGCAGCGTGGACTACGTGCCTCAAATGCCTTCGCTTTCTCTGACTCCCAGATCTTCAGCTACCACTTCTTCATCTGACCATTGTCTTCAAGAAATTCCGCGAAATACTACATACAATAAGTTAGTACGGAAGAGATGTACTGGTTGCTATGCAAAATTAAAAATTCAAGGGAAGTTGGCTCGAAAAGCCAAGCAAGTGCACACAGAGTGCAAAGCATGTAAAAAAGCATATTGTTTGGATTGCTACAACGAAAAACATGTGTGACTGATTGGTTTCTGTAATAAACATAAGAAATTTCCTCAATAAACATTTTTATTTCATTGTTATTTTTGTTTTATTTCGTACCAAATACAAGGCCTGATACCATAGATATAAAAAAAAAATGCGAAATTTTATTTTGTTTTTTTATAGGTTAGGTTTTTTGCTATACGTTCACGTAATTATAATTATAATATTACTCCACGCTCATAACAAAATTATGTGCCAAAGTTGTATAAAGAAATGAGTCACCTGTGACTCTTGAACTTATTCCAAAAGTTCTCCGTGAGTCATATGTGACTCATTGGACAGTTAAGTTGTTGGGTTATCCGTAGCCGAAGAGCTGTTGATCATCATACACGTCTTACAATAAAAGTGAATTTTTACTAGAATCATATGATTGATAATCTCGAACAAATGTTCTTCGCAACTTATATTTAATAATTCTGGGTGTTCACACCTTAAAAACTTTGATGCACTTGCCACAGTCATAATCATAAGCTTTGTTTAAGATTAACAATTGAGTTTCATCACCAAGTTCTTCATCTTTTCTTATTAAATTGTCAGTACAAATCTAACAGTTTTTTTTAGCTAAGAAGGCTTTTGCCAGGTAGCCTGCAAAATATGCTATCGAGCAATCTTCTAAGGTCATTTTATTGGAAGAAGTGGTTGCCATCCTAGGTTGTACAGTGCTACTGCCAGAAGGACCAGCTTCTGGTTCACTATGATGATAATATGTCACAAAGTCCTGTGACATATCTTCATCATCTGGTTGTTCTGATAGGCCAGCTGTTGGTGATTTAACTTGCGATAATTCTATAAACTTGTCACCTTCATCCTCGCAATTTTTTGAGTCAGACAAAATAGTAAGTGAGGTTACTAAATTACTCCTGAAGAGTGTCTTTACTAGTCTCTGTTGCAACTTAGCTATTGGAATGCGTACAAATAAAAGGAATGCATTACTGGACGACGTAGTTGCGGAAGCTCTCCTCCCAAACTGGTTTTACTATCTAATTAACCGCAGAATTCTTAGGCCAAACGGTGAAAAACACCGGCATAATTCAAGCGATTTATACACCGAAACCCTCCTCAACTATCTATTGGTAAAAACTCTGTTTATACAGATAGGATGCGGCGAGAATTTCATTTTATAATCTGTATAGAATATGCAAACTCCTGAGAGAGAGTTTTCCTGCGAGATCAAATCACAAATGAGGAGATCCGCAGGAGAACCAAAGTCACCGACATAGCTCTCCGAAAAGCCAGGCTGAATTGTGGGCAGGGCACATAGGTCGAAGAACTGATGGCCGTTGGGTTAGGAGTTAAGAGGGTTCTGGAGTGGCGAACACGGACCGAACGACGCAGCAGGGGTAGGCCTCCGGCAAGGTGGACCGATGATCTGCTTAAGATCGCAGGAAGCGGTTGGATGCGGGCGTCTCGGGATCTCGTCTATATCCAGCAGGGACGTTTCTAGGCTGACGTGATGATAGAATATGCAAATGTGAAGACCAACAATAAAATGTACAATCAAAGAAGTCGGCGGTGGACCAGTTTGAAAAAAAATCCCTTGGCTCGCTCATAGAGTCGAGGCGCACTAGAAACTGGATTTGTATACGAGTGTAAATGTGTGTGTGTAAAGTAGCGCTGGAAGCGACGATGTCTTGCTAAGCGATTCTCGCCCTTATGGTGGTCTAGCGGAAAGTTGTTCGACTGTACTTTCCTACATTCGCAGGCACATCGTCCCTCCGTCGCACAGCACAACTCCGCGGTTCGTACCCGGGACTCCGCGTGATCGACGTCCGAGGCAACCTCAACACGCGGCTCAACAAGCTAAACAACAGCGGGCAATACGCCGCGCTGCTGCTGGCCAGCGCTGGCCTGCACCGGATGGGCTGGGCTGATAAGATCTCTAGGGTACGTCAATAATTATCTATAGGTAACAAGCTCAACAACAGCGGGCAATACGCCGGGCTGCTGCTGGCCAGCGCTGGCCTGCACCGGGTGGGCTGGGCTGATAAGATCTCTAGGGTACGTCAATAATATCTATAGGTAACAAGCTCAACAACAGCGGGCAATACGCCGCGCTGCTGCTGGCCAGCGATGGCCTGCACCGGATGGGCTGGGCTGATAAGATCTCTAAGGTACGTCAATAATATCTATGGGTAACAAGCTCAACAACAGCGGGCAATACGCTGCGCTGCTGCTGGCCAGCGCTGGCCTGCACCGGATGGGCTGGGCTGATAAAATCTCTAGGGTACGTCAATAATATCTATAGGTAACAAGCTCAACAACAGCGGGCAATACGCTGCGCTGCTGCTGGCCAGCGCTGGCCTGCAGCAGCGCGGGGGGGGCTGATACGATCTCTAAGGTACGTCAATAATTACATATTGTAGGTAAAATATATTTGTAGGGTTTGGAGATATATGTCATTACGTGAAATATTTTTTTTCCTTTTAAATTTTGTAATTTATAGATCATTCCAGTAATCCAGTTAGTTTTTGAGAGAAAATACAGCTATAGAATACTTTTTGATGCGATGTGTTTTGATTCCTAGCAAATAGCTGTTATATACATAATTAATATGTCTGCCAACTCGCACTTAGACGGCGTAGTGAATTATAACTCTCATAGTGAGATATTATTTATTTTTTATTTAAACGTATTTTTTCTACCAGGTGTTGCCATGCGCCGAGATGAAATACGCCGTGGGTCAAGGAGCGTTGGCTGTGGAATGTCGATCTAACAACGCAGATATACTGGCCATGCTGGCGCCCTTCAACCATCCTGAGACGTACTGCCGAGTGCTCGCTGAGCGGAGCTTTCTTAAAACATTGGGTAAGAGCAATATTTGATTTAGCCCCGTGTTATACTGTACCACTATTCTTATATCGCTGAATATTAAATATTAGGTGAGAATTATATGACTATTCGTACCGCTGAATCCAATATTTAGTCAATGCATAATTTTTTGAGATTTGAGGAACATATTCGACATAAGCTACACACAATATACGTCAAGCATGTAACATGTAACTGTAATCTGTAAATCCTAGATATATCGAATTTAGTAACAGACCATGATATGAAAACCATTAAAACGCCCCTAATGAACTCCTGAGACATAAAATTAGAATTTATTTATTTATTAGAATGTAACATACTTTACTAGTCCAAATTGACTGCACAGATGACTTAGTGGTTTAAGCGTCTGGCTCGCCGCTGCACTGAGTGTTGTGGGTTCGATGAACACCCGAGACAACACCATGTGTGATTTATAAAAATGTTGTTTCTAGTCTGGGTGTTCATGTGTTCTTTAGTTATATCGCTGTATTTTTGTAAAGTTTTATTCAAAATGCGGGAGTTTTCTTTAAAATAAGATCAAAACTAACCCTCGAACGAGTCCTCGAGAGTGCCGGTGACCATAAAGAAAAGACGAAATTAAAAAAGGCTGAATTTGACATTAAAACTAATTTACAATTTTCGTCACCAGGTGGCGGTTGCAGCGCACCCGTAGGCGTATCAACAAGTCTGAAACAAGTAGACTTACAATACCAGCTTTCAATAACAGGTGCCGTATGGAGTCTGGACGGGACCACCAAACTACAACACTCACTCCAACAAACGTTCTCACAACTCAAACGCACGCAGAAACACAAACTAAGCCCCACAGATGAACAAGAAAGCAAAAAGCTCAAAACCGACAGCGAAAACGAAATCGTTCCTCCTAAAGTACTTAATAAAAATGACTCTTTAAATTCTAGTGAAGTGATTTCAAATGAAGTGTTCGAAGTTGATGAAAGAATCTTTTGTGGACTAACAGCTAATGTGTCTGTGCCTATAGATGTTATAATAAAATGTGATAATTTAGGCAAAGATCTCGCCAATGCTCTCATTGAGAAAGGTGCTCTAGATGTTATGAAAGTATCTCAAGATTATATAAGAAACTCAACTGCCGCGAAAACGTCATGATCGTTAGTGAAATGTGTATATGAGGCTGTATATTGTATGTTATATATATTTTTATGAAAATTGTTGATAGAAAATGTTATTAAAATCACTGGACGAAAATGTTTTGTTACAAAGCAATTGGTTGTTGTTTTTTAAATTGGCAATACTACAGTGTATATTAATTTAATGTTTTGGGTGTATTTGTAAAAAGCTTATTTGGGAGCTGTTATGTTAAATTACTTTTAGTAAATTACCTGCCTTAATAGGTGTTGTGAGAAAGTTTGACATCCGAAATACTTAGTTGTTTGAATTATGATTGTTCATTGTATATTTCATTTAGATGTCTTATTAAATTCCAATATAAACGAATCGTTAACCATATTTCTGACTTGCAATTATTTAATAGTTTGTGGCCAAAACGATAACTGCTTAAAACTATTACAAAGAAAATATATATTTTAATATAAAACAAAATATGTAATTAAAATCATACCCACAAAAATAAAATATGGTTATGTGGTTTTAAAATAATTGAATACATTCTACTTAATATGTTTGTATAATGACACCTAATCGCCTAAATAGCTCTTCTGTACATTTATTAAGTTTTCATTTCAATCATGTTGTAAATGTTTTAGTACATTGTTGTATATTATTTATTTACTTTATTTAATTGGGTACTTATGACATATTTATTTAGAACCCTGGGACCTAATATAGCTTAGATTTTAAGTTGATATAAAAAGACTTGGACGAGTAATATATAATTTAATTGGTAGTCGAAATTTTAGTGTTAATTTTCCTTTATGACTTAAATGGCATCCTTAGTGCCAAATCCATAGACAAAGAGTGAGAAATCTCTTGACAGCTGACAAATAATTATGACGAAAACCGTGTGAAAGAGATAACCTTATTTGTTGGTGTTGTCTCTCTTTCTAAAATGCTTTTAAAGCCGTCGATCAAAAAGGGGCAGCATGCACAACTTCCCGCTTTGTCTATTTTTACAGAATGGCCTTGTGAAAGTGTTGCGCGATCCATATCTTTATGTATCTATCCATTTCCATGAACTTTAAATCTTAATATGAGTTTCAAATATACAGGGGCGTCGCCAGGTGATTGCCTATGGTTGGGGCAGTCGCCAGCCGATGGCCTAGCGGGGGCAAATTGATATGGAAAATGAGAAAAGTATGGATTGGGTTTTTTCAGTCTCTAGGAGGGGGTGGGCAGTTGCCTCCTCCAAGCATTATCCCAGTTGCAAGCCGGGGTCCGCTTACTAACCGGATATGCCTGTCTGACCTCCGCAACTTAAAGAGATAGATATATGTCATGGTGTAGACTAGTGTCAGTTTATTCAAAAGCACAAACACCCTGTAACGACAGTCAAAGATCGTCATGACAGCCAGGAACCTATGTCATGATGAGCTGTAACAAGACTAAACAAGTTTCAGTACTTATTTAATTCACCAAATGACTGCTAGAGGCGCTGTTTGTTTTGATAAAATGACGATAAATGAAACTCGTGCTAACGTTAAGATTACATGTTGTCTGCGATTGCCTTCATGTTTCTATTCAAGAAACTTGTAATATTTCTGCTCTCCACTATTTAATCATGAACAAAACACGTAAGAAAGGTCTTCTGTGTGTCCACTGACGGCACGGCGGGATAGACAATAATGAAACTTAAGACTATGTGCCTAAAATTGAAATTTGCTAAGTCGTGTCTAGTTGTAATTTTTCAGTAATCTTTTTGTCTTGCCGACAGTGGGCGCAGTGTAAATTGTATTTTGCTCTTTATATTGTATGACTGTGAGGTACCATGCGTAGAAGTTGTATATTGTAAGTAAGTTATTTATGGTGTCTATCCTATTCCGTTGTTACTGTTGTTTATGTTTAATTTTATTTGAATAAAACCGGTGAAAGAAATGGGATTATTGTATTTCTTTTAAAATCCTGAATGTTAGAAAGATCACTTCAGGGGATCTAGAGTTTTATGGAGTTGCGAGAATCTCAACGGGGACAAAGCCCATCCATTTTTTTAAACCGTCGCTAGCGGAACGAAACGATCAGTAGAGATCGCTAGGGGGCGCCTTTAGAAAATGTATGGACATTGTTCTCATCGAGTCGAGAAGCGATTCGCAACGCGATCAAAACTTGGACTGGACCTCCGGTACAGTACCTACTACATCATCATCTGATCTGATCCCAAACAAGTAACAAATATTCCTATATACAGAGTGTAAAAAGACCCTTAACGAAAACTGAAATCCCATGTTGTACCAATCACTACGAACATTTTTTACTTTGGCACCATACCTGGGAAATTACTGGTTCAGGAGATATTGAGGCTCAAAGTTAGTATGGAATTTTTCTAATTAGGTATACAATCGATGTATTTAGATGCCCTGACCCCATGGATAAGTAGGTATTTAGAGTTTTGCACGCGCGCGCATTTAAATGCGGTTTAAAAAATGTGTCTCGTTGGTCTCGCGGCATAAATGTGCGCCTGGGATTGGGAGGTCTCGGGTTCGATTCCCGGGTCGGGCAGTGTTATTGGGTTTTTCCGTTAGGAAATTCTCAGTAGCAGCACGGAGTCTGGTAATGTGCCCGGTACGGCAATAGGCTCGCCCCCTATTACGTGGGACCTAAAAAAATTCCTGGCGAAATGTGCGTGTAATATTACACCTCTGCCTACCCCTTCGGGGATACAGGCGTGAGTCTATAATAAGAAAAGGGGGAAAACTTAAAAAATATGTCGTTTCCCAGGTATTATTTTTGTTTAGTATGACTTGGCATGATGTCCGCAACGAGAAGCTTCGGCTTGGTGATGGGTCTTGTGACATCCTGTATATTTCTGCATAGGTACATTTTATAAACAATACATAAAATTGACAAAGTTGCATACAAACTTTCATCCCCTATTTTATCCCCTTGAGGGTAGAATTTATCAAAATCCTTTCTTAGGGGATGCCTACGTCATAGTAGTTATATGCATGCAGTCTCAGCCCGATCGGTTTAAAATTGACAAAGTTTCATACAAACTTTCATCCCCTATTTTATCCCCTTGGGGGTAGAATTTATCAAAATCCTTTCTTAGGGAATGCCTACGTCATAGTAGCTATATGCATGCAAAGTCTCAGCCCGATCGGTTTAAAATTGACAAAGTTTCATACAAACTTTCATCCCCTATTTTATCCCCTTGAGGGTAGAATTTATCAAAATCCTTTCTTAGTGGATGCCTACGTCATAGTAGCTATATGCATGCAGTCTCAGCCCGATCGGTTTAATATTGACAGTTTCATACAAACTTTCATCCCCTATTTTATCCCCTTAGGGGTAGAATTTATCAAAATCCTTTCTTAGGGGATGCTTACGTCATAGTAGTTATATCAAAGTCTCAGCACGATCGGTTAAAAATTGACAAAGTTTCATACAAACTTTCATACCCTATTTTATCCCCTTGGGGGTAGAATGATGAGATGCCTACGTCATAACATCTACCTGCATGCCAAATTTCAGCCCGATCCCTCCAGTGGTTTGGGCTGTGCGTTGATAGATCACTATGTCAGTCAGTCAGTCAGCCACCTTCGAGTTTTATATATATTTAGATTAGTACTAGAGGATGCCCACGGTTAAACCCGCGTTATTTAAGGCTACTGCCCCGCACCCGTCGCTCATAGCGCGATGTTTATAGCCTTCCTCGATAAATGGGCTATCTAACCAGACCAGTAGATCCTGAGATTAGCGCGCCCAACCAAACAAACTCTTCTGCTTTATATATTAGTATAAGTAATTGAAAAATATATTCAGATTCTTAAATATTTGTAATAGTGTACAATAAAGTGTATAATAAATAAATAAAATAAAACACTTATATTTGTACAATTACTTTTATTTCACAATAAAATCTCAATCAAAACTCACAAGCATCCTTAACCAGTTGTGAACACAAAACAAAACCTAAATAACACTAACAAATACCTACATTATTATTTATTGAACTTGCATTATCCACAATACTCTTCCCTTTGCAAAGTTGACATACACAGTGGTTTCCAAGCACATTTTCTATCACAGCCCAATGCAAACACAGGAAAATTTTAAGGCTTTGCAAGTCGAAAGTTGACATTAGAAATATTTTCTTTGATGGGTTTTTATAATTAACTTATTTTCTACGAAGCCAAGATGCTGTGTATCTAAACTCAATGTAACATGAGACTCGGAGGTAGTCACATGGCAACACTGACGTACTACGATGCTTCAGACGTAACACGCCCGACTGTTCAAGTCCACAGTCAGAGAAGTTTGAATTTAAATTATCGTAACCACCATGACGTGAGGTGCACAAACTATAATTAATTAAATAATTAACACTATAATTACTTTAAATTTCTTAATTATAAGGTATTTAGTACGAAAATATATATATTTAAACGTACTAACAATCAACATTTTAAACAAATTAGAAAGGGAGTTGACCTCGCGTCAATGTAGTGCCATCTGTCGAGCAAAAATGGAAGTTGTTCCATTATTATCGAGATATCGGAGGTCGTGTTGTGAAATATAGTTTCTTCTCCAACCGCTTGACTCGTGCTGTTTATTCGACGTCCTCTTCCTGGAGCATTTTGCCGCTGGCCTTCATCGAAGCGCGCAGTCTCTCAGACACTTCTGGAAGTTTCTTCAGCAGCAAATGGAAGATCGGCGCTGGCATTGTTTGTTGGAGAACCTGGAAAGTTACATGATATTTATTTAAAAAAACTTTTTCAAATGAAGCAACAAAAATCTTTTGTGATTAGGAGGCGATTCAAGGGCATGTATGAAAAGTGTAATAATTAATGCAGAGGAAGCATGTAAGGTTTTTAAGGATAAAAGCAAGTGGCATTCCGTTATTTCTGCCCACCCCCACGGGAAAAGTCATGAGTTTATATATTTCCCTTTTCGTCAACGACAATGTTATTGATTGCGTTTCTATACAACACACATGCCTCTTTCGACACCACACATTGTGTTATATTATTGACTACTAGAATATTGTACTTACGCTGAGCAGCTGCTGCGTCTGTCCGCAGACGGCGACGGCCTGTCCGAGGTGCTCCACGCCAGCCTCCAGGTCGCCCGCCGCTAGCAGCTCCTCGCCTAGCTGGATCTGTAACCAACATACACCACTATATAAACTTAAGTTCCTTTCGTCTTCAACCGTAAGGGCCTGGTCACGAGACCGGTCTAAGCGGCGAGCGGCGCGACAGGGGCGATGTACATGGCGCGTTTACTCTGGGGCTGCTGCGCGCCGTATCACAGTAAACGCGCCATGTAAACAGAAAACGCTCGCCGCTGTCGCCCACCGCTGTAAGCCGTGACCGGGCCGTAAGTGTGAGTGTGGCCAACTCTGGTGACGAAATTTACCGACAGCCCGAAAGCCTTCGACATTACATAACGTTCACCTGAGACAAGACCAATAGCTTTAAGTGCCCTCCAAAGCACGATAGCGCTGTGCTCTGATGTAAATGCCACACCCGGTCCCATCTACCTATTACGATCGGCAAGCCAAGTTATGAGCGCGAATCTTACGTGTTGACTTAGATAAAGCCTAACCACCTTCACGAGCGTCAACCAAAATCCTCCGTCCTATCCGTCACGGCTCTAGAGTACTCTGTTGTGTTTTAAGACTTTCACCATGAGATCGCTTTCTAGTCCAACCAAAGCCAGATAAAATGTTCCAAGTGGCCTCCGCAGTCGAACACAATATTTTCTGGTCAACCCAGTGTCAGACCCACCATATTCAAATACACTGACTCTCTGTAACGACTGTGAATGCTGTACACGACAGCCAAGCGACGCCTTTATGTATTTTCAAAAGACGTAAGGTCAGCCGAAGATCTAAGTATATTGTAGGTGGCATGTGGAATCTTTTTTTGGCGGATACGATGACAAGTAAGGAAAGATCTGTGACTGTGAAGTTTTATGGTCGGTCACCAATCTTCTTCTTCATCTAATCATCACCAGCCCCTTACAGTCTACTGCTGAACTAGGCCACTCCTCTGAAAGGAGGAATTGGCCTACTATACCACGCTGGCCAAACGGGTTGGTATAGGGTTTGTTTTAAGTTTTCCTGCTCTTACAGTCCTGTTCTATGCATAGTATGGTTCCTCTGTCGGCTTTTACGACACCCATGGGATGATATGGGGTGATGACATTGCGTATTCTTATGCCTAGTGTTCAAGTAAAATTCTGTACAAGACATTGCCAAGATGCTGACTACAGGTGGT
This sequence comes from Euclidia mi, assembly GCA_944739405.2. Lineage (NCBI taxonomy): Eukaryota > Metazoa > Arthropoda > Insecta > Lepidoptera > Erebidae > Euclidia > Euclidia mi. The sequence continues at coordinate 13,468,350 of OX123205.2, read as the reverse complement.
CTGTGAGTAATAACTTTCAAAAATTACATGTCATTCATAAGTCATACAACATAAGTACTTATTGCTACTATTTGCTGCAACAATTTGTATACAATATTGCACATTCAGGTGTCAGCTGTTGCCGTCCAATGCAACATTCCACATACACGCAAACAAACAAAGGTTTGCTAAAGTGAATAATATGATTAATTTACTGATCGTTCCTACTTTGGTTGTGCCTCCACAAAGAAATGCTTTAAGTTACACACATACCTAAGTAATATCATGAAATACAAATTGCGCGGAATCTACCGTCGCAAAATTAACAGTTTGTAGAAAAGTCAGTTCGCTCGTTACACCAGTTGCTAGCGGTCGTGCTTTCTGATTCATTAGCAAATCACTGTATCTCAAAGTTTTTATAGTTCAATTTCTAAACTTTTTCTGAAATACGAAGCAATATGGAAATTAACAAGTGCGGCAACTGTGATGATCTGTTCACTGAAGGCGCTCTCTGCACAGCTTGTAACCGGACGCTGCACTTCCACTGTGCAGGTATCACCGAAACCGGCTACCGGAAATTAGGAGACAGAAAGCTGACATGGCGGTGTATCAAATGCAAGCAAACCGGACTTGTTGCTCAACCCAGTTCGCCAAGACCAGTATCACCAAAGCCACCAGCTAAATCATCAGTACTTCAAGAAATTCGTATTCTTGCTGAAAAACTCTCTCCGCTGGAAGGCCTGAAAGAAGAAATCATGGGATTGAGACAAGAGTTTGCTGACCTGAAGTCGTCTCTGAGCAAACAGCTCTCCGAAATTGTTAAGGAATATTCTGCTAAAATTGATGATTTCGAGCAGCGCCTAGTACAAGCAGAAAAGGTTCAAGGACACGTAAGTCAACTTCAAGCGCGTATCGAGAAACTTGAGGATGAGCAGAGCAGTAGGGACCAATGGTCGCGGATGAATAATATAGAGATAAAGGGATTACCACAAACACCAAATGAAAACCTCTTTGAAATAATATCGAAGATTGGCACAAAAATAAGCTATCCTATAAACAAGACCCAGATTAACTATATAACAAGAGTGCCGACACGTGAAAAAGACCAGACAAAGGCTATTATAGTTAATTTTTGCAATCGTTATGTTAAGGAGGATTTTGTGGCAGCAGCCAGGTATGAAGCCAAGACCTGTCCTCTTACCACCAACCTTATTGGAGCACCAGGGAACAGCAGAATCTTCATCAATGACCACCTTACAATAAGAAATAAGTTGTTACTATCAAAGGTTAAGAAAGCGGCTGCAGAATCAAATTTTCGCTACGTGTGGGTCAAGCACGCTTAAATTCACGTGAGAAAAATGGACACAACTCCTATAATTGTAGTGAAATCAGAAAAGGATTTGACAAAAATGGTACAAATTACAACATAGTTTCACATCTCTCTAATGGTTGCTTAAAAAGAAATAAAATTTCCATCAATAAGTTCGAACAGTTTGAGAACCATAATCCTCAGCGTGCTACTAGCACTTTCCAATTAGTTCTGTGTCTTCGCACTGTGCACCTACGCGAGTCTTTGGAACGTATTTATATTACCTGTGCTCAATGTCAAGCTAATTGCTGCCATAAATCACTAAAAATAGGGTCGAATTTGCGATACTCCTTTTTGTTACTTACTACATTTAAACATGGCAGCGATAGCCGAGTGGATATACCAACAGACTGCCATGCAGAGGGTATCAGGGGCAGCGATAGCCGAGTGGATATACCAACAGACTGCCATGCAGAGGGTATCAGGTTCGAATCCACGGCGCGCACCAATGACTTTTCGGAGTTATGTGCGTATTGAATTGTTAATTATCGCTTATCCCGTGCCTCGGAGAGCACGTTAAGCCGTCGGTCCCGGTTGTCATGAAGATCTTTGACAGTCGTTACAGGGCGTCAGTACCTTCTAAATAAACTGACACTAGTCTAAACCATGGAATATCGCTATCCCTTCGGGTTGCGGAGGTCAGACAGGCAGTCGCTCCGTGGAAAAGCTAATATTCAGCCAAATCCGGTTAGACTAGAAAGCGGACCCCAGACTGAAACTGGGATAACGCTCAGAGAAAGAAGACTACATTTAAACATTCGCCACTCATAACTCATTACCTGTTATCGTCTATTGTACCTATTCATAAGTGTCTTTCAATGTTGTTTGTTATGATAGACTGTGCTTTGCTGTGTCGCTTCGATTCTCCTATGTTACTAGTGCATTCTACCGCCATTAATAATTATAATCAGAGTTTATTTAAAAAGCTCCTTATTTTGTGTTTAAAATACATCTTAAATTGCGTGTTAGGAACTATTTATTTATTTAATAATACTATAGATATGCTACAAAATGGCTGTACTTAACTTATACTACCAAAATGTGCGTGGTTTGCGTACGAAAACGGACAATTTGTACCGTGGTGTGTGTATGAACTCTTATGATATTATAATATTTACCGAAACTTGGCTAGTGGACGATATTCTTAACGGTGAGCTATTTGATAATCGGTATCTTATCTGGAGGCGTGATCGGGACTATTCTAATACTGCACAAAAACGGGGCGGCGGCGTGCTGATTGCAGCTAAAAGTGAACTAACTATTATTGAGAGACATGAATGGCGCAGCACCGCTGAGGACATTTGGATCTCACTTTTGCTCAAGAATACGAAGTTCCAGGTAACATATTCTATACATATATGTGTGCTTTATTTGTGTAAGGAGAACCAAGGTAATTCTTACAACGCCCAATTAAATAATTTTACCTTAAATCTAAACCGCTTATTATATACTCATCCGTTGGATAAATTTTTGGTGGTCGGCGATTTTAATTTTGGTGGTAACGTTGAATGGGTTCTTAGTGATTCTCGAGGTACCGAATTAATTGCACAAAATATAAAATGTCAACAAATTATCGATTTTTTTGATACCGTCAATAGCTCGAACTTGTCACAGTACAACGGTGAACGTAACATTAACGGTAGATTGTTAGATTTGGTTTTCTCAAACGATAATGTATCCGTTTGTGAATGTATGGAACCATTGGCAGTGCCAGTAGATTTGCATCACAAACCACTTATTATAACAGCAGATTTTCTGCAAACGAATAAACTCGCGGATAGGATATCTACAAGATATATTTTCACACGGGGAGATTATGAAGGCATCAAGTCAGAGCTTGACCAGATACATTGGCATGATATCCTTGGAAAGGGAGGATTGAATGATGCTGTTGAGATATTTTATAGTAGGTTATATGAGTTACGGGACAAATATGTACCACGAAAATCTATAAAACAGGGTTCTCATCCGATATGGTATAATTCGGCTTTAATAAAACTATTAAAAGAAAAATATAAATATCACAAAAAATATAAAAGGTATAAAAACATATCAGATTATCATTCGTTTTCTATATTACGTAAAAGGGCAAAAGAGTTAGAAAAATCTTGTTTCGAGGGTTATATTGAAACAATAGAATCTTCCATTACTAAAAACCCAAGAGCATTCTGGTCGTACATAAAAAATAAGAGGACCACGGGTGCGTTGCCCAATGTAATGCAGTACAATGATTTAATGGCAAGTACAGGCGAGGACATCAGTAACTTATTTGCCAGTTACTTTCATTCAACCTATCAGGAAACAAGCTCTGACTCTAGATTAGCGACACCTCTGGGACCTGACCCTGCTAGTGATAGCATAGCGTCTATTGGTACAGTTGAGGTTTGTCATTCTCAAGTATTGAAGTTGCTTAAATCTATGGATCTGTCCAAATCAGGTGGCCCCGATCAGATTCCGCCGATATTTATTGTAAAATGTGCTGAAAGTATTGTTGAGCCTCTATGTATTCTGTTTAAGAGATCCCTTTCGGAAGGTATTGTCCCTAGTATATGGAAAACCGCGTTTATCACTCCTGTTTTCAAAAAAGGAAATAAAGCCCATATTGAAAACTATCGCCCAATCTCGAAAATATGTCTCTTCTCAAAGATACTTGAGCGATTAGTATATACCGATGTTTACGCGTCATTAAAATGTTTTTTTAGCCAAAAACAACACGGTTTTCTCAGACAGCGTTCTACCACATCGAACTTATTACTATCGCATGATTATATATCCCACGGGATGGAACAAGGAGCCCAGGTAGACGTCATATATACCGACTACAGTAAATGTTTTGATCGTATTGACCATCGATTGCTTTTGGACAAACTACTGACAGCCGGTATACATGGCGATCTATACCGCTGGTTTTCGTCTTATATAGACCATCGTACGCAAGCTGTAGTGCTTCAGGGGTACACTTCTGGTTGGTATTCTGTGCCCTCAGGTGTTCCCCAAGGTTCAATTTTGGGACCACTTTTGTTTATATTGTTTATTGCTGACATCGATACATGTTTTCAAAATTCTTATGCTCTTCTTTTCGCCGATGACATGAAAATCCATAATAAAATACAAGGATTATCTGATGTCCATGACTTGCAAGCTGATTTAAACAGATTTGAGGCCTATTGTGCAATCAACAAGCTCCAGCTAAACGTGTCAAAATGCTACCATATTAGTTTCACGCGTCAAAAATCAGTTATAGGTACAGGCTATAGATTACACGATCAAATAATTAATAGGACTAATACAGTCAGAGATCTTGGCATTATTATGGACAACAAATTACTTTTTGACGAACATATTGAGCATATAGTGAATAAGGCGTCTAAGGCCCTGGGATTTATAATACGAAATTCAACCCACTTTCGTTCCCTAAAGCCAATTAAAATTTTATATTGTTCTTTCGTACGCGGCCATTTGGAGTATGCTTCACAAGTGTGGAGTCCTCAGTATGAGATATACAAGTCTCGTATCGAGGGAATCCAGAAAAAGTTCCTACGATATTTAGACTACAGAGCAAAGCAAGTTTCTAATGGTTATGAGCACCGCTGTAAAAAGTACCATTTTTTACCTTTAGAGAATAGACGTAACATTAATGATGTTTGCTATTTGATTAATATTGCTAATGGTTCTATAGACTCTCCTGAATTAATATCTAAGTTACATCTGCGTACTAACCAAATGGGACTAAGACAAAGACCAGTACTTGATGTACCATTTGCGGCGACGAACTATAGGCGGAACGCCTTTTTCCTGCGCGCAGCACAAAGTTTTAATAAACTGCCTACAGATATTGGTATAGACCTATTCTGTACTAATCCATGCACAGTGCGACGACAACTTGCAAAAACATTTTTCCTTTTTTAAATTATTATTCCGGCGAGTGGTGTTAAAGCTGTATTAAATCATTGATATATTGATATTATTGTTATAACTTTGTTTATTTTAAAATGAACTGCAACTGCAACCTTTATGTCAATTAATTCCTAAAATTAAACTTCTTTATGTCTGTTAAATCTTATTTCATGTTTATAGTATAATATTATGTAAGATACTTTGATAATATGTTTCTATAAGTGGAAGCTTGTTATTGGCAATTTGATTATGTAGTACTAGAAACCTAAAATTGTTATTAGACTGTAAGCTTTCCTCAAAAGAATAAAAAAAAAAAAAAAAAAAAAAAAAAAGCCAATCATGCGACAAAAACCAGCTCTTACTGTTCAATGATTTTATAGAATGCTACATGACCAGTTTGTGGTTCAGGGACCCTATCCTTGGCCGAGTGTGACTGCGGGAAAGCGGAACAAACGATTTCACTTTAGCTGTAGACAATGACATGCACCATAGTCACGTGCTCTGCGTGGCCACCCCAAGCACAATAAAGATTATATGTAAATAACATCTACGACTGTAAGCAAAGAAGAATAGAATTCTAAACGGAAACATTACGGCAGTTTATAAGGTCATATCTTTCGCACAAATGACAGGTCATTATCACAATCATATGACGGCTTTAAGCTTAGTCGATTCATGACCCGACGTCCAAGGGTCAGCGCTCACCAACGGAGTGGCGGCGAAGAGACTAATTCAAAAACAAATTCGACCGTTGGTGAGAGCTGACCCTTAGGGCTCTAAGATAACATTACCTGTTGTAGGAAGAACCTCTGCATGGCCTCGTGGTCGCTCATGTCCGGCAGGGGCCCGCCCAGCGTGCGCGATCGCGACGCATTCTGTTGCGCTTTCTGTCTGCCTGTAACACAAAACACATTACATACAAAAGATGAAGAAGACAAACTGTAACATTTTCGTCAACGTAATTTGCATATCCTATGGCAACATCAATAAGGTAGGAAACTAGACAGTTTAATTGAGTTTCCCGTAACGAAATCTTGATAAGCACCAAATTACTTTAATTGTTAATTTATCGATCTCTGGCAGACATTATCCAAAACACTATTCAGTTTACAAACATTTGCTATAGGTACATAGTGTAATTGAAATCATCAGCCTTTAACAGTCCACTGCTGGACTAGGCCTCTCCTTTGAAAGGAGGAATTGGCCTACTATACCACGGTAGCCAAACGGGTTGGTATAGGGTTTGTATCAAGTTTTCCTTCTCTTACAGTGCTGTTCTCTGCATAATATGCTCCTTCTGTCGGCTCTTACGACACCCATGGGATGATATGGGGTGGTGACATTCCGTATTCTTAATCCGTCACCACACGGACCGTAATTTAAATACTGAAATTGAATTCGCAAACTGGTGGCTTTGTTTTGACGATTTTAGTCTATGGGAATCCAGCTCCCACCAAAAGCAGAAGGTAGGTACACTATGGGAAACATATTTAGATCTGGACATAGGCTTAGGAAAAGACAGCACATAAACCTTTCATATTTTTCTAAAAATATTGTGGAGGAAGAATTATGTATTTTCACACGCAAAACCGCCTAGCCGTAACGAAAAGCGATATCGTATCGCACTAAAGTACATCGGCATGAATATGAAACTGACACTATTTTTTAAACAATTTACAGCTGTTAAATGTCTGCGAAACGCACAAATCATTTTTTTTCTTTGGCATAGGTAAATCTCGTTCGTAGAGAAACGAACAATGAGGGAAAGTGAATTATGGCAGTGAATATAACTTTTTCATAACAATCGGAGATTTCTGTTGATTCTTGTGAAGTAAGACAGAAGTGTATTACACAATAGACATTATAATCATTCAAAAAAGGATTTTATATGTACATACAATATCTGACTGCCTCTTTTTTGGTCTCGCGGCATAAATGTGCGCGTGGGATTGAGAGGTTTCGGGTTCGATTGCCGGGTCGGGCAAAGTGTTACTGGGTTTTTCCGTTAGGAAATTCTCAGTAGCACAGCACGGAGTCTGGTAATGTGCCCGGTACGGCAATAGGCTCGCCCCCTATGACGTGGGATCTAAAAAATTCATGGCGAAATGTGGGTGTAATATTACACCTCTGCCTACCCCTTCGAGGATGCAGGCGTGAGTCTATAAAAAAAAATACAATATCTATAAACACATTGATTTCATCGTTCCAGTGTCATCCCAGTTGCATCGACCTTAGCCTTGCTGACTGGGGTCTGTTTAGTAGTCTAACTAGATTTTAAAGAATATTAGCTTTTCCATTAGGGGCTGACAAAAATCCTCATTTTTAGTAATAGGCGGCGAGCAGACGGATCGCCTGATGGTAAGCAATTATCGCCGCCCATGGACAGTGACAGTACTACACACAACAACAAAGGTGTCACAAGTGCGCGTTGGCGCCCCTTGGGGTTGGGAAAACAGATGGGATGAGGGAGAAGGAATAAGGGATAGGGCCTCCGGCACTCTCACTCACCGTACGAAACGCAACAGTTTAAGTACTGTTACTTTACGTCGATTTTCTGTGAGAGGGTGGTACTTTCCCGGTCGAGCCGGCCGGGCCCATTCATGCTGAAATCAGCAAGGCTCTACTACCTATAAAAACCTTCATGACAGCCGGGACCAACGCCTTGATCTCCGAGGCACGGGGCAAGCGAAAATATTATACGAAGTTTCGCAAGATCGTTCGCACCGTGGATTAGAATCCGATGCATGGTGGTGTGCAGTCTGTTGCCTCTGCCGATATCTTCACTAGGCTATCTATAAACGTCATATACGTATTATTATCGCGGTAAAGTATAAACTATTAACCGTTCGGTGTGTTATCGGGCTATTAATGCGAACGTGTTTTACAACTGATTTCGTCGCTGACGTCTCATCTGATAAATTTTCTCAGGCATCATGTACTCATTGCTAAAGCATGTCTAAATCATGCTGACGCAACAGCATGATTTAGACATGTAAATGAACCCCATAGTTAGCATCTTAACACTCAGTAGCCCTTTTGTTTATTTTTTATTATGACACTTATAATATGTGTAACAACAGCTCTCGATAGTAAGAGGTGGACAGATACAGATGGGGTGGCCAGGTATTTTTAATATTATGTATTACTTTGAAAATATATTATGACTAGTACCGAATTTAGTGGCGGCCGCATCCGCTATGTTGAATACCGATATGTTGAATCCGCTATGTTAACATTTTAGTTCACACAGCAGACAAATCTTTTAATTAATTAAATATGCATTGTGGTAATGATGACTGGTTTTGCTGAATTCCTTATAACATAAAAACATTTTAGAATATTTAGTACTGTCTACTGAGACAGTCTTGTAGCTGTAACACCTACAAAAATATGAAGGCCATAATTAAATATCTATATTCAAGGTTCTTTCGCGTGTAATAAATGACGAGTATACTTCGTACATGTGTTTTACACCTTGCAAGTGGCAGACATAGACAAACTGTAACATCTTGCAACCAGAGCATGAAATTGCACTTTCTACCTTTACATCATAATATTATTTATTATACACAATAAACATGTAAACGGCTGCTATTATGAATTTTATTTCTTTTATTTACTATCACTGTACATGCAATGTATGAAAGTTCAAGCAATTTATTATCAACTCTTAGAATTTAGTATTATGACCTCTCATTGAAGCAGAATGTGGGTTCATTATATTTCTGTCTCATTACAGCTACCTATATGTTAGCAGTAAACTGAATGGTGCATTTACATAGAAAAATTACAAGGAGTAAGCTACACTGATACGTGTGAAAGGGTTCACTTCCATTTCTGCCAAGTCTCTTTAGCACAAGATGGGTAAGCAGCATGAAAGGCTACTGAGAACTACTTTAACACAACTTGATAAGTGCAATGGATAGGTTTGCATAGAATAAAATCTTATTTTGTAGTCTAAATAAATATTACTTTCTTTATTCAGGTAACTTTTTGCCTAAACTACTCAAAAATTTTAATGGATATCATGACTTTGCATGTTTGGTGATGTTTTTTGGCTCCTTGTTGTTCAAATGACTAAGAGGAACTAACGGTATCTTCTTTATTGTTCAGATCAAAACTGAATTTAGTTTGAAGCTTTAACTTACTATTTAGTCATGGCAGAATAAAGTTTAAATCATAAATATGCAATGTAATGTAGTCCTCAAGGATTGTAATATAAATGCAATGAAAATTGTGGCAGGAATAAGCTATTTCGGTGACAGGATAATATTGGCCCAATTGAGTTGCCATAATTTTGTTGTTATAAGATCGGAGATTTTTTTTATTTTGGAAGTTGGTTACTATATAAGAGCCCTTGTTAGATTATTTCTGATAATGAAATTACAAAGGATCTTAAATGTTTTGAAATCAGCAAAAAAATATTTTGGTAACAAGACAAAATGTTTCACAAGATTGTTGGGGACAAGAGTAAACTTTTTACTCACCTAATGTTTATTTGTCCACATGATAAGAAAATAAAAAAAAACAATAATTAATACTATAAGTTGATAAAGTACTAGTGTTGTCCGTTAGCCTATCTATAATGTATATTAATTAGCCGCTTCTCCATGGCATCAATGTCATGTATGATGAAATACTAGTTGTTATATTTAGTGCTTTGTGCAGAGCATGTTTGGCACAAACTGTACCACTGTCATACTCTCTTTATTTTATCTATGTACTTAGATATAATTACAATAAAGTACTGTTGCACAATGGACATGTGTAGTGCGCTTATAACGGACAGTTAGACATGCTGATGAAACCTAGTCTAATAAAGGAATTATTGATGCGAAAATAGAGTACTGCATGATGTTGTAACAGATCCTTGTGCAATTTTTAGGTTAAAATATATGAGGAAATGTAATAACAAAAAACTAAGTTTACAATTGAATAAATGGTTATAGATATGCCTCAAAATGTAGTTCTCAGTCAAGAAATAAAACAACTTACGTTCTCTCAACTTCTTTTTGAAAAGAGGATCCTTGCGACGTTGTTGATCAAAGTACACACAATATCCAAGGAACAATGTTCCAGCTAATCCAACCGCTATTCCCAATGTAGTGCGCGTGATCTCCATGACTATAATTACACACTTGTTGTTTTATACACGTAAAATATCAATTCGCTTTTGTTACAGAATTTGGATAACTATTCGCCATTTATGAAAAAGGGTTATTTTATTGGCAGCACTGCTTTTTTTATTTTTCTGTGTTCATAGATTATAAATGAACAAAGACCACCGATGAGCGATTTTCTAATAATTTTCATAAGCATTTTAATCGCGTTATAATTTATAAAATTAGAACTCATCAAAATAATTATATTAACTCAAAAGCATTACGTAACACAATAATAGAATTATATTTAGATATAAAGTTATATAATTAGTGGAACAAACACTTTTTTGTGTTTGAGTTGCCGCATCAAAATTTGTCATATGTACACATGATAGAAAATCAGGATTTATAAATACATTTCCTATATTTATCGTGAAAATATCCATTTATGCCGAAGGACCCTTGTAAGAGATTCGCTTGTGAGATCCAGAGATGCCTTTCTGGTGAGTTTTTCCATTATAATTTTATTTATGAACCTGTCCGCCGACAGCCGACATGAAATCAGTCGCCATCTTTGCTTCAACCTTTCAATCGCCTCCTCAAATTTGCGGGCGTTTCGTCGCCGTTTTTCAATGTTTTGCTCAAATATATCGTTATTGTTCTGTTCTAAAGCTACATAAAAAGTTTCCGGTAGCGAGTGTAAGTGATAAGTGCAAAAATGAGCTTTTTCGGGTTTGGACAGACTGCGGATATTGAAATCGTATTTGATGATGCTGACAAACGGAAGGTTGCCGAAGTGAAAACGGATGACGGCAAAAAGGAAAAATTGTTGCTCTATTACGACGGCGAAACCGTCTCCGGGAGAGTAAACGTTACTCTGAGAAAACCCGGATCGAAGCTTGAACATCAAGGTATCAAGGTCGAACTTATAGGTCAGATAGAATTATTCTATGATAGAGGTAATCACCATGAGTTCATATCATTGGTGAAGGAACTGGCGCGTCCTGGTGACTTGCTTCAGCACACTTCATACCCGTTTGAGTTCGCGAACGTCGAAAAACCATACGAAGTGTATACGGGCGCAAATGTCAGACTAAGGTACTTCCTGCGAGCCACGATCGTTCGTCGCCTCACTGACATTGTCAAGGAGGTGGACATCGCTGTTCACACTCTGTGCAGCTATCCGGATGTGCTAAACTCAATAAAAATGGAAGTAGGCATAGAAGACTGCCTACACATAGAATTTGAGTATAACAAATCAAAATATCATTTGAAGGATGTAATTGTTGGTAAAATTTACTTTTTACTTGTCCGTATCAAAATAAAACACATGGAAATATCAATAATAAAAAGAGAAACAACAGGCTCTGGACCTAATACATTCACAGAGAATGAAACAGTTGCAAAATATGAAATAATGGATGGTGCGCCTGTAAGGGGAGAAAGTATTCCTATAAGAGTCTTCTTAGCTGGTTATGACCTAACACCAACTATGAGAGACATAAACAATAAGTTTTCTGTACGGTACTACCTAAATCTAGTGTTAATGGACACAGAAGACCGCCGCTACTTTAAACAACAAGAAGTAACACTATGGAGAAAAAGTGATAAATCTAGACTACCATTACACAACGCCCATCATCCACAGACATTATCTCACCCAAGTCAGCAGATCCCAAGGCAGTTGAGTGCCTCAAGTGAAGAAAACTCGAATACTGTTTCAACAAATGTGTCTCCATCCAACCCTAATTTTATGCAAAGGTCAATATCTCCCTCAATGTCTGATGGAGATAAACACAATGGACCTTCAGAAATGGAACAAGAAAAGCCCGATGTGATAACAAATAAACTGTCCAATACACACATTGAACATAATGAACCTGCAGTTATGGAGGAAAATGAACCTCTTGCTGCAAATACAATATCAGAAAAACCACAAATTGCTGACAAGCCACAAATCGCCGAGAAACCAGTGATTGCAGAAAAGCCTGTCCTAAACCGGCCAGGAAGTGAAGCTAGTCCGAGCCAATAGCCGATATGCACTTGCGCAGTCAATATGACAAGCGCTGAAGAAATGAACTGTATGTTTTCTTATTTGAGAACTATAGTATAAGTTTTACTAACTTTTCTTGTTGGCAGTGGACATAGTCCACAGTTAGCACAGAAAAATTACTAAAACTACTACTTATATACAGAAAGTTGTTGTAAAATTCAGGATTTCTATAATAAATAATGTTGGAGCTGTATAAATGGAAATTATTGACTTAGTGAGTACTATCAGCATTATATGAAATATGGGCTCTAATTATAAGTGTACATTGCTATCACCGCAAAAATAAATAATAGCTGGTAAATCAACAAATATCTTGTTAACCATTAGTTAGCATGTCTGAATTAGAACCTTATTCCAACCTACTTAAAGGTTATATCAGCATATTGGTAAGAGTATCTGAAGTATAAAAGGCCTTTGTATTTTGCATATAAGTGTCAATAATAAAAATATGCTTGATCAAGCATTTGAATTATTAATTCTAAATGTGAAACAATATAAAAAGTGGTCAAATAACAAGTCCTTGAATACAAAGTAAGTTTTAGTTGATCAAAAAGTGATAGTAAATAATAAAAATGTATCTAAAATATTAGTTGTAAAACTGTTATATTTTATGAGTAATGCAAAAGCAATAATTTCAATAGGTACCTATTTTATATCAGCAGTTATCAAGCTGTTTATTTATGCCAGCTGAAAGTGAACTTATCTAAACCATTGGTTGAATTGTGTATTTTTTACTTATCAAATAAAATTGTTACAAAGTTGGTATTGTAACTGGTTTTTTCAAGTGTCATGAATACTTTGGAGTATTTTATTTAATTGCAATAAAATAAAATAACTTAACGCAGTTCTTTATTCATATATTTAATATGGATGAGGTTCAGGTTACAAAAAAAGTGCATTGTATTGCCAAGGAAGTTGGAAAAGGCATTATTTTGCAACATAGTGCATGAAAAAAAAATATCGTAAATAGTGCTCACCATGTTAGAAATTAAACACCTGTTGATGAATATCTTTAAACACAAAGCGCAGCTTATTATCTCAATTTGATCTTTTTAATTTCGCCACATACACATATAGTTTTAATAGTAAATTATCAAAAGTGTGACAGTGTGTATATTAAAAAAAATATAATTCTAAGAATATTTGGTACATAGGTGTTGGAAAATATTATGCGAGATTTTTTTTTATTATATTCTAGCAGAATTGTACACATAATATTCTAGTTACATAATCATAATCTAATGTCAGTAACATTGGATTACGGCAACAATGATCATTTTAACAAACGCATTAATTATATAATACAAGAGTCTGATTTAATAATGTATTAATTAGCCGCTTTTACTTAGTTTTTATAAACTTAAAATATGTTTCATGCTTTGAGCTTATTAGTGAATCAGTATGTATCTATCTATCTAGTCTTGGCTATGACTAGATAATATCTTTCAAATCAGCGTTGAACACAGTATTAAATAACAGCAACTGTGTAAATTGATAACAATCTGATTATGCAAATATTTTAATAAATTTGTTATATATTCTGTCAGTCATATTAATGAGATTGATAAATACATGCACGCAATTTTAGTTTAAATTCGTTATTGTTAATTATCAGCACAGTATGTTAAAACTACTGATAAAAAGTGTTCTGTACTTTTTCCAGCAATAATACTTGCCAGATATCAGAAAATAATTCAGTAATATAAAGGTATAAGAAAAAAGGGATTTACACAAAGATTTTGTAGTCAACTTCATAAAAATTGTTGCGCAGATTTATGACAATTGCTGTCAACAGCTTTTCTTTGTTGAATCAATTTAGAAACTATTTGGTCTTTGTTATTTGTACATATCATTGCATTGTTAAACAATGCATGAGTATAGATTGTATCTACATCAATTTATTTCAATTGAATCTGTCAAGCGACCAGTTAGTGGCAATTGGAATTGTGTCACCATCTAAGGAAACTATTACAGAGCCATCATTGATTCTGGACAAAAAAAAATTACATTGAAAATACGTACTGTAATTTCCTGCAACAGTAAAATAATCTTATAAACCAATTGTCTGTATAAAGTATACTAAAAATATGTATTGAGTATATATAAGTTTTAAGTTTTTAATCATTTATTTGCATGTGGATGCATAGTATGGAGAAAATGACCAGGGCAACTTAATCACAGCCATTTAAATATATAGATAGATTTAAAAGCGTGTTTCAACACATGCTTCTTAGTATCTAGACGGCAAAAATTTTTGCGAGGCCCATAAAAGTCACTACACCATCAAATCTCTTTTGTAATTATATGCTGTCCACAATTGTAGATTCTATCCATTATTTTTATGTAAATTAGGTAAAGATACAAGTTAATATAAAAATGTGTTATATTATAAATTGTTTGGTTTTAGTATCACACTGTATAATAAAGATATCTTGTTTCTATTGAGATTAAGGCGGCATGTCGATTGTAACATTATTGTTAATAAAATATATATGTATAAATTGCTGATTTTGCCTTTTTATTGTTATAACCTTATAACTTATAAACATTTTTTGTTTAAAATTTCTGGCGACTTTTAGTTCAACTATTTAAAAATCTCATCATTATCTGGTTATTCAATGCCCTAAAAAGAATTAATTCAAAAGAGTTAGATTTTAATTTATTTTTAATTTGAATACTGGCTCTAACTAGCTTTTGCCTGAGGCTCTGCACGCGAATGAAACATGACCAAATATAATATTTTATACCTATTCCTAACTAAAAAATAATAGTTGCACTGAAGGAATTTTCTACCTTCAAAATTGACAAAAATCTTATCAGCTGTGTTGACATGAAAACGGAACTACGATTCATACATATAGTCCAGTAATTTTGAGGCCAAATTAGGTGTATATCTCTGAAAATCGACATACCCAGTATCTTACCACGTAAAAACTTGTATTTTGGCACCCTAAAACTGTTCTCAATATTCACATATAAATAGGATGGTCGCAAGTTTTAGTTAACCCTTTTTAAGGCATAGGGGATATTTTTCCCACCATGATTTTAATTTTTTTTTAGTAACAAAACCTCATCCTTGCGGTACTTATTTTTACTTTAAGTAGCTGTTTTTTAGGGTTTCGTACCTAAAAGGTAAAAAATCGGAACCCTATTACTAAGCCTCCGCTGTCTGTCTGTCTGTCTGTCTGACTGTCTGTCTGTCTGTCTGTCACCAGGCTGTATCTCATAAACCGTGATAGCTAGAAAGCTGACATTTTCACAAATTATGTATTTCGGTTGCCGCTATAACAACAAATACTAAAAATAAAAAAATGAAAATATTAAGGGGGAGTCCCATACAATAAACGGGTTTTTTTTTTTCGTATTTTTGCTCAAAATTACTAACGGTAACAGGTAGACGCTTAAAATTTTCACGGAATATGTAGTTGTATATTACCTTTAATAAATAAATAATTAAATTAAAAAAAGTAAATAATAAAGGGGGGCTCCCATATAACAAACGTAATTTTTAAGCAATTTGTTACTCGATCTTAATAAACAAGTAGAAACTTAAAAAATATTTAAGTAAGTATATATACAACAAACGTGATTTTCTTTTATAGATGATGGTACGGAACCCTTCGTGCGCGAGTCCGACTCGCACTTGCCCAATTTTTATAATTTATTAATCTGTCATTATTTTGACGTAAAGAAATTGTAAATTATCAAGTATATTTTTCTTCGGTGGTTTGTTGAAGTTTGAAAAGTAGCAATTTTACGTATTCAATTTTCTAGTTAGGGCTATCTCTTGAATCTTTTTATTTCTGAGGCAAGTTTTATTTTTAGCATGTGTTATTATATTTAATCTGAAGGATTTTACGTAAATCTTTTTGCCTGGGCGTCTTGATATTTTATAATATTCGTTTGTTATGGTGGGAAACATATTCCCTATGCCTGTGGGTGGCTGTGTGCTGTGCCACTAGGAATATTGCCATTATTCACGGCTTTTCACATACAGTAGTCATTGTTTCTATGAATAAAAGTTATTTTCTAATTATATTTGTTGTTTACGTAGACCACAGACTAACCTATTGTACATTAGACTAATAAAATTCAAGATCACCTTTTCCATACTCGTAATGTTCTATACTGTCCTCCTACACAGGCAAAGGGGATATATTTACCGCCATAGAAAAATTATAAAAAAAATAAAAATATATATTTATCATTTTCTACCCCCATATTAAACCTAAATCCGTCAACAGTGAAGTTTTTCCACCGCAGGGTCACTATGCCCTATAAAGGGTTAAGGGTCAAAGGTCACAAAAATCTATTTATTTTTTGCTAATATCTCGTTTTCTATGGGTTTTACGCTATTTGTATTAATTATCAATATTGTCGAGAAATAAATTCTCTAAAAGTTTTCTATTTAACATTTTTTATACCTTGAACTAGACTATTCTAGATAGTGGGCGTAGAGCGCGCGGTCAGAGAATTATCTGAGGTCAACTGGTAGTCTCGATCAAAAACTCGTAATATTAAGGTTATAATTAATTGCTAAACATAATTTTCATTAAGTACACACTTTGGTGCTTACTTTAAAAAATAGCAGGTATTGTATTTGTAGACACTGCTACACATCAAGCTAGAAACTTCGACCTTTTTTCGTTCTTATGGCGTAAGAAATTAGTATTAAAACTCGTACTGCAACTGTTTAACTTGACTTGTCTCTGTGTGTACACATGTCTAATTATCTACTTAAATTCTTATTCCCTTTGATCAAAAATAATCTTATATTTTGCGATATGGCAATTCCCTTGAACCTTATTGTAGGGTTACTCTTTGTTTCACCTGCATTCGTAATTTCGTACATACGTTAAGTCTAAAGGTAATCTCAACCCGGCCTTTCAGGATAATGGACGTGACAGTATAATCCGTAGCTAATCTCTGACTACCCTTCCGAACAGTACGTTACGTACTATTTATAGCTGACTAGAGGACGCCAGCAGCTACGCCTGCATTTTTTTTCAATTTACCCGGTTTGGCCGATCCCGTGGGAATTCCGGGAAATCCCTTCTTAGTGCACCCCTACGGTCCCCAAGGAACATACATGCCAAATTTCAGCTTCCTGCGCCCAATAGTTATGGCTGTGGCGTGTCTGTCAGTCAGTAACGCAAGGATTTTATATATTATTAAGATTATACACCTCTCGCATCTTACGAGATTTAAGCAATATTGTGACGTTGGAATATTAACTTCGCTTAAAGAAGTAATACTACACATCGAATAAGATAAATATTTTTGTGGTCTAATGATGAACCAATGACATGCCATGTCAGTGGCTAGACAACCACTTAGCCATTAAACCTTGACTTGTCGCCTGAACCCCTCCTCCTTCTCCAATCACCCTGTAAAAGGCTCCTGGCCTCAAAACAAAACCCTGGATGCGACACAACTCTTTACAAATCGATATTTAGAAATATAGAGGGTTCATAGCAGGTATCTTAAGGCTTTGATAAGTCATGGCAACTCAAATGTGACATGTAGCATTGTAATAAGTGTCTATTTGCGGCGCATTAGCATCTAATTAAGGCTAGAAGTTATGTACAGTTCTGTCGGCTGTCTTTAATTAGCGTTTGCACCGTTCGTATGGAAGTTATGTAAGTATTCTATGGGAAACTTGTGGCGATAGGCAATTCTGCTTAGGTTGACACACCATAGTCTGTGGCCTTTTACTGCAAATTGTGTGACTCTATAGAGTAGGAATCGTTAAAACATGGTTTTTCCGATCCGTAGTATACAGGTTGTCACAAGACCCATCACCAAGCCGAAGTCTTCTATTGTTTTGGACATCATGCCTTGTCATACTAAGCAAAACATTTTACCTGGGATTCGATTATTTTATTTAAGTTGACCCATTTGTTCGCTCGCAATTAAAAGTGCGCGCGTGCAATGCTAGAAATACCTACTTATCCATGGGTACATAGGACATCTATAGAACAAATTGGCGGGGCAAATTCATCGATTTTGTACCTAATTAGAAAACTTTATGGTGACTTTGCCTCAATATCTCCTGAACCAGTAGTATACCAGGTATTAAGAGCGTTTAATCCGTCGGAGGCGATTTTGCGGGTTTTTATTGTTCTATTACGTTACGGATAAACGACAATTAATGGAAAATATATAGAAAATATGAAAGTTCAGTTCTTTATCAAGAGAGTGCTGGAGAAAAATATATGGGTTACTATAGTAAATATTTTAAAACGGATGAATTTAAAAAAGTCATTTTCGTAATTTCTGTAGTTTAGGCCAGCATTAATGGTCGCTAGTGCTATGAAAACTTATCGTTCTATAATTCTGTAAATGTAAACTGTACGAGCAAAAGCTATACAAGCGAGTCCCTAAAAAAGAAATTGTACTTTCATTCATAATTTTCAAGAAAATCGGAGAACAAAACAGTGCATTTTGCTTAATTTTAGCCCGCAAATTAGCATTTATATCTAAAAAACTACTGTGATTATTAAAAAGATATATACATATTTACAAACCTTAAGATTCATTTTAAGTCATATAAAAAAATTGGAATCTAAACTTTTCGTTTGTAATTAATATGATTTTTAAAAAAAGACCTATAAAACTCGAAGCGCGATGCTACGTCCGCCATTCAGCGCTGAGCGCTCTCAGAGGACGGACCTGTCGCTCGCGTCCGCGTCCGCCATTTTACGTAAATATTGCATTCCAAAACGTTTATAGCGCGGCTAAAGCTTCTTGATCTTTATTTTTTTCTCAACGTATTTTTTTTTATAAATATGAAAAGTTGATGTACTTAACTTTATTTATGTATTACGTATTAAACTAGTGTGTTAGTCGAGACATCTGGAGTCTAGTGGTTACTGGTTAGTATAGTAGCGCGGTCAACTAGGGGCTCGGCGAGACTGACAGAAACGGACCGTTAGATATAATACCTTGCTGCAAAAATCAAGTGGCAATATACAGTATAAACAGGTACAGTAGTTAGACGCATTTGATCTTTGATGGGTGACCATGGGATTGGCTTGCAAAGCCTTTATCGCAGGTTTATTTTCGTACAAACTACATAAGTTAAGGTAAAGTAATTGACATCACGGTCATAGTATGGATGGGTGACCGACCGATGAATTTACAGAGCCCATGTATGAGGTTCTTAATGGGGGCAAAATTATGGTTATTTTTAAGCTAGGACGCGCCGTCGTTAGCATGATACCAATGTAATAGGTATTTACCTAAAACGTACTATGCAATGCAATTAAAAGCACACTTGAATCGAATATTATCTTACAAACCGCCGCAGCTCAGCTGATCCCCACGAGCTCGCATTGCAGGTACCTAACACACACAAGCCCACCTACCTACTGTGCAGTCTTATTCTGCACCAGTTAACAGTTTATTTTGACTCAATTCTTCTAACTATATTTGTTCAAAATGCAGTTTCGATCTAATGTCAGTGTCATACTCATATCACAAATGGTATTCTCCTAAATAAACTGATATTGGAATGTTATCGTGTCTAGATCGTTAATTGAACAATGTCATCATCATCGTTCTAGCATACCGTGGATTCGAACCCGATACCTTCTGCATAGCAGTCCGTTGGTATCTCCAGTAGGCTATCGCTGCCTGTTGTTAATTAAACAATGTGTCAACGTCAGTGAGAACAATAGAAGTCAAATTATAGTTGGTGCCACGAGAAGATAGACTTTTTGTAAACAAACATTCAGAGCTTCACAACCTTTTTTCGAACAGTGGCGTTTTAGATTTTATGCTTTTGAACAGTCTTTTTTTTTCAATGCCTAATTATGCCACTATGTTTTTAAATTTATATTGTTAAATTTTACTGAAATAAAAATATTTGATTTTGTGTTTTAGTGGTCGAATGTTCATAAATTGGCCGATTTTTTTTGTTGTTTTACACGTAATAATCTGTAAATTAATGAAAAATAGAGTACCATGTATGTTAATTATAGAGTAGGTACATACATGTTACTTTATTATTGACACGATTTTTAAAAAATCACTACGCAATAAATAATATTGCTCAAAGTAGCATATCTATTCTAAAATATTAAATTATTGACCAACAATGAATAAAATAACAGATAACTAGCTAATACATTGCATAAACATTTCTAGGCATAGAGATTTTACGTTGTCTGTGAATGAAGAATGTGTCGTCAGAATGAACTTAAACAAAAACCATTAAACGTTACGGTAGCCTGAAAACGCAATTTCTTTTTTAGGTATAAATAATTTTCTGCCATCTGATATTCTGCACGCGCTTTTTCGAGATGCCGGCAGCGAGAAGAGCGTTACAATCCTATAAACTTGTATTTAACTTAACACCAACCCTTTCCTGATAACTAAAAAAATAATTGTATCCTCTGATAAAAAGATGTTAAGCCCAAGAATGTATCATTTCAATGAACTAACGCCAAATGTTGACACTCTAGGCGTCAGTACCTCAAAACATTAAAAGATCCGTTTGACAGCGCATAATATCGATAAAAACCCGATCCATTGACATATTAGTTTCTAATGACACGTATCTATGTATAGGTCGGTTCACGAAAGTTGACCAGAAATGGCGGCCGTCGCGCATATGTACATTCGTGCACCAATGGCGTGGCTCCATTCTTGACGCATTTAGGGAATGCGTCAATAACGGAGCCACACCATTGGCATTCCGCCCGCGCCTCACCCCGCACCTCCACGGAGACCTAAAAAATGATTTCTGCGCAGTGGTCATCTTTCGTGAACCCGACCTATACCGTTGCGCTCATTGATTTGAAATTATTTGTTTTTGACAGAACTATCGCTAAGTCACTTAGTAAAAATTCTTTGTTTACAAAATGTCTATGTTCTCGTGACACGGACTCTAGATGATAATGACATTTAAATTAGAAGAATACCAATTCTGAGTCAATTTAAAATCTAATCTCATTTCGTTCAAAATATAATTTCAATGTCATATAAAATACGAGAATTGGCCTTATCTATGTAAAATTTTATAAAAAGAGGGATTTATATCATCGCACACTGTGTGAAATAATTTTAGGTGAATATGTATTGTATAATTACAATATTTTGTAAATACAAATCAACATATTGTATATTTTTTTCTTTCTTTTAATTAATTAAGTATTTTCTTTTACCCGACTCTTTTGGTTTTGTATTTAGTGTCATTCGTGGGTTTTCATGCATTAATAACAAAATAGATGTATATTTGAAATGTAAAAATTATGTAGATGACAATTATAAATTATTTCTATCATATAATAAAACTGCGCCAAATTATTATAAATAGTCGTTGTTATCCTGAGGAACATCATCCTACTAAACAAATATGTAATATCTATCGTTATTTGATACCTTTAAATGCATGTGCATTGAAAATAATTAATTTGAATACTTTCATATCATAATCGACGTATTACATAAACGAATACTGTTCATGTATGGCAAGAAGGATCAAGATTATTATTCCACGCGATACCGTCATAGTGCGCCGGGTCTCGCATGCGCGGTGTGCGGGCGACCGCGGTACTATAAAAACCTAAACTCGAGCCGCCGCTCGAGGCGTATACGCTCTTAAGGCGCACGCAAACTGTTCGGACGCGACTTACTGCCGCGACAGTAAGTCGCGACACATAGTGTGCACACCCTTTCGGACGCGGCTTTCTGTCGCGCCCGCGTCCGATACAACCATAGACACGCCATGCTGTCTATGCGATACACTATGGCTAGGTAGGAGCTTATTTTCTTAATTCAGGGCACTAGCAGTTAGCACTATTAGATTATATTATTGGTAGATCTTGAAGTAAAGCAGAACTGTTGAATTGAAAGTGAATTTAACATTTTTTGACTATATTCTGTATAAAATCAATATTAAGGGCGTACCATGGACAATATACGGATGACAGTAAACGTCCGCGGACGTTTGTAAACGTCCGCGGACGTTTGCTGTCATTTTCCCAGATAGCTATCGGACGTCTGAACGCTCAAGGTCACGTCCGCGACAGACGTCCGATAGTGTGCACACTTGAATGGATTTTCCTTGTCCAGATACCCTTCTGTCGCGACCGTAAGTCGCGACAGTAAGTCGCGACAGATAGTTTGTGCGGGCCTTTATACTGAAGTAAATTATGTTTGTAATTATTGGTACAGACCTACAATATGGGATTTCAGTTCTCGTTAAGGGGGTCTTTTTACACCCTGTATATATAACGGTAGACAACTTAAATGTAACTTGGCATTATTGCTCTAGTACTTACTAGAATAACATAACAATGTTAAAAAGTCGGGTTTACCGCTTACAAATAGGTGAACCGGTGTCTCATGAGTATGAACCAGTTTTACCAGACAGCCACCGGCTTACCGTCAGCGACTTAAAAAATATATTAGAAAAATTGTCTACATATTGGAGGAATGTTGATCAGATTAAGTTTCTATTTATAGGTGTTTTTAGTATGTTCACGAAGATTAGGCGATTGCGTAACGTGCCGTTGAACTTTGACCTTTGGGGAGTCGAGATAGCCTGCCCAAGTTAGTTTTACGTGCCTACCTGTGTATTTATGAGTTTCGTAAACTGATTATCATTTTCAGTCGATACCTGCCGTAGATGTACCGTGTAGCAGGTTGTAATAGACACATCTTGATTAGGTAATATTCTTAAACGAAAATATGGTTTTGCGGAATTGGGACATGGCTACATAGGTTCAATGAAGTGTGTTTCATTATTCCTATAAGTAAATGGAAATCATGAGAATATTATATGCAAAATTTGGTTGTGAATAGTTGTCGGTTAGGGTTTCGTCACAACTTAACAAGCCCTTAGAATTAGAACTGTCTGTTCAAATTGTGTCAAGTAGGTAGGTAAGTAGTAGTACAGAATATATACGAGTACTAAAGTAGTAGGTAGGTACTGCCAGATTATCTAACTTCTTTCTGATCACGGCAGACTATTAAAATTACAAACAACATAGACAAAACACCCACATAGGAAACAAATATGTGTGAATCAGACAAAGTCTGGCCGTGTGTGGCAATCGAAACCACAACACTCTGTACACTGTAGGTGGTAGGGTAAATTACTTACTACAGTAGGTACCAATATTTATGTTTCTGAAGATATGCTTGTTATTACGACCTGAATATAGTAACTAGGTAGGTATATTGTGTGTATTTAAAGGTTCCTTTTGAGCCAAAGCTAGGGTTGCCAGATCCAGGCGTATCAATTCTGAGAAGTTTCGAGGATGGGGGGGTGGTGCATTGGCGCCATTGGCTAGCAAAAAAAAAATCTACTTGAACAAAGTAAGTTGCATTTTTATTCCATAGACAAACTAGCATTCGACAAGTTCATCCAACCTGGTCTAGTAGAAAGTAAGTCCAAGTGTTCGGAATACGGGACAGTAAGGTCTAATTACTGGACACGGGACAAGACGCAAAATTCCGGGACAATCACTGATTTGCCGGCCATCTGGCAACCCTAGCCAAAGCCCTTTAATGTCGACTTTTTGTAAGCGGGGGTTTTTATCAATAGGTTTCTTTGGGCGATGAACTGTTTTCCTTGTCGGTACACGAGCCGCTGAAACAATAGCCGTTTTCCGTTGTTATCGACATCTGTGCTAAACTGGAATGGCGAAGGAATTTTAGGGGCATATGTTTCTATTTTAATAGAATGCATAGGGTTCCCACCAAGAACTTAGGGTCCCAAGCCAACCTCACCTGCAAGTGGTGCACCTGCCGATCAACGGACGAGGCTCTGGCAAACAAAATATCCCGATAAGCGGCAATAGGCTCGCCACCTATTACGTGGGATCAAAACACTGGCGAAAAGTAGGCGTTTAATATGCCTCTGCCTACCCCTTCGGGGAAACAGGCGTGAGTCTATGTATGTATGTATGTTTCTATTTTATATAACGAGTTATACCTACGTGTATAATAGGTTCAACATTGATTATTCACTCAATTAAATACGACAATCAAAGATGAAGAACAGTTTTTGTATTTACATTCGTGTAAAAATCATTGCGGCAGTATAATTTGTGAATTGAAGCAGATTCATACCATGGTCATCTAATAATCTCTTTTTGAAAATATGCTTAAACTATGTAACAACTCTACTATTGTCATTTCATTAAGTGATGGCTAAATTAACCTTTCTATAAAATGTCATAAGGGTAATTACTTAAATAAGGGCAACATTTATTGGCATGGATAAAGATTAAAGAGTGGCTGCACTTATATATTTTACTAATCTTACTTAAGTATCTAACAGACAAGTAACTAAAGGAAAGTATTTTCGTGTACGTTACCCTAGCAGGAAAGTATCTCCTGGAGAAACATGAGTGGTACGTAAAATTAGAGCGCAATCTGCTGATGATGTGCGCGAAATAAAAAATTTGTGCGGGTTATAGTTCTGGAAAAAAATGAAAAAATTCATTCCTGGTGGGGTAACGTTCTTCCAGCAGGAAGATTCTAAACGAATTATCGGAGAGAGAAACATTGTACATGGGCAGATAGCTTATATTAGTGGGACAATGTGCGCCGAAAATAAAATTAGTGCGGCTTCAGGTTTTCGAGATATTGGAATTCCTGCTAGGGTAACGTTTTGCAGAATCGTGTATCTCTAAAACGGTTGCATGTGCGGTTATAAAATAAACATACACGAGTTGCTCTTAATTTGTGCGAATTGGTGAAATAATAAAATTTAAGAAAATACATGTAATTTTCAAGTAATTGGCCTTCTTTGAAAACCCAAAAAAACATCGCAGCGTCAAAATAAGAAAACGTATAGGCTCACTGAAAACTGTTTTCGGTTCTTCTTGACACATAGATTAACCATAAAAAGTTTCAAAAGTATTCATACATGCGTTAATGAGATATATTACTAAAAGTCATAACGACGAAGTCGTAACTTTGAGGACAACGCACAAGAAACCGGCTCAACCCAAGGTGTGTAGGAGTAAACTAGCAATTAGAGCGATAGTCCAGTAATATATAGTGAAATTATCCAGCTTGGAATGTCTCGCATGTAATAAACAATTAACAAAAACTAAAACATCAAACAACGATTGGTTATCCGACCAAATTCGAATGACTACAAAAAAGCGACGGACTTATACATACCGACGTCCTACTTTTTTAATCGTATTATACCCATGCTGTTGTCCGTACAGTCGCGCAAAAAGCGTTTGTCGGCAACTATAATGTTTTTTTTACTATTTGAAATAAAAGAACTTGTTGACGTGTAAATTATTATTTTTATTCTCTTCATTTCGACTCTTAAAATATAATGGCATCAAAATCACCGAACCATTTTGTCATTACTAAAATACAAACAGTAAAATCGCATAATCACAGAGTAATTAAA